>JAYESD010000010.1:135236207-135836207 GCA_036927565.1 Tuctoria greenei | reverse complement strand
CAAAATGAGAGATGTCAAGAGTTTGAGGAGCTCTTGGAGCTTGAAAGAGAAAGAAGCAATGCACTTGAGCGTGAACTTGCTTTGAGCAAGGAAACTTGCTCAAACTTTGATAACACTACAATTGTGCTAAAGGATGAACTTGTTAGCTTGACAAAAGTTAACAATATCTTTGAAACACAAGTGGAGTCTCTCAAGGTCAATGCACCTTCTTTCTCTAAAAGCTCACCTTCCACAAATGTCAAATCCAGAACATCTCAAGCTTGCAAGTACTTTAACTTGATCCTAAAACTTAAATATGAGCTTAAGATGGCACAAAACAACCAAGCACTGAAAGGTGGCATCTTTGACAAGAATAAGATGGCATATGCACGTAGTGCATACACCAACACAAGACATCCTCTTGTCAAAGATGGTCTTGGCTATTCTGGGGAGAAGAAGCAAAACGCCAAAGCTCTCAAGAATGGCAAAGACTTGATTGTTTTTGTCAAAGGAGGTTCATATAACAATGACAAAGTAAAGAACATTGCTACATCTCATAACATGCCTAAAAAGAAACCTCATCCATTGTTTCATGATTTTGATGCTTCATATGTTTTGCTAAGAAACAAGTTTGAAAAGCCTTATGCTAGGTATGTTGGGCCATACCACAAGAGTCCAAAACCTTGTGTGTGGGTGCCCAAGTGCCTCTTGACTAACATCAAAGGACCCAACACCACTTAGTACCTGAAGCCAAGGCTTAATTCAATTTTGTAGGCATACTCCTCCAGTGGAACCAAGTGGGTTCCTGATAGTGGATGCAAAAATCACATGACCGAAGAGAGGAAGATGTTTGTGGAGTATGAGCAAAATGAAGATCCAAGCGAGAGAATTTACTTTGGAGACAATAGCTAAGGGAAAATCCTTGGCACCAGTAAAATTGCTATATCCCCTAATCATACTCTTTCAAATGTTTTACACATTGATTCTCTTGATTGTAACCTTTTGTCCATATCACAACTATGTGACAAATGTTATAATTGTATTTTTACTAATGAGTGTGTGATCGTCACAACAAGAAGCAATGACTTAATTACCTTTAAGAGTGTACTCAAGGGAAAGCTATATCTTGTGGATTTCTCTGCGGATAAAACCCAACTTCATACATGATTAATTGCAAAAACCAACATGGGATGGCTTTGGCATAGAAGACTAGCCCATGTTGGGATGAGAAATTTTCAAAAACTTCTTAAGGGCGAGCACATCAGTGGTTTAAAGAATGTTGTGTTTGAAAAGGATAGGCGATGTAGCGCATGTCATGTCAGAAAGCAAGTTGGAGCTCAACATCCATCCAAAAACATCATGAGAACAACAAGACCATTGGAGCTTCTACACATGGACCTCTTTGGTCCAATTGCCTACATAAGTATTGGCGGTAACAAATATGGCCTTGTTATTGTCGATGATTTTTCACGTTTCACTTGGGTGTTCTTTTTGCATGATAAGAGTGAGACTCAAGGTGTCCTCAAGAAATACTTGAGGAGAGCTCAAAATGAGTTCTCCTTGAGGATCTAGACCATAAGGAGTGACAATGGCACCAAATTCAAGAACACTCAAATTGAGGAGTTTTTGGATGAAGAAGGCATCAAGCATGAGTTCTTGCCCCCCTACCCCTCTCAACAAAATGGGGTGGTCGAGAGGAAGAATAGGACTCTCATTGAGATGTCAAGAACCATGCTTGATGAATACAAGACGTCAGACCAGTTTTGGGCGAAAGCGGTTAACACCACTTGCCATGCCATAAACTGGTTGTATCTCCATCACATGTTGAAGAAGATGTCTTAACCAATAACAAACCCAATATTTCCTATTTTCGAGTTTTTGGGAGCAAATTCTATATTATCAACAAGAAGCCTAAGACTTTGAAGTTTGCTTCTAAGTCGGATGAGGGTTTCTCGCTTGGTTATGACTCAAAAACTTACTCAAAATACTCTGGAATTGTTGAAGTAGCACATGACGTAGTGTTTGATGATACTAATGGTTCCCAAGTGGAGAAAGTTGATCGTCATGTGCTAGATCAAGAAGAAGCTCCACAAGTGGTGATAGGAAAGATGGCACTTGGAGATATTCGACCACAAGAACAACCTCAAGACTTAAGTGATCATCCCACACATCAAGCAAACTCTTCCTCAAGTAATCAAGCTCAAGACCCTGAAGATGCGCTTCAAAAAGATGAAGATGGAGGCATCGATCAAGGGGGAGATGAAGAAAATGAGGAAGATGAAGATCCAAGACCTCAAGCACCACACCCGAGAGTACATCAAAGCATTCAACAGGATCATCCCATTGATAACATCCTTGGAGACATCTCCAAGGGGGTAACTACTCGATCTCGTGTTGAAATTTTTTGTGAACATTACTCTTTTGTTTCCTCTTTGGATCCTCACAAGGTTGAAGAAGCAATACGAGATTTGGATTGGGTGATGGCCATGCAAGAAGAGCTCAACAATTTTGAAAGAAATCAAGTATGGGAGCTCATGAAGAGGCCAAATACAAATGTTGTGGGCACCAAGTGGGTGTTCCGCAACAAGCAAGATGAACACGGGGTGGTTACAAGGAACAAAGCACAACTTGTGGCCAAGGGGTACTCACAAGTCGAAGGTTTGGATTTTGATGAAACCTTTGCTCCCGTAGCTAGGCTTGAATCAATTCGTGTATTACTTGCCTTTTCTACTCACCATGATTTTAATCTATACCAAATTGACATCAAGAGTGCATTCCTCAATGGTCCAATCAAAGAAGAGGTGTATGTGGAGCAACCCCCCCCCCCCCCCCCCCCCGACTTTGAAGATCAAAACTTCCCAAACCATGTCTACAAATTGCGTAAGGCTCTCTATGGCCTCAAACAAGCTCCTAGAGCTTGGAATGAGTGTCTTAGAGACTTTCTAACTCAAAATGGTTTTAAAATTGGGAAGGTCGATTAACTTTATTCACTAAGCATTTCATTGATGATTTGTTTGTTTGCCAACAAAACCTTTTGTGATGAGTTTTTCAAGATAATGACCGAAAGGTTTGAGATGTACATGACGGGGGAGTTGATGTTCTTCTTAGGTTTTCAAGTGAAGCAACTCAAGGAAGGCACGTTTATTAGTCAAACAAAGTACACACAAGACATACTCAAGAAGTTTGACATGGACAAAGCCAAACCCATCAAGACTCCAATGGGAACCAATGGGCACCTTGACCTTAATGAAGATGGTCCAAGTGTGGACAAAAAGGTATATCGTTCCATGATAGGTTCATTGCTTTACTTATGTGCACCTAGGCCTGATATAATGTTAAGTGTTTGTATGTGTGCTCGATTCCAAGCTGCTCCTAAGGTGTGTCGTTTGACTGCCGTTAAGAGAATTCTTATATATTTGGTTCACACACCAAGCCTAGGACTTTGGTACCCCAATGGCTCTAAGTTTACTCTCATTGGATATTCTGATGCGGATTATGTGGGGTGCAAAGTTGATAGAAAGAGCACCTCTGAAACTTGCCAATTCCTTGGTAGATCCCTAGTGTCTTGGTCCTCAAAGAAACAAAACTCCATTGCTCTTTCCACAGCCGAAGCGGAGTATGTCGCCGCCGGAAGTTCTTGTCCACAACTTCTTTGGATCCGACAAACTCTTAGTGACTATGGCATAAACCTACGTCATATCCCTCTCCTATGTGACAATGAGAGTGCCAGAAAAAAAAGCACACAATCCAGTTGAACATTCAAGGACCAAACACATTGATATCCGCCACCATTTCATGAGAGATCACTCCATCATAGGAGACATAGAAATTACCCATGTGAGGACCGAAAAACAATTGACCGATATCGTCACCAAGCCTAGACGAGAAAAGATTTTGTGAACTTAGGAGTGAGCTCAATATCTTAAATTCTCAAAATGTGGCTTGAATCTTACACATATGATTGTTACCTGTATTTGCTTCAAAATTCATACATACTTGCGAAAAACTCTTCCTCCTTGATTTTTCATAGAACTATTTGAAATTATTGAATCTTTGTGAATTATGTTCATAGTTTGTTTGTTGATTGCTTAGTGAGCATGTTTACAAAGATCTTTTATGAAAATCTAGTCCAAAAGGATCAAATCTTCGGTGAAAACTCAATATATATGTGTTTTCAGCCTTTGGACCGGACTAGTACGCCCCACAGGCCGGACAAGTCCGGAGTCCAACTTCACCGGGCTATGATGGATAAGTCCAAAATGGACTTGTCCGTCCTCGGGCTGGACTAGTCCACCCCATCAGAGTAGTTCGGACCCAGTCCGTAGGCCGAACAAGTCTGGGTTCCCAACTGGACTAGTCCAGCCCCTGGCGACTTATCCTCCCCAGGGGACCCCCGACCTCCTCACTTCCACTCAAGCTCTCTCTCTCTCTCCTACAAACATGAAAACTGCACCTCAAATCGGCAATTTTTTATTCCTTCCACCAAAAATCGATTCCAATTCATGGATTGAAGCCCCAAGGTGCATGGGAACTCGTCCCCAAGCATCCTTGGCCGATTCTTCATCCACATTTCGTCGATTTGAAGATTTGAAGAGGTATTCTTGACCTAGCCCTAAATCCTTAAAATTCAATTCTTTTAGGTATTTTGATAGAAACTTCTTCAAAAAAGTTGTTCCCTATGTCATTGTGATCCTATCCTTGGAATATTGTGGCCAGATCCGTAGTTTTTGCAAAAATCCTCAAGATTAGGGTTCTTGCTGTATAAACCAGACTAGTCCAGCTACAAGGCAGACAAGTCTGGCGTTTGCGGACTAGTCCGACCCTTGGCGGACAAGTCTGGATTTCACAGTGAAAACCCTAACCTTGATTGTTTCTGTGATCTCTAACACAATATTCCACTTCCTTGGACTCATATACTCTCTTTTGCATCTCTTCTCAGGGACGATGTTGGACCCTGACTATTCGCCTCTATCCGATTCCGAGCGTGAGGCAGCAAGGCAAGGATTTCGTCATCGTGGTCAAGAGGAGCGAGAGCTTGCTATAGCTCTCCTCGAATCAAGGTCTGAAGCAAGGAATGCCAAGAAACAGCTGCGATAGGCTCATAATTCAGCTGCATCCAAGATAGCACCAAGGAAGAAGAGACTTGTGACCATGGAAGAGAAATCAAGAACTCAAGAGGCTAGGAGATCAAAGGATAAGGGCAAAGCACCAATTGAGGAGGCACCAAAGAAGAAAGCTCCTGTAGTTAAGAAGCCTGCTAGCAAAGCTAAGAAGGGACCCTCTCAACCTATAGGTCCCTTGAGGATGTCTTCACCTGCAAGAAACCCCAATCGTCAAGCTACTGTTGAAGCCAACATATTCAGAGGCAAAGGGGTTGAGAAGGCTAGAAGACTCAGAACGATTGATGTGTATCAACGTGAGAAGAGCACCGCAGACCCTCGCTTTTGGTGTGACTTCCATTGTGACTATTACCGGACTGTCTACACGACGAAGTAGACCCCAGTGATGGATGCCCAATGGATTGACTGGGATTACATGGCAGAGAAGAACCATCCTGCATGCAATGCCGTGATTGAGGCCATAGAGCGCCATGGTTTGAAGAAACTTATGGCTTTCAAGTATGAAAGTTGCCTAGAGGGGGTGAATAGGCAGATAACCTAAAATTTAACTCAATAAAATCTAAACAAATTACAGAGTGCGGACTAGTCCGGCCTGGGGGCGGACTAGTCCAGTCAGGACAACAAATTTGATCAAAGGTGAGATTTTTAAGCAATCTAAAGGACTTAACTCGATGAAATGTAAAGTATATGAGCCTAGCAATCTAGTAGATGGTATGCACAAAGTAATAACAACTAGATAGAGGCGGATCACAAGATTGAAGCGAAGAACGCGTGAAACCCTAACTTGATCTAGCGAAGAACGAGGAAGTCAAATCAAAGACACAAGACACATGATTTATCCTGTGGTTCAACCCCACAAAGGAGCCTACATCCACGTTGAGGATGCCCATGAAAGGCAAGGTTCCACTCAACCCTTTCCTCACTTAGCCACCATGAAGGTCGGCTATTCTTCCACTAAATTACAAGGGTAATCACCAAATTTGTGGGGCAACTCACAACCTGAGGCTCCCACAAGTTTACAACTCAAAAAGATCGAAGATCAACACTCACAAGAACTCAAATCAATCAGTCAAACCGAGAGAATTAACCCAAGAGCTCATGGTCAAGCAAGCTTTTCTCTTTCCTCTTCCAATCCTCACAAATCCCCAAGAATCGTTCTTAGGACTCCAAGAATGGTTGAAAGAGGGCTAGGATGGCTCCAGGAAGGCTATGGTGGTGCTAGGATTCGAGAGAGAGCCTTTGGAGGCTGAGGGATCCCTTTTTATAGGGGTCCCGATAATTAGCCGTTGCCACCAGAAAAAGTGCGGACTAGTTTGGCCTTTGACCCCGGACTAGTCCGGTCTGTGGGGACCAGTGATGTCATCCTTGACCAAACACACAGCCCCCCGCCACATTTTGAATTCAAATGGTCACCAAACCACATACTAGTCCGTCCAACAACGGACTAGTTCAATCTCACACAGAACAGTTTGTTCTGGTTGAGAACGGACAAGTCTGACAAATCAGACTAGTCTGACCCCTGAGGGCGGACAAGTCCGGCTGTCCAGGACTTAGTTCCAGCAGCCATCTCCAAGTCCACAACGGACTATTCTGTCAATGGATGGACTAGTTTGAACTATGTCAAGAACTACTTTTTTCGGACTCAAGCGGACTAGTCTGTCCAAGCGGACTAGTCCGCCCCCCCCCCCCCCCCCCCCCAGGGCGGACTAGTCCGATCCTTTAGGACTTAGTCCTAGAAGGACACATACACACTCATCACGAATTAGTTCGTCCCCTACTGAACAAGTCTGAACTTACACAGAACGCTTTGGTCTGCCTAACATCAGATCGGTCTGATGTGTCCGGACTAGTCCGGCCTTCCAGCCCGGACAAGTCCGACCCTGTCCATAGGGCTGCTTCAATTCATCTCTCAATCTAGTCTAACTTGGACTATGAGCTCTTAGGAGATTCTAACACTTTTACTCATTGAACACACTCAAGCTAAGTGACTAAACTCGACACAAAGAATTTAAACGCTCAAGTTTCATTCTTCAAGTTCTTCACATTTTCTTCTCTTTTTCCTTTTTGAGTGCATCCAATGTCGTCCATCTTTTAATCACCCGTGCTTACACTTGCAAAGCTCATTAGCCCTTAAGTGTTGTCATTAATCATCAAAACCCACGGGGATTAGCCTAGATGCACTTTCAATCTCCCTCTTTTTGGTGATTTGATGACAACACATTGAGGTTTATTTTGATAAAAAATAAAGTTGAGCTGATTTTCATAACACACACGTGTATAAGGAGCTTCCCCCTAAGTGTGTGCATAGATGATTTGCAATAAGTTAGATGCACAAGAATGAAGTCTATGGGATACTTATACATTTGTGCGTTATGGGGTGCCTACGTGTGATGCAAGTGTTGAGATGTGGAATGTGGAGTGAAGTATGCATCTCAAATTTTAATTTAGAATCATCACACATTTGACTAGAATGATCTTCAATAGAGTCAATAATGACAAAATAGACAATAAAATTCACATAACATAGAGTGATAGCATAGTGATAATGTCATTACAAACCAAAATGAGAACAAGTAGCAAAAGTTAACATTACAACCCAGATTTTCAAAATATATCATAGTCCATGGATCTATAATACCCCCCCTCAATCTCTCCCTCTTCAGCATCAAGACACCAAAAAGGAAAAAGAGTAAGGGAGAAGAGAGATAGAGAGAGAGCCTAAAACTACTCATCGTCACTCTCGCTCGCCCCTCCATGGTTTTGATAGCTCTCCGTTTCTTCATTGTCATCATCTTGATCATTGTCTTGTCCGTCATCATCATCATCATCATCATCAACAACATCCACAGCAGTAGGAGCAGTGCTAGAGGAACAACCCCCACCACCAAATAGAGCAGCATCCGCCTCCGAGAGTTCTGGAAATGGTGTGATGTCTTCATCCTCGGAGGCCTCCAGTGACATAGGAATGTCCGCCTTCTCACAAAGCTTGTGAAGTTACTTGTTGTGCTTCTTTGCGGTCTTGTGTGCCTTCACTTCCTCTTTCCGACACAAGGTGAAGATTGACTTGAGAAACTTGAGTGTAGCACTTGCAAGGTCGCCGGAGGAGGAGGAGGAGGCGGCAGGAGCCGGAGGATGAGAAGGCACAAAAGAGGTACCTCTCCTCGAAGCTCCGCCAATCTTTGGCGCAGAAGGTGTAATCTAAGGGCGGAGAGCTCTATGTTTGACATCCTTCACAAACTCCAAGATAGACACTTTATCAATTAAGCACATGATGAGAGGGGCATATCCACAAGAGCGGTTGGGAGTGTGTGATATGTTGAAGATGTTGTTGTAGATATAGTCAAAGACATTGAACTTCTCATCTTCAACTATCAGCTTCATCAAGTGCCTCAAGTTGCCTTGGATCATGCATGCGTCCCCATCCTTAGGTGTTAGAGTTTTTCTCAAGATCCTATTAAGCACACTAAAGAAGGGGCAAATAATCTTGGTGGTTGGGGGATTGTAGAAGCCAACCTCGTACATGAATTCCATTTCCCCCAAATCTAGAGCCTTGAGGTTGTGAATGGTCAGCTAATAGTTCAAGAACTCCTCAAGTCCAAGAATTCTAGCGAACTCATCATAAAGCACATAATATTTGACTCCATTAGTCAACCAAGTAATCTTCCTATCTCCAAAGGTGGAGAAGTAGCAAGTGGAGTATAATTGAGCCACTACCTCTGTATTCCAGTTGTACTTGAACTCAAGCAACTCTTTGAGTCCATGGTGCTCAGCAGCTCGGATTATTGCATTGAAGCCTTGATGATCCTTCTTCTCCATATAGGCCCAATCTACCCATTGAGCATCCATCACTGGAGTTTTCTTGGATAGGTAGACTAGACGATAATAATCACAATGGAAGTCACCAGAAACGAGGATCTGATGTTGCTTTCTCATACATGTAGGGATCCTTCATCCCGAGCCTTCTTTCTTTATCAGATCCTTGTCCTTTCGACACATTGCTTCCTAGCTCAGGTTGTCGATTAGGGTCATGCACAGGAGGAGTCATGACCAACGGACCAATGGGGCCTTGTGGAGGTCCACGAGGATCCGCGGTTTGGTCACGAATGACCAAACCTCTCCCTTCCAGGGATTTCTTTCTGGGAGCAGCCTTCTTTAGAGGCAATTTCTTGGTAGGCTCCTTTCCTTTCCCGTTATCCTGGCTACTCTCACTCATCGGTGCTTTTCCCTTATCGGCCGCTTGGGCCTTTTGCTTCTCACCCACAGTGACAAACCTTTTCC
Organism: Tuctoria greenei; assembly: GCA_036927565.1. Classification (NCBI taxonomy): domain Eukaryota; kingdom Viridiplantae; phylum Streptophyta; class Magnoliopsida; order Poales; family Poaceae; genus Tuctoria; species Tuctoria greenei. The sequence continues at coordinate 135,826,830 of JAYESD010000010.1, read as the reverse complement.
TTCTGCTTGCTTGATCTTCAGTCGCTTGAGCTTGGGATGCACCCCGATCATGATTCTTCTTGGTTCGGGCTTCACGCATGCGCTCAAGCTCCGCTGCAACGGCTGCTTCCTCTGCTTCTTTTCGACGATAAAATTCTTGTCGAGCCGCCTCCCTTTCTCTATTGGAAGGAGGAGAGTTGTTGCATTGAGACATGCTGACATAAGGATAACAGAAGAGTATGAGGTCATATCAAGAGAAATATTATGGTAGAGAAGTAGAGAATTCACTAAGTTAGGAGTTAGCCCTAGGTTAAGCCAGACTTGTCCGGTCCCTGGCCGGACTAGTCCGGTCAGGAACAGACTTGTCCGCCTAGGTCCGGACTAGTCTGGATCACCCAGTGTTAAATCCTAACTATGCGATTTTCTACAAAATTTCGATACCAAGGCGCAATATTGCATGGAAAGAATCAAAAGGTAATAGAGAAGCTAAGAGGACTCTAGTTTACAGGAGAAATGACCTAGAATTGAGGGAATAAAAAAAGTTCAAGTTAGGTCAAGAACACACCTTGAGATGTGAAAAATAGACAAATCTGTGAATGGAGGGGCGGAGTAGTCCGTGATTCACCTTCCAAACACTTTGAAGAAGCTTCAACGCAGATTCCTTGAAGATTTTGAGGGTTGGAACAAAAAATCACCAATGGGGGCGGTTTTTGGAAGAGAGGCGCACGTTGGAGAGTTTGAAACAAAGTGGAGGGGTTGGACCCGACGCTGGGGGTTAAGGCCCCAGAAGTCCGGACTAGTCCGGTCAGGGTATCAGACAAGTTCGGGCGCCGGACCGGGTCCAGACAAAGCTGTAGCTCCGGACAAGTCCGGTAACAGGCCAGACTAGTCCGTTGTGGACTAGTCTGAGCCTGTCCGGACGTGTACAAGATGTCGGACTTGTCTGGCCCCATGGGCGGACTAGTCCGGTCCTAGACAATAAATTCTCATATATATTGAAAAATTTGTAAGAATGATCCATATGGACTAGGTTTTCACAAATATTCTCAATGAATATGGCCAGTAACACACACAAACATTCATACGATGACCATGATTCAAGGAGACAATAATTGAAAATAATTTGTTAGAAAATTGAGGAAGGCAAGTTTTCAAAAGCATGCATAGTTTTGAAGAGAAAAACAAGACTAACAATCAGATATGCAACATCTCAAGCCACATTTCAAGAATAAAGGATATTTAGTTCATTCTTAAGTTCGCAAAAGCGTTTTTCATCTAGTGGCTTGGTGAAGATATCGGCTAGTTGTTTTTCGGTTCCCACATGTGAAATGACAATATCCCCCTTTATAGAATGGTCTCTCAAGAAATGGTGTCGGATGTCAATATGTTTGGTTCTAGAGTGTTCAATGGAGTTATGGGCAATCTTGATGGCACTCTCATTGTCGCATAGGAGCAGAATATGGTTCCTATTGAGACCATAGTCCCTTAGAGTTTGTTGCATCCAAAGAAGTTGTGCACAACAACTTCCGGCTGCGACATACTCTGCTTCGGCTGTGGATAGGGCAATGGAATTTTGTTTCTTGAATGACCATGACACTAGAGACCTACCCAAGAATTGGCAAGTCCCGGAGGTACTCTTCCTATCCACTTTGCATCTGGCATAATCCGCATTGGAGTATCCGATGAGGTTAAACTTGGACCCTTTGGGATACCACAACCCTAGGTTAGGTGTATGAACTAAATAGTGCAAGATTCTCTTTACGGCTGTCAAGTGACACTCCTTAGGAGCAGCTTGAAACCTTGCACACATGCATACACTTAACATAATATCGGGCCTAGATGCACAAAGTTAAAGAAGTGATCCAATCATGGAGCAGTATACCTTTTGGTCGACACTGGGGCTATCTTGCTTGAGATCGAGATGTACATTCTTCACCATTGGCGTCTTGATGGGCTTGGCCTTCTCCATGTCAAACTTCTTGAGGATGTCTTGAGTATACTTGGTTTGACATATGAAGGTGCCTTCCTTGAATTGTTTCACTTGGAAACCTAAAAAGAACTTCAACTCCCCCATCATTGACATCTCAAATCTCTCTGTCATGATTTTGCTAAACTCTTCACAAAAAGATTGATTAGTAGAACCAAATATTATGTCATCAACATAAATTTGGCATACAAATACATCATCATCCATGTTCTTGGTAAAGAGTGTATAATCGACCTTTCCTATCTTAAAACCATTATCAATGAGAAAGTCCCTAAGGCACTCATACCGAGCTCTAGGAGCTTGTTTGAGGCCATAGAGAGCTTTGTGAAGCTTAAAGGCATTGTTAGGATACTTATCGTCCTCAAAGCCGGGCGGTTGCTCCACATACACCTCCTCCTTGATTGGTCCATTGAGGAAGGCGCTTTTCACGTCCATTTGAAACAACTTCAAATCGTTGTGATTAGCATAGGCCAATAATATGTGAATAGATTTAAGTCTAGCTATGGGAGCAAATGTTTCATCGAAATCCAAACCTTCGACTGGAGAGTATCCTTTGGCTACGAGTCTAGCTGTGTTTCTTGTTACCACTCCATGCTCATCTTGCTTGTTGCGGAAGACCCACTTGGTTCCTACCACATTGGCATTAGGTCTTCTCACGAGCTCCCATACTTTGTTCCTCTTGAAGTTGTTGAGCTCCTCTTGCATGGCTATTACCTAATACGAATCTCGTAGGGCATCTTCAACCTTAAATGGCTCTAAGGAGGACACAAAAGAGTAGTGAGCACAAAAGTTAGCCTTACGAGATCGAGTCATTACCCCCATGTAGATGTATCCAAGTATGTTGTCAACGAGATGATCCCGTTGAACACATTGATGAACTCTTGGGTGTGGTACAATTGGTCTTGAGTCAACTTCTTCATCTCCTTCATCTTCGTAGTCTCCCCCTTAACCATTGCCACCATCTTGACCTTCACTTCCTTGATCATGGTGATCTTGATTAAGTTGTTGATCTTGGGGATCTTGGACTTGATCTTGTGCTTTGGGCTCTCTTGTGATGGAGTTGGGTCAGGGCCTTGTTGCTCTTGAAGTCTTACATCACCAAGCGCCATCCTTCTCAACGCAACACATTGTGCCTCTTCTTCATCTAGAACACATTGATCAACTAGCTCCACTTGGGAGCCATTAGTTTCATCAAACACTATGTCACGTGCGATTTCAACACAACCGGAGGTTTTGTTGAAAACACGATAGACGTAAGTGTTTGAGTCATAACCAAGCAAGAAACCTTTATCAGATTTCGGAGCGAACTTTGAAATTCTAGGCTTCTTGTTGAGAATATAACATTTACTACCAAAGACTCTAAAGTAGGAGATGTTTGGTTTGTTACTCGTTAGAAGTTCATATGGAGTCTTCTTCAAAAGGCGATGGAGGTAGAGACAGTTTGTGGCATGGCAAGCGGTGTTTACTGCTTCCGCCCAAAACCTATCGAAAGTCTTGTACTCATCAAGCATGGTCCTTGACATCTCTATTAGAGTTTGGTTCTTCCTTTCGGCCATACCATTTTGTTCGGGTGAGTAGAGTACCAAAAACTCATGCTTGATGCCCTCCTTGTCCAAGTACTCTTCAACTTGAGTGTTCTTGAATTCGGTGCCATTGTAGCTTCTTATCTTCTTGATTCTCAAGGAGAACTAATTTTGAGCTCTCCTAAAAAAACTCTTGAGGACACCTTGTGTTTCACCTTTGTCATGCAAGAAAAACACATAAGTGAAGCGGGAAAAGTAATCAACAATAACTAAGCCATATTTGTTACCGCCAATGCTTATGCAAGTAATGGGACCAAAAAGGTCCATGTGCAGCATCTCCAATGGTCTTGTTGTCGACATCACATTCTTAGCGGAATGATCTGCTCCGTCTTGTTTCCTGGCTTGACACGCGCTACAAGGCCTATCTTTCTCAAAAACTACATTCTTAAGACCTCGGACGCGATTGCCTTTTAGAAGTTTGTGAAGATTCCTCATACCAACATGGGCTATCCCGCGGTGCCACAACTAACCCATGTTGGTATTTGCAATCAAGCATGTGTCAAGTTAAGTTTTATCCGCGGTGAAGTCCACGAGATAAAGCTTCCCCTTGAGCACACCCTTGAAGGCAATTGAGTTATCATTCCTTCTAGTGACAACCACGCCCTCATTAGAAAACAAGCAATTATATCCCTTTTCACATAATTGGGAAATGGATAATAGATTATAATCTAACGATTCAACATGCATGATTTGAGAGATGGTGTGTTGTGGATAAATAGAGATCTTACCCATACCTAGTACCTTACCTTGACTATTGTCGCCAAAGTAGATACCGTGACTTGCGTCCTTATTTTCTTCATACTCCACAAAAATTCTTCTCGCTCCAGTCATGTGATTGGTGCAACCACTGTCTAGCACCCACTTTGAACCGCTAGAGGAGTAAGCCTACAAGACAATTTTAGGCTTTGATTTTAGGTACCCAAGCTTGGTTGGGTCCTTTGAGGTTAGTCACAAGGCATTTGGGCACCCAGAAACAAGGCTTTGGGCTCTTGCGGTGTGGCCCAACATATTTAGCATAAGTATAACCAAATTTATTTCTCATAAGAACATAAGATGCATCAAAATCATGAAACATAGTTAAATTGACATTTTTAGCATTTTGAGCATCTTTGTCAAGTTTCACTATCTCATTAGATGTAGATGCATGATATTCATTCTTGACTTGAAATGAACCCTCTTTGACAAATTCAATTTGTATCTTGTTATTCTTGAGAATTCTAGCATTTTGCTTTACTCCTCTTGAATAGCCAAGACCATCTTTGATTAAGGGATATCTTGTGATCGAGTATGCACTACGTGCATACTTGATCTTCTCCTTATCAAAGATGCCACCCTTAGATGTACTCTTGCTCTTTGCCAAATTAAGCTCATTCTTTAGATCAAGCACAAGGTTAGCACATTTGCAAGTTTTAGTGTCCGAATCCGTTTTAGGCAAGTTTGAGCTTGTTGAGGAAGAAGAGGGGACACTTGACTTGAGAGTCGCAATTTGTGCCTCAAGACTCTTGTGAGCTTTGTTCAAGCTCACAAGTGCACATTGGAGCACGAATTCGAACTCTTAAGGCTTGAGGAGGCCTTCTTGCATTTTGCAAGTTCAAGTTCAAGTGCCTTGTTCTTTTCCTTCTCAAGCTCAAGGAGCCTCTCAAGGTTAAGATTCTTTTTCCTCTCATTGACAAGCAATTCATCTTGTTCCTCGAGAATCTCTTCCTTGTCTAAAATCTCATCAGAGAGCTTTTTCATTTTAATGATAGCACTTTTACTCAAGCCTTCAAACATATATTCATTCTCACTATCACTATCAAAATCCTCATCTTTAATGGAACACAATGAGAGTTTAGATTTAACATTTCTTTTTCCTTCCTTGGCCATAAGACAAGTGTGTCTTGAGCTTTTCCACTCTCCCTTGTTTGGTAGAAGTGTCTTCTTCATTGTTGGCTTCTTGATGGCGATGGTTGCCACTCCCGCTTCATCACCGGAGGAGGACTCGTCGTCGGAGTCCCACTCCTTGCCAACATGAGCGTGCCCATGTGCTTTATTCTTCTTGAACATCTTCCTCTCTTGAGGCTTCTCATCCTTGTTCTTCTTCTTCTTGTCATATTCCTTTTCGTATTGGCAATTCACAATGATGTGCCCATACTCACCATAGTTGTAGCAGACTCTCCTTGGTCTTGACTTGCTCTTGTCCTTGCCCTTGCTCTCATAGTTTGACCCTCTTCTCTTCCTCATCATTCTCTTGAAACTTTTGATTAAGAAAGCCATTTTCTCTTCATTCATGTCGGTGTTTTCCTCTTCTTCACTTTCCTCATCATTACTTGAAGCTTGCACCTCTTTGCTTTTGGACTCGGGTGATGCTTTGAGAGCAATGCCTTTCTTCTTGGAGGATGTGATCTTGGCAAGGTCATTGTCATGGCGTGCTTCCATATCCATCATCTCGTGGTTGATGATCTTGCCAAGCACCTCATTCGGAGTCATCTTGTGAAAGTTGAGACTCTCGCTGATGAGAGTGCAAAGCGTCACATTGCAAGGCATGAAGGCTCAAATCATTCTCTTGACTACTTCATGTTCGGTCCCCTTCTTGCATACATACGGCCGACTCCTATTGTAGGATCGAAGAGCACGTGAAAAGCTACTAGAGGGGGGGTGAATGATAGATATAAACTTTTTCAGTGGAATCAACAAAAATCCCTCGGCAGAAAAAAACGATCTGTTATAGAAATCGTGTGTGCGACTAATATAAACATGTTCAACCATGACAAAAGTAATAGATATTGTATATAATAAAGTTACGAAGACAGGACAACAAGAATCACGGAAATCCGTCAAGAAAAACTCAAGTTACGATCGAAAGATCGAACAAAGGTCAATCTGTTCTACCGAGTAAAAAATAGTTCTGCAATACTGCAAAGAAACTCGTGTAGATCCAAAACCACAAATCCAATGACTGTGAAATTTTTACAGATGATAGAAAATCAAGTTTTGAATACAAACCCAAAAAGAATCATGACAATTGGATCTGTAAAACTCGAGTTATGATAAAACCACCAAAGAAAAGTAGTGCTATGTAGAAACTCGACGAGAAAAACTTGTAGACAACAAGTCAGACGAACTAGGCACAAAAGTTCCTTCAACTATGAATTTTACTGATAAAAACGTAAGAGGAACAGCCCCAAAGTCATACCACACAAGCTCTGGCTTCCCTTGCTTTTATAACCACCCCGAAGGCCAACTCAACTCTAACTAGGACTCTAATCCTATTCTAATCACGCGCAACTAACCATAACTGCTAAAGATATTCCTATTCACAGATAGAAACAATCTCAAGACTTCCCAACAAACTCAAGAACGTATTCTACATTTCTAAAACAACCTAACTTCATTTCTCACACAAAAACTATCATAACCAACTCGATACTTTCCATATCCAATCCATAACCGACTCTGCTGTAGCCGAAGTCACCATCCCATATGATCCGATCCTTCCAACCAGATCTTTCCTTCCATAATCATGTCTTCTGAACCATGTTGCCACGTCATGCATCGCATGGATACGTGCGAACACCTTCTTTCGACATCCAGTTTCCTTCATATGCACTGCCCTTGATTCAATCACCCTGCGTGACTTCCTGATCAGCTCAACCACAGTTCCTCCCAAACTTTTGTAGGATCGAAGAGCACATGAAAAGCTACCAGAGGGGGGGGGGGATGGTAGATTAAAAAATCTTACACAGCAGAAACAATTAAATCCTAACCCCTTCAGCGTAAAAATGATCTGTTAAAGCATTCATGTGTGAGACTAATGTAAACGTGTTTCACCAAGACAAAAGTAATAGATATCAGAGAGAATCAAGTCACGAAGACGACACAGTAAGAACCACTCAAATCCGTCGAGAGAAACTCAAGTTACGACTGAAAGATCGAACAAAGGTCAATCTGTCCTACCCGAGAAAAACAGTTCTGGAATGCTGCAAAGAAACTCGTGTAGATAAGAAACCACAAATCAATGACCGTGAAATTTTGACAGATGATATATAATCAAGTTGTGAAGACAACCCAAAAAGAATCACGTCAGTTGGATCTGTAAAACTCGAGTTATGGTAAAACCACCAAAGAAAGGTAGTGCTGTGCAGAAGACTCGACGAGAAAAACTTGTCTGGAACAAGTCGGACGAACAAGGCACAAAAGTTCCTTTAAACTATGATATTTATTCAATAGAACACAAGAGGAACAGCCCCAAAGTCGACTACAATGAGCACTGACTTCCCTTGCTTATATAACCAGCCCTTAGGCCAACCCAATCTCAACTAGGACTCTAATCCTACTCAAATCACAAATCAAAACTTTCCATAACTGCTTAGGACTCTTCCATACGAAGATAGAAGCAATCTTAAAACTTCCAAACACCGTAGGAACGTATCCCACATTCCTAAAACAACTCAAATTCGTAACCCACACGAAATCCTATCATAACCAACTCAAATCTTTCCATATTTGAGTCAAACACGACTCAGCCGCAGCTTGAGTCGATAACCTAGTCGGTTGGACCTTTCCGACCAATTCTTTACGTCCACATCTCTTGATCATGCCTCGTAACCATGTAGCCACGTCCATGCACTCCTTGCATACGTGCAAACATCTTCCAACGACGTCCATGATACCTTCATATGCATTGTTCTTGATTCAAACATGCTGTGCGACCTCCCGATCAACTCAACCACAATTCCTCCCGAACTTGGTTGTTGAACCTCATCTTCTCCCTAAGACTAGTTCAATGGATCCCGTCACCAGCCATGTCTTGAACTCAAGCAACACCTGCACATGAATAAACAACCAATCTGTACGAGCCCAAGTCCGCGACTTGACTCAAATTAGTTCTGAACACAACACCTCACGTGAGCACCTCACATAAGCATGTTGCGAAACCACTGTAAAACGATATCAACCATATCAACCAAAACACGCCAAAAACTTAGCAAATGAATACTAAGCAATCTTTCCAATAATATAAAGCAAGTTCAAAACATTTTACAATAAAAGCATGAACATTGTGATCAAGCTCCAAATCTTGCCAAAGCTAAACAGAGCTTGAGGTGGAGCTTACCAAAGCTAGTACAACCTAGCGTCGGAGCTTACCAAAGCTAGTCGGACCTAGCCAAAGAAGTCGGAGCTTAACAAAGACATGCCGGAGCTAAAGTTGGACCTTGCTAAAAAGATGTTATGGCAGCATTCAAAACTTTTATTGTCAAAGCCAATGTATTCAGCACACATAGGTCTCACAATCTCCCCCTTGATGAATGCATTGGCAACACCACTTAAAATCCGAACATTGGCTTATTCACATTAAAAGGTTTGAAAACAATTTCCCCCCTTTGTAAAACAGAAATAAAATGAGAATAAAAACAAAATCTACCCCTGAGAAGAATCGTGCCAAAAACAATTGTGAATATGTGCAATGTGTAATCAATTTCCCCCCCTTGCATACTTATCTTTAAAAATTCACATATTGTCTCTCCCCCTTTGACAATGTATTCAGCAAGGTTGAAAAGAGAAATTTTAATTGTTATGAGCATATTATAACATATACATATAAAACAAAGCTCATCCAAGTCATACTATCAAGTAACTTACACTATCACATCAATGAGATACATAAAGTAGTGTAAGTCATGCTAGAGATCAAATGTAATTTTCAATTTAAACAATTCATGATCTCACAAACTTAACTATTTCAAAACCTGAAAGCATGACACTTGTTGCTGCATTTTATTATTTAAGGCACAAACTTTTAACATATGACATTTGAAAGATATTATATGCCGCATCTGCCTTATTCTAACCAACCAAGCCATGTCTATGTCATTTGACAATCAGAAGCTTAAGGACATGATTTTAGTCATACACAACTTCTTCCAAGTTCGACCATATCTAAGTGCAATGATAAGCCATCTCAAAAGAAGAAGTGCGATGCATGCATATTCTCTTGATCTTTTCTCAATTTGTATTTGTTCATAAAAACTCAACATGTGAGTTGATTACTTGATTAATTCTTTATGATTAAAAGCACTTGTGAGCATGCAACAAGTTCAAAATAGCAAGAAAGTTCGACCATGACCAGATTTAGTGTAAGTAATTATTCCAATTACTAGACATAGAAAAAACTACAAAATGTATAACACAAGTAATGTAGTAAGGACTTTCAGTATGTAAAAGGAATCACAAAGTCATATATATATATATATATATATATATATATATATATATATGAAATACTATGATACTATGCTCATATTATTTTAATTTCAGATTCACACATAGACTTCTCAAGTTTCAAAACTCCCCCTCAATTTAAGCCATGAGGATGCATAATCCTTATTTCACTACGAATGAAACAAAAACGGGTGAAATCCAAAGGTTTTGTAAAAATGTCAGCCAATTGTTGTCCGGTATCTGCATGGTGAAGTACAATGTTTCCTTTTTCAACATTATCATGGAGAAAGTGATACCTAATGTCAATGTGCTTAGTTCTAGAGTGTTACACGGGGTTTTTAGCAATGCAAATGGCACTAGTGTTATCACAAAATAGTAGAACACTATCTAGATCAACCCCATAGTCCTTATGTTTGAACAATCCAAAGAATTTGTGAGCAAGCACTAGCAACAACTACATATTCAAATTCAGCCGTGGATTGTGCAACTGAATTTTGTTTTCTAGAGGACCAAGCAACAAGTGAATTACCAAGAAAATGACAAGCACCGGAAGTACTTTTCCTATCAATCCTACAACCTCCAAAATCAGCATCGGAAAAAGCTTTCAAAGTAACAGTTGAGGAAGAAGGAAGAAAAATGCCGAATTCTTGAGTTCCATGTATGTACCTGAGAATCCTTTTGAGGGCTTGACGATGTGAAGCACGTGGGGAAGCTTGAAACCGTGCACAAAGACATACGCTGAATTGTATGTCCGGTCTTGATGTCGTGAGGTACAAAAATGATCCGATCATGCTTCTATATTCTTTTTGATCCACAGGTTCATCATCTTCATCAAGTTCAAGTGTTGTTGCTGTTCCCATTGGTGTCCGAAGAGACTTGATTTTGTCCATGTTGAAGCGCCTTAGAAGGTCTATTGTATACTTTGTTTGATGCACAAAGGTACTCTCCTTGGTTTGCTTGATTTGCAGCCCCAAAAAGTACGTGAGTCCTCCCATCATACTCATCTCAAATTCTGAACTCATCATAGCTGAAAACTTAGACACAAGATCATGAGAAGCACAACAAAAAATAATATCATCCACATACACTTGAACGAATAATGAGTCATTGCCATGCTTAAGCACAAAAAGAGTTTTATCAACCTTGACCATGGTAAATCCCTTTTCAAGTAAGAATGTTTTTAACCTATCATACCATGCTCTAGGAGCTTGTTTGAGACCGTACAAGGCTTTGGACAGTTTGTAAACATGATTAGGAAAATCTGGATTTTCGAAACTCGGTGGTTGTTTGACATAAACCTCCTCATCTATGTAGCCATTAAGAAAAGCACTTTTAACATCTATTTGATAAATCTTAAAACCTTTAGATGCAGCAAAAGCTAACAAAATTCTTATAGCTTCTAATCTAGCAACAGGAGCAAAAGTTTCATCAAAATCTAGACCTTCAACTTGAGTGAAACCTTGAGCAACCAACCTAGCCTTATTCCTAACCACAACCCCATCCACTTTGTTTATTTTTAAACACCCATTTAGTTCCAATTAAAGTGTGACCTTAAGGTGGAGGTACAAGTTTCCAAACATTATTTCTTTCAAAATTTTCTAACTCTTCTTGCATGGCAATAATCCAAGATTCATTAGTGAGTGCGTGTGATATATCTTTGGGTTCAAAAGAAGCAACAAAAGCAAAATGAGCATGAGAGTTTGGATCACAAAACCTAGACCGTGTGACTCGTTCGTTCAACAATAATTTGTTGTGGATGATGAATTTTGAGAACCCGGAGGGGAGTGGACACTTCACAAGCTTCTTCTTCATGTTCATCACAAATCGATGAGCTTGTGACTTGAGGAGGATCTGGACCAGCAATGGTGGTCGTCGGTGCTGGCTGTGAATCAAAATCAGGAGCTGGAACAATGTCACCAGCTGCTGAATTTTCAGCAGCAACACCACTTCTTCCTCATCTTCAATGAAAATGCTCTTCCCTGCGGATATGGATCTGGACCTACAATGTTTGAGCTAGTACCTGTGATAGCTTCATCAAAATACACCTCACAAGTCTCCACAATTTTGTTAGTATCGAGTAAAAGCACACGGTAGCCTCTAGTATGAGATGGATAACCAAGAAACATGCCATCAACAGATCTAGCTTCAAATTTATCAAGATTACCATGTTTCCTAACAAAGCATTTGCAACCAAAGACCGTAAAGTGTGTGACACTAGGCCTATGTCCAAACCTGAGCTCATATGGTGTTTTACCTAGCTTAGCACGCAAGAAAACACAGTTTGAGACATAACAAGCGGTTGCAATTGCATCAGCCCAAATTTTTCTAGGAGTTTGATATTCATCAAGCTTATTCCTAGCCATCTCAACTAAGGTTATGTTCTTATCTACAACACCGTTTTGTTGAGGTACATATGGTGAAGAAAATTGATGATCTATTCCATTTTCAACACAAAAGTGATCAAAATATTGATTTTTAAATTTGGTTCCGTTATCACTTCTAATTGCCTTTAAAGATCCTGGGTGATCAATTGATAATCTAAGAAATAAAGTTCTAAAGTGACTAAAAGCTTCATTCTTAGATTCCATAAAGTAAACCCAAGAGTATCTAGAACAATCATCAACAATCACAAGAACATACCATTTACCTCCAAAGGATTGAACACGTGAAGGTCCTACGGTGTCAAGGTGCAAAAGTTGACACGGTTCAGTTGTCAATATCATTGAGAGAGGAGTATGTGAACCTGCAACCATCTTAGCATGTCTACAGGAAGAGCACACAATTTCTTTGTCCCCTTTAAGCTTAGGCAGCCCACGTATGCAATCAAGAGCACTAACACACATTAGATGATCAAAGCCTATGTGACCAAGTCTACGATGCCAAAAATATAAGTCCTTTGAATCATTAGCAACTAGACACCTATGCTTAGAGGAAGACACATCAAAATCAGCTTTAAAAACTCTTCCAAACCGATACATGATAAAAATAAGCTCCCTATTTGAACCTACAACTTTGCAGCAGTTTTTATTGAAAATAATTTCCAGATTTTCATCTAGCAGTTGTGAAACAGAAAGCAAAAGCAAGTTGTATTTCAAATTTTTAACAAGTGCCACATCCTTCAAAGTGTAGTGATTATTTACCCTAACCAAACCCTTAGCAATTATAGGAGTTGAATAATTATCGGCAAAAGTAACATTCTCTACAAGTGACACAAAAGAGAGGGGAGGGGGGAGAACCATTCTTTGTTACCGGTCATGTGGCGTGAGCAACCTAAATCCACAATCCAAATGTTCTCCTTCCTCAAGCGTGTAACCTCTTCATTGTCGCAGTTGTGTTAAGCCTCCTCCATACTTGATCTTGACTTTCCCGCCATGAAGCACAAGTTTGCCAAATCATCTTCATCTTCGTCACTTTCAATGTCCACATCGCTTGAGCCAAGTTCTTGAAGTGCGGAGATAAAACTGCTCACCAATTGACGTCCTGTAAAACCCTTCTTTTTCTTCATATCTTTTGCAGAGGAGTGCTTTGTCCTTGTTTGCTTTTCATCTCGAGAAGTAGGACCTGAAAGGTTAGGGCAATCTGAACGAAAATGTCCTGTTTTACCACATTCGAAACATCGTTGAGGTTCGGAGCTTCCTCTCCTTCTAGTTCTCACATTTTGCAATGCTTTTGAGAACCTAGTAGCGAGAAGTACTAGCTCTTCCTCTGGAAACTCCTCAATCTATTCAAGGGTTAGAGAGGACAACAAAGCAAGTGTACCACAAGATGAAGATTGGCCGGAGCTAGGCATATCACGTTGTGAAACAAAAACAATAGACTTGTTGCGGTTCTTACGTGATATTATGTCAATTTCATGAGTTTTTAACTTGGAATATAACACATCTAAAGTAAGTGTACTCATGACAGTAGATTCACAAATAGATATAACCTTCATCTCCCAAATTGACATGTCTAATGCACTTAGTAATTGCCTAGCATTTTCAGCATCTAAAAAATTAACATTGACGCCACGCAAGTTGCTGAGAATTTTATTAAAGCGAGCAAAGAGATCATCAATGGACTCACCGAGTTGCATCTCGAAATGCATGTATTCTTTCTTGAACATGTCTTGCCTTACCTCCTTGACCATGTTGGATCCTTCGTGGTAGTCATAAAGTGCTTTCCACACATCGTATGCAGATCGGAGGTGTGCAATATGGTCAAAGTCATTTTGAGTTAATCCTTGTATGATCATGTTCCGAGCCTTGTTGTTGTTATCGACATCTCTCAAATTTGTAGCTGTAACTTGATCGTTTGATGGCACTTCATAAGGCTTGTATACCTTCTCCCATATTGCGAAGCCTTGAGCCTGGATGAAGGCTTCCATACGTGCCTTCCAAACCTGAAAGTCAATACCACTAAAGACACAAGGTTTTGCGGAGTATTTCTCCATGATGATTAGTGAAAACACATGCAAATCACAAAGATTAGAGCACTGTGGCTCTGATACCAATTGTAGGATCGAAGAGCATGTGAAAAGCTACCAGAAGGGGGGGGGGAATGGTAGATTAAAAAATCTTACACAGCGGAAACAATTAAATCCTAACCCCTTCGGCGTAAAAATGATCTGTTAAAGCATTCATGTGTGAGACTAATGTAAACGTGTTTCACCAAGACAAAAGTAATAGATATAAGAGAGAATCAAGTCACGAAGACGACACAATAAGAACCACTCAAATCCGTCGAGAGAAACTCAAGTTACGACTGAAAGATCGAACAAAGGTCAATCTATCCTACCCGAGAAAAACAGTTCTGGAATGCTGCAAAGAAACTCGTGTAGATAAGAAACCACAAATCAATGACCGTGAAATTTTGACAGATGATATATAATCAAGTTGTGAAGACAATCCAAAAAGAATCACGTCAATTGGATCTGTAAAACTCGAGTTATGGTAAAACCACCAAAGAAAGGTAGTGCTGTGCAAAAGACTCGACGAGAAAAACTTGTCTGGAACAAGTCGGACGAACAAGGCACAAAAGTTCCTTTAAACTATGATATTTATTCAATAGAACACAAGAGGAACAGCCCCAAAGTCGACTACAATGAGCTCTTACTTCCCTTGCTTATATAACCAGCCCTTAGGCCAACCCAATCTCAAGTAGGACTCTAATCCTACTCAAATCACGAATCAAAACTTTCCATAACTGCTTAGGACTCTTCTATACGAAGATAGAAGCAATCTTAAAACTTCCAAACACCGTAGGAATGTATCCCACATTCCTAAAACAACTCAAATTCGTAACCCACACGAAATCCTATTATAACCAACTCAAATCTTTCCATATTTGAGTCAAACACGACTCAGCCACAGCTTGAGTCGATAACCTAGTCGGTTGGACCTTTCCGACCAATTCTTTACGTCCACATCTCTTCATCACGCCTTGTAACCATGTAGCCACGTCCATGCACTCCTTGCATACGTGCAAACATCTTCCAATGACGTCCATGATACCTTCATATGCATTGTTCTTGATTCAAACATGCTGTGCGACCTCCCGATCAACTCAACCACAATTCCTCCCGAACTTGGTTGTTGAACCTCATCTTCTCCCTAAGACTAGTTCAATGGATCCTGTTACCAGCCATGTCTTGAACTCAAGCAACACCTGCACATGAAATAAACAACCAATCCGTACGAGCCCAAGTCCGCGACTTGACTCAAATTAGTTCCGAACACAACACCTCATGTGAGCACCTCACATAAGCATGTTGCAAAACCACTGTAAAACGATATCAGCCATATCAACCAAAAAATGCCAGAAACTTAGTGATGAGGACATCACAACAGTGGAGATGCACATTGAACTGCAAGGACCAATCACAAGAGCACGAGCACGGTTATTAAATCAGCAGGTGAATTCGTTCCTAACTTCTTTTGCATGTGAGTTTGAGAATAGATTGCTATGTGATGATTTAATTGTTATTAGGAATAATGGATAAGATCAACAAGTGAAGGAAATAGGCCTTGGGAGCATGGAGAACCAGCTGGGACGTCCACAAGTTGATGGAAACAGTTTACAACTCGGACTCGAGTTCAACTCGGAGTCCAGGAGCAGTCCACCTTAAAACGGACGCCCAGGAGGCATACGGACTCCAATTTCGACGTTCTACATATGCACGGAAAGAGGAGAAGATAAAATTTCCAATGGTTCTGGTACCACCTCAAAATTCCTCCGGAGTCTTTGGGAATCGTCAAAACAAGTCAAGTCCAGATTTCTGTCCGGTGCTGCGCCACCGAATCGGGCCTTTGGGCCTTGTATCCCGTAAGAGTCCATTAGGGACGCATCTAATCGTGTTTTGGTCGAACCCTAGCCTATAAATACTGCAGCCGCCGGTCATATTCGGTGGGTTTTTCTTAGATCAATAATATCGCCATTCTACGGTTTGTGAGACCCCCACTTCGCGATTTCCGATCGTGTCTTCGACGTTCTTGCTCGTGTTCTCGATTGCTCTTGCAGGGATTAGTATTCTTGGCGAGGTAAAGCATGTGCAGCACGGTTGATAACCAACGGAGCCGTGGTGTAGTGATTGTAGGGGTACTCGAACCGCTCGAGTGCCGTGGATCATCAGCGTCGAGTTCTCCACCCCAATCGACATACCTTTCGGAAGATCGGGCCTAAACTACTCATCAATTGGTATCAGAGCCAGGTTGCCCGTGAGGTATCTTTGTTTTCCTTCCATTAGATTGATTTTGTTTCATACCTATAGTCCACAGAAAAGCCACAAAAAAATTAGATCGTTTTTTCCGCTTCCAAGACTATAGTGCCTGCAATTTCGTTTTTCAGTTTGCATTGTTGAGTTTGCATTCATGTGGTCGAGTCTTGTTGCTGGTTTAGCTTTGTGTTTTTGGGTCCTAGTTATTGTGTTTCGTCCTTGTTTTCTTGCTATTCGACACCTATTCCACAATCCCTAAATAACAAACCGATCCACCACGTTCATCAGTTTGCCCTAGCTAGCCACCCTGCGTGAACTCCCGCATCGCCATCCCTAGATTAGGTGACAAACCTTTGTGCCATTCATCCTTGAATCATCACACACCACCCCATTAGTTGTTGTGCAAATTCCCGATCGTTTTCGTATCCGATTGCGAGTTCTGTTCTCAAACCGAGTTGGAATCAACATCCAAAAAATCGTAACTCGGACAGCCTACCTTAAAACGGCCATAACTTTCGCATACGAACTCGAAATCGGGCGAATTTATTTTTCAAATTCATCTACACAAAATTTCGCATCTGATTTTCCACCGCGTAGCCACGTTTGACGAAATTAGATTGCCCAAATTCCCCTCAGAAGATAGGCTATCTGGCCTCCGAAGTTTCAGCATGAATTTTAAAGAATCTTCTTGATTTACTGTAGGCCGCATATTACATCCAATTGAACTGAAAATTTTTGTGCTTCATATCTTCGTGCTCCTGAGTAAAGAAAAAATATTACAAAAAAGAAAAAAAATAGTGAAGAGCACGCATATTAAAGCAATTGGCCTATACTACTTGGTGCTATTTTGTTGGCTATATCATTCTGTCTTTCTTTTGCCTTGATACTTCCTTGTGTTGTGCTAGGCTCTAGGGCACTCGGTTGACCAGCAACAGTTTCCTACATTGAATACTTATTCAACTTTGTTTAGCTGTTAGCGATTTTCTGCTTATTAGCCACCATATTGTGCCATCCAAGCTCCACCTTTCTCTTGAGCAATCATCCCAAGCTTCATTGGTTCATCTCACCGTCCACACCACCTGCTGTGTCAGTAAGAACACTTGTAAGAGCGTGGTAAGACGCTTGAGCGAGAGAGATTGTTTTCTTCCGCCTTCCACATTGTCACTGTAGTTGATAGGGATAACATATTTTTTGTTGTTTTTTTTGTTTCCTACTAACAATGGCAGGAGAAGACAAGGATGACGAATGTGTTCAACATGCTGAGTTACGTGATATGATGAAGACCATGACGGATATGTTCGCCAAATACAACGCAGCAACAGAGGAGTCATTGGTGAACTTGACTTGCCAACTGGATGACCTTGCTCTTCGGATGAATACTTTTGAGGCTCGGTTGCCTCTCACTGGAAGACAAGAAGACAATGCTTATGATGAACAGGAAAATCACAATAATCAGCCAAGACTGCCACTTTCTAGTCGAGGTATGGGAGGTAATAATCATAACAATTATTATAATCGTCCTCCTGATGATCCTTTCGCTAAAGTGAAATTTACTATACCCTCTTTTTCTGGTGCTTATGATGCTAAGGCTTATCTTGATTGGGAGATGACAGTAGAGCAAAAGTTTAATTCCCATCTTGTTCCTGAACAACATAGAGTTCGTCAAGCCACTAGTGAGTTTAAGGACTTTGCTATCATATGTTGGAATGAACTTGTTAAAACTAGAACTGATCCTCTAACATGGGATATATTAAAGGAAGCTATGCGTGTTTGATTTGTTCCTCCATCTTTTCAGTGGGACCTTCACAAAAAATTACAGCGCTTAGACTAAGGTAACATGTCCGTAGAGGAGTATTATCAAGAGTTACAAAAGGGTATGCTGCGTTGTGGGGTAGTAGAGGACATGGATGATAAAATAGCTTGTTTTTATTGGGGGTTGAGGCGTGAAATTCAGGAAATTGTTGATTACAAGGAATATGATACTGTTAACAGATTATTTCAGCTTGCTATGTTGGCAGAAAAAGAATTGCAGGGCCGACAACAACAGCAACATCGCACGAGGAGCAACTTCACGCCGCGTGCAGCGACTACACCATCCAAAACAGCACCATCTTCGACCCCCCGTGCAGCGACTACACCACCCAATGGCAGCCAACAAACTATACCTGCTGCTCCACCTTCTCGCGTGCCGGAAGGCAGCAAGGCGACATCATTCAAGCCTTCTCGTCCACTCCTTCTATGGGTCGTACTTCCGACATTAAGTGTCACCGCTGCCAGGGACTTGGTCATATGATGAGAGATTGCCCGAGCAAACGAGCATACATAGCACGCGACGATGGCGGGTATGATAGTACTTCGGATGTTGAAGATGAATATTCTCTTGCTACTGACTTTACAGATCCAAATGACGAACACACCAAAGAAGAGGTACTTGGTACAGCGGCGACGGAGAACTATAGGAGCATCATTGTGCAGCGTGCCTTGAGCTCCAAAGTGGAGACCGACGACAAGCTACAACGACACAACCTCTTCCACATATTTCTTGTTGTCAAGGACTGCCGTGTACACACTATAATTGATGGAGGTAGCTGCAATAACTTGGTGAACACGGACGTCGTCAAGAAACTCGGTTTGACAACAAGAGCACACCCTCATCCGTACCACATTCAATGGTTCAACAACAGCGGTAAGGTTCGGGTAACACAAACAGCGAGAATACATTTTTCAATTGGTTCATACCATGATTTTGCTGATTTTGATGTTGTTCCTATGGATGCTTGTTCTCTTTTATTGGGTCGTCCTTGGGAATTTGATACAAATGCTATTCATCATGGTAGAACTAATAAATATACTCTCATGCATAAGGGAAAGAAAATCACTTTGCTCCCCATGACTCCTGCTGAAATTGTGCATTTTGAGAAGAGTAAAATTCGTGATGGCAAAGCAACAAAATTAGAATCTGAAAAACAACAAGTTATTAAGTTAAAATCACCATCGTTGCTCGCAAATAAATCTGAACTTGCTGATTTATTCGATGCTAAGGGGATGTGCTATGCTTTAGTTTGCAAAGAAGCCATCTTTTCACTTCATGAATTGTCTATTGCATTGTCCTCTGCTGTTGCTAACCTTTTGCACGAGTTTGAGGATGTGTTTCCCTCCGAGATACCCCCTGGTTTACCACCGATGAGAGGCATTGAACACAAGATCGATTTGATTCTAGGAGCAAGTTTGCCAAATCGTGCAGCATACAGGGCGAATCCACAAGAAACTAAGGAAATTCAGCGATAAGTCCAAGATCTTTTGGACCGCGGGTACATTCGTGAAAGCCTTAGCCCTTGTTCCATTCCTGTTCTTTTGGTTCCTAAGAAAGATGGTAGTTGGCGCATGTGTGTTGATTGTCGAGCGATTAATAACATCACCATTCGATATCGTTATCCTATTCCTCGATTAGATGACATGCTTGATGAATTGAGTGGTGCTATCATCTTCACAAAAATTGACTTGCGTAGTGGTTACCACTAAATTAGAACGGCACTAGGAGATGAATGGAAAACTGCATTTAAAACCAAGTTTGGACTTGATGAGTGGTTAGTCATGCCTTTTGGTTTAACTAATGCACCCATCACCTTTATGCGATTAATGAACGAGGTTTTATGTGCTTTCATTGGACAATTTGTGGTGGTTTACTTCGATGATATCCTCATTTACAGCAAGTCATATGATGAACATCTTGATCATTTACGTGCTGTTTTTACTGTTTTGAGAGATGCACGTTTGTTTAGTAACCTCGAAAAGTGCGTCTTTTGCACCAATCGAGTATCGTCTCTTGGCTATGTCATTTCCTCGCAGGGAATTGAGATGGATGAGTCCAAAATTGAAGCAATCACCAGCTGGCCAGCCCCAACAACCGTCACACAGGTTCATAGTTTTCTTGGTCTTGCAGGTTTTTATCGGCGCTTTGTGCGGGATTTCAGCACCATTGCAGCACCTCTACATGAGCTAACGAAGAAGGGAGTTTCATTTCGATGGGGCGAACAGTAGCAAAAAGCTTTTGATGCTCTCAAATCAAAGCTTACACAAGCACCATTACTACAACTTCCTGATTTTGACAAGACCTTTGAGCTAGAATGCGATGCAAGCGGCATTGGTATTGGAGGCGTTCTCATACAAGGAGGTAAACCCGTTGCTTTCTTTAGTGAAAAACTTCATGGTCCTTCTCTGAATTATTCTACTTATGATAAGGAACTGTATGCCTTAGTGCGTATATTACAAACTTGGCAACATTATCTTTGGTCTAAGGAGTTTGTCATACATTCCGATCATGAATCATTGAAGTATCTTAAGTGTCAAACCAATCTGAATAAACGACATGCTAAATGGATTGAGTTCATAGAGTCGTTTCCATACATCATTAAGCATAAGAAAGGGAAGGAAAATATCATTGCCGATGCATTATCTAGGCGTTATACCATGTTGTCCCAACTTGATCATAAAATATTTGGTTTGGAAACAATTAAAGCATTATATCATACTGATTTGGACTTCAAAGATGCTTTTGAAAATTGTAGAGAAGGAAGAACTTGGAATAAATATGTGCTGCGAGAGGGTCTCCTCTATCGTGCTAACAAGCTATGCGTTCCAGCTAGCTCCGTTCGTCTATTACTTTTGCAGGAAGCACATGGAGGAGGTTTGATGGGACATTTTGGAGTGAAGAAAACTGAACACGTGCTGTCCACACATTTCTTTTGGCCAAAGATGAGGCGTGATGTCGAGCGCTACGTGTCACGATGCACTACTTGCAACAAAGCTAAGTCTCGCCTTAACCCACATGGTCTTTATATGCCTCTTCCTGTTCCTAGTGTACCTTGGGAGGATATTTCTATGGACTTTGTTTTGGGATTGCCTAGGACTAAGAGGGGGAGGGATAGTATTTTTGTAGTTGTTGATCGTTTTTCCAAAATGACACACTTTATACCTTGTCATAAGAATGATAATGCCTCACACATTGCTGATTTATTTATGACAGAAATTGTTCGTTTACATGGTGTGCCAAATACCATTGTTTCTGATCGTGATGCAAAAATTTTAAGTCATTTTTGGAGAACTTTGTGGTATAAATTGGGAACCAAGTTGCTGTTTTCAACTACATGTCACCCACAAACGGATGGACAAACCGAGGTAGTTAATCGTACTTTATTCACTATGTTGCGGGATGTCTTGAAAAAAAATTTGAAGTTGTGGGAGGAGTGTTTACCACATATATAATTTGCTTACAACAGATCCGTTCACTCCACGACAAAGGTAAGTCCATTCCAGGTAGTGTATGGTTTCAATCCCCGTGCTCCTATTGATTTACTACCTTTGCCTCCTTCTGAAACTATAAATTTGGATGCTACACAACGATCTGAATTCATTCTTAAGATGCATGAAACTACAAAGAAAAATATTGAAATGATGAATGAGAAGTATAGGATTGCAGGTAGTAAAGGTAGAAAAGAAGTAAAACTTGAACCGGGTGATTTGGTGTGGTTACATTTGAGAAAAGAGCGATTTCCCGACTTGAGAAAATCTAAACTTATGCCACGAGCTTCTGGTCCTTTTAAGATCGTTGAAAAGATTAATGATAATGCATATAAGCTTGAATTGCCTCCCGATTTTGGAGTTAGTCCTACATTTAACATTTCAGATTTGCGACCGTACTTGGGAGAAGAAGATGAACTTGAGTCGAGAACGACTCCAATTAAAGAGGGGGAGGATGATGAGGACATCACAACAGCGGAGACACACATTGAACTGCAAGGACCAATCACAAGAGCACGAGCACGGTTATTAAATCAGCAGGTGAATTCGTTCCTAACTTCTTTTGCATGTGAGTTTGAGAATAGATTGCTATGTGATGATTTAATTGTTATTAGGAATAATGGATAAGATCAAAAAGTGAAGGAAATAGGCCTTGGGAGCGTGGAGAACCAGCTGGGACGTCCACAAGTTGATGGAAACAGTTTACAACTCGGACTCGAGTTCAACTCGGAGTCCAGAAGCAGTCCACCTTAAAACGGACGCCCAGGAAGCATACGGAATCCAATTTCGACGTTCTACATATGCACGAAAAGAGGAGAAGATAAACTTTCCAATGGTTCTGGTCCCAACTCAAAATTCCTCCGGAGTCATTGGGAATCGTCGAAATAATTCGAGTCCAGATTTCTGTCCGGTGCTGCGCCACTGAATCGGGCCTTTGGGCCTTGTGTCCCATAAAAGTCCATTAGTGACGCGTCTAATCGTGTTTTGGTCGAACCCTAGCCTATAAATACTGCAGACACCGTTCATATTCGGTGGGTTTTGCTTAGATCAATAATATCGCCGTTCTACGGTTTGTGAGACCCCAACTTCGCGATTTCCGATCGTGTCTTTGACGTTCTTGCTCGTGTTCTCGGTTGCACTTGCAGAGATTAGCCTTCTTGGCGAGGTCAAGCGTGTTCAACATGGTTGATAACCAACGGAGCCGTGGTGTAGTGATTGCAGGGGTACTCGAACCGCTCGAGTGTCGCGGATCATCAGCGTCGAGTTCTCCACCCCAATCGACATACCTTTCAGAAGATCAAGCCTAAACTACTCATCACTTATCAAATGAATACTAAGCAATCTTTCCAACAATATAAAGCAAGTTCGAAACATTTTATAATAAAAGCAGGAACATTGCGATCAAGCTCCGAATCTCGCCAAAGCTAACCGAAGCTTGAGCCGGAGCTTACCAAAGCTAGTACAACATAACGCTGGAGCTTGCCAAAGCTAGTCGGACCTAGCAAAAGAAGTCGGAGCTTAACAAAGACATGCCGGAGCTAAAGTAAGACCTTGCTAAAAAGATGTTATGGCAGCATTCAAAACTGTTATTGTCAAAGCCAATGTATTCAACACACATAGGTCTCACAACTTGATTGTTGGAACCTCATCTCCCTCCCGAGACTAGTCCAATGGACCTCATCACCAGCCGTGTCTTGAACTCAAGCAACACCTGCACATGAACAAACAACCGATACGTCCTAGCACAAGTCCCCGACTTGACTCTCATTAGTTCCGAAACCACAACACCTTACGTGAGCACCTCACATAAGCATGTTGCAAACCACAGTAAAAGTGGACATTTTTATAACAGCCAAAACGCAACAAAAACTTAGTAAATGAATACTAAGCAACATTTCAGAATGTAAAACAAATTTTGAACAATTTAGAGAAACAATAAAATTAATTTTCGAAACTTGCAAAAGCTAACGGGGGCTAAAACAAAGTTAGTTGAAATACAACCAATAGGATCTTCCTAAAGTTAGCAGAACTAGCATCCGCCGGAGCTTACGAAACTAGTCGGAACTAGTGAACCCAAAAGCCAGTGCTAGAAAAAGCAAGTCAGAGCTTAACAAAGACATGCGAGAGCTATCAAAGATATGTCAGAGCTAAAGACAAAACTCACCAGAGCTACCCAAAAACATGTCAGACCTAAACAAAGCAAGTCGGACCTTACGTCAGACCTTGTCAGAGCTACCCAAAACAAGCCGGACCTATCGTCGGATCTTGCTGGAGCTTGGACCTAGAGTCAGACCTTGTTAAAAATGTGTTTTGGTAGTATTCAAAACTTGTATCGTCAAAGCTAATGTATTCAACACACATAGGTCTCACAATCTCCCCCTTAATGAATATATTGGCAACACCACTTAAAATCCGAACATTTGCTTATTCACATGAAATTTTTTGAAAACAACTTCTCCCTCTTTTTGAAAACCAAATTATATAGAAATAAATTTCAAATTTCACCCCTTCCCCTTGCATACTTCTCCCCCTCGAGAAGAAATCATGCCAAAAACACTTGTGAATATGTGCAATGTGTGATTAATTTACCCCCCTTTGAGAATGTATTCAGCAAGGTTCAAAAGAGAAATTTCAATTGTTACGAGCACATTAGAACATATACATATAAAAAAAAGCTCACCCAAGTCATACTATCAAGTAACTTACACTATAAAAATGAGATACACAAAGTAGTGTAAGCCATGCTAGAGATCAAATGTGATTTTCAATTTAAGCAAGTCATGATCTCACAAACTTAACTATTTCAAGACCTAAAAGCATGACACTTGTTGTTGCAATTTTGATCATCATTTAAAGCACAAATTTTGATCACATAACATTTGCAAGAGATTATATGTGCATCAGCCTTATTCTAACCAACCAAGCCAAGCCTATGTCATTTTACAATCAGAAGCTTAAGGACATGGTTTTAGTCATACACAACTTCTTCCAAGTTCATATCTGAGTGCAATGATAAGCCATCTTAAAAGAAGAAGTGCGATGCATGCATATTCTCTTGATCTTTTCTCAATTTATATTTGACCATAAAAATCTTTACAAGTGAGTTGATTACTTGATTAATTTTTTATGATTAAAAGCACTTGTGAGCATGCAACAAGTTAAAAACAGCAAGAAAATTTGATCATGACCAGATTTAGTGTAAGTAATTATTCCAATTACTAGTCATGGCAAAAACTACAAAATGTATAACAAGAGTAATGTAGTAAGAACTTTTAGCATGAAAAAGGAACCACAAAGTCATATATGTATGAAATATTATGCTCATAATATTTTAATTTTGGATTCACACATATACTTCCCAAGTTTCAAAACTCCCCCTCAATTTAAGCCATGGGGATGCATAACCCCTATTTGAATACGAATGAAACAAAAATGAGTGAAATCCAAAGGTTTTGTAAAAATGTCAGCCAATTGTTGTTCGGTATCTACATGGTGAAGCACAATGTTTCCTTTTTCAACATTATCACGGATTAAGTGATACCTAATGTCAATGTGCTTTGTTCTCGAATGTTTCATGGGGTTTTTAGAAATGCAAATGGCACTAGTGTTATCACAAAATAGTGGAACACTATCTAGATCAACCCCATAGTCCTTAAGTGTTTGAACAATCCAAAGAACTTGTGAACAAGCGCTAGCAGCAGCTACATACTCAGATTCGGCTCTGGATTGTGCAACTGAACTTTGTTTTCTAGAGGACCAAGCAACAAGTGAATTACCAAGAAAATGACAAGCACCCGAAGTACTTTTCCTATCAATCCTACAATCCCCAAAATCAGCATCAGAAAAAGCTCTCAATTAAATGGTTGGGGAAGACGGAAGAAAAATGCCAATTTCTTGAGTTTCATGTAAGTACCTGAGAATCCTTTTGACGGCTTGACGATGTGAAGCACGTGGGGAAGCTTGAATCCGTGCACAAAGACATACGTTGAATTGTATGTCTGTTCTTGACGTCGTGAGGTACAAAAGTGATCCGATCATGCTTCTATATTCCTTTTGATCCACTGGTTCACCATATTCATCAAGTTCAAGTGTCGTTGCTGTACCCATTGGTGTCCGAAGAGGCTTGCTTTTGTCCATGTTAAAGCGCTTAAGAAGGTCTCTTGTATACTTCATTTGATGCACAAAGGTACTTTCCCTGGTTTGCTTGATTTGCAGCCCCAAGACGTAAGTGAGTTCACCCATCATACTTGTCGAAGCGTACGAACAACACTTCCCCCGGTACTATTAAATTTTAGCCCGCGGAGGTTCTTGGATCAATTTGGGCGCGCGAAGATTCTAGACAAGATGATGACACAGAGGATTTACGTGGTTCGGGCTGCCTGAGCGTAATACCCTACTCCACGGGGTGTGTGTTGTTGTATTCGGGATTCACTAGTGCTTGCGTGCGAATGAGCTTAGTTGCCTTGTATCGTGCGACACAACCCTTTTATAGTCTAAGGACTGATCGTTACATCACTTGCCTGGCTCGACATGTGGTCCTGGCGTAGTTAACTATCTAATACACGATCACTGAATATTAAGTGTGGTTAATAGGGTGATAACACGCCTTAATGGTGGCGTTACCCTATTAACAGTCTACTGATCGCGTGTCATTAATATGGCATTAATGACTTGTAATCAGGTCTTGTAACTGTCGTTTTAACTGTCCCTTGAAGGTCTGAGCCGTTAGAGTTCTCTCTGTCTTCTGTTTAAGTCCTAGCTCTAGATGTTTGACACGTGGCATCTCTGGAGCTTCCCATCATGGGGAGGTAGGTCCGGAGCCACTATACACGTGGTAGCACTGGAGCTTCTCTCTACTGGGGGTTAGGTCCGGGGTCACTGGACACGTGGAAAGACTGGAGCTTCCCTACGATGGGTGTTAGGCCCGGTCTTGTGATACACGTGTCAGTGTCGGAGCTACCCAAATGAGGGAGGCGAGTCCAGTACTACACAACACGTGTGGCCTTCAGAGGTCTTCAATCTTGAATGGGGGGAACTCCTTAGCTTTTCTTGCGGTATCATGGGGTACCCGGTACGGAGGGTACCGACAATGGCCCCTGGGCCCACCTCCTAGAGAAATCCTTCGGGTTAAGTTATTCTACCAGAGGTGGGGCCATCTTTGATTCTCACGCCGCATCTTCAAAGGTCTTCTGATGTGCCGTTGGGGCAATGCTCCGTGGTTAAACCATCGTCACGTGGCTTCTTTTGAATGTGGTAGGTGAGATCTTTGCGTGTGGATCTCACACAATTGAAGGTCGCTGGTTCCCAATGCAAAAATTCGTATCGGTTCCGCACACCTTGTCAGGCCGCCGCCCTCGGGCTTCCAACCTCCCATCATGACAACGGTTCACCTGGGGCAAAATCTTCAGCTTTTCCGCCAAAGTGGACCCGGGTCCATTCGTCATTGGCAAGGTAGATTTTTTAGAGCGTAACCTTGGACCCATTGCAGTTTCCATCCAAGCGTTGCTGAGGCTTACTTAAGAACGAAAGCCTGCACGGTTTTAGGACTCTTCACACTTTCAATTGTACTCGCGCTCAGAGCCTCTCAACCCCTACATAGCCTTCCAACTTTTGCTACTTTGCCACGATGGAGTTGGGTCTTCCCCGCAGCAAGGTCAAGACTAAGGAGGAGATGGTGAGTGTCTGGACCTACATAGGTTGGTCCAGCGACTCCTGCAATAAGGACATCCACTTCGGCAAGCTCCCCTTCAAGAAGGAGCGCACCGGAGATATGGTGTACTTTTTAGCGTATGCCATGGTGGGTCTGATCCCGCCTTTCTCAAGCTTCCTACTGATGTTGCTGGATTTCTACAGCCTCCAGCTTTATCATATTGGCCCCCACTCACTCTTGCTAGTGGCAACCTTCGTCAACTTCTGCGAGATGTGGGTGGGCGTGCCTCCTTGCATCGAGCTATTCCGGACCTTCTTCACGGTCCACACCACCAGCAAGGGGACGAAGCTCATCGACTTCTACTATTTCGTGAAGCAGAAGAATTGCCCCTTAAAGTACTTGAAGTCCTTCCCCTCCGGTAAGTGGGATGATTGGAAGAAGTATTGGGTGATCATCACTGTGGAGGAGCATGCGAAGCTAGAGTTGCCCAAGGGCCTTCCCAATGTCGACACCGACGCGTGGAACATAGTTCCGGAGCTGTCGAATGCGTACAAGCCCATCCTGGAAAGGATCGAAGAATGCATAGAGGGAGGAGTGACCCCCCAAATGGTCTTCGGCAATTTCTTAGTGAACAGGTGGGCCCCGCTGAAGACTAGGGAACGACTCGCATGGCCGTTCAATAGTGAGATGGATCATGACCGAATTGAAGTTGGTTTGAAAACCAACTTGGACGATGAAGCCTTGAAGATCCATCTCAAAAGATTTCAGAATGGGGGTATCTCCCGTGAGACACTGACTCCACTAGCTTCCTTCCTACCTCTGAACATGGTTCCGAAGGTCAGAGGGAGATCTGGAGGAGAATGCCAGCGTTGGACGACTTGGGCATGGTCCACAGGCGCCCTATCTCCGGGATTACGATCCTCGGAGCTTCTGAGAGGGTGATTACCCTTGCTGCGAGCCAAAAAGTTGATGACGTTGCAAGGTCAAGGGTAAAGGCAAGGAGCCAGCTGAATCCTCTAGCCAAAAGAGAAAGTTGAGGCATGCTGACGGGAGCCACATCAGGTCAGCTCTGACTACAACTGCTCCTTCTCCGTGGCAAGGTAGATCTTCGGCAGCCACGCCTCCTCTGGTGCAGGCATCCTCAAGGGGCACCAGCTCCGGCAGATCAACCTCAGCTCCGGTACCAGCTGTGGGCTCTGGGTCTAGAGGTCCTTCCCAGCCGAGGGAGGTCCCAACTGAGTCAACGCCCAAGACGGTGACAAGTTCGGGGCAGCAATCTGGAGCTCTGGCCACGTTGACTGCAACGTGATCTCGCTCTGATCGCCCAATGAAGAAGTTCCGCACTAGTTGGAGCGGTAACCTTCCAAGGTAGACATTGCGTCCTCACCTTGAGTTGTTGTTTTTATTTTTCATCATGTATTGAATCATTCAATTCTTTGTTTTTAGAGCAACGAGGAAGAGCTCGGAAGCTCCGACACCCGCCCTAGCAACTGAGGCTGTGCAGGCAGAAGTTCCAGCTCTGACTCCTCCCCAAGTGGTGGATGAGGTCACGACAGCTCCGGCGCCGACTGTCCTAGATCTGGATCCCGAAGAGACACCATAGGCTCTAGATCTGGATCCCGAAGAGACACCATAGGCTCTCGGGTAGCGCCGGACTACGGGGAAGACATTTGTGAAAACGCGCCGACAACGATAGTGCCGGTGGCTGAAGCTCTGGCTCAAGACATGGAGATGGCGAAAGCTCTGGCAATTGAGCCTGAGGCAACCGAAGCTCCAACACTAGTGCCGAAAGTTGTAGAAGAGCCGGCAATCGAGCCAGAGGTGCCCGCAGCCCCGACCTTTGTGCTGGAGATAGCCGAAGCACCATCCTCCATGCCGAAGTTGGTTGATATTCCGGCGCTTGCGTCGGAGATGATGGGGGTTCCGGACGAAGCTCCAGCATCTGCCCCAGAGGTGTTAGCTCCGGAGGCACCCATGTCCGAGCCGGAGCACCGTGAGGAGTCTGTGGCAGGCCCTCCACCCGCCGAGCCAATGGTGGATATTCTGGCGGGGGAGCCTTCGTCATTAGCTCCAGGAGTTGAAGTCCCCCCGTTGGGGCCTTCCTCAGTGAGAGTGGAGGCTGAGGTACCTCCTTAAGGCGGCCCTAGTGCCGCATGACCACAGGGGACCACACTTGTGGCGTGGGACCCAATTTTTGTTCTTGAAGACCCCCTCGAGCGAGCGGAGATGACCCCGGCAGGTCTGGAGCCTATTCCCTTGGCGTTGTCTATTGGCAATGCCTGCTTGAGCCTCTGACAGGTCCAGCTCACCTTCGACCAGGACAACAAGGTCCTTGAAGAAGAGCACCACACCTTGAGGCATTGGAGCAATAGGCTCCACTTCGAGACCAAGCTTGCATAGACGAGACTTGCTGATCAGAAGGAGTGGGTCGAGAAGGAGAAGGCCCGAATAGAATATTGGGGCAAGTTGCTGGAGGAAAAGGAGGGCGCCATCAGGGCCCTCAACACTAATTTTTGGGAGATTCTCGAGCATGCCAAGGAAAGGAATGATGCTGCTAACGAATGTAACGACAACCTCAATACATTAAATGAGATTCTCCTGAAGCGCTGAGCAGAGCTCGATGCGAGGGAAGACAAACTCCTCGAACAGTAGGAGGATGTTTTTGAAAAGAGAAGAGGAGCTCGCCCAGAAGCTGACTCTGGGAGAGCAAAACTTGGCATATCGCACTAAGAAGCTTGATCTGTGGAGCAAAGAAGAAGAGGATAAGTACTGGAAACTGGGGCAGGAGCTCTCAAAAAGAGAAGCTGATGTTGCCACTAGACAAGGAAAAGTAAAAGGTAGGGCGAAGGACCTGGCCGAACGGCGGAACCGCATGCACCTCCAGGAGACGCAGCTAGCTGATCGCAAAAAGCAAATAGCTGAGAGTACGTAGCAACATGCCAAAGTGGTTGAGCGCCTCGCTCGGGAAGGTTCGGAGCTTGCGGCGGCCAGAAGGTCACTGGAGGAGGTTCGAAGCTCGAGAGCAACTGAGTCCCAGCAGGTGTGGGATTTTCTGGGGTGTGCAGACAGAGCTTTGGTGCCGCTCGGCTTCAGCGCAGTACGTTCAAAGAACCTAGCCTCGGAGCTGGACAATACACTGGTGGCACTTGGCTCTGCTGGCAGCAAACTCGACACGATGGGTGATGTCATCACCAACCAGCTGAAGACTGAGGGGAAATATCTGGCCAAGAACGTCGCCGAATATGTCCTGGTGTGTCACAAGAGCCGAGACCCCCAACTTTCTCTAGATTTGGTCTTCGAAGTACCCATTGCAGAAGAGGAGGATGCTGTCAGGGCTAGCGTCTAAGAAGATGTTGAGAAGGTTGCATCATTTTTCCGCAGGACTTAGTTCCTCCAGTAGGTAGGACCTTTTCCTTTTGCCTTTTACTGTAATCCTATTTGTAATCCAGTACTTCGGATAGATGAAATCCACTCTTTCTTCAATGAATTCCATTTTATCCTTGTCTTCAATACGCTGTCCTTTATATTGTTTGCCCCTGGTAGATGTACACAATTTGATTGCGAACATGTACCAAAAAGATTTGATGATGTGTTGATGACTTGGACGCTTTGAACTTGTAGCTTTTAGGTCCGAAGTTTATTTCCAATTTCTCCATGGAGATTTTGTTGCGTTGACGGAACGTCGACGGCGGGCCCCTTGGGGTTGTCGGAGCTTGGTAGGTCCGACGACACCCACTATCAAGGCGTGAAACGTCGACGACAGGCCCCATGGGGTTGTTGGAGCTTGGTAGGTCCGACGACACCCACTGTCAACATGTGAAACATCTACGGCGGGCCCCCTGGGGTTGTTGGAGCTTGTTAGGTCTGACGACACCCACTGTCAACGTGTTAAACGTCGACAGCGGGCCCCTGTGGTGGTTTTGCCATCTTCACTTGAATTGCCATTATGCTTCACATCGACGGCAGGCCCCCATGGGAGTTGTTGGAGCTTGTTAGCTCCAACGGCGCCCACTTTCAACACCCGAAACGTCAATTTTTCCTGTGCATCACAGACAAGAGAACCGTAAAATTCATCGTCTCATCTATAACTCTTTTGCGACTTATTGTTCTTATTTGAATGTTAGATCTGAAGAAACTTGATATGATAGCAATCACATTGGTATAATCTTTCCAGATCCGAATGCTTTTAGGACCCGCCCTACTGAGGCATGCCGGAATGTAGGTAGAGTGGCGTACTTAGGGTGCAGGACCATACTAAGTCAATAGCACACTTCAGACCTATGTTGGCTTGGCGTTCAGGCGGGTAGACCATGCATCACTGCTAAGATCCGAAGAGACCACCAATATAACTTGTACAACATATGAATAACTTGGACTAAAACTCAAAAAGAATTGCACAACTCATTATAGACAAGAAGTACAAGGATAAATAAAAGAGAATGAGCCTGCACAAAATTAATGCACGTGGACTCTTCTTTTATATAATAATGCATTTCATTATAGGTCTGGATTACAGGGGAGACAAGGACACACTTAGGGTACGGAACCAAGCTAAGCATGCTATACATCTTGTACTAACCTAGGGCAAGTAGCTACACTTTTAGTGTTGCGACTGTGTAAAGTGTTGATTGAACTTCTCGGACCCTCCCGGAGGGGTCCGAATGTTCTCCCGGAGGACCTACCCAACTCTGTTTATAGAC
Organism: Tuctoria greenei; assembly: GCA_036927565.1. Lineage (NCBI taxonomy): Eukaryota > Viridiplantae > Streptophyta > Magnoliopsida > Poales > Poaceae > Tuctoria > Tuctoria greenei. The sequence goes on along the minus strand of JAYESD010000010.1, from coordinate 135,794,735 downwards.
TCTATAATTTACATTGCATATAATTATAGACTCACCTCCGTGCTACTAAGCATAAAACTTATGGAGGTGCTCGATGTTCCAAAGATTAGGAAGCGGGGTCCCATCCTCAGTTGTCAAGCGGACGCATCCGAGATGGGATACTTTGATCACTCGGAAGGGACCTTCCCAGCTGGGGGAAAGTTTGTTCATCCCTTCACGAGTTAGTATTCTCTGCAGCACCAGATCGCCTTCCTCGAATTGTCTGTTGCGCACATGCCTTTGATGATAGCACCGGAGCGCCGGGCGATAACGTGCATTTCAAACAGCTGCTTGGCATCTTCCCTCATCGACGAGGTCAAGGTATTCATGCCGGAGCTGGTCCTGCGCGGCTTCTTTTAAGATCCGAAACTAGAGTGACCCCAGGGTGATCTCCGGAGGATGGACTGCTTCAGCTCCGTACACCAGGAAGAAGGGTGTCTCTCTAGTGGACCGGTTAGGTGTAGTCCTGCTTGCCCACAATGCGAATGGAAGCTTCTCGATCCAGTTGGCTCCATGTTTTTTCAGGCCCTCATAAGTGCGTGCCTTGAGTCCTTTTAAGATTTCTGCATTTGCTCTCTCAGCTTGGCTATTACTTGCAGGGTGAGCTACTGATGCGTAGCTGACTTGAATGCTGAGGTCTTTGCAATACTCTTGAAATGCTGCACTTGTAAATTGGGTTCCGTTGTCAGTAATGACTCTGTTTGGAACTCCAAATCTACAGACTATGGACTTCAATAACTTGATTGTTGACTGCTTATTGATTGTCACAATTGGAGTAGCTTCTGGCCACTTGGTGACCTTGTCGATAGAGACATACAAGAACTTGTATCCTCCGACGGCTTTTGGGAAAGATCCCAAGATGTTCATGCCCCACACATCAATTTCCATGTACGAGAAATCATTTGTAGTGACTGAGCTGGTTTGTGAATTTTTTTTGCGTGGAACTGGCACACTTCACACTTTTTCACCAACTCTACTGCATCCTGAAGTGTTGTAGGCCAGTAGAAACCATGCCGAAAGGCTTTGCTGACCAGCGTGCTGTTAGATGCGTGGTTTCCACACTCGCCTCCATGGATCTCCGCAAGGAGCTCACAACCTTCTTCCCTTGCAATGCACCGCATTAGGACCCTGTTGGCACCACACCGGTAGAGATCCCTTTCTACCAGTGTGTATCTTTTATCCAATCTGATGGTCTGGTCAGCGGATACACCATCTTCAGGAAGGTGGTTGTCTTTCAAGTAGCTCCGGATCTCCGAGATCCATGCATTGGAGCTAACTTGAGCTTCTGAGTCTTGCGTGTCAGGTTGCTCAGAGCTTCCTGCAGCACCTATGACCCTTGGTGGACGCCATGGCAACAGGGCCACCGGGACCGCCAGCTTCGAGGTGCTGGTCTTGCCCCCTTCACTCAGTTCGGTGGGCTGAGCGGTTGGTCTTGACAATCTCCGAACAAAGATTCTGTTAGGAACCGAAGCTCCGGTTGAAGCCTTCGTCGAGAGTTCATCAGCTTCTGCATTGTTGAGACGCTCGACATGGTAGAGGTTCAGAACGTGAAAGTCTTTCTGGAGCTTTTGGACTTCAATGAGATAAGCGGCAAGTTGAGGGTTGTTGCAGCTGCATTCGCCTTTGACTTGCTTGATGATTGGCTGCAAGTCACCCTTCACTAGCATCTGCTTGACGCCAAAAGATAGCGCCACCTGGAGCCCATAGATGAGAGCTTCATATTCTTCCATCTTATTGGTCGTCTTGAAATCAAGGTGCACCATATATTTGACCTTCCCCTCGGTCGGAGCAAGGAGAAGTATTCCAGCTCCGACCCCCTGCTTCTGCACAGAGCCATCAAAGTAGAGGGTGCAATGAGGCTCAGTGAAGACCAGGACCTTGGGTTCCGCCGTCTACTCACTGGGGCCCCCAGTATTTGATGGAGAAGGAGTCCACCCCGCCACAAAATCGGCGAAGGCTTGACTCTTGATAGCTTGTCGCGACAGGAATTGAAGATCAAATTCTACCAGCTCCGCTGCCCACTTGGCGATGTTTCCAGTGGAATTAGGATTATATAGAGTTGCTCGTAGTGGATAAGAAGTTACCACTGATATCATGTGTGCTTGGAAGTAATGACAAAGTTTCCTTGAGGCAATAAGAACTGCGTAAAGCAGCTTATGCACCTCAATGTATTTGGTCTTGGCATCATGGAGTACTTCACTGATGAAGTACACTGGCCGTTGGACAGTCCAAACCCTCTCGGAGGGGCTTGTAGCTTCTTCTCCATCGATGCGGACCCTCCCGGAGGGGTCCGAACCTTCTTGTTGATCTTCCTGGACCCTCCCGGAGGCATCCGAAACTTCTTCTTGGTCAATCCTGACCCCCCCGGAGGGGTCCAGATCTTCTTGATCAGCCGTGAGAACTCCCTCATATGAGAGAGGTTGATCTCTAGCATTTTGACTTGAAGATCCGTGCCTAGTGGCTGGGACCCAAACTCGTCTTCAGGTAGCTTCAGACCCTCCCAGAGAGGTCTGGGCTCCTGAACTGGATGTGGTGAGTACAAGTTTCCAAACATTATTTCTTTCAAAGTTTTCTAACTCATCTTGCATGGCAATAATGCAAGATTCATTGGTGAGTACGTGTGATATATCCTTGGGTTCAAAAGCAACAACAAAAGCAGAATGAGCATGATAATTGGGATCGGAAAACCTGGATCTTGTAACTCGTTCATGCAAGCTTCCAATTATCTATTGCAGGGGATGATTCTTGTAAATCCATAGGGGAAAATATGTCTCACAAGCTTCTTCTTCATCAGGTTCAACGCAGATTGATGAGCTTGTGGCTTGTGGACGATCAGGACCAGCAGAGGTGGTAGTCGTAGCTTGTTCAAAGTTCGGAGCTAGACACGTGTCAGCTTCAGAACTATCAGGTAGTATCACCAACTCTTCTTCTTCTTCAAAAATACCATGATATGTATCTGATCCTGCAGTACTGGTGCTAGTACCTGGGCTAGCTTCATCAAAATAAACTTCACAGGTCTCTATAATTTTGTTAGTTCCAATAAAAGTACACAATAACCTATAGTGTGAGATAGATAATCAAGAAACATGCCATCTTCGGATCCAGATTCAGATTTATCAAGATTTTCATGTTTCTTAACAAATCATTTGCAACCAAAAACCCTAAAGTGTGAAACACAGGGCCTATGTCCAAACCGAAGTTCATAAGGTGTTTTACCTAGTTTAGTACGCAAGAAAATATGGTTTGAAACATAACAAGCTGTTGCAATTGCATCTGCCCAAAATTTTCTAGGAGTTTGATATTCATCAAGCATGGTCCTAGCCGTTTCAACTAAGGTTCTTTTTTTCCTTTGTACAACACCGTTTTGTTGATGAACATATGGTGAAGAAAATTGATGTTCTATTCCATGTTCAGTACAAAAGTGATTGAATGATTGATTTTTAAAATCAGTTCCATTATCACTTCTGATTGCTTTTAACGATCCTGGGTGATCAATTAATAGTCTAAGAAATAAAGTCTTAAAATGAGTAAAAGCTTCATTCTTAGATGCCATAAAATAAACCCAAGAGTATCTGGAATAGTCATCAACAATTACAAGCATGCACCATTTACCTCCAAAGGATTGTACACGTGCTGGACCAACGGTGTCGAGGTGCAATAGTTGACCAGGTTCAGTTGTCATAGTCATCGAGATAGGAGCATGTGAACCTGCAACCATCTTAGCATGTCTACACGAAGAGCATACAATATCTTTGTCTCCTTTGAGTTTAGGCAAACCACGTATGCGATCAAGAGCACTAATACGAGTGAGGTGATCAAAGCCTGCATGACCAAGTCTATGATGCCAGAAAAATAAATCTTTTGAATCATTGGCAACTAGACACCTATGCTCAGAAGTTGACATATCAAAATCAGCTTTAAAAACTCTTTCAAAACAAGACATGTTAAACAAAAGCTCGCAATTTGAATCTACAACTTTGCAGCAATTTTTAGAGAAAATTATTTCCAAATTTTCATCAAGCAATTGAGAAACAGAGAGCAAGTTGTATTTCAAATTTTTAACAAGTGCCACATCGTTTAAAGTGTAGTAGTCATTTACTCTAACCAATCCTTTAGCAATAATAGGAGCCAAAGAATTATCGACGAAAGTAACATTTTCTATACATGACACAAAAGAGAGGGAGGAGAACCATTCTCTATTATCGATCATGTGGCGTGAGCATCCTGAATCCACAATCCATATGTTCTCCTTTCTCAAGCGTGAAAGCTACACAGAAGGACAATACGTTGTTGACTCAATACTGAGGTTACACAATAAGCATTTGGGAATCCAGTACTGAGCCATGCGACGTCTAGTAGGAACAACACACGAAGGCTGTGACAAACCAACAGATTTATGAGTCAAGGGTTGAGGTTTTCTATTCTTAACTACTGATTTAAAAGTTGTTACTCGTTTAGCACGAAAACCAGTAGCTCTGGAGCTAAGAGCAGTAGTTCCAAAGGAGAAAGTTGAAGCTCCGGATGCAAAGACTGGAGTTCCGAAGGGAACAACAGAAGGCCCGAGAGCTCTCGGAGCTATCGGAACTACCAGAGCTGCCTTTGCATATTTCTTACCAGAAGGTCCGGAAGCTACTTTTTCAAATTTCTGACTCATTAAAGTAGGTTGCATGTTTCTAATTTTAGGTTTAGCATGCATAGCAGATTTAGCATGAAAGTTGTGAGATCTAGCAGACACTTTATCCTTTTTAATTTGTTTAGCTAGTCTATAACAGAAATCTACGACATGACCATCTTTATCACAATAAGTACAATGAAATTTCATTTTGTAATCATGTATAGATGATCATCCAATATTAGAAACAGAATTAGAAAGCACTCCTGCAGATTTAAAAATCACATCGTTTTGTTTAGGGACAATTTTGATCAAACCTCTTCGAAATGATCTTACAACATGAGGTGGATGTGTTTTAGAATAAGCATGAGAATCAAAATATAAACCAGTTTTATCATTGCAATGTTTAGAAGAATTTAACAGCAAGTTTATATTCTGGTGCCCATTGTAGAACCGCTCTAGTATCTTATTTTTATTGTCAAGTTCTTTAGATAAAACTAGGCAGTTTTGACATGAAGTTTTTCCTTTTAGTTTACAATTGGAACAATATTTAACTTCATGAGAGCATAAAGCATTGTTCAGAATGGAAATTTCATTCATTGCATCTTTTAGTTTTTTGTCAAGATTGTCACATGCAGAACATGCAGATCATCTGTAGAACAAGAAGCATCTTTTAAGTTTTTAACATTAAAATCAGACAACTTTTTGTTCTTTTCAATTTTTTCATCAAGTCTATCTAGAGTGGAGGAGTGTGTACTTATTAATATGGACAATTGTTCATAGATTAAGTCACATGAGGGACATGCATCATCACCAGGAATCAAAGTTTTTAAATGGTTGATTTCAGATTCTAGTGTTCAATTTTAGCAGCATTATCCCTAAGCTTTTTGTCCTTTTTCTTGACAATAATAGTTGTATGAGAAATTGCATCACACATTTCATTACAGGTAGAACATACCTCATTGTCATCACTGTTGTGTTCTGCATCCTCCTGACTTGATTTTGATCTTGTTTTGCCCGCCATGAGGCATAAGTTGGCCAGATCATCATCATCTTCATCACTTCTAATGTCTACATCACCTAAACTGAGCTCTTGAAGTGCGGTGATGAAGCCGTTTATCATCTTGCATCCTATGGAACCCTTTCTTTTCTTGTTGGAGTTTCCAGAGGTGGTCTTGACCTTGTTCTGCTTCTCTTCACGGGTAGTAGGACCTGAAAGGTTACGGCATTTTGTACGAATGTGTCTTGTCTTACCACATTCAAAGAATCATTGTGGTCCGAAGCTTCCTCTCCTTCTAGTTCTCACATTTTGCAATGCTTTTGAGAACTGAGTAGAGATGAGTGCTAGATCCTCTTCTAGAAATTCTTCAATCTGTTCCAAGGTTAGTGAAGACAGCAAAGCAAGAGCATTGCAAGATGATGATTGGCCGGAGCTAGACATATCACGTTGTGAAACGAATGCAATAGACTTATTTGGATTCTTTCATTATAAAATGCCAATTTCATGAGTTTGTCATGTCTAATGCACTAAGGAGTTGCCTAGCATTCTCAGCATCAGAAAAGTTTACGTTGACACTACGTAGATTATTGAGAATTTTATTAAATCGGGCAAAAAGTTGATCGACGGACTCACAGGTTGCATCTCGAAGCGCATGTATTCCTTTTTGAACATATATTGTTTTACCTCCTTGATTGTGTTGGACCCTTTGTGATAATCACAAAGAGCTCTCCAAACATCGTATGCTGATTGGAGGTGCGCAACACGATCAAAGTCGCTTTGAGTGAGTCTCTGAATGATCAAGTTGCGGGCTTTGTTGTTGTTGTCAACGTCCCATAGATTCGTAGTTGTAACTTGATCATTTGGTGGCACTTCATAAGGTTTGTATACCTTTTCCCATATCACGAAGCCTTACATATGGATGAAAGCCTCCATGCGTGCCTTCCAAACCTGAAAATCAATACCACTAAACACACAAGATTTAGTGGAGTATTTCTCCATGATGATTAGTCAAAACATGTGTAAATCAAAGAGATTAGAGCACCATGGCTCTGATACCAATTGTAGGATCGAAGAGCACGTGAAAATCTACAAGAGGGGGGTGAATGGTAGATTTAAACTTTTTTAGCAGAAGCAACGTGAAAGTGCACCTAGGCATCCCTTGTGGGTTTTGGTTGATTTATGACAAACAAATGAGATCCTAACTAAATTGTTGAGATGAGCGCATGTTTTAATGAAATTATGAAGAAAGTGCAAAAAGAAAGGAGAGTGAGGAATCAAGTTGAAAAGAGTTCATGAGATGAATAGAATACTCTTTGTGTATGGAGTGTGTTGGAGATACACACCCCAAGAGCTCAAGCAAAAGAAAACACTCTCACTGCACAAATTTACACAGGGTCGGACTAGTCTGATATATCCCGGACTAGTCAGATAATCTCTCTGTCCAGGAATGAACAAGTCGTCCCAGTGTGGACTTGTCCGCAACGGACTAGTCCGAATATGTCCGAAGGAGTTCGATAATATCTCTGATCAACATCAGACAAGTACGATATTCCACAAACTAGTCCAAAATCCTCACTGACCAACTTCGGACAAGTTCCCAAATTTCGTACTTGTCCTTAGCCCTTCAAAATTTCACGACACCGGACTAGTCCGATATTATCTGGACTAGTCCGATAACCTCTCTGACTAAAATCGGACAAGTCCTCCAAGTGCGGACTTGTCCTCAATTCACTAAGGATTGACCACGTCGGACTAGTCCGATATGTGCCAGACTAGTCCTAACATCTCCAGTGCTCAGATCGGACTGGTCTGCATGTTTTTGGACAAGTCCGATATTCCTCAACACTTAGGGTTTTCCACACGCCGCACACCATACTAGTCTGGAGTCCACCATGGACTAGTCCGAACTTTGTAAACCCTAACGGTAACCTTTGGAAACCCTCATATAAATAGAGGTGCCCGACCCTACTATGATCTCTCTCGACCCCTTGCGCCGTCACATCTTCCAAGAGCCCAGAAAACACGTCTCTCCACACAATCCAATGCAAGAAAGATCAAATCCTTGAGGATTAACCATAGATCAAAGGAGAGACACATTCTTCACGTCTTGAGCTCTTGGGTTTGAATCTCTCACACACTCTCGCTATTTTATTGCATATCTTTCGAGTGTGTTTGGTGGTGTTTCGAATTGTAAATCTTGGGGATCCCTCAACTTGTGAGAAGGCCCCTTGAACATGGTTATTTACCCCCTTTGTGATTAGTGGAAGAGAATCAGCCTCCATGGCAATTTTACGAGGGTAGGGTTGGTGAAGACCCGGTCCTCCGTGGACTCCTCAACGTGGATGTAGATTTCCTTTGTGGAATCGAACCACAGGATAAAATCATTGTGTCTTTACTTGTGTTCTTACTATTCATTGCAATCTAGGGTTTGCTCGGTCTTGTTCAACTTACGTTAAAACCTTGAAACTAAAGTTAACTTGTGCCATATCTAGTTTCATTGAAGCAATACACTCGAGTTACAACTCAATTCCCGCTGCATAGAGTACTTGTATTGAAATCATCGATCAAACCTGATCGATCTAGTCCGCACACACAGGACTAGTCTGCACCCTACCCGACTAGTCCGATTCCTCTGTGTTTGATCAGGTTGCTAAGTGTTTCAGGTTCCGACAAAAGTTCAAAAAGCCTATTCACCCCCTCTAGGCTACATTCAATTGGTATCAGAGCAAGGTTCTTCAAAAGAGACTAATCGCTCGAAGAGAAGATGTCAGACATGAAGGATGTGCACAAGAATTTCATCCAAGAGAAGGTTGATGATGAAAAGGCTCAAAAGATGGAGAAGCTCCTCGACGCAATCCAAGACTGTGAGGATGATGATGAGGAGATGCTTGAATTCAAGGCACTCCTAAGGAAGAAGGCACTCTCCAAAGGAAAGATAAAGATCGAGGATGAAAAGAAGAAGAAGAAGAGTAGTCACACTGACTACTCCCGATATCCTTTTAATTATGATCAGTTAAATTCAAATAATAATCATTACTTGTCGATTCCTCTAGGGAAAGCACCTTTCTTTGAAGGCAATGGTTATTCTATGTGGAGACAGAATATGAAGATGCATCTAATATCACTTAACCCCAGCTTGTGGCATATAGTGTGTACAGGGATAGATATCTCGGATGACGATGAAGAGCTCATACCAAGTCAAGAGCAAGCTATTCATCAGAACGCTCAAGCTGCAACTGTCATAACATCATCATTGAGCCGAGATGAGTTCACCAAGGTGGATGGACTCGAAATTGCTAATGAAATATGGGATACGCTACAAACCGCATATGAAGGCGATCGTCATGTGCGAGAGGCTAAAATTGAAATGATCGAAGGCGAATTGGGAAGATTTGTCATAGAGGAAGATGAGTCACCGCAAGACATGTACAATCGGTTGAAGAATCTCATCAATAAAGTTCGAGCATATGGAAGCAAGAAGCGGAATGATCACGAGGCGGTGAATCTAATTCTCGGAGCCTTCATGCCTCGCAATGTAACTCTATGCTTGATGATTAGAGAAAGCCCCGGGTATCGGAAAATGACCCCGGATGAATTGCTTGTAAAGATTATCAATTTTGAGATGATGGCGAAACAAGAAAAGCATGTCAAAGAGATTGCCAACCTTACCTCATCAAAGAAGAAAGGAGTCGCTTTGAAGTCCACTTGTAAGCCTATGTGAAAAGAAGCTCGAGAGGCTCAAGAAGAAGACGACATCGACGATGAAAGCAGCGATATAGATGAAGAAGATATGATCCTATTTATGAAGAAATTCAAGAAGATGATGAAAAGAAGACAAGGTGGTAGATCAAATGAAGGAAGACACAAAGACAAATCAAGACCAAAGTTTAGGCGCGCTATAACTGTGGTGAATACGATCACTTTATAGTTGATTGTCCTTATGAAGAAAACAAGAAGAAGACCAAGGATACAAAGCCTCAACCCAAGAAGATATTCAAGAAGAAAAAGAAAATTGTACAGACGCACCTAGGAAAGGAGTGGGTCTCCAATGATGAGTCCTCATCCAAAGAGGAAGAGGAGATGGCTACCATAGCCTTCAAGAAGACAACCAAGAAATCCACCCTCTTCCCAACTATTGGCACATGGAAGGACAACGACACATGTCTAATGGCGAAGGAAGGTAAAAGAAAGGTAACAACTAAATCTTTCTCCTCGTATTCCTTTGCCAGTGATAGTGATGATTCTAGTGAATACGATAGTTGTGATGAAAATGAATACTTGCTTAGTGGTTTAGACAAGAAAACTATTTTCTAAGATGAAAATTTTAATTGATAAGCTTGTTGATAAGGAGGAGATTGCTGATCGCCAAGAAAATATGATCATCCTTCAAAAGGAGGAATATCTTAAGATTAAAAACCTCATTGAACTTGAAAAGGAGCGAAGAAAGTCACTAGAACTTGAGTTAGCTTCAAGCAAGGAAGCTTGCTTGAAGTTAAGTGACTCACATGTAATAATCAAGGATGAACTTGCTAACTTAATATGACACCCGGTTCCGAAAATGAACCAAGCGAATGCATATGTGTGCCTAGGACGTTCAACACACATACACGAGTGCAATCACAAAAGGATATATAGAAAATTACCACAAAACAAGATTAATGAAGTACTTTTATTACGCAACCTTATTATCCTCGAATACAAGCTCTAATGAATATTAATGACAAGTTCAACTAATGCAGCAGAATAACAACTAAATAAGCAACTAAGCAAAAGGGATAGCGCAGCTCCAACACTCCACAGGCAAGCTGACGGTAGACACGGTCCAGAACTCCGCATTATTATCGTTAAACTTCCAATCCTGACCTGCAACTGTTGGTGGGGGAATTGCAAGGGTGATTACATGTCGTACTCAGCAAGTGTGGAAAGTATGACATGTAGCTGATTCAAATGACGAATATAATAAAGGCTAAGTGCTGAAAGGTACATTAAAACATTTGAAAAGCAATATATTATATGTATGTGAAATAAACCCATCATAAGCCATGTAATTATCATAATATCAGTCCATATTCATCACCATCATTCATATTCCAGATTTCACCATTACCAATAACCATAATCCATATCAGAAATTTAACTCATAATCATCCATAACCATTAATGTAACACCCTCATTTTCATCATCATGCATTGCATACATCCTAATATATGTTCAACATTAATCCACATATGGCTTGCTCTCGCTCTTGCTCCCGCTCCTCCGTATCCCGCGCCTCAGCCACCTCCACCACCTCCCCTTGCTCGCCATGGACGCGCCGATAGCCTCTAGTGCTGCGGGGGACTAGTCGACTTGCTCAACATGGGTGATGATCGACCCTCGCTGACCTGTGGTGACTGGGATCTTCGTCCCGACGAGATATTCCAACAAGAAGTTCGCCGCCAGCTCCGCTCCACGGTATCACCTGGGGTCTTCGCTCAAGGGTTCCTTCCTCATGATTGGAGTCTTTCGAAGGTACACTTTTCGTCTCTCAGAGAGTGCCATTGGATGGGCTCTTTGCTCGGTGTTGGGTGGTTCTCCTTGGGATTTTCATGTCCAACAACTGCAAGAGCGTTCATTACGTTTCTCTGGCGAGCAAGCAAGTGGGACTGCTAATCAATGCACAGCGAAGGATCACCACACCAACCTTTGAGGTGTACTTTCATCTTTGGCGCACGGGTGGACCAGATTGGATCTCTGAATACAAGAAGTGGGAGCAGGAACAGAAGGAAAGCTGGACATTGGTCTCACGCAAGAAGCCAGCAAACAGGCGGGTCTCCTTTGCCTCCCCAATCCGGCAAGGTCCTCCAGCAAAAATGGCAACCCCAACGGTAAAAGGGTTATTGTTGGGAAAAATTTTCTGCAATCTTCTTCAAGCCCCAACAAGTGCTGCTGGACTATGCTTTCCGGCTAATCGGAAGATCGTCGGAGCTCATTCTCCGACCACCGCGAACGAAGGTACATGGCGCGATAAACAATACAACATTTTGAATTCGCGGGTGGACAAAGGGAAGTCTGGTCCCACTCCATTCATGTCTCACTGGCCTCCGGTTCAATGGAGCGTCAACAACTCGGCGCATGCCGCTGATGGGACTGCTCTGAGCAGTAGCCACCCTAGGCTTAGCTCTACTAAGTGGGAGGTCGACGAGTGTTCTCGCCTGAAGGGAGATAGAGCTCCTAAGGCCACAGTCTCGCAAGGTTCCGAGGGAACCCTCCGTCGACAAGACAGCGATCAGAGCAGGGAGCGGAGGCGGCCAGGCGATCATGGCGCTTGGCAGCCTGATGGGAAATGCTACTATAAATGCCTCAGTCCATTTCATCTGAAATTCCAATGCCGCAATAAGATTTGTTGCAATCTTTGCTTTAGATATGGGCACATTAGACGGAACTGCCTCTCGGCCCCCAGAATTTCTCGGGTCTGGCGCAAGAGAAGAACGCCCCCCATTAACGCCTCTGCCCTTTCCACGGAACCGTCTTCCGCCATCGTCATTCACAACCACAACTGCCCCCTCAACTTCCACTCTGCCGCTCCTCTTCCTGGCTCCTCCGCATCTTGCACTCCACATTCGTCTCCACCGCTCTTTCGTCGGCCAACTCTCTTCGCCTCATGGCCAACTTCTCGGTTGATCCATCGAGGTTCCTGGCCAACCAACACTTCGACTTCACTGACGGAGGCCCGGACCGGCTGCCTAGGATGGTGGTGCACCTTCCCGTCACCATCACCCGACTCATGAAGAATTTGCTGTGGCGGTGGACACTAATCGCGTGCTGCAGGAAGATCAGTACGATGATTTCAGGCTACGGATCCGGAACTTCCTTCTGCAATACATGGGTATCACCGTTACTCACTCCTGTCTCACCCCTCTGGGCATAGCTCTTTTTGCATTCCAGACTAGTTTGTTTAGAGACTTGCTTGTGATGAGAGAGCCAATCGTGGTTGATGGAGTCCGTGTGTCCTTCATCAGGCATGACTTTGGCAGAAACCGCCAGACTCATGACTTTAGTGGTGTTGGTTGGTTTATGATCTTGGGCTTCCCACTGGACTACAGGACGATTGAAACTATTGAATTAGCAGTTTCTGGTTTTGGCAAGTTACTTCAGTGGCACACAAGCCCAAGGGCTCTGGGCTTCATCTTGGTTAAATGTCTCTACACCAATGCAAGGTTAGTCCCCAGAAGTTTAGTCCTGCGTCAAGGCACCAGAGATGGGGTTGGGTGTTCTTGGTCTTGCCCGGTGTACATTCTCAACTGGATTGCCCCGAATGGCTTTGGGGAACGAGAGGGTTGGGGCATCCCCCCGGAAGACGACCAGCCACCGAATGGCAACCCTCATCCTCTTCAAGAACCACCTGAGGAACAGCCGGAAGATGATGATGAATGGGCGGTGCCTGATGAGCAGCACCAGCAACAGGACAATGATGGCTGGGAACCATGGGGGCCGCCGCCGCCCCCACCGCACCAGGAGATGGACGTCCTCTCTGATGCCCCACCTCAAGAGGAAGCTTCAAGCGACACGAACATGACTGAACCGGCTGTCAGAGCTTCAAGGATGGAGCAACAGAACTTCTCACTGGTCAACCCGGAGCATGTTACACAACAACCAGAATGGCTTTGCCCCTGGACTCGGTGGGGCTGAGAAGAATGCTCCAGGTGGCCTTCCCGAACTCCCCCTTTGCATGGTGGAACGTCCAGTTCAATGAACCCAATGGACAAGGGGGGTTCAATAAAGTCATCACCATGTCGCTCTCTAACTCCACTGATCAGCAGACAAGGGAGCAGAGTTCTGGTCACTCCTCAGTGGTCATCAAAGATATCACTACTGAGCCCATTGCTGCTGCAGATAAGATAAAAGGAAAACAAAGAAAGGCCCTGAAACCGGCAGTAGCGGAGATGGTTGGACCCTCTTACTCCAACCGATCACTAGAACCCAGCAAACCAAGGCGGAGCCCTCGGCTCCAAATGCTCATGCAGGGACATCAGACCACGCCGCCACCTGCTCAAGAGGATGGCCCTGATGCTGGTACATCTGAGGATACGCCAGCACTCAATCTCTTCCTAGGTCCGATCAAATTCCCAAGTCTTGACTCTCTTGACTCCTGCCGTCCCTACCCTAAACTCTCCACTGATGTGCTGCAGGCGACGGCGGTAAACGAGTGCGGCGTTCCCCCTGAGGTGGCGCACCAGATGATGTACCTCCCGAAGCTCAATGACGATGTCGTACATCAAGCTTGACTTGCTGGGAGTGGAGGGCACCGGGCACACTGTGGGCTGCTATGTTGCCAATGGGTTCGTCTTTTGGGAAGCTGTTGTTTCGAATTGTAGTGTGGTTGTTTTAAATAGTACTGGCTATTGTTTTGTGGTATGCTCTATTGGGAACATGCGCTGTTGGGAACACTTCTGCATTTTGATCGGCCGGTGGCCGGAACCTCAGTTTATGGCAGTTAGTCTTTTCTGGAGTTTGTTGGCTGTGACTTATTTCCATGCTGCTTGGCTCATCTGTCTGTCTTTGTACTGGTTTGTTCGTTGGCCCTCGTTGCACACTGACCTTAGCTTCATAGGCCACATCCTCATTCACTCGGTCGGGATTACTTCCCGGACTGCTCGGTCTGCCCTGACTATTATTTATGGCGCACAACATAAACCGTAACTGGAATGTCTTCAACTGGAACATTCATGGACTTAATAACACTGCTAAGCAGCAAGCAGTCAGACCCAAAATAGAGGAGGTCCAGGAGTGCAATATCTTCTGTATACAAGAGACCAAAATGGAACATATTGGCATTTCTTTCCTTAAACGACTGGCGCCTAGAAGATTCAATAAATTCACCTTTGCACCATCCAGGGGTGCCTCAGGAGGTATACTGGTCGCCTGGAATGATAGCTTACTTCAGGGGGAAGCTCTGGATATCAGGGACTTTGCCATATTCATGCGGTTCACATCCCGACAGAATGGGGTCGTCTGGCACCTAATCTCAGTCTATGGACCTTGTCAGGGACCTCACCGGCAGGAGTTCATCGACTGGCTCTGGAATCTCTCGTTGCGACCACAGGAGCTCTACATGATATTGGGGGACTTCAACTTTTATCGCCACGCCAGTGATCGCAACCGCACGGGAGTGAATATAGGGGACATGCAGATGTTCAATGACATCATCCAACACTTGGGACTTATTGAAATCCCTCTCCAAGGTAGGAATTAAACTTGGAGCAACATGCAACAATCGCCTCTACTTGAGCAACTGGATTGGTGCTTTAACTCAGTGCAATGGTCCCTATCATTTCCCAACTCCTCACTTCGGCCACTGGCCAGGGACACATCAGACCATGTCCCACTAGTAGTTCAGATATGCACCACCATACCTAAATCAAAATGCTTTCGTTTTGAAAACTACTGGCTCAGACATCCACAGTTTCTCACCACTGTCAAGGACTCGTGGGACCAGCCTCTGCCAACAGTTGGTAGTGCAAGGAGGGTTTCTGCTAAATTAAAACGCCTGAGATACAAGCTACGCAAGTGGAGCATATCACTAGGTGGGCTGAAAAAAGTGATCAAACGATGCAATGAAGTTATTCTGATCATGGACACAATGGAAGAGCAGAGGACACTATACCTGCAGGAAAGCTGTTTCAGAAACATGATCAAACGTCAACTCACTCAGCTCTTAAAGCAACAGAATGACTACTGGAGACAACGTTATACAGAGCGTTGGGCCATGTTTGGTGATGAGCCAACCAAATTCTTCTTGGCTGCAGCAACAGAAAGATATAGGAGAAACAATATATCAGTCATTCAAGATGACCATGGAGTGGAGCTGGTGGATCATGGGCACAAGGACTCAACCCTCTGGAAGGAATTTTCTGAAAGATTAGGGCAATCTGCCCCGACTCAACAATGGCCACAAATCCACCATTGGGTGCTGCCTGGACAACATCTACATACATTATGCAACTCGGTCACCAGGGAGGAAATTGATGCCACACTCAAAAACATGCCAACTGACAAAGCCCCAAGTCCAGATGGGTTCAACACAAAATTCTTTTAGGCATGCTGGCACATCATTAAGGAAGACATTTATCTACTGTGCTCGGACTTCTTTAATGGCAACATCAGTATCCAGCCTCTGAAAAGTTCCTTAATCACTCTCATCCCGAAGATCAATAATCCCTGCAGGGTTACAGATTACAGGCCCATATCACTGCTGAACTCCACTATCAAACTGATCACTAAGATACTCTCAGTCAGATTGCAGGAAGTCATCCCAACCATTATCCACAAAAATCAATATGGTTTCATCAAGGAAAGAACCATCCAGGACTGCATGGCTTGGGTCTATGAGTACCTCTATCAATGCAAAAAAACCAACACTGGTGTCATAGTACTCAAACAAGACTTCGAAAAAGCCTTTGACAGGGTTGAACATGACTTCATCATACACATGCTGAGAGCTTTGGGTTTTCCTGAATAGTGGATCACATGGGTAACAGATATTCTATCTACTGCCACCTCCTCAGTTCTTCTCAATGGGGTGCCAGGAAAGACTTTTCACTGCAGAAGAGGTGTTCGACAGGGGGACCCGTTAGCCCCCCTACTATTTGTACTGGCAGCAGATCTTCTACAAATTTTAATCAACAAAGCAGTGGAGCTGGGGCTTCTATCATTGCCACTGCATCAAGAAATGAATGAGGTCTTCCCGGTAGTACAATATGCAGATGACACTATTCTAATCCTCAAAGCCAACCAGAGACAGCTCTTCTTTCTGAAAAACTTACTACAATCCTTTGGGGGAGCTACATGGCTAAGAGTGAACTGGGCAAAATCAAGCTTAACACCAATAAACACTGATGAAGAGGAGGCCACAATTCTAGCAGCCACACTAGGTTGCACTATTGGTTCATTCCCATTTACTTACTTAGGTCTGCCGATGAGCCTCGATAGACCCAAAGCAGATGCCTTCGAAGGGATTGTCTTAAGGGTGCAAAAAACGCTAACTGGAGCAGCAACATGGTTGTCAATGGCTGGTCGATGCACACTCATCAACAATGTTCTATCCGCCATCCCAATTTATGCGATGCGTACCATCAAATTGATACAGTCAGTCATTCAAGCTATTGACAAAGCCAGGAAACAATTCTTATGGAGAGGCTCGGAAATCGCTGGCAAGGGCTGGCCCCTGGTGGCTTGGAACCAAGTTACAACACCAAAGGAAAATGGAGGCCTGGGTCTAAAAAACCTCACTGCAATGAATGGAACCTTGCTCATGAAATTCCTCTGGAAAATATATAACAAAGCAGACATCCCCTGGGTTCACCTCATCCATCAGCGCTATTGCAGAAATGGTAACCCCCCCCCCCCCCCCACAACACAAAAGGAAAAGGATCCTTCTGGTGGAGGGATGTTGTGAGCCTATCTGATTCTTTTATCAGGAACTTTGAAGTCAAAACTGCCGCAGGGGACACAATTCGACTATGGCAGGATTAGTGGGAAGGCCACCTCCTCACAAGGGACATGCCCCGTTTATACTCCTTCACAAAAAGAACCAACATCTCAATGGCCCAATACCTCAGCAGCTCAGACCATCACAATCACTTTTTTCAACCATTGTCGGAGGAAGCACTGTTGGAACTGGCCAATCTGGAGGCCATGCTGGAGGAAATTTCACACAGGGAAGCTGCACAGGATGAGTGGACTCCAATCGGGGGTACAAGAACTTTCAGCTCCAAGCTTATTTACAACAACTATTACAAGCACATCAACCCACCAACACCCTTTAGCTGGATTTGGGCCTCAAAGGTGCTAAAGAAAATAATGATCTTCATGTGGCTGATGTTTCGGGATCGGCTCAACTCACGCAACCTCCTGAAGAGAAAAAACATCACGATTGACGGGAACGACTACACCTGCGTGCTCTGTGCTCACAATGTGGAGGAACTCACGTACCATCTCTTCTTTAGCTGCTCCTTCAGCATGGCATGCTGGAATGTCCTTTGGATTTACTGGGACCACGACACCCCCTTCTTTCATACCCTGCAAAAAGCCAAGCTCAGCTGGGGTCGTCGCGCCTTCATGGAAACCTTCTCCATAGTGGCCTGGCAGATCTGGATTGCTCGTAACAATGTCAGTTTCAGAAACTCTACTCCCTCTGTAAACGTCTGGAAACGATCCTTCATTGCTTCTACAAGGCTTCAGGTCTGCTGTTTTAAGCCGGAGGATAGGGCCAGTGCGCTCTTGTGGCTTCAGAGTTTGTAAAGGACGTTCCTCCCTCTGGAACACCTAGTCAAGCTCTGCGGAGCTATTGTAACTCCCTGTTACATGATCTCTTTTAATATATGTTTTATGGCTGCCGGGTTCTCCCTTGCAGTTTTTCACCGGTCAAAAAAAAAACATTAATCCACATCAAAAGGAATAAGTTTAAAATCAATTAGAAACAAAACTGCACTTAAGAATTCTGGAAAGTGCGGACTAGTCCGATTTTGGTGCGGACTAGTCCGATTCTCTCTGACTTCAAATGGACTTTTCCATTTTTCTTCGGACAAGTCTGTTGTTGCCTGTGGACTCTTTCGGACTTGTCCGGTCCTATGCGGACTAGTTCGGTATTCCAAGAATCCTTGAAAATTTGCTAAGTCCCTGGACTTGTCCGGACTACTCTGGTGTCCCAGCGGACTTGTCCGTTTTGCTCTCTAACTAAAGTCGCACTTGTCCAATTTTAGGCCAGACTTGTCTGTTTTTCCCCTCTGGATAAGTTCGGACTTGTCCGATTATCCAGCCCAGACTTGTCCGATTTTCCTTTGGACAACTTCGGACTAGTCCGACCCTTTTCGGACTTGTCCGATAAATCGCGACTCCGAGTTGATCTTTTGTTTCACGACTTGTTTCTTGGGTTTTACGTTAAGTGGGTCTAGGGACATCGTGTCTAACTCTTTTGGAGCCCATGTGGGACTCTAAACTGACACCTACTCATCTCAAACTCGAAATCCATCTAACCCTAGCCTCCACCTCTATATAAACAACCCCACCCCTTGGCTTGACATCTATTTGCCACTTTTCCACCCCACCCAAACCCTAGTTCGTGGAGAGCCACCATCAAGGATGGAGGAGGAGATCCCAAGCAAGAAGAAGAAGAGGAGGAAATGAAAGAGGATAAAGATCTCCATCAACTTTTTGTTCTTCATCACCAATTCATCTCCAAGTTCATCATCAACCCTAGATCATCAAGATCCAAGTGTTACCTCCAAGTTTCTTGAATCATTGGAGTTATAAACACCTGGTATACTATCTATTCTCTTTTCCTTACGTGAATTCAATCCCAAATCTTCAAATTCACATCAATCTAGAAAACCCTAGTTCATCAGTATCGCGCAGTGCGAACATGTCCAGTCCCTAGCAGACTAGTCCGATTTTCCTGATTGAATTCTTTTGAATTAATTCTAAAATTTGATCTAATCACATCCAAACCTATATAAACTTGTTAAAAGCAGTTAGAACTAGTTAGCGATCATTAAAAGCAACTCATTAACAAGTTCCACCTTGCATTTGCATTAATCATGCATGTCATGTCATATTGAGTAATGTTTGTGCACTCTTTGATTGTGTTTATTGTCTTGTATATTTATTGTGCGGATTAGACGGATTTGCACTAGAGAGTGCCGCGGAGGATCTACAGCACCAAGAGTTTGAATATTTTGACCCGAACCAATCCCAAGAGCAAGGCAAGTGTCCTTGAAGCATATTGATCTTTTTTTTAAAGTAAATGTTTTGTTTTCAAAATTGCATGCTTGTGTCAATTTGATGGGAATCCTATGGTAGGAAGTTTACTAGCTTTGTTAAACCACCCTTGTCACCTAGAACTCATGGTAGAGAGTCGGGAAGGGCTTTTTACCTTTTTGCTTCGCTTAATTAATTGGGATGAGAACACAACTATATCACTTAACTTAATTATGCATTAATGAGATTATGGTTATTATGAACTGGTTAATATGATGTGGAATTGGGTGATCTAAGCAAGCCTGGTATGTGGATGGGTTGGAAGTTATGGTGGTTTGCTTGCTTTAGATCTAAGGACCGGTTCATGCGAGAATAAGCCAGGACTACAGTGCTACAACGAGGCCAAGTATGGGTGCGGTGTAGATGATTAATTAGGGCTTCGTCGGTGCTATTTGGACGATTAAGGATGCTCGGGGAAGGGGTAGTAGGATTGGGTTTGTTGATGATTGGTGGGACTACCCTGGGATCCGAATGGCTCAAGAGGGGGCCCTTGGTTGAAGATGTGCTTTGTAGGAGACATCGCCACCGGTGAAACCTCAGTGGGGTCCAAATAGGCTAGTAATCCCTTTGTAAAGGCTATTTTGTGATCTCTTGGCCATACACCAAAGGAAGTGTAATTGGCATAAGGGAGGTTCTTTAGTCGCCGACGGGTGATGAAATCACAAACACGTGGGTAAAGTGATACAAACTCTGCAGAGTCTATTAAAAATATCATGATAGCCATGCTCCCGGTTATGAGCCCCTGGATGACCTACATGATTAGAAGGGACTTGGTATTGGGATGGTTATGGTTTGGTAATGGTTATGATTAATAATATGGTTATGGTTGGTTATGAATTAAATTATGGTATTGAATATGGTTATTGGTATATGGATGATGGATATGGAATATGGACTGGTACTATGTTATTAATTATGGTTTATAATGGGATTACTTCACATACATGATGTATATTGATTTTTCAAATGTTTTACTGTACTTTTCAGCACTTAGCAATTATTATAATCGTCATTTGAATCAACTACATGTCATATTTTCCACACTTGCTGAGTATGACATGTACTCACTCTTGCAATTCCCCCACCATCAGTTGCAGGTCAGGTTGGGAGTATAACAATGATAATGCGGAGTTCTAGGCCGTGTCTGCCGTCAGCTTGCTTGTGGTGTTGATTGGAGTTGTGCTATACCCTATTTGCTTAGTTGCTTATTTAGTTTATTTCCGCTGCATTAGTTTGAACTTGTCATTAATATTCATTAGAGCTTGTATTCGAGGATATTACGAATTGTGTAATAAAATTGGTTAATTAATCTTGTGCTATGATAATTTTTTGTATACTCTTTTGTGAATGCACTCGTGTATGTGTGTTGAACATCCTGGGCACACATATGTGTGCACTTGGTTCATTTTCAGAACCGGGTGTCACAGATTGGTATCAGAGCCACAGGTTAACCGTAGGATGTAGCCTAGATAGAATGGACACTTTAGAGCACATAGAAACACTCAGGAATCGATGTGTTCTTGCTTGGTGTGCTACTTGCTATATATATTGTTTGCTTGTGTGCTTAATAGAGGATTTTGGGATGCTTTAGCATTGCCATGTCCACCTAGGCTAGTGTAGCTAGTTGTTTAGTTTCATATCCCTTGATGCATATAGTTGGGGACGTTTCTAAATTCTTATCTTTTGCTTTTCTTCAGATGGTGAGGACTCGCAACCAGCGGGATGGCAATGATGAGGAGGAGAATAATGGAGCACCTCAAAACAACAATTGGCAAGGACCTGCTCATGGAGCTATCAACATTGAGCAGCTATTGGCGATGGAGAACCAGCTCATGCAGACCATGATACAGACAATGGGACAGCTGCAGGCTGGCAACATCAACAATCGGCCCCACATGCCTCCACCACCACCCCCGCTTCCTCATAACCGGTTGGGAGAGTTTATGAGGACTAGGCCACCAACCTTTGCTCAAGCTGCTGACCCTATGGATGCTGATGATTGGTTGAAGTCCGTGGAGAAAAAGCTTGCTATTATCCAATGCAGTGACCTGGAGAAAGTGCTTTTTTCTTCTCATCAACTAGTTGGAGCAGCTGCGGATTGGTGGGATTCCTTATGCAATGCTCATGAGAACCAAGAGAGAATTACTTGGGCCGAATTCAAAGAGAGCTTCCGTTCTCATTATGTGCCGGAAGGAGTTATGATTTTGAAGAGGCAAGAATTTGAGAACTTGAGGCAAGGAAGATCGAGCGTGGGTGAATACCTCAACAAATTCACTCAACTTTCAAGGTATGCCCCTGAAGATGTTAGTCGGGACAGCCGGAAGCAATACATGTTTATGAGGGGCCTTAACAGTGAGATTCAAGTGCTATTGCTCAATTGTGATTATGCCAACTTCCAGAAGCTTGTGGACAAAGCAATTGTGGTGGAGAATAAGGTCCGTGAGATGGAGCAAGATAACAATAGGAAAGCGCCATATCAAGGACAACAACAAGGAAGTAATGTGCACCCTCACTTTGTGCCTCCTAATGCGCTATATTACAGCTCCTCCACTACTATACAGCGACCTGGTTATGCACCGTGCCCAACTTAGTTTGTGCAGGAGCGTCCTGTTATGCAAGCACCTAGGCCTCCAATGCCTTTTGCACCTCGTGCTACTTTTCCTGGTGCAAATGTCCAGAACCAAGATCGTCCTAATAATTCTAGTGGAGTTAAGAAGTGCTACACTTGTGGAGAAGCTGGACACTTCATGCACCAATGTCCTAAGTCAGGCCTTGGTCAAGGAAGCAATGCGTCGAGGCAAAAGCCAAGACCTAATGGAGGACAGCCGTAAGGAAACCGGGGACAACAGAATTTTGCTCGTGGCAACGTGAACCATGTCTCTACGGAGGATGCTCAACAAGCGGATGATGTGGTCATTGGTATAGTTCTCGCCAACTCCAACCCCGCGACTATGCTGTTTGATTCTGGAGCATCGCATTCATTCACTGCATCGAAGTATGTTGCCAAGTATAGTTTGCCTATCTCTCATATGAAGTTTACTCTATTGGTTAAGTCTCCTGGAGGAGAGATGAGGGCACATATAGTATGTCCAAAAGTAAGCCTTAGAATAAGAGGGGTAGACTTCTCTGCCAACCTCATCATCTTGGATTCTCAAGGATTGGACATTATACTTGGTATGGACTGGTTGAGGAAGCACAATGGAGTTATTGAGTGTGCCACAAGGAAAATGAAGTTGACCAATGAGGAAGGGATCACCGTAGAGTTTGAAGCATCTCAAACCGCACCGAAGCAATTGGAGCTGAATCACATGGACGGTGCTACAATTGAGGAGATTCCGATGGTGTGCAAATTTTTGGATGTGTTTCCGGATGAGTTGCCAGGTATGCCACCTGATCGAGACATTGAGTTTGTTATTGATTTAATACCTGGAACTGCACCTATAACTAAGAGGCTGTATAGGATGCCTCCTATGGAATTAGCGAAGCTCAAGAAGCAGATTCAAGAGCAACTAGATAAAGGATTTATTCGCCCAAGCTCTTCACCTTGGGTTGCGCTTGTGCTGTTTGTGGACAAGAAGGATGGGTCGCAAAGGATGGGTGTAGATTACCGAGCTCTCAACGAGGTAACCATTAAGAACAAGTACACCTTGCCACGCATAGAAGACTTGTTTGATCATATGAAGGGTGCTTGTGTCTTCTCTAAGATTGATTTGAGGTCGGGATACTTTCAAATGAAGATTAGGCCATCGGACGTACCCAAGACAACTTTTAGGACACGATATGGATCTTATGAGTACACCGTGATGTCCTTTAGATTGACCAATGCACCTGCGTACTTTATGTACCTCATGAATAAGGTATCCATAGAGTACTTGGATAAGTTTGTTGTGGTGTTCATTGATGACATTATGATCTACTCGAAGGATGAGAAGGAACATGAGGAACACTTAAGGCTTACATTGCAAAAATTGAGGGAGCATCAATTGTATGCCAAATTCAACAAGTGTCAGTTTTGGTTAAGGGAAGTATCGTTTTTGGGTCATATCATATCGGGAGGAGGAGTATTGGTTGACCCCAGAAAAGTAAGGGACGTGTTGAAGTGGGAACCGCCACAAAATGTAAAGGAAATAAGGAGTTTTCTTGGGATGGTTGGATATTATCGTAGATTCATCAAGGACTTTTCCAAGATAGCCAAGCATATGACAGAGTTGCTAATGAAGGGGAAGGCGTTCCAATGGACTGAAGCTTGTCAAAACAGTTTTGAGGAGTTGAAGAAGAGGTTGAAAACAGCCCCAGTTTTGACATTGCCGGATGTGAGCAAAAGTTTTGACATATATTGTGACACATCGAGACAAGGACTTGGATGCGTGCTTATGCAAGAAAGTCTAGTAGTTGCATACGCATCAAGGCAATTGAAGAAACACGAGCAGAATTATCCAACGCATGATTTGGAACTTGCAGCCGTGGTACACACATTGAAGATTTGGAGACACTATATCCTTGGACATAGGTGTGAAATTTACACGGATCACAAGAGTCTCAAGTATATTTTCACACAAACGGATCTGAATTTGAGGCAACAAAGATGGTTAGAGCTCATCAAGGATTATGAGTTGGGAATCAACTATCATCTAGGAAAGGCTAATGTAGTGGCCGATGCCTTAAGTAGGAAGGGAGTAAGTCATCAACTCACAGTTCGAGAGTTACCATCCGAGTTATGTAAGGAGTTTGAATGGTTGAACCTTGGATTTGTAAATGAGATGGGAACGATGGAGTTAAACCTGACCTTGGAGCAAGAAATTAGAGAGGGTCAAACAAAGGATGAGGAAATCCAAGAAATCAAGGAAAGGACCCAAGAGGGGAGAGAATTCAGATTTGATGAGGATGAACATGGTACCTTATGGCTTGAAAAGAGAATTGTCGTGCCTAATGTGAAGCATATTCGGGAGACAATATTAAAAGAGGCACATGACTCACTATACTCAATTCACCCCAGTTGTACAAAGATGTACAAAGACTTAAAGACATGTTATTGGTGGTCTAGCATGAAGGACATAGCTGAATATGTAGCATTGTGTGATGTGTGTCAACGAGTCAAGGCGGAATATCAAAGGCCAGCTGGATTATTGCAACTATTGAAGATCCCAGAATGGAAGTGGGAAGAAATTGGAATGGACTTCATAGTTGGGTTACTGCGAACCCAGTCCGGGTATGACTCAATTTGGGTAATTGTGGATCAATTAACCAAGTCAGCTCATTTTGTTCCTGTCAAGACCACCTATACCACCGCGAAGCTAGCAGAGCTATACATGGAGCACATTGTGTGTCGACACGGAGTACCAAAGAAGATAGTATCGGATAGAGGTTCTCAATTTACCTCCAGATTTTGGCAGAAATTGCATGAAGCATTAGGAACAAGGTTGTATTTTAGCTCAACATATCACCCTCAAACGGATGGACAAACTGAGAGAACCAATCAAATTTTGGAGGACATGCTAAGAGCTTGTGCTTTGAAGCATGGGAAAAGTTGGGACAAGAGCTTGCCATATGCAGAATTTTCGTACAACAATCGTTACCAAGCAAGTTTGAAGATGTCACCTTATGAAGAGATATATGAAAGGAAGTGTAGGACACCCTTGTTTTCGAGTGAGATAGGGGAGAATCAAGTATTTGGACCCGATGTGTTGCAAGAAGCTGAAAAACAAGTTCAAGTAATCCGTGAGAACTTGAGGGCCGCTCAATCAAGGCAAAAAGGCTATGCGGACAATAAGAGAAGAAAACTAGCCTTTGAAGTAGGAGACTTCGTTTACCTCAAGGTGTCACCAATGAGAGGTCATAAGAGGTTTAACATAAGTGGCAAGCTAGCACCTTGTTATATTGGGCCATTCCAGATTTTAAACAAAAGAGGAGAAGTAGCCTATAAACTGGAGATGCTAGCTCATCTTTCAGATGTCCATGATGTGTTTCATGTTTCCCAGCTCAAGAAGTGTTTGAGAGTACCAGAAGAACAATTGCCAATGGAAGAATTGGAACTAGAGGAAGATTTGACTTATGCCGAGCAACCGATCAAAATCTTGGAGACCAAGGAGAGAGTCACAAGGAACAAGATTATTAGATGGTGTAAAGTGAAATGGAAGCATCACACAAAATTGGAAGCAACATGGGAGTTGGAGGATGATCTCAAGAAGGAATTTCCCTATCTCTTCTCTTCCGCGTCGAATCCCGAGGGCGAGATTCATTTTAAAGGGGGTAGGTTTGTAACACCCTCATTTTAATCCATCATGCATTGCATACATCCTAATATATGTTTAAAATTAATCCACATAAAAAGTAATAAGTTTAAAATCAATTAGAAACAAAATCGTACTTAAGAATTCTGGAAAGTGCGGATTAGTCCGATTTTGGTGCGGACTAGTCCGATTTCTCTCTGACTTCAAACGGACTTATCCGTTTTTCTTCGGACTAGTCTGTTTTTGCCTCTGAACACTTTCGGACTTGTCCGGTCCTATACAGACTAGTTCGGTGTTCCAAGAATCCTTGAAAATTTGTTAAGTCCCTCGACTTGTCCGAACTAGTTCGGTGTCCCGGCGGACTTGTCTGTTTGCCTCTCTGACTAAAGTCAGACTTGTCTGATTTTAGGCCGGACTTATCTATTTTTCCCCTCTGGATAAGTTCGAACTTGTCTGATTGTCCAGTCTGGACTTGTCCAATTTTTCTCTGGACAACTTCGGACTAGTTCGACCCTTTTTGAACTTGTCCGATTAATTGCAACTCCGAGTTGATCTTTTGTTTCACAACTTATTTCTTGGGTTTTACGTTAAGTGGTCCTAGGGACGTCATGCCTAACTCTTTTAGAGCCCATGTGGGACTCTAAACCGACCCCTACTCATCTCAAACTCGAAATCCATCTCACCCTAGCCTCCACCTCTATATAAACAACCCCACCCCTTGGCTTGACATCTATTTACCACTTTTTCACCCCACCCAAACCCTAGTTCGTGGAGAGCCACCATCAAGGAGGGAGGAGGAGATCCCAATCAATAATAAGAAGAGGAGGAAATGAAAGAGGATCAAGATCTCCATTAACTTTGCGTTCTTCATCACCAATTCATCTTCAAGTTCATCATCAACCCTAGATCATCAAGATCCAAGTGTTACCTCCAAGTTTCTTGAATCATTGGAGTTCTAAACACCTGGTATACCTTCTATTATTTTTTCCTTATGTGAATTCAACCCCAAACCTCCAAATTCACGTCAATCTAGAAAACCCTAGTTCGGCAGTTTCGCGTAGTGCGTACTTGTCCGGTCCCTAGCGGACTAGTCCGATTTTCCTGGTTAATTTCTTTTAAATTAATTCTAAAATTTGATCTAATCACATCCAAACTTATATAAACTTGTTAAAAGCAGTTAGAACTAGTTAGCGATCATTAAAAGCAACTCATTAACAAGTTCCACCTTGCATTTGCATTAATCATGCATGTCATGTCATATTGAGTAATGTTTGTGCACTCTTTGATTGTGTTTATTGTCTTGTATGTTTATTGTGCGGATTAGACGGATTTGCGCTAGAGAGTGCCGCGGAGGATCTACAGCACCAAGAGTTTGAAGATTTTGACCCGAACCAATCCCAAGAGCAAGGCAAGTGTCCTTGAAGCATATTGATCCTGTTTTTAAAGTAAATGTTTTGTTTTCAAAATTGCATGCTTGTGTCAATTTGATGGTAATCCTATGGTAGGAAGTTTACTAGCTTTGTTAAACCACCCTTGTCACCTAGAACTCATAGTAGAGAGTCGGGAAGGGCTTTTTACCTTTTTGCCTCGCTTAATTAATTGGGATGAGAACACAACTATATCACTTAACTTAATTATGCATTAATGAGATTATGGTTATTATGAACTGGTTAATATGATGTGGAGTTGGGTGATCTAAGCAAGCCTGGTATGTGGATGGGTTGGAAGTTATGGTGGTTTGCTTTCTTTAGATCTAAGGACCGGTTCATGCGAGAATAAGCCAGGACTACAGTGCTACCACGAGCCAAGTATGGGTGTGGCGTAGCTGATTAATTAGGGCTTTGTTGGTGCTATTTGGACCATTAAGGATGCTCGGAGAAGGGGTAGTCGGATTGGGTTTGTTGATGATTGGTGGGACTACCCTGGGATCCGAATGGCTCAAGAGGGGGCCCTTGGTTGAAGATGTTCTCTGTAGGAGACATCGCCACCGGTGAAACCTCAGTGGGATCTAAATAGGCTAGTAATCCCTTTGTAAAGGATATTTTGTGATCTCTTGGCCATACACCAAAGGAAGTGTAATTGGCATAAGGGAGGTTCTTTAGTCGCCGACGGGTGATGAAATCACAAACACGTGGGTAAAGTGGTACAAACTCTGTAGAGTCTATTAAAACTATCATGATAGCCGTGCTCCCGGTTATGAGAGCCTGGATGACCTACATGATTAGAAGGGACTTGGTATTGGGATGGTTTTTGGGATGGTTATGGTTTGGTAATGGTTATGATTAACAATATGGTTATGAATTAAATTCTGGTATTGAATATGGTTATTGGTATATGGATGATGGATATGGAATATGGACTGATACTATGTTATTAATTATCGTTTATAATGGGATTACTTCACATACATGATGTATATTGCTTTTTTAAATATTTTACTGTACTTTTCAGCACTTAGCTATTATTATATTCGTCATTTGAATCAGCCACATGTCATACTTTCCACACTTGCTGAGTACAACATGTACTCACTCTTGGAATTCCCACACCAACAGTTGCAGGTCAGGATTGGGACTACAACAGTGATAATGCAGAGTTCTAGGCCGTATCTGCCGTCAGCTTGCCTGTGGTGTTGATTGGAGCTGCGCTATACCCTATTTGCTTAATTGCTTATTTAGTTTATTTCCGCTGCATTAGTTCGAACTTGTCATTAATATTCATTATAGCTTGTATTCGAGAATATTATGAATTGTGTAATAAAAGTTGTTAATTAATCTTGTTCTGTGGTAATTTTCTGTATACTCTTTTGCGAATGCACTCGTGTATTTGTGTTGAACATCCTGGGCACACATATGCGTTCACTTGGTTCATTTCCGGAACCGGGTGTCACAATTACCAAACCATAACCATAACCGTTACCAAACCATCCCAATACCAAGTTCCCTCTAATCATGTAGGTCATCCAGACGCTCATAACCGGGAGCACAGCTACCATGATAGTTTATTAAACTCTGCAGAGTTTGTACCACTTTACCCACGTGTTTGTGATTTCATCACCCGTCGGCGACTAAAGAACCTTCCTTATGCCAATTACACTTCCTTTGGTGTATGGCCAAGAGATCACAAAATAGCATTTATAAAGGGATTACTAGCCTATTTAGACCCCACTGAGGTTTCACCGGTGGCGATGTCTCCTAAAGAGCACATCTCCAAAAAGTGCGAATCCGTCTAATCTGCACAATAATCATACAAGACAAGAATACAATCAAAAAGTGCACATATATTACTCGATAAGACATGACATGCATGATTAATGCAAATGCAAGGTGGAACTTGTTAATGAGGTTTTTTTAATGATAACTAACTAGTACTAATAGATCTTAACTAGTTTATACATGTTTAGAGTTGATTAGATCAAATTTAAGAATTAATTTGACACAATTTAACCAGGAAAATGAGATTAGTCCGCTAGGGACCGGACAAGTCCTCACTGCGCAAGATCAGCAGATTAGGGTTTTCTAGATCGACGTGAATTTGGAGATTTGGGGTTGAATTCATGTAAGGAAAAGAAAATAGAAGGTATACCAGGTGCCTAGAACCCCAAAGAATCAAGGATCTTGGAGGTAACACTTGGATCTTGAAGATCTAGGGTTGATGAAGAACTTGATGGTGGATTGTTGATGAAGAACACGAAGTTGATGGAGATCTTGATCCTCTTTCGTTTCCTCCTCTTCATCTTCTTTCTCTAGATCTCCTTCTCCCTCCTTGGTGGCGGCTATCCACGAGCTAGGGTTTGGGTGTGGTGGAAAAGTGGCAAAAAGATGTCAAGCCAAGGGGTGGGGTTGTTTTTATAGAGGTAGAGGCTAGGGTTAGATGGATTTTGAGTTTGGGGGTGAGTAGAGGTCGGTTTAGAGTCCCACATGGGCTCTAAAAGAGTTAGCCACGATGTCCCAAGGCCCACTTATCGTAAAACCCAAGGAACAAGTCATGAAACAAAAGATCAACTCGGAGTCACGATTTACCAAACAAGTCTGAAAAGGGTCGGACTAGTCCGAAGTTGTCCAGAGAAAAACCAGACAAGTTCGGACCGGACATCGGACAAGTCCGAACTTATCCATAGGGGAAAACAGACAAGTCTGGCCTAAAATCGGACAAGTCCAACTTTAGTCAGAGAGAAAAACGGACAAGTCTGCTGAATACTGGACTAGTCCGGACAAGTCTAGGGACTTAGCAATTTTTTCAAGGATTTGGAACACCTGACTAGTACGCACAAAATCAGACAAGTACGAAAATGTCCAGAGGCAAAAACAGACTAGTCCGCAGAAAATTGGACAACTCCGATCGAGGTGAGAGAGAAACTGGACTAGTCCGCACCAAAATCAGACTAGTCCGCACTTTCCAGAATTCTTAAGTGCGGTTGTTTCTAATTCATTTTAAACTTTTTCCTTTTTATGTTGCTCAATAATAAACATGTATTGGAATGTATGCAATGCATGATGGATGAAAATGAGGGTGTTACACTTAACCAAAGTTAACAATATCGTTGAGGTACAAGTTGAGTCACTCAAGCAAAGTGACCCTTCATCCTCGTCAAGCTCACCTTCTCAACACTTAACATATGAAACTACTATTACTTGTGCATGTGTTAAAATTGACACTAGTTTGAAAGAAAAGTGAACCTCGACCAAGGACAAGCTACCTTCCCATAGTGGCATATTTGACAAGGAGAAGGTCAAGTATGCACGTAGTGCATACTTGGCCTCACGACCTCCAAATGTCAAGTATGGACTCGAATATTCTTATGGTGAAAAGCAAAATGCTATAAACCATAAGAATAACAAGGAACACATTGTCTTTGTCAAGGGAAACTCCTCTCAAGTTAGAAAACCTAATAATGTTGATAAAAGTAACATTGTTAACACATATGAACAACAACTATTATTCAGAACCTTTGACGCATCTTATGTTCTTATGAAAAGTAATCTTGGTAGAGTTTATGCTAAACATGTTGGGCCATGCCATGGTAACACCAAGTCTCATGTGTGGGTGCCCAAATCACTTGTAACTAACCTCAAAGGACCCAAGCAAGCTTGGGTACCTAAAACCAAGGCGTAATTTGTTTTTGCAGGCCTACTCCTTCGGTGGAGCAAAATTGGTGCTAGATAGTGGATGCACCAACCACATGACCGGAGAAATAAGGATGTTCGTTGAATATGAAGAAAATGAAGATCCAAGCGAAGGCATCTATTTTGGCGATAACAGTCAAGGAAGGGTGCTTGGTACCGGTAAAATTGCGATTTCATCTCAACACACTCTTTCTCATGTTTTACATGTCGATTCCTTAGATTATAACCTTCTATTCATATCTAAATTATGCGACTAGGGTTATAATTGCTTGTTCACTAATGAGGGTGTGACTGTCTCTAGAAGGAGTGATAACTCGGTTGCATTCAAGGGTGTGTTAAAGGAAAAGCTTTATCTAGTTGACTTCAACAAAGGTAAAGCCGAACTTGACACATGCTTTATTGCAAAGACCAACATGGGTTGGGTGTGGCATAGACGGCTAGCACATGTTGGTATGAGAAATCTTCAAAAACTCCTTAAGGGTGATTACATCCGAGGTTTGAAGGATGTTGTTTTTGAGAAAAACAGGCCCTGTAGCGCGTGCCAAGCTGGGAAGCAAGTAGGAGCACTCCATCTCGCGAAGAACGTCATGACAATGACAAGACCGCTCGAGGTCCTTCACATGGACCTATTTGGTCTAATTGCTTACATAAGCATCGACGGTAACAAATACGGTTTAGTAATTGTTGATGATTTTTCGCGCTTCACGTGGGTTTTCTTTTGCATGATAAGACAAACTCAAGGAATACTCAAGAAGTTTCTCAAGCGTGTCCAAAATGATTTTTTATTGAAGATCAAGAACATACGAAGTGACAACAGCACGGAGTTCAAGAACACCTAGGTTGAGGAATACCTAGACAAGGAAGGAATAAAGCATGAATTTTCAGCACCATATTCTCCTCAACAAAATGAGTAGCTGAAAGGAAGAATCGAACCCTCATTGAGATGGCGAGGACAATGCTCGATGAGTACAAGACTTCTGATCGGTTTTAGGCTGAAGCAGTTAACACCGCTTGTCACGCCATAAACCGACTCTATCTTCATCGCCTACTCAAGAAAATATCATATGAACTACTCACCGGTAACAAGCCGAATATTTCCTATTTTTGAGTTTTTGGGTCTAAATGTTATATTTTGAACAAGAAGCCTAGGACTTCAAAGTTTGCTTCAAAGTCCGATGAAGGTTTCCTGCTTGGCTATGATTCTAACTCTTACACCTATCGTGTCTTCAACAAAGTCTCTGGACTTGTTGAAGTAGCACATGATGTAGTGTTCGATGAAACTAACGGCTCTCAAGAAGAGCAAGTTGATCAATATGTGCTAGATAGAGAAGAAGCTCCCTGTCAAGCATTGAGAAGAATGGCGTTGGGTGATGTTCGACCACAAGCGCCACCTGGAAATGCGAATGAAGAAGATGAACCATAAGTGGAGGTAAATGATCAAGGAGGAGCTTCTACACATGATCAACCTCATGAAGATCAAGGTGATCAACAAATATATGAGGGAAACCATCTAGGGGGAGAAGAAGATGATCATGAAGATTCAAGACAACAAGTGCCACATCCAAGAGTACATCAATGTGTCCAAAGAGATCACCCCGTCAACAATATAATCGGTGACATCCAAAAGGGAGTAACCACTAGATCTTGTATAGCTAATTTTTGCGCGCATTACTCTTTTGTATCCTTTTTGGAACCACACAGGATTGAGGATGCATTGAAAGATCCGGATTGGGTGGTGGCGATGCAAGAAGAACTGAACAACTTCAAATGGAACGAGGTGTGGGAACTTGTCGAAAGACCCAAGTTCAACGTTGTCGGCACTAAATGGGTCTTCCGCAACAAGCAAGACGAACACGGGGTGGTGATAAGGAACAATGCGCGACTTGTGGCCAAAGGGTATTCACAAGTCGAAGGTTTTGATTTCAACGAAACTTTTGCTCCTGTAGCTAGGCTTGAATCGATTCGAATATTACTTGCATATGCTACACACCATGATTTCAAGCTCTATCAAATGGATGTGAAAAGCGCCTTCCTCAATGGACCAATCAAGGAGGAGGTGTACGTGGAGCAACCCCCGAATATCAAGAGTTCCCCGACCATGTGTTCAAATTGCGTAAGGCTCTCTATAGCCTCAAACAAGCTTCTAGAGCTTGGTATGAGTGCCTTAGAGATTTTTTGATTGAAAATGGATTTAAGATTGGCAAAGATGATTACACATTGTTTACCAAGCACTTTGACAATGATATATTTATTTGTCAAATTTATGTTGATGATATTATATGGTTCAACTAACAAATCCTTTTGTGAAGAATTTAGTAAGATTATGACAGATAGATATGAGATGTCTATGATGGGAGAATTGAGATATTTCTTGGGATTCCAGGTGAGGCAACAAAAGGAAGGGACGTTCATAAGACAAACCAAGTACACTTAAGACATACTCAAGAAGTTAGAATGGACAAAGCGAAGCCTATAAAGACTTCCATGAAAACAAATGGACACTTGGATCTCAATGAAGATGGACCGAACATGGATCAAAAGGTATATCGTTCCATGATTGGATCCCTACTTTATTTATGTGCATCTAGGCCTGACATTATGTTAAGTGTACGTTTGTGTGCAAGATTTTAAGCCAATCCTAAGGAATGTCATTTGACATCCGTAAAAAGGATCTTGCGATATTTAGTTCATACACCCAACCTAGGCCTTTGGTACCCTAAAGGTTCAAAGTTCAATCTCATTGGATACTCCGATGCAGATTATGCCGGATGCAAAGTAGATAGAAAAAGTACCTTTGGTACATGCGAATTCCTAGGTAGATCCCTAGTTTCTTGGTCCTTCAAGAAACAAAACTCCATTGCTTTATCCACGGCCGAAGCGGAGTATGTTGCAGCCAGGAGTTGTTGTGCACAACTCCTTTGGATGCGACAAACTCTAAGGGATTACGGTTACAATATGAGTCGTATTCCACTCCTTTGTGATAATGAGAGTGCTATTAAAATTGCCCATAACCCCGTTGAGCACTCTAGGACCAAACACATAGACATCCAGCATCACTTTTTGAGAGACCACTCAATGAAAGGAGACATAGCCATTTCCCATGTCAACTCCAAAAAACAACTAGCTGATATATTTACCAAGCCAATTGATGAAAAATGTTTTTGCGAGCTCCGAAATGAACTAAATATCCTTGATGCTTGGAACGTGGCTTGAAAACTTGCATACTTGTATAGCTTCTTCAAAATCCATTGATTGTGTTGTGAAAATCACCTCTCTCTCTATTTTCTCCGAAAAACTATGTTAATTACTTGATCTTGGTGAATTATGGTCATAGCTTGATTGTTGGATGTTTACTGATCATATTCGTCAAGATAATTTGTGTGTTTTGCCCCCTATTTTCTTTGTAAGCACCTTTGAATATATACGAATGGGCTAAATGCTTTTGTTCTGGTGACCACGTACTAGTCCGTGGTTACCCGGACTAGTCCGCACACTACAGACTAGTCCGTAGAGATCCGGTAGTCCGGACAAGTCCGGTTGACCACATACTAGTCCGATTTTTCGACTTCATAACCCTAGGCCACCAAACCCTAATCTCCTTCATCCTCACAATGTTCCTCACATTATCTCTCCTCACTCGAGCGCCCCCAAGGTGATTTGGCAATTTCTCCACCAAATCTCTTCAACTCTCCATGGAAAACGATCTTCATCACAAGGGGATCGAGGTCCACGAGCTAGTCCGCAACAACAACTCCTTCAACTTCAAGAATCTAAGTATTTTGGTAAACATTCTCCAAAACCCTAGAACCTTCAATTTCTTTTGGTGTGGACCAAATAGCTTAGTTCCACTTGTTAATACATCACTCCTTGTTGTATTACATCTACCTTGAGCTATTTTTGCATTGAGAAACACCATTGATTTGCTAGTTAGGGTTTGAGCAGTTGAACACCGGACTAGTCTGGTCTAAGTACGGATAAGTCCGGTATTCCGGACTAGTCCGCACTTGAGCACCAGACAAGTCCGATTTTTGACTGAACGCAACCCTAAATTCCAACTACTCAATGCATTTTCTTTCCATCAATCCTCATCCATGTATTGTATAATCCTCTTGTTAGGACCATGTCGACCTCAAACGATGAGATTTCCGACTTTGAGGCCAAGATGGAACAAGACTCTTTGCCTCGTGCTTCGACGGGGCAAAGCAAGAAGAGGCAAGAGCGTGTCGCAGAACTGTCACCCACCCCACCTAGGAGGCAACGGAGGGTTGCAGCCAAGAAGCTAGCTTCGAAAGCTCAAGATATGGCTGGTTCTAGCTCAACGGCTCATCGCCAATCCAAAGGGAAAGGCAAAGGGATTGCCTCTGGCCCGATTGTCCCTCTAATTATGAGTGCTCCAAGACAGGGGAATAGAGACCCCGCTGAAGAAAGATTCAATGGCAAAGGAAGCGATGTGTCAAAGCTCAGGACGATTGACTGTTACAGCAGTTCTAGGAAGGCAGTTGATGCAAGGTTCTAGAGCAACTTCTACGCGGACTACTATAGTTCTGTGTATCTCACGATGAAGACTCCGGTGGTCCGCAACCAGTGGATTGACTGGAGCCATTTTGAAAGAAAAAGTTGTGGTGCTTTCAATGAAGTGGTAGAGGCTGCCGCGGGCATGGTGTAAAACCCCAGTTTTTCCTTAATATAAAGTTCAGTTACAAGTTTGTTTTCAACCATAGTGGAGATCAATTATGGTTGTACACATGAACTTGATATCATCAAAAATCTTTCTTTCACTCATACTTAAATTTTATTATCATAGGGGTTGGACATCACCAATGACCCTACAATAAATCAAGTGTCCTCTCTGCAAAATTTGAATTTTATTTGAATGGGAATTGCTAGGGCAAAAACTATATGCAGTACTAAATATATTCAAATTATTTCAAAACTTAAAAATAGCTATTGTACATTTGGGCCCTGTAAAAATATTCAAATCTGAGGCTATACATTTCTCCATGACCTCATAATATTCCAAATAGCACCACTGCAAATTTTCATAATTTTTGAAGCTCATTTGCTATTTAATTCAGTGACTCCATTGAATTTCATTCAAATTCAAATTGAATTTGAATTCTAGTTGAAACTTGTCCAAATTTGAAATCCAATTTCAGAATCTGACTCTACACATTTGATTTGGCTTCTCCACAAAAATCTAGAATTTTTGGATCAAGTTTGGTAGGGGAATTAAAGTTCTAGAGAGGATTAATTTGGAAGGGGATGTGGGACCCACTGTCCAGTGACCCATTTCTGAGCGGTTCCTCTGTTCTCACTGTCGCGACACCTCCTGGCATGCAAGCCACTGATCTGCTTGCTTGCTTCCGCCGTGGAGAGCTCTCCTCATCCCCCTCTGCCTATTTAAACCCCCCTGGTCACCGGTGTCAAGATCCCGTTTGGTTTTGCCTTTCCACGCTGCAGTTCTGCCCCGTTCGCGCGCCGCCGACCTTCCCTCGGAACTCTGATGATAGCTTGCCATTTAGCCAAGGATCGATCGTGAGTTCTCTAGCAAACTTGTTCACATCTTGCTTGCGCGCCTTCTCCATCTCTTGGTTTGGTGTTTTCTCACCCGGTTGCGCGGTATTCCGCAGTTTTTCGACGACCGCGGTTGAAGCCGCCAAGAACCGCCCCTGCTCCATCACCGCCAAGTCGGAGGAGGCCTCTACAGGCACCGACTTCTATAAGAAAAAGGTTAGTTATCGCGCCCTGCGCATGCTCACCAAGTTTCAAGCCATGCCATGCCTTGTAGCATTCTTATTTCCATTTTTCCCCATGTTAGTTCATACCTATGTCTCTAGGTTAGGGATTTAATTCGTTTTCTATGTCTAATAATTCTTGGCAATAGTTAAGGGATAGTTTACCTATCTCCCTGCGAACACTCCAGATCAAAAACATTTGGAAAGCATCGAGTGTTGACTGAGATAGCCGAGTTTTGGTCACCGCCGATGAAAAAGCCGCAGTTCACCGTCGAGCTCATAGTTCCCGACCGTTTCTCTCCTTCCCTAGTCCTGGTACATGATCTTCAAGGCAGAAGGAAGCTTTTGGACAAGAAACCAAGGCATCTGAGCTAGAGATGAGAGAGTTCTACCCTGTCCGAGCTGTCGCCGCCGCCGCCGCCGTCGCACCGCCGGCTCCAGCCATTGGCAAGCCTCAAGAACACCACAGACGTGGTCAGCGTGGTGGAAAACCCCCAGGCGACAAGTTTTGGCTAAGCTCGGCACACGGGAGAGGCCAGCGGCGAGCTCGCCGGCGCAGCACCGCCGCGGCCGCGTCGCGTGTCGGGAGGAAGAAGACGACTCGTGGACCCCGCATGTCAGCTGCTCGGCAAGAGGAGAGG
This sequence comes from Tuctoria greenei, assembly GCA_036927565.1. NCBI lineage: Eukaryota > Viridiplantae > Streptophyta > Magnoliopsida > Poales > Poaceae > Tuctoria > Tuctoria greenei. The sequence continues at coordinate 135,757,575 of JAYESD010000010.1, read as the reverse complement.
GATCAACTTTGGCTCGGATCCAGTGCGGCTATGCGGGTTAACCCCGTAGCCCTCGGTGCAGCCCAGAGCAGATTGGCCCAATTCCAATGAAGTGGGGCCAACCGCTTTATTTAAATTTTCCCATTGGAAAATAATTCCAGGATTCAATCAAACTTCTAAAATTCATTACTCCTAGTAGATTTGCTCAACAATTTCCAAATAAATTCTGGTAGACTCACCTCAATCTCAACTTTGCAGTGGTGCAATTTGTTTGACATGAAACTCCCAGAATTTTTATAATTAATTCCTTTGAGATAATTGCTTGGGAGATTAATTACTCCTGTTCTGTTAATTGGAAAATTCCCAATTTTGGTCAGAACACTCTTAATAATACACTTGATATCGAGTAAAAGTTTCATGTTCATTGGACTTCATTTACTGGGTTGATATGTGTTCCAAATCTCATAGTAATTGAAAAATTGTGAAAAATACAGAAATCATTTCAGAAATTCTCCAAAACTTGTAAAAATCAATTTCTCCCTGTAGAAGCTTAGAAAATTGTGAAACAAATTTTCCTAGAACCAGTGAGACACCCTCTACATGGTACAACCACTGGTAGCTATGATAGACCTCCAGAATTTCAACCAAAATTCAGAGAAGGTTATTGCTTGCCATAGTTGTTAGAGACAAGAAACTTCCTTGATCATCTTATGTTCTTTGCAAGAGTCTCCATTATAGTCCCTAGTATCTACCATAAAAGTTCCAAAGCCAATTAAGATCATTATCTTATTTTCATCACAAGATATTAGCTTGTGACCTTAAACATATTATTTATTTTCAAAGTCATTCATATATAGTATATGCATATCGTGTAGTAACTGAAGTCGAGGAGCAGCCGGAAGCCTTGGAAGTCCATCTGCCAGAGACTAACATAGACCCGAACTCATTTTCAGGCAAGCCCCGGTTTGCATCTAGTTCCTTACAGTGTCCTTGCAGTTTGCCAAGGACTGCCCGTAGGACAGACAAGGTGGGGGGCAATCTTCATACTAGGGGGCAAACTAGCCCCGCAACCAGCCCAAGAAGCTAGCCACCAGAACCGGCAACATCCACCACCTCACCATCGAGGATGTTTCGGAAGGCGCACCCGTACTCACGGGTACGTTCTCTCTCCTTGGTCATCCCGTAGTCATCCTCTTTGACTCCGGTGCTTCCCACAAATTCATTAGCAAGTCTTATGTCATTCAATATCATTTGCCTATCGTTCCCACAAAAACCCCATATATGATTTGTTCTCCGGGTGGGAAAGTAATAGCAGATGAGATGGTCCATAGGGTACCTCTTAATCTGGGTGGGAACATATACCCTACCTCTCTCATATTACTGGAGCATCAGAAGTTAGATATCATCTTAGGGATGACATGGTTGCAATACAATAGTGCTATTCTTGACATCGTTCCTCGGAGGATATACTTAAATTCTCCACTCCACCCTCCCCAAGCTATCGTTCTTGAGGATATTACCTGAGTGACTCCCACTATTTACAACACCGAGGCCATTAAACTTGAGGATATTCCCATGGTATGTGGGTATCCAGACGTATTTCTCGAGGATCTTCCTGGTATGCCACCAGAGAGAGATGTTGAGTTTAAGATTGAACTTGTACCAAGAACAGTGTCGATCTCGAGGAAGCCATATAAGATGGCACCGAAGGAACTTGCAGAACTGAAGGAACAGCTGAAGGAACTTATGGACAAGGGTTTCATTCGTCCAAGTTCATCACCTTCGTGGAGAAGAAGGATAAGACGTTGAGACTATATGTGGACAGTCGTCCACTCAATGTTGTCACAATCAAGAATAAGTATCCACTACCACGCATCGATATTCTGTTCAATCAATCATTGGGTGCTAGGATATTCTCAAAGCTGGATCTTCGTTATGCGTATCATCAGATCAGGATTCGACCAAAGGATATACCTAAGACGGCATTCTCGACGAGGTATGGATTGTATGAGTACCTTGTCATGTCCTTTGGATTGACCAATGCACCGGCTCATTTCATGTATCTCATGAATTCGGTGTTCATGCTGGAACTAGACAAGTTTGTCGTGGTCTTCATCGACGACATCCTTGTGTATTCGAAATCTGAAGAAGAACATGCTCAACACTTGTGCATCGTGCTTCAGCGATTGTGAGACCACAAGCTGTATGCTAAGTTCAGCAAATGTGAATTCTAGATTAGCTAAGTGCCATTTCTAGGGCACATCATGTCTCCTGAGGGGATTGCAGTTGATCCAAGCAAGATTAAGCAAGTACTCAAATGGGAGTCTCCAAAGTCTGTACATGAAGTTCGAAGCTTCCTGGGTTTAGCAGGATATTACCGGAGGTTCATTCCAAGTTTCTCCAAGACAGCTAAACCTATGACAGAACTTCTGAAGAAAGAGAAGAAGTATGTATGGATGAAGGAATGTGAGGAAGGTTTTCAAGCATTATTGAAACACCTCATAACAGCACCAGTATTAGCCCAATCAGACACAACCAAGTCATTTGATGTTTATTGTGATGCATCTGGGATTGGTTTGGGTTGTGTATTGATGCAAGACAGAAGGGTGATTGCTTATGGATCACGACAGCTTCAAACCCATGAGCAGCATTATCTGACTCATGATCTTCAGCTTGCTGTCGTGGTACTTGCATTGAAGATGTGGAGACACTATCTATTGGGCAACCTAGTGCATCTCTACACTGATCACAAAATCTTGAAGTACATCTTCACCCAGAAGGACTTGAATATGCGACAGTGAAGATGGTTGGAATTGATCAAAGACTATGAGATTGAGATCCACTATCATCCTGGAAAAGTGAATGTAGTTGCAGATGCGCTGAGTCACAAGTCCCATGTCAATAATCCTTCCATCACCTCGATGGAAGAAGAAGAGTTGAGTCTCTACTTGGTTCCATATGGAGCGCTCTACAATCTAGCTCTCATTCCTACCATAAGGGAAGATATTGTAGAGGCTCAGAGGGAATACAAGGTCATGCCGCACATTCGCCAAAGAATGAAGAAGGGGGAGATGAAGTGTTTTTGATGTGACGATGATGGTACCATCTGGTTCAAAGATCGCATCATAGTGCCCCGTAATATGGAACTTCAGAACAAGATTTTGGACGAAGCTCATTTGCCCAAGTATTCTATTCATCTAGAAAGTAACAAAATGTACCAGGGCTTGAAGAAGAAATTTTGGTGGTCCCGGATGAAGCGTGAAATAGCGAAGTATGTATCAGAATATGATACATGTCGGCAAGTGAAAGCCGATCATTTGAGGACAGCCGGACAGCTACAACCTTTAAGCATACCAGCCTGGAAATGGGAGGGCATCAGCATGTACTTCATCGTTGGATTGCATCTCACATTCCGTAAGCATGATTCCATTTGGGTGATAGTTGATCGATTGACCAAGTCAACCCATTTTTTACCCGTCAATATAAACTACCATGCACCGAAGTATGCAGAGTTGTATATTGCTAGAATCATGTGCTTACACGGAGTACCCCGCACCATCATCTCAGATCGTGGAGCCATATTCGTTGCTCGATTTTGGAAGTAGCTCCACGCATCGTTGGGTACTAAGTTGATTCGAAGCTCAGCTTACCATCCTCAAACTAATGGTCAAACGGAGCGAGTAAACCAAGTGCTAGAAGATATGCTCCGCGCCTGTGCCATCCACCATGGTAAGAATTGGGATGATCATCTACCATTGGCGGATTTTTCATACAACAATGGTTATCAGGCTAGCATCCAAATGGCACTATATGAAGCTCTTTATGGCCGGAAGTGTCGCACACCTTTGAAATGGTGTGAATCTGGTGAACGAGTGATATATGGTATCGACATGGTGAATGAAGCCGAAGAACGAGTACGAGTTATTCAAGCCAATCTCAAGGCTGCTCAGTCTCGTCAGAAAAGCTATGCGGATAAACGGCATCGACCCCTCCACTTCGATGTCGGGGATCACGTTTATCTTCGTGTATCCCCAATGAAAGGGATTCATCGCTTCTGAGTAAAAGGGAAGCTAGCTCCACGCTTCATTGGGTCATTCACAGTAATTGAACAATGCGGACCTGTGGCCTATCGGCTAGAGCTACCAGCATCGCTTTTAGGTGTCCACAATATATTTCACGTTTCGCAGCTGTGGAAATGTCTCAAGGCCCCAGCTGACGTCCGTATGGAGGATTTGGAAGCTCTCTAACTAGATCTTACTTACTCTGAGCATCCAACCCAGATAATCGATGAGAAGACTCGCACCACAAGAAGTCGCACCTTGAATTTCTACAAGGTCTTGTGGGGCAACCACACCGCTGAATGTAGGATCAAAGAGCACGTGAAAAGCTACCAGAGGGGGGGTGAATGGTAGATTTAAAAATCTTATGTAGCGGAAACAATTAAACCCCAACCCCTTCGGCAGAAAAATGATCTGTTAAAGAAATCATGTGTGAGACTAATATAAACATGTTTCACCGTGACAAAAGTGATAGATATCAGAGAGAATCAAGTCACTAAGACAACACAACAAGAATCACTCAAATCCGTCAAGAAAAACTCAAGTTATGATCGAAAGATCGAACAAAGGTCAATCTGTCCTACCCGAGAAAAACAGTTCTGGAACGCTGCAAAGAAACTCGTGTAGATCATAGACCACAAATCCAATAACCGTGAAATTTTGATAGATGATATATAATCAAGTTGTGAAGACAACCCAAAAATAATCACGTCAATTGGATCTGTAAAACTCAAGTTATGATAAAACCACCGACGAAAGGTAGTGCTGTCCAGAAACTCGACGAGTAAAACTTGTCTGGAACAAGTCGGACGAACAAGGCACAAAAGTTCCTTCAAACTACGAATTTTATTCAATAGAACACAAGAGGAACAGCCCCCAAAGTCGTCTACCACGAGCTCTGGGCTCCCTTGCTTATATAACCAGCTCGAAAGCTAACTCAACTCAAATCAGGAACCTAATCCTACTCTGTTCACGAATCGTAACTTTCCATAACTGCTTAGGATTCTTCTATACAGAGATAGAAGCAATCTTAAGACTTCCAAAAACCTTAGGAATGTATCCCACATTCCTAAACAACTCAAATTCGTGACCCATACGAAATCCTATCATAATCAACTCAAATCTTTCTATATTTGAGTCAAACCCAACTTAGCCGTAGCCTGAGTCCATAACCTAGTCGGTTGGACCTTTCCGACCAACTCTTTACGTCCACATCTCTTCATCACGTCTCGGAACCATGTAGCCACATCCATGCACTCCTTGCACACTTGAAATATCTTCCAATGACGTCCACGATATCTTCACATGCATTGTTCTTGATTCAATCATGATGCGCAACCTCCTGATCAGCTCAACCACAATTCCTCCTGAATTTGGTTGTTGGAACCTCATCTCCTCCCTGAGACTAGTCCAATGGATCCCATCACCAGCCATGTCTTGAACTCAAGCAACACCTGCACATGAATAAACAACCAATCCATACGAGCCCAAGTCTTTGACTTGACTCAAGTTAGTTCCGAACACAACACCTTACGTGAGAACCTCACATAAGCATGTTGCAAAACCACAGTAACACGATATCATCCATGTTAACCAAAAACACACCAAAGACTTAGCAAATGAATACTAAGCAATCTTTCCAGAGATGTAAAGCAAGTACGAAACATTGCAAATGAAAAACAGAAGCATTGCGGTCAAGTTCCGGACCTTGCCAGAGCAACCTGGACCTTGAGCTGGAGCTAACAAAAGCTAGTAGAACCTAGCGCTGGAACTTACCAAAACTAGTCGGAACTAGTAAACCCAAAAGCCAGAGCTAGAAAAATCAACTCGGAGCTTAGCAAAAACACGCCAGAGCTAAAGACAAAACTCACCGGAGCTAACCAAAACTAGTGGGATCTTAATAAAAAGGCGTTTTGGTGATATTCAAAACTTTTATCGTCAAAGCAAGTGTATTCACTACAAACCAATGTATTCAGCACACATAGGTCTTACAATCTCCCCCTTGATGAATGCATTGGCAACACCACTTAAAATCCGAACATTGGCTTATTCTCATTAAAAGTTTTGAAGGCAATTTCTCCCCCTTTGTAAATCAAAAGTAAAATGAGAAGAAAATCCAAAAATTATCCCATATATCTCTCCTTATGCACATATTATCTTTCTCTTCATGCTTATCTCTCCCCCTTTGACAATGTATTCAGCAAGTCATGAGCATATAAACAAATTATCTCTCCCCCTTTAGTTGTTATGAGCATATTATAACATATATACATATAAACAAAGCTCATCCAAGTCATACTATCAAGTACCTTACATTATCACATCAATGAAATACATAAAGTAGTGTAAGCCATGCTAGAGATAAATTGTAATTTTCAATTTAAGCAAGTCATGATCTCACAAATTTAACTATTTCAAAACCTAAAAGCATGACACTAGTTACTGCATTTTATTATTTTTCAAAGCATAAATTTATATCATATGATATTTGCAAGAGATTATATGCGCATCTACCTTATTCTAACCAACCAAGCCAAGCCTATGTCATTTGACAATCAGAAGCTTAAGGACATGGTTTTACTCATACACAACTTCTTCCAAGTTCATATATAAGTGCAATGATAAGTCATCTCAAAAGAAGTGTGATGCATGCATATTCTCTTGATCTTTTCTCAATTTATATTTGTTCATAAAAACTCAACATGTGAGTTGATTACTTGATTAATTCTTAATGATTAAAAGCACGTGTGAACATGTAACAAGTTCAAAACAGCAAGAAAGTTCGACCATGACCAGTTTTAGTGTAAGTAATTATTCCAATTACTAGACATGGAAAAAACTACAAAATGTATAACACGAGTAATGTAGTAAGAACTTTCAGCATGTAAAAGGAATCACAAAGTCATATATGTATGAAATACTATGCTCATATTATTTTAATTTCAGATTCACACATAGACTTCCCAAGTTTCAAAACTCCCCCTCAATTTAGGCCATGAGGATGCATAACCCCTATTTCACTATGAATGTAACAAAAACGAGTGAAATCCAAAGGTTTTGTAAAAATGTCAGCCAATTGTTGTTCGGTATCTACATGGTGAAGCACAATGTTTCCTTTTTCAACATTATCTCGGAGAAAGTGATACCTAATGTGAATGTGCTTAGTTCTAGAATGTTGCACGGGGTTTTTAGCAATGCAAATGGCACTAGTGTTATCACAGAACAGTGGAACACTATCTAGATCAACCCCATAGTCCTTAAGTGTTTGAACAATCCAAAGAATTTGTGAGCAAGCACTAGCAGCAGCTACATATTCAGATTCGGTTGTGGATTGTGCAACTAAATTTTGTTTTCTAGAGGACCAAGCAACAAGAGAATTACCAAGAAAATGACAAGCACTAGAAGTACTTTTCCTATCAATCCTACAACCCCCAAAATCAGCATCCGAAAAAGCTTTCAAAGTAACGGTTGAGGAAGAAGGAAGGAAAATTCCAAATTCTTGAGTTCCATGTAAGTACCTGAGAATCCTTTTGACAGCTTGACGATGTGAAGCACGTGGGGAGGCTTGAAACCATGCACAAAGACATACGCTGAATTGTATGTCTGGTCTTGATGCCGTGAGGTACAAAAGTGATCCGATCATACTTCTATATTCTTTTTGATCCACGGGTTCACCATCTTCATCAAGTCCAAGTGTTGTTGCTGTTCCCATTGGTGTCCGAAGAGGCTTGCTTTTGTCCATGTTGAAGCACCTTAGGAGATCTTTTGTATACTTCGTTTGATGCACAAAGGTACCCTCCTTAGTTTGCTTGATTTGCAGCCCCAAAAAGTAAGTGAGTTCACCCATCATACTCATTTCAAATTTGGAACTCATCATTGCTGAAAACTTGGACACAAGATCATGAGAAGCACAACCAAAGATAATATCATCCACATACACTTGAACGAATAATGAGTCATTGCCATGTTTAAGCACAAAAAGAGTTTTATCAACCTTGCCATGGTAAACCCCTTTTCAAGTAAGAATGTTTTTAACCTATCATACCATGCTCTAGGGGCTTGTTTGAGGCCGTATAAGGCTTTAGACAGTTTGTAAACATGATTAGGAAAATCAGGATTTTCAAAACCCGGTGGTTGTTTGACATAAACCTCCTCATCTATATAGCCATTAAGAAAAGCACTTTTAAAATCCATTTGATATAGCTTAAACCAATAGATGCAGCAAAAGCTAACAAAATTCTTATGGCTTCTAATCTAGCAACAAAAGCAAAAGTTTCATCAAAATCTAGACCTTCAACTTGAGTGAAACCTTGAGCAACCAACCTAGCCTTATTCCTAACCACAACCCCATCCTCACTTTGTTTATTTTTAAATACCCATTTAGTTCCAATTAAAGTGTGACCTTGAGGTGGAGGTACAAGTTTCCAAACATTATTTCTTTCAAAATTTTCTAACTCTTCTTGCATGGCAATAATCCAAGATTCATTAGTGAGTGCGTGTGATATATCTTTGGGTTCAAAAGAAGCAACAAAAGTAGAATGAGCATAAGAGTTTGGATCACAAAACCTGGACCATGTGACTCGTTCGTGTAAGCTTCCAATCATCTGTTATGGGGGATGATCTTTGTAAAACCGTAGGGGAACAGATGTCTCACAAGCTTCTTCTTCTTCATGTTCATCACAAATCAATGAGCTTGTGAGTTGAGGATGATTTGAATCAGCATTGATGGTTGTCGGTGCTGGTTGAGAATTAACATCCGGAGCTGAACCAAAGTCTTTAGCTGCTGAATTTTCGGGCAGCAGCTCCAATTCTTCCTCATCTTCAACGAAAATGCTCTCCCCCTGCGGATATGGATCTGGACCTGCAATGTTTGAGCTAGTACCGTGGCTAGCTTCATCAAAAGACACTTCACAAGTCTCCACAATTTTGTTAGTGTCAAGTAAAAGCACACGGTAGCCTCTAGTATGAGATGGATAACCAAGAAACATGCCATCAATGGATCTAGGTTCAGATTTATCAAGATTACCATGTTTCTTACAAAAGCATTTGCAACCAAAGACCCGAAAGTGTGTAACACTAGACCTATGTCCAAACCGAAGCTCATATGGTGTTTTACCTAGCTTAGCACGCAAGAAAACACGATTTGAGACATAACAAGCGGTTGCTAACGCATCAGCCCAAAATTTCCTAGGAGTTTGATATTCATCAAGCATAGTCCTAGCCATCTCAACTAAGTTTCTGTTCTTTCTTTCTACAACACCATTTTGTTGAGGTACATATGGTGAAGAAAATTGATGATCTATTCCATTTTCAGCACAAAAGTGATCAAAAGATTGATTTTTAAATTCAGTTCTGTTATCACTTCTAATTGCTTTTAAAGATCATGGGTAATAAATTGATAATCTAAGAAATAAAGTTCTAAAGTGACTAAAAACTTCATTCTTAGACGCCATAAAGTAAACCCAAGACTATCTAGAATAATCATCAACAATCACAAGTACATACCATTTACCTCTGAAGGATTGAACACGTGAAGGTCCTACGGTGTCAAGATGCAAAAGTTGGCATGGTTCAGTTGTCATGATCATTGTGAGAGGAGTATGTGAACCTGCAACCAACTTAGCATGTCTACAAGAAGAGCACACAATTTCTTTGTCCCCTTTAAGCTTAGGCAGCCCACATATGCGATCAAGAGCACCAACACATGTTAGGTGATCAAAGCCTACGTGACCAAGTCTACGATCAAGAGCTCTGGGCTATGTACCATAGCGGCACCCCCGGACCTAACCCCAGACCGAGGGAAGCCCCGGAACTGACACGTGTTAAGTGGCACCGGACCTACCTGTTCCCCACAGTATGCTCCAGAGTTGCCACGTGTCCAACCGTCGGATCTTCAGCCTCTAACCTCCGGAAGACTCCACAACGGCTCCGGATCTTCAAAGGGGAATCAAGGACTTCAAGACCCGATTAAGTGTCATTAATACTATATTAATGACACACGATCGGACGACCTTAATTACTAGTAACCGCTGGTCAAAGCCCGTAACTCGGTTATTAAGGATAATTAAGCGCATCAAATGTGTATCAATATTAGTAACCGCTGGGGCCACATGTCGGGCTAGGCTAACTTGTAACGGCCTGCCCTTGTACTATAAAAGGACAGATCGACGATACATAGAGGGGGAGGGGACGCGGTCACTCTACACTCTCAACTTACGTTGAGCTCATACATCCAATACAACACCAACACATCCCGTGGAGTAGGGTATTACGCTCAGGCAGCCCGAACCACGTAAATCTTCGTGTCCCTTATGTCACTTAACCATTCACCTTCTTGAATCTCCGCGCGCCCACACCGAACCTCAAACTCCTCTAACACTTTAGTGGTGTCGGGAGATCTGCTGGATCAAAACCACCGACAGTTGGCGCGCCAGTAAGGGGTGTCTGAGATTTCAAGAATGGTGAACTCAGCCGCTGGATCATCCAATGGTCATCCCGCTGTTCAAGCTGTTGGGGGCAATCCCTCCAATATGCAGCCACCAGCAGGAACCACGGTTCTAGCAGGAGTCACACTTCCACCACCACCGCCTCCTCCAGCAAATCAAGCTGGGCAACGCGATGGTGCACCGGCATCAATGACTACGTCGGCGAATCTTGACAACCCAGACACGCGCTTCATGCAGCACGTGCTCTCCTTCAACGCCCACCACCTCCGGATGCATCCCGAGATGCCATAGAGCAGTGGAGGGCCGATGTGGAACATTTGGTTGCAGCAGCAGCCGACCGCATCAGCAACCAGGGTCCTCCTCCTTCAGGACGGGCCCCGTCGCAGCGACGGACCTTGTCTGGCAGACTTGGTCCGCACGTTTCCAACAACAGGAGACGTACTGCATCACAGCAGGTGATGTCGTTGCCCTCCGGGGAACGACGCACTCACACGGTATCAAGGCTTTCAACTCATGACCTCCGGGCGGAGCTTGATCGCCGATACCATCAACAAGACGGCCGAGTCCATATTGAGCGTGCTCGTGAAAGACGAGAAGCTCAGGACATTCCTGCTCCTGAAGGAGTAGGAGGAGGTTGTTCAGCCCTGGCCATGCATCTGCGAATGGTCAGGTGGCCACAGAAGTTACGGCCTCACCTGCCGGAGAAGTTTGACGGGACTGTTAATCCCATCGAATTTCTTCAGATTTACTCCACTGCTATCCTGGCAGCTGGAGGAAATGAGGCCGTAATGGCCAATTATTTTCCAGTGGCTTTAACTGGGACCGCCCGGTCCTGGTTTATGAGCCTTCCACCCAACTCAATCCACAGTTGGGAGGAGTTGTGCCGGCAGTTCACCGCCAACTACGGGAGTTCTTACACCCGACCAGGCACCGAACTGGACCTTTTTGCAGTCGTGCAAAAAGGAGGAGAATCCCTGCGATCATTCATCCAGAGATTCTCTCAGGTACGAAACACTATCCCTTCTATCTCTAGCGCTTCTGTCATTGTGGCATTTAGACAGGGAGTGCGGGATAAGAAGATGCTGGATAAACTGGCGATCAAGGAGATTACCAGTGTCACGGAACTCTTCAGCTTGCCCGACAAATGTGCCAGAGCTGCGGAGGGCTGTGAAATGCACTCCAAACCACCTCCGGAGGATCACAAAAAATACTCCAAAGGAGAAGCCACTACCTCCGGGAGTGGCAAGAAGAAGAAAAAGACCAACGGCAAGAAGAAGTCATCGGTCGGTGCATCCAATGCTGCAGCTGCTGCAGCTCCAGGTGGTCGGGGGCCACGCCCCGAGAAGCGACCTCGATCGTCTTCTGAAGACGGTGGCAAACCCAAGGTGTGGTTCCCGATTCATAAGACGAACAACCACAGTTTGGAAGACTGTCGGGAGGTCCAAAACCTTGTTGAGCGCTACAACAAGCGCCGGGAAGAAGTTCCTTTCCGATAGAGGGAAGGAAAACAAAAAGTTGACGAAGCTCCAGCTGAAGAGGAGTTAGGTTTTCAGGATCCGAAAAAGGTCCTGAAGGCCATTTACACCTCCGTCGACGACGATTCTGACGTCTCTGACAACGAGCGTCGGAAGACCATGAACACCATTTTTGGTGGATCATGGGACATCACCTCCCGCCGCGTCCTCAAGACTATGCGTCGGGACATGGCCGCTGTAGCTCCTACAACCAGGGCAGAGCCTCATCGGAAGTGGATGGACACAACCATCACTTTTGATGCTTCAGACTGCCCTCAAAGCATGAGTAGGTCAGTTACCTTTGATGGTATCTCCTATCATCAATAACATTCAGCTCCACCATGTCATGGTAGACAGAGGTTCGGGGTTGAACCTCATAAGCTTCGAAGCTTTTACCAAGCTTCAGCTCCGACCTTCAGATCTCCACCCCTCCCGACCTTTCTCCAGAGTAGGTCCGGGAGCCATTACCCCACTCGGTGCTATTACCCTCCCCGTTACCTTCGGGACCCGGGAGAAGTATCGCACCGAGAAGTTGGTCTTTGATGTTGCTCAGATCAACTTACCCTTCAATGCCATCTTGGGTAGACCTGCCTTGTACAAATTCATGGCAGTTGCTCATTATGGTTACCTAGTGTTAAAGATGCCAACACCAGTAGGCGTTCTTCGGATACGCGGAGATTGCACTGCCGGAGTAACTGCTCTGGAAGAACTCCATGCGCTTACTACGGTGCAAGAGGAGGACTCCAGACAGGAGCAAGCTCCAAAACCCCCGAGCATTCGTCAGCGAGGCTCGACTTCTGCACCACGTGTGCAACCAAGTGACGACACCGACATTCCCATCAAAGTCGTCCAAATTGGTTCTGATGCCGCTCAGACCACCCGTATATCGGGGGGATTGAACGACAAATAGGAAATCGCGCTCATCACTTTCCTCCGGGCTAATGTCGACGTGTTTGCCTGGCAACCGTCACAAATGCCTGGGATCCCCAGGGAAGTGATTGAGAACAATCTGAAGATCTACCCTGACGCACGGCCCGTGCATCAGAAGCCTCAGAAGCAATCCGTGGAGCGACAGAACTTCATTCGACAAGAAGTGAAGAAGTTGATCGAAGTTGGATTCATCCGAGAAGTCTTCCATCCAAAATGGCTGGCAAACCCAGTCGTTGTGCCCAAGGCCGGCGGGAAGCTTCGGATGTGTATTGACTACACAACACTAAATAAGTCATGTCCAAAAGATCCATTCCCACTACCTAGAAAAGATCAGATAGTGTATTCCACCTCTAGGTGTGAATTACTGTGTTTCTTAGACGCATATTCTGGGTATCATCAAATCAGAATGTCTAGGGAAGATGAAGAGCATACCTCTTTCATCACAGTAGATGGATTGTACTGTTATACAGCCATGTCATTTGGTCTCAAGAATGCAGCTTCAACCTTTGTACGAGCTATGTACAAAACCTTTGAAGAACTCATTAGAGAAATAGTGGAAGTGTACGTCGATGACATCATGGTCAAGGTCAAGAACAAGGAGTCACTCCTTGACACCTTGCAGGCTGTCTTCGACAAGCTGCGGGTCACCCGCACAAAGCTACACCCAGACAAGTGTGTCTTCGGGGTTAGCTCCGGAAAACTTCTTGGTTTCCTGGTAAGTCACCGGGGCATAGAAGCTAATCCGACGAAGATCAAAGCCATTGAAGACATGCGGCTACCAGCCCGCATCAAGGATGTCCAAAAGCTAACTGGATGTCTAGCAGCCCTCAGCCGGTTCATTTCAAGACTGGCGGAATGGGCACTTCCCTTCTTCAAGTTATTGAGGAAGTCCGGACCATTCCAATGGTCTGAAGAAGCAGAGAAGGTGTTCCAGGAGCTAAAACAGCTCCTCACCACCCTACCAACTCTGGTAGCTCCGAACCCTGGTGAGCCTTTGCTGCTTTACATCTCAGCTACTGACGAAGTCGTCAGCATGGTCCTGGTTGCAGAGAGACCAGAACTATCCCATACTCAGGAATCCAGACCCCTTCGGGAGGGTCCGGAGGTTCCTGAAAGCGAGTCTGGGTCCCAGCTCCCAGACTTGATTCCACAAGAAGTTACTTCAGAAGACCCAGACCCCTCCGGAAGGGTCGAGGTCACTTCTGAAGAAGCTCCGGGTTCCTCCAGCAAGGACCCAGAGGTCCCCGAAGAAAATCCAGATCCCTCCGAGAGGATCCGGGTCAATGAAGAGGAAGCTCCGGGCCCCTCCGGGAGGGTCCGAACCATTCAGCGCCCAGTGTACTTCATCAGTGAAGTACTTCATGATGCCAAGACTCGATACCTAGAGGTGCATAAGCTGCTCTATGCAGTTCTTATTGCCCCCAGGAAGCTTCGCCATTACTTCCAAGCTCACAAAATCTCAGTGGTGACTTCTTACCCACTTCGAGCAATCTTGCATAATCCCAACTCAACTGGGAATATTGCAAAGTGGGCAGCGGAATTGGCTGAATTCGATCTTGAATTCATTTCAAGGCAAGCAATCAAGAGTCAAGCATTGGCAGATTTCGTGGCGGAATGGACTCCCTCTCCATCAAACCCTGGGGGCCCCAGTGTGCAGAAGTCGGAACACAAGGCTCCGATCTTCACCGAGCCTCACTGGACCCTCTATTTTGACGGCTCCATGCAAAAACAGGGGGCGGAGCTGGAATCCTTCTCCTCGCACCAACCGGGGAGAAGGTAAAATATATGGTACACCTTGACTTCAAGGCGACCAACAACATGGCGGAGTACAAAGCACTCATCTACGGACTAAAGGTGGCAGAGTCATATGGTGTCAAGTAGCTGCTGGTCAAGGGAGATTCACAACTCATCATTAAGCAAGTGAAGGGTGAATGCTCCTGCAACAACCTCCAACTAGCTGCTTACCTCCTTGAAGTCCAGAGGCTTCAAAAGGACTTCGAAGTCCTAGACCTCCACCATGTCCAGCATGCCCACAACGCTGAAGCTGACGAACTCTTGACAAAAGCGTCAACCGGAGCTCCGGCTCCTGACGGAACTTTTGTCCGGCCCACAGCTTAGCCTGTCGAATTGAGCGAAGGGGGCGAGATCAGCATCCGAAGCTGACGGTCCCAATGGCCCTGTTACCATGGCAGCCATCAAGGGTCGTAGGTGCTGCCGGAAGCTCCGAGCAATCCAGCACGCAAGACTCAAATGCTCAAGTTAGTTCCGATGCATGGATCTCGGAGATCTGGAGCTACTTGAAAGACAACATCCTTCCTGACGATGATGTATCCGCTGACCGGATAGTCAGATTGGCTAAAAGATACACGTTGGTAGAAGGGGATCTCTACCGGCGCGGTGCCAACGGCATCCTAATGCGGTGCATCACAAGGGAAGAAGGATGTGAGATCCTCACAGAAATCCATGGAGGCGAGTGTGGGAATCACGCGTCTTCCCGCACGCTGGTCGGTAAAGCCTTTCGGCATGTCTTCTACTGGCCTACAGCACTCCAGGATGCAACTGAGCTGGTGAAGAAATGCAAAGCATGCCAATTTCATGCAAAGCAAATTCACACACCGGCTCATCCCTTACAAATGATACCTCCTACATGGCCCTTCGCTGTGTGGGGGATGGACATCTTGGGACCTTTCCCAAGAGCCATTGGAGGTTACAAGTTCCTGTACGTCGTCATTGATAAGTTCACCAAGTGGCCGGAAGCAACTCCAGTTGTGACAATCAACAAGCATTCTGCTATCAACTTTCTGCAGTCCATTGTATGCAGATTTGGAGTCCCAAACAAAATCATCACTGATAATGGGACCCAATTCACAAGCTCTGCATTTCAAGGATATTGCGAAGACCTCGGCATTCAAGTTTGCTACGCCTCCGTAGCTCACCCAGCAAGCAATCGCTAGGCCGAGAGAGCAAATGCAGAAATCCTGAAAGGACTCAAAATGCGCACCTATGAGCGCTTGAAAAAACATGGAGCCAACTGGATTGAAGAGCTTCCGCCCACTCTATGGGCCAACAGGACAACTCCAAACCAGTCAACTGGAGAGACACCCTTCTTCCTAGTGTACGGAGCTGAAGCAATCCTTCCTCCGGAGATCACCTTGGGGTCACTCCAGGTCCGGACCTTCGACGAAGCCACGCAGGACCAGCTCCGGCGTGAAGACATAAACCTCCTAGAGGAGGGAAGGTGCCAAGCAGCTGTTCAGAATGCCCGATACCGCCAAGCCCTTCGGCGCTATCATCAGCGGCATGTACACAACCGACAGCTCGAGGAAGGCGATCTGGTGCTACGGAGAATACAATCCAGAGAAGGGTTAAACAAACTCTCCCCCAGTTGGGAGGGACCCTTCCGAGTGATTAAAGTATCCCGTCCCGGAAGCGTTCGCTTGGCTACTGAGGATGGGACACCTCTCCCAAATCCTTGGAATATCAAGCACCTCCGTAAGTTCTACACTTAATATCGCGGAGGTGAGTGTGTAGTAACTTGAGGTGTATGTTATAGAGTCATTGTACAGAGTTGGGTAGTTCCTCCGGGAGAACAGCCGGACCTTTCCCGGAAGGTCCGCAAAGTTCATGCAACACTTGTCATAGTCTCAGGACTAAAAGTGTAGCTAGCTACCCTGGGTCAAACGAGAAATGAAACACGCTTAGCCTGGTTCCGTACCCTAAGAGTGTACTTGTTTCCCCTGTACCCCGGACCTATAATGAAAGACATCTTCATGTGAAACAGACTCCACGTGCATTCATTTTGTACAGGCTCAACATTTTTATTTTTCTCTTTCTTGTCTATAATAAAGTCGTGCAATTCTTAAGAAATTTTAGTCCGACTGGTTCATGTACAATTCGAGCTGTATTGTCAATTCTTTTCGATTCAAATATTGTTCATGGCTCACTCGCCTGAATGCCGCCAAGCCAATCTAGGGCCGGAGTGTGCTATTGGCTTAGCCTGGTCAAGCACCCTAAGTACGCCACTCTACCTACACCCCAGCAGGCCGAAGTAAGGCAAATCCAAGTACAATTGGATCCGGAAGAAAAGACAACACTTTCGGTTGTATTCAGAATCGCGTTTGACCTAAAACTTTCTTGGGAATCGTAAGCCGCGATGAAGTTATAGGCAAGGAACGAATTTTACTATTTTTCTTGGCTTCAGTGTGCAAGAAAAATAAAAAATCCACGTTGATGGAGAAAAGCCGGAGCTAACAAAGCTCCGACCCCTCCTAGGTGGCTTGTAATCGATGTTAAACGTTGAAAACGAGCATCATCGGAGCAACCAAGCTCCGATAAAGCTAGGGGGGCCAACCGTCGACGCAAAATAAAAGATGGTGGAAAGACCCCACAAGCGGAGTCTGCAACCGACAAAATACGCATTGGTAAAGGTCACTGCCGGAGCTACTAAGCTCTGACACCCCGGAGGGCTAACTATCGATGCTCTACGCGTTGATAGGGACTATTGATGGAGCCACTAAGCTCCGATGATAGCCAATGCCGAAGCTTCTAAGCTCCGACAACCTCAGGGGGCCTTTACTATCAAAGACTTCGGACCTACACTCTACAAGTTCGAAGCAAATGAGTCTTCAAAAAAACACAATATCCTCTTGGTACATGTTCACAATCAAATTGTGTACATCTACCAGGGGGCCAAGTGAAGACAAAAGTGTTGAAGACAAAAAATGAAATTCACAAAAATTTGGGGATTTCATTCATCTGGAGACAAGGGATTACAAAATTGGGGAAGAAAAAGAGAGAATACAAGTGGGAGCTACAGAGATGGTCCTAGACCCCATGGAAGAACTGGGCGACCTTCTGAGCAACCTTCGACATGTTGGCTCGGGTGGCTTCACCTTCTCCTTCAGTGGGACCTTCAAGCACCGGGTCCAGAGAGACTTGGGGATCCCGGCTGGTGTAGCACGTCAGCACATACTCTGCGATGTTCTTTGCCAGGGATTGCCCCTCAACCTCCAACTGGTCTGCGATGACGTTGCCCACCTTGGAGAGTTTGCTACCCACCGAGCTCAACGCTTGCAACGCCAGGTCCGGCTCCGGCTCCGGATCATCCGGACGCACAGGACTGAAGCCCATCGGTGTCAGCGCGTCGTTGGCTTTGCTCAGGAACTCCCAAACTTGTAGGGAGTCCGCAGTCCTCAAGCTCTTCAGTTCCTCCAAGGATCTTTTGGCCGCCGCCAGTTCAGAATTCTCGCGAGCAAGGCGCTCAACCTCTTTGGCATTTTGCTGAATCTTTTCAGCAACCTGCTTCTCGAGTTTGCCGAGCTCCTCCTCCCGGAGGTAGATCTTGTTCCAGCGGTCGACCAGGTCCTTCTCCCGGCCCCTAACTTTCTTCTCCCTGGCAGCGAGGGCACACTCTTGCTGGTAGAGTTCCTGCCCTCGCACCCAGGCCTTCTCCTCCTCCTCAAGGCAACGCTCCTCCAACTTCTTGGTGCATTCTTCGAGACCCTTGTCAACGAGAGCCACCTTTTCGGCGAGCTCCTCCTCCCTCCTCAAGACGTCATCCCGTAGCTCTAGGAGTATTTGCTCTTCATCTTCGAGCCTCTTCTCCCTCTCCTCAAGTGCCTCCCGACGCTTGATGAGAGTAGTGTTAATGGCTTCAAGCCTTTCTTGGCGTTCATCAACCGCACTATTAGTTGCCTTGGTCTGCTCATAAATGGCCCGAGATTGAGCATCGAGGGCGCGAGTCAAGCTCTCCTTGTCATCCAATAATTTGCCCCAGTATTCCAGGCGGACCTTCTCCTGCTTGATCAATTCCTTATCATCTGCCAGCCTCGACTGCGCCAGCTTGGTCTCGAAGTAGAGCCGGTTACGCCACCGCCTAAGGGTTTGGCGCTCCTCTTCAAGAGCCTTGCTGTCGTGGTAGAATGCCAGCTGAACTTGACGCGGGCTGGAGCAAGCGTTGTCAATGGACAACGACAGGGGAATGGGTTCCGGACCTGTTGGGGTCTCCTCCACTGGCTCCAGCGGGTTCTCGCTTACAAAAATTGGGTCCCACTCTACAAGAGTGGTCCCCTGAGCCTCCACGACACTAGGGCCGTCCTCCGGGATAGCCTCAGTTACCACTGAGGAGGGTCCCGCGGAAGAAGTTCTGACCTCCGGAAGTGGTTCCGAAGGCCCTGCCACCAGGTCTTCATTTGCCCCCTCAGGCAGGGGGCCAGCGACTTCATCCGGGTACTCCGGCTCAGCAGCAGGCACCTCCGCCATCTTCACTTCCGGAGCAAGGGAAACTTCAGGCTCCGGCCTGGATTCCTCCTCCACTGGTGGCTCGGGTGTTGGCGCCTCGACCATCATTGGTTCGAGTGCCGATGCCTCCGCAACAACTGGCCCTGCGGCCGGAGCTTCAACCTCAACCGGCTTGGGCGCCGGAAGGTCTTCAACTACAACCGGCTCTAAGGCCGGAGCTTCGGAGGTAGCCGGCTCAACCGCCGGAGCTTCCTCCACATCCGGCTCACTTGCCGGGACTTCAATAACCTCCGGCTCAACCGCCGGGGCTTCGACAATTTCCGGCTCTGGGGCCAGAATTATTGCTTCCTCCGGCTCAACGGCCGAAGCTTCCATCATCTCAGCACCAAGACCCGGAGCTTCAACCTCCGGGGCAGGTGCCGCTGGCGCATCTTCTCTCCCGTGGTCCGGCGCTACCACGGGAGTCTCGGGGGACGAGTCGAGGTCCATGACCACGACAGTTGGCGCCGGAGCTGCCGCGGCTTCAGCCACCACTTGGGGCGACACTGGGACAGGAGCAGAAGCTTCCGCCCTCATAGCTTCAGCTGCTGTGACTGAGGGTAGAGCCTCACTCCTCTTCTTGGGAATGCTGTGGATGATGGATGAAGAAACTTAAAAAACAGTTACTACAATAAAACAACTGTCTGAGGTAGAGATTAAAAATTACCTCGGGAGGCTTCCGCACCATCTTGCGCGGAACCTCTTTCCCGGGCGTTCTGGGCTAACCATAGCCGCCGCCGGCGTGGAAGCTCCGGAAGGCCCCCCGGAACTCGTTGCAGCCACAGGCATTTCCTTAGTCGAGGCCCTCCTCGACCGGGAAGGACCTCCGGACCTAGAGGCCTCAACTGGCCCTGGTGATGGAGTCGCATGCCCAAAGCTAGCACCTCGGGAAGACGCCGCTGCGGGTACAATCGCCGCAGTTGCAGAAGACCTCCCCCTCCAAGGAGAAGGAACTGATGTAGAGGTTGCGGGCCTGACAGACCTTCCGTCGGCATGCTGCAGCTTCCTCTTCCGGCTCAAGGGTTCGTCCGCCGGCTCCTTACCCTTGCCGACGACTTCGATCCTTGGCTTCGGGGCAGGGTCGGAGCCACCTTCGGAAGCCCCAGGGATCACCACCCTGGAGGTCAATCTTCTCTTGACGACACCAAGGTCGTCAAGCACCGGCATCGTCCGCCGGAGCTCCCTGCTGAACTCTACTTCCACGTTCAGAGGGAGAAAGGCTGGTGGCGGGGTCAAGTCATCACCCGTGACATCGATGCCGTGCTGGAACTTCTTGAGATGAAACTCCAAGGTTGCCCCCGCCATGTTGGACTTCAGTCCGGTCTCGACCCGGTCGTCGTCCATCACGCTGTTGTAGGCCCAAGCGAGTTTTTCTCTCCTCTTCAGCGGTGCCCACCTGTTGACCAGGAAATTGCAAAATACCGCCTGAGGAGTTAATCCTCCCTCCACGCAATGGCGGATCCTGATCAGAGTAGGGTTGAAGGCATCTGACAGCACCGGAGCTTCACTCCAGACTGCAGTGTCGATGTTGGGGAGGCCTTCGGGCAGCTCCAGCTTCTCGTGCTCCTCCACCCGGATGATTATCCAGTCCTTCTTCCAATCATCCCACTTTCCAGAGGGAAACGACCTGAGGTACTTGAATGGGCACTTCTTGCGCTTCACGAAGTAGTAGAAGCCAAGGTAATCATTACTCCTACCGGTGGTATGGACGATGAAGAAGGTCCGGAAAAGGTCAATGCAGGGGGGATGCCCACCCATGTTTCACAGAAGTGGACGAAGATAGACACAAGAAGAATGGAGTGGGGGCCAAGGTGGTACAGCTGCAGACCATAAAAGTCTAGCAGCATCAAGAAAAAGGAGGAAAAAGGTGGGATCAACCCCACCATGGCGTACGAAGAGAAGTACCGGCGTGCTCCTTCTCGAACGGGAGCTCTCCTCCGGCACGGACCAGACGGTTGAAAAAGTCCAGGGACCATCCCATGAGGGCCCGGACCTTCTTAAGGTCACCTTCGGTCTTCAAACGGCTCTCGCGGAGACCCAACTCCATCGCGGCACAGCAAGGCAAGAGAGGAAAAGCAAGCACAAGTTGGGAGTTTGAGCGCAAGATCAGATGAGAGGCGTAAAGAACCCCAGACGGTGCGCGCTTTCCTTCTTAAGTAAGCCCTCGCAACACTTGGATGGAAACCGCAAGGAAGTCGAAGATACTACTCAAAATTCCACCCAACCGATGACAAGAGGGCCCGGGACCACCCCGACGATCAAGTCGAGGTTCTTACCCAGGCGAACGGTTGTCATCATGAAACGGGAAGCCCGAAGGCGGCGGCCTGACAAGGCGTGCGAAACCGATACGATTTTCGTATTGGGAATCGGTGACCTTCAATTGCGTGAGATCCGCACGCCAAAGATCTCATTTGCCGCACACAGGATATGCCACACGGCGAGGATTTAACTCCAAACTATCGCCAACGGCACATCCGAAGACCTTTGAAGACTCAGTTCAAAAGTCGAAGGATGGACCCACCTCCAGCGGAATGACTTCACCCGAGGGGTCTTCCCCAGAGGTGGGCCCAGGGGGCCACTGTCGGTACCCTGGGAACCGTATACCCCTTGAGATTGCAAAGATCTCAAGGGAATGTAATCTACTTGATTTGAAGACCTTCGGAGGCCCACATGTCAGACATAACCGGACCCGCTTCCCCAACATGGTCAGTCCCAGGGTCGCCACGTGTACTATCAAACCGGAGCTACCACCCACAAGGGGGAAGCTCCGGGCTATGTACCATAGCAGCACACCCGGACCTAACCCCAGACTGAGGGAAGCTCCGGAACTAACACGTGTTAAGTGGCACCGGACCTACCTGTTCCCCACTGTATGCTCCAGAGCTGCCACGTGTCCAACCATCGGATCTTCAGCCTCTAACCTCCGGAAGACTCCACAACAGCTCTGGATCTTCAAAGGGGAATCAAGGACTTCAAGACACGATTAAGTGTCATTAATACTATATTAATGACACACGATCGGACGACCTTAATTACCAGTAACGGTGCTGTCAAAGCCCGTAACTTGGTTATTAAGGATAATTAAGCGCATCAAATATGTATCAATATTAGTAATCGCCGGGGCCACATGTCGGGCCAGGCTAACTTGTAACGGCCTGTCCTTGTACTATAAAAGGACAGATCGACGATACATAGAGGGGGAGGGGACGCGCTCACTCTACACTCTCAACTTACGTTGAGCTCATACATCCAATACAACACCAACACATCCCGTGGAGTAGGGTATTACGCTCAGGCGGCCCGAACCACGTAAATCTTCGTGTCCCTTGTGTCACTTAACACTTCACCTTCTTGAATCTCCGCGCGCCCACACCGAACCTCAAACTCCTCTAACACTTTAGTAGTGTCGGGAGATCTGCCGGATCAAAACCACCGACAGACCGGAACTAGGCATGTCACGTTGAGAAACAAAAGCAATAGACTTGTTGGGGTTCTTACGTGAGATTATGTCAATTTCATGAGTTTTTAACTTGGAATATAGCACATCTAAAGTAAGTGAACTCATGACAGTAGATTCACGAATAGATGTGACTTTCATCTCCCAAATTGATATATCTAATGCACTTAGCAATTGCCTAGCATTTTCAGCATCTGAAAAATTAACATTGACACTACGCAAGTTGCTGAGAATCTTATTAAAGCGAGCAAAAAGGTCATCAATAGACTCACCGGGTTGCATCTCGAAGCGCATGTATTCTTTCTTGAACATGTCTTGCCTTACCTCTTTGATCGTGTTGGTTCCTTTGTGGTAGTCACAAAGTGCTTTCCACACATCGTATGCAGATCAGAGGTGTGCAACACGGTCGAAGTCGCTTTGTGTTAATCCTTGTATGATCAAGTTCCGAGCCTTGTTGTTGTTGTCGACATCTCTCAGATTTGTAGCTGTAACTTGATCGTTTGATGGAACTTTTTAAGGCTTGTATACCTTCTCCCATATTGCAAAGCCTTGTGCCTGGATGAAACCCTCCATGTGTGCCTTCCAAACCTGAAAATCAATACCAGCGAACACACAAGGTTTGGCAGAGTACTTCTCCATGATGATTAGTCAAAAACACACGCCAATCACAAAGATTAGAGCACCGTGGCTCTTATACCAATTGTAGGATCGAAGAGCACGTGAAAAGCTACCAGAGGGGGGTGAATGGTAGATTTAAAAATCTTACGCAGCGGAAACAATTAAACCTCAACCCCTTCGGCAGAAAAATGATCTGTTAAAGAAATCGTGTGTGAGACTAATCTAAACATGTTTCACCATGAAAAAAGTGATAGATATCAGAGAGAATCAAGTCACGAAGACAACACAACAATAATAACTCAAATCCGTTGAGAAAAAACTCAAGTTATGATTGAAAGATCGAACAAAGGTCAATCTGTCGTACCCGAGAAAAACAGTTCTAGAATGCTGCAAAGAAACTCGTGTAGATCATAGACCACAAATCCAATGACCGTGAAATTTTGAAAGATGATATATAATCAAGTTGTGAAGACAACCCAAAAATAATCACGTCAATTGGATCTGTAAAACTCGAGTTATGATAAAAACACCAATGAAAGGTAGTGCTGTCCAGAAACTCGACGAGTAAAACTTGTCTGGAACAAGTCGGACGAACAAGGCACAAAAGTTCCTTCGAACTACAAATTTTATTCAATAGAACACAATAGGAACAGCCCCAAAGTCGTCTACCACGAGCTTTGGCTCCCTTGCTTATATAACCAGCTCGAAAGCTAACTCAACTCAAATCAGGAACCTAATCCTACTCTGTTCACGAATCATAACTTTCCATAACTGCTTAGGATTCTTCTATATGGAGATAGAAGCAATCTTAAGAATTCCAAACACCTTAGTAACGTATCCCACATTCCTAAACAACTCAAATTTGTGACCCACACGAAATCCTATCATAACCAATTCAAATCTTTCCATATTTGAGTCAAACCCAACTCAGCCGCAGCCTGAGTCCATAACCTAGTCGGTTGGACCTTTCCGACCAACTCATTACATCCACATCTCTTCATCACGTCTCGGAAACATGTAGCCACGTCCATGCACTCCTTGCACACGTGCAAACATCTTCCAATGACGTCCACGATATCTTCATATGCATTGTTCTTGATTCAATCATGCTGCACAACCTCCTGATCAGCTCAACCACAATTCCTCCTAAATTTGGTTGTTGGAACCTCATCTCCTCCCTAAGACTAGTCCAATGGATCCCATCACCAGCCATGTCTTGAAATCAAGAAACACCTGCACATGAATAAATAACCAATCCATACGAGCCCAAGTCCTTGACTTGACTCAAGTTAGTTCCAACCACAACACCTTACGTGAGAACCTCACATAAGCATGTTGCAAAACCACAGTAACACGATATCATCCATGTTAACCAAAAACAAACCAAAGACTTAGCAAATGAATACTAAGTAATCTTTCCAGAGATGTAAAGCAAGTACGAAACATTGCAAATGAAAAACAGAAGCATTGCGGTCAAGTTCCGGACCTTGCCAGAGCAACACGTACCTTGAGCCGGAGCTAACAAAAGCTAGTAGAACCTAGTGTCGTAACTTACCAAAACTAGTCGGAACTAGTAAACACAAAAGCCAGAGCTAGAAAAATCAACTCGGAGCTTAGCAAAAACACGTCGGAGCTAAAGACAAAACTCACCAGAGCTAACCAAAACTAGTGGAATCTTAATAAAAAAGTGTTTTGGTGATATTCAAAACTTTTATCGTCAAAGCAAGTATATTCACTACAAACCAATGTATTCAGCACACATAGGTCTTACACTGAAGAAGCAACGTGGGAAAATGAGGAATACCTTAGAACAAACTATCCAGACTTGTTAGCAACATATATTCATTAGATCTTTTCTTTTATCCTTCCTATTGTAATCTCAGGACGAGATTCTTTTAAGGGGGGGGGGGGGGGGGGCGGAATGTAAAACTCCAGTTTTTCCTTAATATAAAGTTGAGTTACCAGTTTGTTTTCAACCATAGTGGAGATCAATTATGGTTGTACACATGAACTTGATATCATCAAAAATCTTTCTTTCACTCATACTTAAATTTTATTATCATAGGGGTTGGACATCACCAATGACCCTAGGATAAATCAAGTGACCTCTCCGCAAATTTTGGAATTTATTTGAAGGGGAATTGCTAGGGCAAAAACCATATGCAGTACTAAATATATTCAAATTATTTCAAAACTTGAATATAGCTACTCTACATTTGGGCCCTGTCAAAATATTCAAATCTGAGGCTATACATTTTCCATGACCTCATAATAATCCAAATAGCACCCCTGCAAATTTTCATAATTTTTTAAGCTCATTTGCTATTTAATTCAGTGACTCCATTAAATTTCATTCAAATTTGAATTTGAATTCCAGTTGAAACTTGTCCAAATTTGAAATCCAATTTCAGAATCTGACTCTACAAATTTTATTTGGCTTCTCCACAAAAATCTAGAATTTTTGGATCAAGTTTGTTAGGGGAATTAAAGTTCCAGAGAGGATTGACTTCAAAGGGGATGTGGGACCCACTGTTCAGTGACCCATTTCCGAGCGGTTCCTCTGTTCTCACCGTCGCGACACCTCCCGGCATGCAAGCCACCGAGCTGCTTGCTTTCTTGCACCATGACAAGCTCTCCTCATCCCCCTCTGCCTATTTAAACCCCCCTGGTCACCGGCGTCGAGATCTCGTTTGGTTTTGCCTTCCCACACCGCACTTCTGCCCCGCTCGCGCGCCACCGACCTTCCCTCAAAACTCCGATGATAGCTTTCCATCTAGCCAAGGATCGATCATGAGTTCTTTAGAAAACTTGTTCACAACTAGCTTGCACACCTTCTCCATCTTTTGGTTCGGTGTTTTCTCACCCGGTTTGTGGTATTCCGCAGTTTTCTGGCAACCGCGGTTGAAGGCGCCAAGAACCGCCCCTGCTCCATCGTCGACAAGCCGGAGGAGGCCTCTACAGGCCCAAACTTCTATAAGAAAAAGGTGTGTTATCGTGCCTTGCGTATGCTCACCAAGTTTCAAGCCATGTCATGCCTTGTAGCGTTCTTATTTCCATTTTTCCCCATGTTAGTTCATACCTATGTCTCTAGGTTAGGGATTTAATTCGTTTTCTATGTCTAATAATTATTGGCAATAGTTAAGGGATAGTTTACCTGTCTCCCCGCGAACACTCCGGGTCAAAAAGATTTGGAAAGCATCGAGTGTTGACTGAGATAGCGGAGTTTTGGTCGCTGCCGGTGAAAAAGTTGCGGTTCACCGTCGAGCTCATAGTTCTCGGCCATTTCTCTCCTTCCCTAGTCCTGGTTCATGATCCTCAAGGCACAAGGAAGATTTTGTACAAGAAACCAAGGCATCTGAGCTACAGATGAGAGAGTTCTACCCTGTTCGAGCTGTCGCCGTCGTCGCACCGCCGGCTCCAGCCGTCGGCAAGCCTCGGGAACACCACAGACGTGCTTAGTGTGGTGGAAAACCCCCAGGCGACAAGTTTTGGCTAAGCTCAGCGCACGGGCGAGGCCAGCGGCGAGCTCGCCGGTGCAGCGCCACCGCGGCCGCGTCGCGCGTCGGGAGGAAGAAGACGACTCGCGGGCCCTGCATGTTTGTCGCTCGGCAAGAGGAGAGGGATCAGCTGTGGCCCAGATCCAGTGCGGCTATGCGGGTTAACCCCGTGGCCCTCGGTGCAGCCCAGCGCTGATTGGCCCAATTCAAATGAAGTGGGGCCAGCCGCTTTATTTAAATTTTCCCATTGGAAAATAATTCCAGGATTCAATCAAACTTA
This sequence comes from Tuctoria greenei, assembly GCA_036927565.1. Taxonomy (NCBI): domain Eukaryota; kingdom Viridiplantae; phylum Streptophyta; class Magnoliopsida; order Poales; family Poaceae; genus Tuctoria; species Tuctoria greenei. Next base: position 135,730,517 of record JAYESD010000010.1, on the reverse strand, counting down.
TAAAATTCATTACTCCTAGTAGATTTGCTTAAATATTTCCAAGTAAATTATGGTAGAGTAATCTCAATCTCTACTATGCAGTGGCACAATTTGTTGGACATGAAACTCTCAGAATTTTCATAATTAATTCCTTTGAGGCAATTTCTTGGGAAATTAATTACTCCTGTTCTGTTAACTGGAAAATTCCCAATTTTGGTCAGAACACTCTTAACAACACTCTTGATCTCAAGTAAAAATTTCAAGTTCATTGGACTTAATTTACTTGGTTTATCAGTGTTTCAAATCTCATTGTAATTGAAAAATTGTGAAAAATACAGAAATCATTTCAGAAATTCTCCAAAACTTGTAAAATCAATTTCTCCCTGTAGGAATCTTAGAAAATTGTGGAACAAATTTTCTAAAACCAGTGAGACCCCCTCTACATGGTACAACCACTGGTAGCCATGATAGACCTCCAGAATTTCAACCAAAATTCTGAGAAGATTTTTGCTTGCCATAGTTGTTAGAGACAACAAACTTCCTTGATCATCTCCTGTTCTTTGCAAGAGTCTCCATTATAGTCCCTAGTATCTACCATAAAAGTTCCAAAGCCAATTAAGATTATTATCTTATTTTGATCACAAGATATTAGCTTGTGACCTTAAACATATTATTTATTTTCAAAGTCATTCATATATAGTATATGCATATCGTGTAGTAACTGAAGTCGAGGAGCAGCTAAAAGCCTTGGAAGTCCATCTGCCGGAGACTAATGTAGACCTAGACTCGTTTTCAGGCAAGCCCCGGTTTGCATTTAAGTTCCTTATAGTGTCCTTGCAGTTTTCATTCACCTTACGTCTTCATATGTTTGTGCATTACGTTTAAGGTGTTTGACATCCACTTGCATGACCACAAATCCCATGGAGTCTTGGGTAGGTCTACAGCCTGATGAGTAGAAACTGCCAAGCTTATATTCATAGGGATCCGGTAGAAGTCGAGTAGTTGGAATCTACTCGCGAGATAGGATTTTATCACACGGGATGAATTGGATCAAGAAATGGTTTATGAATATGAAATTGAGACCGAGCAGCGGGTAGGATGCAGTGAGACGTGGTCTCACGTGCGTATCCCTGCTTGTGTCGATTGAGGACCGATATGTGTGCGGCCCTGCTGGACAAGCTTGAATTGTACCGGTGACATACTAGAGAAATGGGCTCCAGCAAACTGACGTAGCTTGATACTGGTTTGTCGAGGCATACCATTCTGTTTTATAGGCGTAGGTTGAGGGCAGCGGGGTATAAATCAGCTGGTGGGCACATTAGAGTACGCCCCACGCAGGGACCTCCTGCTCGTGACGGATCAACCGGTTCGGCATTCTAGTGTTGGGTGAAAGGTGGCCATATATGACTAGTATTGAAGTGCTATGTAGGTACTGTTGTAAGTACTCGCTGGCGCTTCTGAAAGTGTGTATGTATCATGTTGACCGGGTGTGTCTGATTGCAATCACCGTCCCTCGTGGTAATAGAGTACCACTTGTTCACGGTGTCGTGACATAGTAAATACTAAAGAAGTTGGGAGAATACGATGTATTGAATTATAATTATTTTGGAACTTTGATTGCTGTTCAATATGATCACTAAAGTTACTTTCACTTAACTGGTAAGCTGCTGATAATAACCTGAAAGCTAAGGATCCACTTGTAGGTGAGTCCTTTACTGCTTTACCTTACCTATGCTTAGTATTCACTCTGCATATGTCTAGTGAGACGGGTTAGTCTTGCTGAGCCTTAAGCTCACATTTGCAGTTAACAAGTTTTTGCAGATTATACGACTGATGACGGGTTCGACGACGAGGCTGCAACCCCTCCAGGGTTTACAGCAGAGTGGGAGCCCTGCACGCCGTCGTAAGTTGGGTGTTGCTAGTGCAAAGCATCCAGGACATGGATGACTTTGCTTTTGCATAGCTAGTGCCGAGAGCGTAGCTATGATGTATAGGTCACTTTCCTTTCCATTTAGTATTGTAAAACTTCCGCTGTGTTTATAAATAAAGACTTGGTATTGTATTTTATTCTCGTTCTTTTCTTGTATACTGTTGGGTGTCGCATCGCATGACACCACCCGATGAGATCCTTGGATGTCGAGATTCCGGTCCCTTGTAAAATCCTAGTTTTTCCTTAAATAAAAAGTTCATTTATCAGTTTGTTATCAACCATAGTGGAGATCAATTATGGTTGTGCACATGAACTTGATCTCATCAAAAAAAAAATTCTTTCACTCATACTTAAATTTTATTAACATGCGGAATGGACTTCACCAATGACCTTAGGATAATTCAAGTGACCTTTCTGCAAATTTTGGAATTTATTGAATGGGAATTGCTACGGCAAAATAATATGCAGTACTAAATATCTTCAAATTATTTCAAAACTTGAATATAGTTACTATACATTTAGGCCCTGTCAAAATATTCAAATATGAGGCTATACATTTTTCCATGGCCTCATAGTATTCCAAATAGCACCCCTGCAAATTTTCAAAATATTTGGAGCACTAATTCTATTTAATTCAATGGGTACATTGAATTCTATTCAAATTCAAATTCAAATTTGAAGTTCATATGAAACCTGTCCAAATTGGAAATCCAATTTTAGAATCTGAATCTCCATATTTAAATTGGTCTCTCGACAAAAACCTAGCAATTTTGGACAAGTATTGGTGGGTGAATTAAAGGAGCAGAGAAGATAGGCTTAAGGGGCAGTGGGACCCACTGGTCAGCGGGACATCTACGGTACTGCTCTGCAAGCCATTTTTCTGGCGCTGCTCTGCTCGACACCACACTGCATACACACCGCCAGCAATCTGCTCGCCTGCCTGCTTCATGGCGTGCCCTCTACTCCTCCCAGAGCCTTATCTTCACCCCTCTGGCCGAAGTGAACGCACACCCACGCGCTCTCCTCTGTTTTTTCTCTTCCACTGCTGCACCGCATCGCCACCGCGATTCTTGACTTGCCGGCCAGATGAAGCCAGCTTTGGCCATGCACCCAACAGAAAAAGGTAGCACAACTTGGTGCTCTTCCTTCCCATCAACTTTCTTGCTTGATTCACTACTTATCGGTGTGGTATTGTGAAGTTTTTCCGGAGCTTGCAGGTGAAGCCGCCGGTGAGCTCTCTGCTCCATGAAGATAAGCTCATACAAGAACGTTCTCGTCTCCTTCCTTGAAGCAATAAGGCGTACAAAGGTACCTAGATGCTTCTGGTGAAGTTTCAGCCACTATCGTGCTCCCTAGCTTCCCTATATCGAGTTTCCCCGTAGCTAGTTGATACCGAGGTCACTAGATCATCGATTTAATTCCGTTTCTACGTGCAACGATTTGTCAATCCAATAAGGTATTATCTTCTAGATCTCCCGGCGCATCACCTAACCAAAAATGAAGGGAAGTCATCGAGAGACGGGGTCGAATTTTGAGTTTTCACGGCCGCCAATGAAAACCCGTCGGTCCACCATTGAAGTCAACTTTGCCGGTGATTTCCTCCCTTTTGCACCTCCAAATCATCATCCTCATGCTCCTAGGAACGTTTCTAGACTTTTCCCGGGCCTCTTGTGCCATTCCCGTGCAATTCCGATGATCGCTGAAATCCTAGCTCTGCCGCCGTCATCGCGCCGCCCTCTCCGGCCGTCGCCGCCGTGATTGGACCTCACCATCGTGTTGCTCAGTCGATTCAAGGGTCAGGCGGTCAATACTAGGCTGAGAGGAGGTTGACGCAGTCATCCCGGCGAGCTCGCTGGTGCTGCGCCACCGCGGCCGCGTTGCGCGTTAGGAGGTAGATGAAGACCTCTGGGCCCCGCTTGTCAGCGCCTCTTCGAACGCCCCGGGATCAGCTGTGGACAGGGATCTGGTGTAGCTGCGTGGTTAATTCTGTGGCCCTCGTGCGGCCCATCTCTGATTGGCCCATTTTAAATGAGTGGGGCCAGGTTATTTATTTGAACTTTCCCTTTGGAAATTAATTCCAGAATATTATCCAATTTCTAAATTCAATTTCTCCTAGTAGATTTGCTCAAAATATTCCAAGTAAATTCTGGTAGACTCATCTTGATCTCAAATTTGCAGTGGTGCAATTTTTTGGACATGAAACTCCTAGAATTTTCATAATTAATTACTTTGAGCTAACTGCTTGGGAAATTAATTACTCCTGTTCTGCTAATTGGAAAATTCCCTAATTTGGTCAGGATACTCTACAAAATCCACATGACCTCCAGTAAAAATTTCAAGTTCATTGGACTCCATTTACTGGGTTGATCAGTGTTCCAAATCTCTATTTAGTTGAAAATTGGGAAAATGCAGTAAGCATTTCAGAATTTCTTGCAAACTTGTAAAATCAATTTCTCCCTATAGAAGGCTTAGAAAATTATGAAACAAATTTTCCTAGAACCAGTGAGACCCCCTCTACAATAATCAACCACTGGTAGCCATGACAAAGCTACACATTCAGTACCAAAATTTAGAGAAGCCTTTCTCTTATTGGGATTTTAGAGACAACAAATTTCCTTGATCATATCCTGTTCTTTGCAAGAGTCTCCATTATAGTCCCTAGTATCTACCATAAAAGTTCCAAATCCAATTAATATCATTCCCTCACTACAACTGCAGTTAGAAGCTTATGAACTATATATGCATTATAATTTCACTAGCATTCATATATGTTTTATATGCATGTCATGTAGTGATCGAGATTGACGAGGAGTGTCGCTTGGAGAAGAAGGCTAGTGTGTCCACTTGAAGTCCTTGGCAGAGTTTTTAAAGGAAGACCACTAACAATTAACATTTAATCGAGTCGCAAACTAAGGCAAGCCCCGGTTTGTATTTGTCTGCGGGGAGGAGAGCACGTATGTGTCTCCCACGCGGGTGTGCGTGTCGTGTAGTCGGGTGTCTACTGATTGCAATCACCGTCCCTCGCGGTTATTTGAGTACCACGTGTCCGTCGCTGTCATGACGTAGTAAATACTGAAGAAGCCAGAAGAATATGATGTATTGAATCATAATTGTTTTGCAACCTTGTGTTGCTTAGAGATAGTACAATTAAAGTTTACAGTTTCCAAACACTTAACCGGTAATAGCAGTATGTTCCTTGGGCATGTCATATCATCGGCAAAGCATTTCTTGTTTGATTGTGGAGTCTATGATGTGTCATTCCTGAGGAATGTCATTTTCTATTCAAAACATGACTATAAGGATCCACTTGTAGGCGAGTCTACTTATGTTATTCTTACCTATGTTTAGTCTTTACCTTGCATATGTCTAGTGAGATGGGTCAGTCTTGCTGAGCCTTATGCCACGTTTGTAGTTAACGAGTTTTTGCAGGTTATACTGTTGATGAAGGGCTGACGATGATGCCCTTTAGGGTTCACGGCTGAGTGGAAGCCGTGCACGCCGCCGATATCTGTGAGTGTTGCTAGGGTAAAGCGTCTGAGGGCATGGACAGCTTTACTCATGCATAGCTAGTGCTGAGAGCATAGTATGATGTATAGACCTCTTTCCTACGTTATATATTATAAAACTTCCGTTGTGTTTATAAATAAAGGACTTGTGTTGTGTTTTATTCTCGATTTTTTCAAGTATGCTGTTGGGTGTCGAATCGCACGATATCACCCGATGAGATCCATGGATGTCGGGACCCCGGTCCCCACAAACATGGTATTAGAGCATCATTGGGAACAGTGTGCCTGAAAAGAGCATATTTTCAAAAACTTAGGAGTATATGAGTGAGAAAATAGTTATATGCCCACTAAAGAGTATTACAAGTATAATATATAAAGGTGGTAAGCTAACGTACTTGTTATTATATTTTGTAATGACGCTCCGACATTAGGTAAGTGAAAGTGCATCTAGGAATCCCTTGTGGGTTTTGGATGATTTATGACAATCAATTGGGATCCTAACCTCTTTGTTGAGATGAGCACAAGTTTTTAATAGCAAAATAAGCAAAGTGCCAAAAAGAAGGAAGAATGAGGAGCAAAGTGGAAATGAGCTCAAGGAAGAAGAATAGTAGATCATTGTGTATGGAGTGTCTTAAGGAAACACACCCCAAGAGCTCAATCATAATTAAACACACACATTGCACAAAGTTACACAGGACCGGGCTAGTCCAACTGACACCGGACTAGTCCGATATCCTCTCTGCACAAAATCCGGCAAGTCTGATATCCATCGGACTAGTCCGATATCTCTCTGACTAGAATCGGACTAGTCCTTCCCAGTGCGGACTAGTCCTCAAAATACTTCACAAGTCACACAAAATCGGACAAGTCCGATCACAAGCGGACTAGTCCGATATTCTCTCTGGTCCAAATCGGACAAGTCCGATGTTTGCACGGACTAGTCCGAAAAACCCTCTGAACTAAATCGAACAAGTCCTCCAAGTGCAGACTTGTCACCCAATACACTTAGGGTTTCACTAATTCGGACAAGTCCGATGTCTATCGGACTAGTCCAAAGATTTCCAGAAGTGAAATCGGACAAGTCCGCTCCTAGCCGGACTAGTCCGATATTTCGGGACACTTAGGGTTTGCTACACACAGCACACCGGACTAGTCCAGTGACCACCACGGACTAGTCCAATCTTTCTGAACCCTAACGGTCACTTTTAGAAACCCATATAAATAGAGGTGCACGGTCATATTTCATAATCACTGGAACCCTAGCGCCGTCACACCTCCCAAGAGCCTCAAAACCACATCTCTCCACGAAATTAAGTGCAACAAAGATCAATCCTTTGAGGATTCACTCTAGTTCATTGGAGAGACACGTTCAACACCACATTGAGCTCTTGGTTTGATTTTCTAACACACTCCTGTGATTTCATTGTAATCTTTTGAGTGTGTTCTAGGTTGTATTTCGTGTTGTAATCCAAGGGAGCTCTCAACGTGTGAGAAGGCCCCTTTGAATTCGGTTATTCACCCCTTTATGATAAGTGGAAGAGGATCGGCCTTCGTGGCGATCCGACAAGGGTAGGGTTGGAGAAGACCCAGTCCTTTTGTGGACTCCTCAACGTGGATGTAGGTTGCCTCTGTGGGAGCCGAACCACGGGATAAATCCTTGTGTCTTGTTTTTGTGTTCATCGCTCTTATTCTTCAAAATAATCTAGGGTTTCAATCATCATTGCTTACTTCACGTTGAATCATTGAACATAAGATTGAATTGTGATATAACCTGTTTCATAACCTTGTAACACTTCATTTGATTGTATATTTCCGCTGCATACATTGAAAAATCAAATTAATTGATCAAACTTGATCAACCTAGTCCGTACACACCGGACTAGTCCGATATCTCTGGTTTTGAACTGGTTGTTAAGTGTTGCAGGTTCTGACAAAATTTCAAAAAGGCCTATTCACCCACCCTCTAGGCCACATTCAATTGGTATCAGGGCAGGTTCTTCAAGAAAGAGACTAATTGCTCGAAGAAGATCATGTCGGACATGAAGGACATCCACAAGAGCAACAACCAAGAAAAGGTTGATGATGAAAAGAACCTCAAGGTGGAGAAGCTCCTCGAAGTCATTCAAGACTTCGAGGACGACAATGAGGAGACGCTAGAACTAAAGGCGCTCCTAAGAAAGAAGACACTTTTCGAAGGAAAAGTGAAGATCGAAGAAAAGAATAAGGGGAGTGGTCACACTGACTACTCCCGATATCCTTTTAACTATGATCGTCTCAATTCCAATAACAGCCATTATTTGTCTATCCCACTTGGAAAAGCCCCACACTTCGATGGAAGTGATTACTCAATGTGGAGGCAAAATATGAAAATGCATCTAATTTCCCTCAATCCAAGTTTATGGCATATTGTGTGCACAGGGATAGATATCTCGGACGACGACGAAGAGCTCACACCAAGCCAAGAGCAGGCTATTCACCGAAATGCTCAAGTCACGGCCGTAATTACCTCTTCACTCAGTCGGGACGAGTTGACCAAGGTGGATGGACTCGAAATTGCTAAGGAGATATGGGACACACTACAAACTGCACATGAAGGTGACCGACATGTGCGTGAAGCAAAAATCGAAATGATTGAAGGTGGATTAGGAAGATTTGCAATTGAAGGAGACGAGTCACCCCAAGACATGTACAATCGATTAAAGACACTCGTCAACAAGGTCAGATCATACGGAAGTAAGAAGTGGAATGACCACGAGGTGGTAAAGCTCATCCTTAGAGCATTCATGCCTTGCAATGTCACCCTATGCTCCATGATCAGAGAAAGCCCCGAATACAAAAGGATGACTCCAGATGAACTGCTTGGAAAGATCATCAACTTCGAGATGATGGAAAAACAAGCAAAGCATGTCAAGGAGATTGTCGACCTCACCTCGGCAAAGAAGAAAGGGGTTGCTTTGAAGTCCACCCTCAAGCCCCTATCCAAAGAAGCTAGAGAAGCACAACTGGAGGAAGATAGTGACGACGAGAGCAGTGAATTAGATGAAGAAGACATGATATTGTTGATGAAGAAATTCAAGAGAATAATGAAAAAGAGACAAGGTACAAAGTCAAGTGAAGGAAAATACAAGGAAAGAACAAAGCCAAAGTTGAGGCAGGCATGCTATAATTGTGGTGAGTATAACCACTTTATAGTTCATTGCCCGTATGAGGAGAACAAGAAGAAGACCAAAGAAGCCAAGCCTCAACCCAAGAAATTCTTCAAGAAGAAGAAACAAGCCAAACAAGCGCACATTGGGAAAGAGTGGGACTCAAATGATGAGTCCTCATCATCCGAAGAGGAAGAGATGGCTAGCGTAGCCATCGAGAAGACATCCAAGAAGTCTACCCTCTTCCCTACACTTGGCGCATGGAAGAGAGAGGGCACTTGCCTTATGGCAAAGGAAGGTAAACGCAAGGTAACCATTAAACCCCCTTCCATGCATTCCTATTCTAGCGATGATGAAATCAATAGTGATAATGGGGACATGCTTATTGGACTAGATAGGAAAACAGCCACAAAATGAAATTTTTGCTTGATCAACTTGTTGAGAAGGAGAGGTTAATACATTGTCAAGAGGACATGATCATCTCCCAAAAGGAGGAATATGTCAAACTTGACAAGCTTCTAGAACTTGAAAAGGAACGAAGCAAATCACTAGAGCTTGAGTTAGCTTCGAGCAAGGAAACTTGCTTGGAGTTAACAAACTCAAATGCTACACTCAAGGACCAACTTGCAGACCTGATCAAGGTTAACAAGATCCTTGAAGTGCAAGTTGAGTCACTCAAGCTAAGTGAACCTTCTTCCTCTTCAAGCTCACCTTCTCAACACACTAAAACTGAGTTTTCTCATACTTGTACATGTAAGAAAGTTGACACCAGTTTGAAGGACAAGTCAACCTCTACAAAGGATAAACATCCTGCCTAAAGTGGCATATTTGACAAGGAGAAGATCAAATATGCACGTAGTGCATACTTGGTCAAAAGACCTCCAAATGTCAAATATGGCATTGGTTACTAGTATGGTGAAAAGCAACATGCTAGAAGCCATAAGAATAACAAGGAGAGGATTACCTTTGTAAAGGGAAGACTCTCTCAAACTGGAAAGTCAAAGATTAAGACAGTAATTACTCATGATCATCGGACTAGTCTGGTTGGTGTCCGGACAAGTCCGGCCTCCCAAACTAGTCCTGTACATAAATAACAACAGTTACTGTTTAAAACTTTCAATGCCTCGTATGTCTTAATGAGAAGTAATTTTGGCAAGGTTTATGCTCATTATGTTGGGCCACGCCATGGGAACACCAAGTCTCATGTGTGGGTGCCCAAATGTATTGTAACTAACCTCCAAGGACCCAAGCAAGCTTGGGTACCTAAAACCAAAGCATAATTTGTTTTTGCAGGCCTGTTCCTCTGGTGGATCTAAATGGGTGCTAGATAGTGTCTACACCAACCATATGACCGGAGAAAGAAGAATGTTCGTGGAATATGAAGAGAATGAGGACCCAAACGAGGGCATCTACTTTGGAGATAATAGTCAAGGAAAGGTGCTCGGTACCGGATGTTGTATTTGAGAAAGACAGGCCTTGTAGCACGTGCCAAGCCGAGAAGAAAGTTGGAGCACCTCACCCCGCCAAAAACGTCATGACTACAACAAGACCACTCGAGCTACTACACATGGACTTCTTTGGTCCAATTGCCTACATAAGCATCGATGGTAACAAATATGGTTTAGTTGTCGTTGATGATTTTTCTCGCTTCACTTGGGTTTTCTTTTTACATGATAAGTCAGAAACACAAGGAATACTCAAGAAGTTCTTCAAGCGAGCTCAAAACGAATTCTCATTGACAAACAAGAATATTCTAAGCGATAATGGCACGGAGTTCAAGAACACACAAGTGGAGGAGTACCTTGATGAAGAAGGCATAAAGCACGAATTTTCAGCGCTGTACTCCCCAGAACAAAACGGATTTGTCGAAAGAAAGAACTGAACACTCATAGTGATGGCAAGAACAATGCTCGATGAGTACAAGAGCTCGGATCGATTTTGGGCGGAAGCGATTAACACTGCTTGCCACGCCGTAAATCGACTTTATCTTCATCGACTACTCAAGAAGACATCCTATGAGCTACTCACCGGTAACGAACCAAATATTTCATATTTTCGAGTTTTCGGTTCTCCATGTTATATCTTGAACAAGAAGCCTAGGACTTCAAAGTTCGCTTCAAAGTTCGATGAAGGTTTCTTGCTTGGTTATGATTCAAACACTTACGCCTATCGGGTTTTCAACAAGACCTCCGGACTTGTTGAAGTAGCACGTGATGTAGTGTTCGATGAGACTAATGGCTCCCAAAAGGAGCAAGTTGATCCATGTGAACTAGGTAAAGAAGAATCTCCTTGTCAAGCATTAAAAAGAATAGCTCTAGGTGAAGTTCGACCACAAGAGCCACCTCCACACGTACATGAGGAAGATGAACCACAAGAGGAGGTCAACGATCAAGGGGGAGCTTCAGCACAACACCAACCACAAGAATATGAAGATAATCAGCAAGTCAACGAAGGCAATCACTTAGGGGGAGAAGCAGATGATCATGAAAATACAACGCCTCAAGTGCCACACCCAAGAGTACACCTATGCGTCCAAAGGGATCACCCAATCGACAATATCATCGGTGACATCCAAAAGGCAGTAACCACTAGATCTCGCATAGCTAACTTTTGAGAGCACTATTCGTTTGTATCCTTTTTGGAACCGCGTAGGGTTGAGGATGCATTGAAGGATTCGGACTGGGTGGTGGCAATGCAAGAAGAATTGAACAACTTAAAGCAGAACGAGGTGTGGGAACTTGTGGCAAGACCCAATGCAAACATCGTTGGCACCAAGTGGGTCTTCTGCAACAAACAAGACGAACACAGGGTGGTGACAAGGAACAAGGCACGACTTGTGGCCAAAGGGTATTCACAAGTCGAAGGTTTGGATTTCGATGAGACCTTTGCTCCAGTAGCTAGACTTGAATCTATTAGAATATTACTTGCATATGCTACTCACCATGATTTCAAGATGTATCAAATGGATGTGAAAAGTGCCTTCCTCAACGGACCAATCAAGGAGGAGGTGTATGTGGAGCAACCCCCCGGGTTTGAAGACGAAGAGTTCCCCGACCACGTATTTAAATTGCGTAAGGCTCTCTACGGCCTCAAACAAGCTCCTAGAGCTTGGTATGAGTGTCTTAGAGATTTCTTAAATGAAAATGGCTTTAAGATTGGCAAAGTTGATTATACATTATTTACAAAGAATTTCGACAATGATCTTTTTATTTGTCAAATTTATGTTGATGATATAATTTTTGGGTCAACTAATCAATCTTTTTGTGAGGAATTTAGTAAGATCATGACAGATAGGTTCAAAATGTCAATGATGGGAGAACTAAAGTACTTCTTGGGATTCCAAGTGCGGCAACAGAAGGAAGGGACGTTTATAAGCCAAACCAAGTACACGCAAGACATACACAAGAAGTTTGGCATGGACAAGGCTAAGCCGATAAAGACTCCCATGGCAACAAATGGCCACTTGGATCTCAATGAAGATGGACCTAGCGTCGACCAAAAGGTATATCGCTCCATGATTGGATCTCTACTCTATTTATGTGCATCTAGGCCAGACATTATGTTGAGTGTATGTTTGTGTGCAAGATTTCAAGCCAATCCTAAGGAATGTCACTTGACAGCTGTAAAAAGGATCTTGAGATATTTAGTTCATACACCCAACCTTGGTCTTTGGTACCCAAAAGGCTCAAAATTCAATCTCATTGGTTACTCCAATGCAGACTATGCCGGGTGCAAAGTAGATAGAAAAAGCACCTCCGGTACATGCCAATTCCTAGGGAGATCTTTAGTTTCTTTGTCCTCCAAGAAACAAAATTCCATTGCCTTATCCACAGCCGAAGTGGAGTATGTTGCAGCCGAGAGTTGTTATGCACAACTTATTTGGATGTGACAAACTCTAAGGGATTATAGTTACAATATGAACCATATTCCACTCCTTTGTGACAATGAGAGTGCCATCAAAATTTCCCACAACCTAGTTGAGCACTCCAGAACTAAACACATAGATATAAGACATCACTTTTTGAGAGATCATGCTATGAAAGGAGACATAGCCATTTCCCATGTCAACACCCAAAAGCAATTGGCCGACATATTCACCAAGCCACTTGATGAAAAACGCTTTTGTGAACTCCGAAATGAATTAAATATCCTTGATGCTCGGAGTGTGGCTTGAAATGTTGCATACCTATATGAATTCTTCAAATATGTTGATTGGATTGTGAAAATCATCTCTCTCAATCTTCTTGAAAAACTATGTCAGTTACTAGATCTTGGTGAATTATGATCATTGCTTGATTGTTGTATGATTACTGGTCATATTCATCAAGATTATTTGATTTGATTTGCCTCCCTATTCTATAAATATGTACCTTCAAATATATATGAATGGGCTAAGCGATTCTTACCTGGTGACCACGGACTAGTCCGTGGTTACTCGGACTAGTCCGCCCATGCAGACTAGTCCGCAGAGTGCCAGTTAGGCCGGACTAGTCCGGTATACAACGGACTAGTCCGATATAGTCCTCTGGAAAAGTTCGGACTAGTCCGTTCATCTCCGGGCTTGTCCGATTTTTCATGTCCATAACCCTAGCCGCCGCCAAACCCTAATTCATTCACCTCCACTCTTGCCTCACGTGTTCTCTCTCTTCCACTCGAGCTCCCAAGGCGATTTTGCATCCCCTCCACCAAAAAGCTCCGCATTTGGGTGGAGATCAAGCATCCTTGCTCGAAGATTGAAGTTCACGGACAAGTCCGGACTTCAACACCCTCCTCTTCGAGCATCAATCGAATTCTTCGGTAATTTTCACTCAAACCCTAGAAATTCCAAATTTCTTCATTGTTGATCGAATAGCCTAGCATATCTCACTATATACATGCCTCCTTGATGTATTACGTTTATGCTTCACTTATTGTGCATTAGGAATCACCATGTGACTGGTAGACTAGGTTTTTGAGGATGAATACCGGACTAGTCCGGTCCATGCACGAACAAGTCTGGTCCCCCCGGACTAGTCTGTGCCTGTGCACCGGACAAGTCCGATTTTTCTGTACTCAAAACCTAACTTTTCAATTCCTCAATGCAATTCCTTGCTATCCTTCCATACATATGCCTTGTACCATTCATTCTCAATCATGCCACTCATTCTCAGGTCATGTCGAGCTCGGGCAATGAAGTCTCCGACTTTGAGGCCGAGATGGACCATGAGGTGGCACCTCGGACCTCGACAAGTCTTGGCAAGAAGCGCCAAGAGAGACCTTCCGAGCCAGCTCCGTCTCCTCCACAGGCTCGGAGGAAAGTGCTAGCAAAGAAGTCGGCCTCCAAGGTGCCAGCTTCTAGGGCCACCACCGGCGGTGGCTCCAGCTTGGCTAGTGCCCGCCTAGCCAAAGGCAAGGGCAAAGGGATAGCGACAGGTCCAGTTGGTCCATTGAAACTCCATGCTCCAAGGGAAGGGGTCCGGGACCCCACTGAAGAGAAGTTCAATGGGAAGGGCAGTGATTCGGCGGCAAAATTCAGAAGCATCGATTGGTACGGTCGTCCGAAGCAAGCTGTCGATGGAAGATTCTGGTGCAACTTCCATGCTGATTTCTACAAATATGTGTATCTCCCAATGAAGACACCAGTTGTGCACAGTCAGTGGATTGACTAGGCACATTTTGAGAAGAAGGGCTGCTCCCCATTCACTGAAGTAGTGGAAGCCGTTGAGAGGCATGGACTGAAGGATCTTTTTGCCTTCAGGAATAACTGGAATGATGAAGTGATTGCGCAGTTCTTTGCAACTTGCCACTTCTCGAGTGAAGATGAGGAAAGTGTTACTTGGATGACTCATGGATCCAAGTACAGTATCACTCAAGAATACTTTGCAAGCCTGCTTCACCTTGACACCTCAAGATCTGACTGCCTGATCATACACAACATAGGTGTCATTGAGAGGGATAGGATGAAGTTCCTATATGAGCCAAACTCAAAGTTTGTCCCTCCCTCCACAAAGAACATGAAGCCTTTTTGTGGTTCTGAACAGAGTCTTGAGGAAGACTATTGCTCCCAAGGATGGAGATGTTGGGAGTGTGCAAGGTTATCTCCGGACGCTGATGAGGGTGATAAGCACAGACCGTCAGTTCGATGTGGTGGACTACATCTGGAACGACATGGTCAACATATCCTGCACACGCAACAGGTCTTGTGGGTATGCCCCATATCTGATGTTTGTGATCGAGAAGGTCACCGGGATTGAATTTGTCAAGGATGTGGAGCATCTACCTTTGAGGCCTCAGATGCCTCAGAAGCCAAGTGTCCAGGCTGCTCCCTCGCCGGCCTCCAGTCCTGAGGCACCGGCAAGAAGATCTGAGAATGCAAGAGTTGCCCCTGCTAGTAGGGCAGCCCCTCAAAGGGGATCAGCCAGTGGAATCTTCAAATACATGGATGCCATCTTCGCTTCCTGCAAGAAGGCCGAAGTGAGGGCCCACAAGCTGAACAAGAAAAGAAAGGAAGACATGAAGTACGTGAAGGCAAATGTGAAGAAAATTTGCCAGAAGCTGGAGATCAACCTCATTGGATCTCCAGTGATTTATGAGGACTTCGACCCAGACATCACTGAGCTCGGGCCCTTGACCCCCTCCGATCTTGCCTACTTTGGCATTGGGGCTCGAGTGGCTCCGCACCTCCTCCTCCTCATCATCAAGCTGAAGATGAAGATGACGAAGACGACGATGAGAGGACCGACAGCGAAGAGTGAAGACCTTAGGACCCTCCTCTCCTTCTTTTTGGTGTCTTGATGCCAAAGGGGAAGAGATTGAGGGGGAGTCTTAGCCTTAGTTGTAGGATGTGAGGAGAGAGCTCTCTTTTATGTTCTTTTGACTATTTTGTGGGTTGTAAAGCTTTAACTTTGTTCTTAAGTTAATTATGGTTCTGTGATGCACTGTTATGGTCTTTTGAGAAGTATTTGTTGAAATCTGTGATTTTGCTCCTAGAATGACATATATGCTTGCTTATGGTTGATTAATGTCAATTATGTCATTCCTAGTGTTTCAATGTACTTAGTTATCCATCCCGCCACAAAGAATGCACACATGGATTATGTTTTCATTGCTTGATGTATTGTAAACTCATATGTGCATACTTTATGAAAATCTCAACTTTTATCATGTTTTGTGAAATATCAATAGGTTGTCATCAATCACCAAAAAGGGGGAGATTGAAAGTGCATCTAGGAATCCCTTGTGGGTTTTGGATGATTTATGACAAGCAATTGGAATCCTAACCTCTTTGTTGAGATGAGCATAGGTTTTAAATAGCAAAATAAGCAAAGTGCCAAAAAGAAGGAAGAATGAGGAGCAAAGTGGAAATTAGCTCAAGGAAGAAGAATAGTAGATCATTGTCTATGGAGTGTGTTAAGGAAACACACCCCAAGAGCTCAATCACAATTAAACACACACATTGCACAAAGTTACACAGGACTGGACTAGTCCGACTGACACCGGACTAGTCCGATATCCTCTCTGCACAAAATCGGACAAGTCTGATATCCATCGGACTAGTCCGATATCTCTCTAACTAGAATCGGACTAGTCCTCCCCAGTGCGGACTAGTCCTCAGAACACTTCACAAGTCACACAAAATCGGACAAGTCCGATCACAACCGGACTAGTCTGATATTCTCTCTGGTCCAAATCGGACAAGTCCGATATTTGCACGGACTAGTCCGAAAAACCCTCTGAACTAAATCGGACAAGTCCTCCAAGTGCAGACTTGTCACCCAATACACTTAGGGTTTCACTAATCCGGACAAGTCCGATGTCTATCGGACTAGTCCGAAGATTTCCAGAAGCGAAATTGGACAAGTCCGCTCCTAGCCGGACTAGTCCGATATTTTAGGACACTTAGGGTTTGCTACACACAGCACACCAGACTAGTCCGGTGACCACCACGGACTAGTCCGATCTTTCTGAACCCTAACGGTCACTTTTAGAAACCCATATAAATAGAGGTGCACGGCCATATTTCATAATCACTGGAACCCTAGCGCCGTCACACCTCCTAAGAGCCTCAAAAACCACATCTCTCCATGAAATTAAGTGCAACAAAGATCAATCCTTTGAGGATTCACTCTAGTTTATTGGAGAGACACGTTCAACACTACATTGAGCTCTTGGTTTGATTCTCTAACACACTCCTGTGATTTCATTGTAATCTTTTGAGTGTGTTCTTGGTGGCATTTCATGTTGTAATCCAAGGGAGCTCTCAACGTGTGAGAAGGCCCCTTTGAATTTGGTTATTCACCCCTTTGTGATAAGTGGAAGAGGATTGGCCTTCGTGGCGATCCAACGAGGGTAGGGTTGGAGAAGACCCGGTCCTTTTGTGGACTCCTCAACGTGGACGTAGGTTGCCTCTGTGGGAGCCAAACCACGGGATAAATCCTTGTGTCTTGTTTTTGTGTTATCGCTCTTATTCTTCACAATAATCTAGGGTTTCAATCATCATTGCTTACTTCACATTGAATCATTAAACATAAGATTGAATTGTGATATAACCTGGTTCATAACCTTGTAACACTTCATTTGATTGTATATTTCCGCTGCATGCATTGAAAAATCAAATTAATTGATCAAACTTGATGCCCGAGCATGGGAGCATGCAAAACATGTATGCCCGAGCATGTATAAGCCGGTTCGTGCGGGAGTCTTTGGTGTACAGACGTAGTACAGCCATGTACCTCGAGACATGACATCGCTCGAGGGCGACTCACACCAGAGTCGTATGTATTTACTTTCATATATTGTGACTGCCTGTCGTGTTTTATCGTGCCTCCCTTGAGGTGTGAAGGAGTGAAAGGGGATTGTGTCTTTTCTGCAGCTACACTAACTACGGTAGCGACCGTGTAGAATACGTTTGCGAGTGAACGATACTAGGGCCACCTATAGACGTATCCGGATATACCGGTTAGATTTTCATTTTGTGAGGCACATAGTACCGTCGTATCACATTTGATACATTGACCATCCCCCACGATAGGATGGATGCATTGTGTTTTAATGTCTGACTATCAGTTGCTGGTAGGTTCTGGACATTGCAAAGTGAATTTCACTCATAACTAGTGAATAATCAAGGTTCTTTATTTTTGGCAGAAGTTTGATCAACTTCGCCAGGTTGAAACCTTGATTAGATTACATAAAACGTAGGCATGTGCTATATGGATGAAAATATCATCCAGTCCACTACAAAGTTTATTTTGGTCATTAGGACTGAAAATGATCCTACCTTGCTGCAAACTGAACTCCACAAAAACTACTACAAATGTCTTACCCAACTACACAGTCTCTGTATTTTCACCATAAATTTTTGTAGAAAAATCTTATGCCCTATTGTGATACATATATGGAGAGGGTAGAAGCATCACTTCAACTTTGTAAACTGAAGTATTTTCTAATTCGACACCGAACCAATCCAAATTCCAGGTTGAAACTGGTACACTGCAGAGCTGCTAGCAGAAAAACCGTCAACTCATCGTCAACTTTAGACAGTCATATCTCCTAATCTTAAAACTTGACATAGGCATATATATATATTTATGGAAATCCTAAAAAGTCCTATATCAACTTTATATTCAACTCCTGTACTGAATTTTTCATTAGAAGAACCTAATTCCATTTGTCGCAAACACTATTCTGGCAGTCCAGAACCAGAAACCATTTGTGCATAGTTGGAATTTGTGCGCTTTGACCTGTATAAAAACTTCATAAGTCTGAACCAATTTATTTCTGTAATGTTAAAATGATGGGGTACCATGTTGATTTTGTCATTACCTCAAGATATTGTTTTGATATACCTGTATAAACTGTGGACAAAAACCCACATATACAGGGGAGGTTCTGTCAAAATTTTCAGGAAATTTTAGTCAACTTCAAACCTGTATAACTCTTAATTCAGAGCTCACCTGGAGGTGTTAAAGTACAATATGGAAAGTTTATGAAGTGCTATAAAACTTTTGTATTCAACTCAAATCCTATTCCTGCCATTTACTGGGAGCAAATTTCGAGTTTATACAGGATGGTCAGCTGGACCAAAACTGAAGTTCATATTCCAGATTTGAATTGTCTTGTAACCGATAATAAAACTTCTATATCTTCCATTACAGAATTGCTATGGGGACAAATGAATACATTCTGGAAAGGTTCTTGAGTGTAATACAACTTTGTAGTTGAACTCCAGACCAAAGTTTGCATTGAACTATGAGAAATATTTACATTTCTACAGACTGGTCTGATGGACCAGAAACTGGACAGCATACCAGGGTGCGATGTTATCGACTCAAATCGTTTTAGTTTCACCTTGTTGTGTCACTCATCCTGTCTAGAGGTGATTACTCAACATGATAGATTAACATAAAGTTGAAACACCATGTTAAGTATTTGGTGAGCAGTATCACTTATTTGAGTCTAGTTCAATGTTCTAATCTTTATTTACACCTTGCCTACTGCATTGTTAAGTGATGCGTATTGCGGTCTTTATCATGATTCCAGTTGATATTGCAACTTTGAATCTTAACCGTAATGCTCACTCTTGCAGCATGGATCCCACTCATTCTGAGGGTGGACCGGGTATTTCTGCTCATGATGGAGATGACTCAACTCTATCACAAGTGCCATCATCAACCGGATTGGCAGAAGTCTTAGCGAGGATGGCCGAGTCTCTGCATACGTTGGTACAGCGGAGTGTACAACCTGAGGCTCGACCACTTGATCAACCTCAAGTCATATATCTGGATTTCTGGGCGACTCAACTACCGGTTTTCACAGAAGCCTTGGAACCATTGGAGTCGGGTCATTGGCTCCGATGATTGAAGCCAAGTTTGATATACTACAGTGTGATGAATATCAGAAGGCTTTATTTGCCGCTCAACAACTTCACGGATCCGCGGGAGCTTGGTGGTCTGAATATCTCACCACTCTCCCTGATAGTCATCGTGTGACCTGGCTGGAGTTCCGTGATGCTCTCCGTGCACGTCACATATCTTATGGGATGATTAAAACTAAGTTGGAGGAGTTTGTGGAGTTGAAGCAAGGAGAAATGAGTGCTTAGGAATACTCCAAGGCATTCAATCGTTTGGCTCAATATGCTGAAAGTGCATCTAGGTATCCCTCGTGAGTTTTGGTTGATTTATGACAAACAAATGAGATCCTTACCAAATTGTTGAGATGAGCGCATGTTTTAATAAAAACATGGAGAAAGCGCAAAAAGAAAGGAGAGTGAGAAATCAAGCTGGAAAGAGCTCAAGAGATGAATAGAATAATCTTTGTGTATGGAGTGTGTTGGAGAAACACACCCCAAGAGCTCAAGCATATTTTAATCCTCTCACTGCACAAATTCATACAGGTCCGGACTAGTCCGATAATCCCTCTGTTCAGAATCGGACAAGTCCTCCCAGTGTGGACTTGTCTGCATAGTCCAGGTTTACACAGACCGGACTAGTCCGATATCACCACGGACTAGTCCGATATCTTTCTGACTATGATCGGACTAGTCCTACCCAGTGCGGACTAGTCCTCAACACTTCACAGCTTTTCACAAAATCGGACAAGTCCGATATCACCACGGACTAGTCCGATATCCTTCTGACCCAAATCGGACAAGTACGATATATGCCCAGATTAGTCCGAAAAACCCTCTGACTAAAATCAGACAAGTCCTCCAAGTGCGTACTTGTCCCCAATTCACTAAGGGTTTCACCACCATCAGACTAGTATGATATGTGCCGGACTAGTCCGAAATTTCCAGAGACAAAAACAGACTAGTCTGCCCCAGGCCGGACAAGTCCGATATTTCGAGGCACTTAGGGTTTCCCACATGCTGCTCACCGGAATAGTCTGGAGTCCACCACAGACTAGTTCGGACTTTGAAAACCCTAACGGTAACCCTTGAAAACCCTAGTATAAATAGAGGTGCATGGCCCATCTATGATCACTCTCGACGCCCTGCGCCGTCACACCCTTCAAGAGCCTAGAAAACACTTCTCTCCACACAATCCAACGCAAGAAATATCAAATCCTTGAGGATTAACATTAGATCAAAGGAGAGACACGATTCTTCAAGTTTTGAGCTCTTGGGTTTGATTCTCTCACACACTCTTGTTGTTTCATTGCAGATCTTACGAGTGTGTCTTGATGGTGTTTTTATTTGTAATTTTGGGAAGCCCTCAACTTGCGAGAAGGCCCCTTGAACTCGGTTATCTTACCCCTTTGTGATAGTGTAAGAGAATTGGCCTTTGTGGCAATTCGACGAGGGTAGGGTTGGTGAAGACCCGGTCCTTTTGTGGGCTCCCCAACGTGAACGTAGGTTGCCTCCGCAGCAATCGAACCACGGGATAAAAATCTTGTGTCTTCACTTTGCGCTTATTGTTCATTGCATCTAGGGTTTAATTGATCGTAATCAAATTACGTCAAAATTTTAAACTAAGGTTACCTTGTGTTATCCTCAGTTTAATTGAAGCAACATACTCTAGTTACATCTTAATTTCTGTTGCGTAGAGTACTTGGATCGAGATCAACAATCAAACTTGATCGATCTAGTTTGCAAGCACTGGACTAGTCCGCACACTACCAGACAAGTCCGATTTATCAGTATTTGATCATGTTGCTGAGTGTTGCAAGTTCCGACTAAAATTCAAAAAGGCCAATTCACCCCCCCCCCCTATAGGCCACATTCATATGCGCCTGAGTATGTGAATACCGAGGCGTTGAAGTGTGGTTGCTTCTTTCGAGGGCTGAACGTCAAGCTTCAAGCTCAACTGGTGTTATTCAATAACGGCAACTACAATGACTTGGTTGATGCCGCTATTGTTCAGGAGGATGCAACTCTTCGCTATCAGGCGGAGAAGAGGAAAAGGAAGACATCACAGGAGGTTATTAGTGATGTTCCTCAGGAGGATTAGGCGGTGTATTGCTTACCATCCGGTCGAGAGCTGTGGTCAAGTGAGCAACCACAACAGATTCGGTGTCACTCCTATCTAGTGGAGACTTTACCTGAACCTCAGCAAAGCGTGCAAGTGTGTCCTGGTCCTCCACCACAGCAGTATGATCTCACTCTTGCAGCCCCATCTCTGCAAGATGCGCAGGTTGTCAGTCCACCCCAATTCAGTGGAAAGCACAGGATGCATTTAGCACAGGAACGTTGCAAGACGGAACATGACCGTGTCCATTTGTATTTTTCCCAGAATTCTGATCTGCACCATAAAATTAAAAAGAAAACTTTATCGAAGTCTGCCAGTGTTAATTATGCTGCAATTGTGGACATTCCGGAAGGAGAACCTGTTTTAGCAGGCATGTTTACTTTACATGATCAACCAGTAGTCGTTCTGTTTGACTCTGGAGCTACTCATAACTTTGTGAGCAAGTCTTTTGTGCTGAAACATCAAGTGCCAATTGTGACTATCTCACATCCATTCCGTATCAGTTCACCTGGAGGCAATATTTCAGCTAATGAGGTTGTTTCTCGAGCACCTCTGTGCATGGGTGGAAGTATCTATCCGGTGAACCTCATGATTGACCTCATCTTGGGGATGTCATGGTTGACACATCATGGACCTATCTTTGATATCAGCTCGCGGACTGTCCAACTAAATTCTAATATCCATGGTTGCAACATTTTTAATCTTTTGGATACCGCATCAAGAGTCTCAGCGGTGCATCACACAAGTGCCAAGAAGCTTGAGGATATCCCAATGGTGTGTGAATATCCAGACATGTTTCCTGACAATCTTCCCGGCATGCCACCAGAACGTGACATCGAGTTCAAGATTGAACTTGCGCCAGGGACCGTGCCAATCTCGAGGAAGCCGTATAGGATGGCACTGAAGGAACTTGTGGAATTGAAGGAGCAGTTGAATGACTTATTGAGCAAGGGTTTTATTCGCCCAAGTTCATCCCCTTGGGGATGTTCTACATTGTTTGTTAAGAATAAGGATGAGACTTTGAGGTTGTGTGTGGACTATCGTCCACTGAATGTTGTCACCATCAAGAACAAGTATCCACTACCACGCATTGATATCTTATTCGATCAACTAGTGGGTGCTAAGGTATTCTCAAAGATGGACCTTCGTTCAGGTTATCATCAGATTAAGATTTGAGCTGAGGACATTCCAAAAACCACGTTCTCGACGAGGTATGGGCTGTATGAGTATCTCTTCATGTCCTTTGGGTTGACCAATGCAACGGCTCACTTCATGTATCTCATGTATTCGGTGTTTATGCCGAAGTTGGACAAGTATGTCGTGGTCTTCATGACATTCTTGTGTATTCTAAATCTAAAGAAGAACACGCTAAACACTTGCATATTGTGCTGCAACGGCTAAGGGATCACAAAATGAATGCAGAGTTCAGCAAGTGTGAGTTTTGGTTCAACCAAGTGCCATTTCTAGGGCACATCATCTCGGCTGATGGTATTGCAGTTGATCCAAGCAAAATTGTACAAGTCCTGAAGTGGAAATCTCCCAAGTCCGTACATGAAGTTCGCAGCTTCCTTGGCTTAGATGGCTATTATCGGAGGTTCATTCCGAGTTTCTCAAAGATAGCTAAACCAGTGACAGAACTACTAAAGAAGAGAACGAAGTATGTATGGACTAAAGAATGTGAAGAAGCAAGCCTTGGTGAAACACCTCACAACCGCACCGGTGTTGGCTCAACCGAACACAACCAAACCATTTGATGTCTATTGTGATGCATCTGGCATTGGTCTGGGTTGTGTACTCATGCAAGATAGAAGAGTGATCGCATATGGGTCACGACAGCTTCGAAATCATGAACAACATTATCCGACTCATGATCTTGAGCTCGCTGCCGTGGTGCTCGCATTGAAGATGTGGAGGCACTATCTATTAGGCAATTTAGTGCATCTCTACACTGATCATAAGAGTTTGAAGTACATCTTCACCCAAAAAGACTTGAATATGCGACAACACAGATGGTTAGAGTTGATCAAAGATTATGAGATTGAGATTCACTACCATCCTGGTAAGGTGAATGTGGTTGCAGATGCGCTGAGCTGCAAGTCCCATGTAAATCAGTTATCCATCACTTCAATGGAAGAAGACGAGCCAAGTTTATACTTGGTTCCTTATGGAGCGCTCTATAATCTTGCTCTCATTCCCACCATCCGGGAAGAGATTGTAGAAGCTCAGAAAAAGACATAGGGATGTCACACATCCAAAGGAGAATGAAGGAGGGTGAGATGAAATGCTTTCGATGTGATGATCATGGTACTATTTGGTTTAAAGACTGTATAGTCGTACCCCATGACATGGAACTTCGAAAGAAGATCTTGGATGAAGCTCACTTATCCAAGTACTCTATTCATCCGGGTAGCAACAAGATGTACCAAGCTCTGAAGAAGAAATTATGGTGGTCCTAGATGGAGCGAGAGATAGCAAAGTATGTATCCGAATGTGATACATGTTGGTGAGTGAAAGTTGACCATTTGAGGCAAGCCGGACAGTTGCAACCCTTGAACATACTGGCATGGAAGTGGGAAGACATCAGCATGGATTTCATTGTAGGGTTACCTCTCACTTTCCGTAAGCATGATTCGATTTGGGTGATAGTTGATCGGTTGACCAAGTCAGCTCATTTTATCCCTGTCAACACCAACTATCGTGCTTCCAAGTATGCAGAATTGTATATCTTGAGGATCATATGCTTACATGGAGTGCCCCGCACTATCATTTCAGATCGTGGAGCCTTATTTGTTGCTCAATTTTGGGAGCAGCTCCACGCATCATTGGGTACCAAGTTGATTCGAAGCTCTGCTTATCATCCACAAACTGATGGTCAAACTGAACGGGTGAATCAAGTTTTGTAAGATATGCTACGTGTGTGTGCCATCCACCGCGGTAAAAGTTGGGATGATCATTTACCGTTGGTGGAGTTCTCATATAACAATGGCTATCAAGCTAGCATCAAGATGGCGCCGTATGAAGCTCTCTACGGCCGGAAATGTCGCACACCACTCAACTGGTGTGAGTCCAGCGAGCGGGTTATATACAGGATTGATCTTGTAAACGGAGCCGAAAAACGAGTGCGAGTGATCCAAGCCAATCTGAAGGCTGCTCAATCTCGTCAGAAAAGCTATGCGGATAAAAGAGGTCGACCTCTCCACTTCGACATCGGAGACCACGTTTATCTACGTGTCTCTCCGATGAAAGGGATTCATCGTTTCGGAGTGAAGGGAAAGCTTTCTCCGCAATTCATCGGTCCGTTCACCGTCTTGGAAAAATGCGGACACGTGGCCTATCGCTTGGAGTTACCAACGTCACTTTCTGGTATTCATAATGTATTCCATATATCTCACCTGCGTAAATGCCTTAAATCCTCAGCTGAAGTCTACATCGAAGACCTTGAGGCTCTTCAACCGGATCTCACTTATTTTGAGTATCCGATCCGGGTTATCGATGAAAAGACTTGCACCACCAGAAACCGGACTTTGTACTTCAACAAAGTCTTCTGGAGCAACCATACCGCTGAGGAAGTGACATGGGAAAGCGAGGACTATCTTCGATTAAACTATCCAGAATTATTATTATCACATCCGGTAATATTTTCACCTTCGTCTCTTTTAGTTGTAATCTCGGGACGAGATTCTTTTAAGGGGGGATTTAAAAGCTCTAAATTCAAAGTGCAAAGTTCAGATGAGAGATATTGAAATTTGGATGGGAAAAAGAAATCAACTTGGAATCTGAAAAATTCAAACCAAGTTAAACCTCAATTGAGAGAATTCAAAAATGCAAATTTAGCTCCTGTTCAAACTTTGCCAAAATAGAAATCTGAGTTCACCAATAAATTCCAAATATTCCAATTAGCCTCTCTGCAAAGTTCAAAATTTTTGAAGCTCATTTGCTATTTAATTCGGTGGCTCCATTTAATTCCATTCAAATTCAAATTTGAATTATAATTAAAACCTGATCAAACCAAAGTTTTGAATTCAGATTCAGATCCTAGATATTTGTTTGAGCCTATCTACAAACTTTCATGAATTTTGGTCACAAGTTGGTAGGATTTTTCATTGCACGGGGATGGATTGGGATGAAAGGGCAGTAGGGCCCACTGGTCAGCCTCACAGAACAGAGGAACCGCTCTTGCCGTGAGTGTCCCGCGCCCCAACTGATCACCGTCGGTGTCACTGCTCTCCAGCTCACGAAGCAGCTGTGTGGCCTCTCTGGCGTGTATATCAATCCCTCCCCGTCCCTATCTTCCTCTCCTGACCAAAGTGGAAAACCATCACCGCTCCATCGCTCTGCTTCTCTCCCGCCGTTGCTCAGCACCGCCGGCTTCCTTCCTCCCTGATGAGCACCTCGCTCCTGCGTCCTTTCTCTTCGATGCAAACATAAAATATGGCGCCAAGGCTATGCTCTACCCTCTACACCATTTGTCTCATCTTTTTGCTCATTGGTTTGCCTGGATTTTGAAGTTTTCGCGGACGTCGCAGTTGAGCCGCCGTTGGACCTTCTCTGTTTCGGCGTGGAGCCGAAGCTTGGAGTGGTTTCTTGGCCGGACTCGAACAGCAAAAATCTTTGCTTCTTCACCAGCTTACTCACGGTGAAAACCGTTCTTCAATTACTCCACTCTTGAATTCGTATTTCAAGTTTTATAGTAAGCTATTCATTTGAAGAATGCACTAGGTTTTACTCTAATTCTTTGCAGGCCTGATAATTGATCGTGGATGTGAGATATAAACTTCCTGGTGGTCTAGCGCAACCTCCAAACCAAATATCAATGAAAATAATCGAGTAGAGGTCAAGCTATTCGAGTTTTCCCCGCCGCCATGGAGAATCCCGTCGGTCCACCGTCGAAGTTGACTTTGCCGGTGATTTCATCTCTTTTTCTCCCCATGCTCATCTTCCTCATGCTCCCAGGAACGTTCCCAGCTTTCCCCCGAGCTTCTTACGCCATTCCCAAGCGATTCCGACAATCGCCGAAACCCTAGCTCCGCCGCCGCCGCGCACTGTATTCCGGCCATCGCTGGCGTTCGGCGACCCCTCCATCGTGCTCAGCACCCTGGAAAATGGTTAGGCGGCGAGTGAGAAGGAGAGAGAAGGCTGGAAAAGCTAAACCGGCTAGCTCGCCTGCGCGGCGCCGCCGCGGCCGAGCGGCGCGTCGCGAGGTGGAAGACGACGTGTGGGTCCCACCGGTCAGCGTATGTCTTTCCCCTTGGACCGGCTGTGGCCAGGACCGTATACGGCTGTGCGGGTAAACCCTATGGCCCCTGTCTGGCCCAGCTGCTATTGGTCGATATTAAACCAGTGGGCCCAGTCTGGATTATTTGAACTTTTTCCTTGGAAATTAATTCCAGAATTTGAACCGACTTCTAAATTCAATTACTCCTAGTCTATTTGCTCAAAAATTTCCAAATAAATTCTGGTAGAATCATCTTGATCCCAAATTTACATTGGTACATTTTGTTGGACATGAAACTCCCAAAATTTTCATAATTAATTCCTTTGATCTAACTGCTTGGGAAATTAATTACCCCTGTTCTGTTAACTGGAAACTTTCCAATTTTGGTCAGGACACTCTCCAAAATACAATTGATCTCCAGTATAAAATTCAAGATCATTTGACTTCATTTACTTGGTTGATCAGTGTTCCAAATCTCTATGTAATGGAAAATTGGGAAAATACAGTAAGCATTTCAGATTTTCTTGCAAACTTGTAAAATCAATTTCTCCCTGTAGAAAGATTAGAAAATTATGAAACAAATTTTCGTAGAACCAATGAGACACCCTCTACCATAACCACTCACTGGTAGCCATGACAAAGTTACAGATTTAGTGTCAAAATTCAGAGAAGCCTTTTACTTGTTGGAATTTTAGAGACAACAAGCTTTCTTGAACATCTCCAAATTTTGGTCCAGATCTTCCTTGTAGAACCTAGTGTCCACTGTAAAAATACCAAAGCCAATTAAGATCATTCACTCACTATAACCATAGTTAGAATCTTATGAACTATATATGCATTATAATTTCACTAGCATTAATATATGTTCTATATGCATGTCATGTAGTTATCAATATTGACGAGGAGTGTCGCATGGAGGAGAAGGCCAGGGTGTCCACTTGATGTCCTTGGTGGAGTCTTCAGAGGAGGACCACTAACAATTGACAGTTAATCGAGTTGCAAACTAAGGCAAGCCCTGGTTTGCATTTAAGAGCTTTTCAAAGTTTTCCAGTTTTATTCACTTACGTCTTCAGTTGATATTGTGCATTACGTATAAGGTGTTACTTGCATATACACAAATCCTATGGGAGGGTTGGAAAGTTTTACAGCTTGACGTGTAGAACTGTCAATGCTAATGTTGTAGATATACCGATAGAAGTCGAGTAGTTGGAATCTACTCGTGAGATAGGAATAACAATTCATATGAGGGTGAAAGATGAAAGAATGGCTTATGGGATGAATACGAGACCGGGCAGGGGGATAGGAGTCGACGAGATGGAGTCTCAAGCGCATAGCCCTGCCTGTGTCGCTTGAGGACCGTGATGTATGCGGCACCATTGGGCAAGCTTGAACTGTACTGGTTGCATAATGGGATATGGGCCCAATAAACTGATGTAACTCCACACTGTAGTGTGGAAACTCCTCTTTTGTCCTGGAATGGAGATGCGAAGGCACAAAGGTGTAAATCCTCTAGCGGGCAACTGCGACGTGTCCGTGTAGGGGACCTTTTGCTCGAGATGAAGGGGTTTGTCGACATTGAGGTCTTGGGTGAAAGGTGGCCACGTATGACATGGGGAGGAGAGCACGTATGTGTCTCCCATGCGGGTGTGCGTGTCATGTAGTCAGGTGTCTACTGGTTGCAATCACCGTCCCTCGCGGTTATTTGAGTACCACTTGTACGTCGCTGTCGTGACGTAGTAAATATTGAAGAAGCCAGAAGAATATGATGTATTGAATCATAATTGTTTTGCAACCTTGTGTGGCTTAGAGATAATACAATTAAAGTTTACAGTTTCCAAACACTTAACTGGTAATAGCAGTATGTGCCTTGGGCATGTCATATCATCAGCAAAGCGTTTCTTGTTTGATTGTGGAGTGTATGATGTGTCGTGCCTGAGGAATGTCATTTGCTATTCAAAACATGACTATAAGGATCCACTTGTACGGAAGTCTACTTATGCTATTTCTTACCTATGTTTAGTCTTTACCTTGCATTTGTCTAGTGAGACGGGTCAGTCTTGTTGAGCCTTATGCTCACGTTTGCAGTTAACGAGTTTTTGCAGGTTATACCATTGATGAAGGGATGACGATGACGCCGTACCCCTTTAGGGTTCACGGCTGAGTGGAAGCCCTGCACGCTGCCGATATCTGTGAGTGCTACTAGTGTAAAGCATCCGAGGGAATGGACAGCTTTACTCATGCATAGCTAGTGCTGAGAGCATAGTATGATGTATAGACTTATTTCCTATGTTATAGATTGTAAAACTTCCGCTGTGTTTATAAATAAAATACTTGTGTTGTGTTTTATTCTCGGTCTTTTCATGTATGATGTTGGGTGTCGCATCGCACGACATCACCCGATGAGGTCCTTGGATGTTGGGACCCCGGTCAGGAGGTCCCTGTGTGGGGCGTACTCTGACGTGCCCACCAGCTTATTTACACCCCGCTGCCCTCAACCCACGCCTATAAAACGGAATGGTATGTCTCGACAAACCGGTATCAAGCTACGTCAGTTTGCTGGAGCCCATTTCTCCAGTATGTCGCCGGTACAATTCAAGCTTGTCCAGCAGAGCCGCACACAGATCAGTCCTCAATCGACACAAGCAGGGCTATGCACGTGAGACCACGTCTCGCTACATCCTACCCGCTCCTCGGTCTCAAGTTCATATTCATAAACCTTTTCTTTATCCAATTCATCATGTGTGATAAAATCCTATCTCGCGAGTAGATCTCCTTGGTCATCCTGTAGTCATACTCTTTGACTTCGGTGCTTCCCACAACTTCATTAGCAAGTCTTATGTCATTCAATATCAATTGCCTATCGTTCCCACAAAAACCCCATATATGATTTGTTCTCCGGGTGGGAAAGTAATAGCAGATGAGATGGTCCATAGGGTACCTCTTAATCTGGGTAGGAAGGGTTTAGGGTTTAGGGTTTAGGGCTGTGGGGATCGGAATCCCGACATCCAAGGATCCCATTGGGTGGTGTCGTGCGATGCGACACCCAACAGTATACAAGAAAAGAACGAGAATAAAATACAATACCAAGTCTTTATTTGTAAACACAGCAGAATTTTTACAATACTAAGCAGAAAGGAAAGTGACCTATACATCATAGCTATGCTCTCGGCACTAGCTATGCAAAAGCAAAGCCATCCATGTCCTGGATGCTTCGCACTAGCAACACCAAACTTACGGCGGTGTGCAGGGCTCCCACTCAGCTGTAAACCCTGGAGGGGTTGCAGCCTCGTCGTCGAACTCATCATCAGTCATGTAATCTGGCAAAACTTGTTAACTGCAAACGTGAGTTTAAGGCTCAGCAAGACTAACCCATCTCACTAGACATATGCAGGACAAATACTAAGCATAGATAAGGTAAAGCAGTAAAGGACTCGCCTACAAGTGGATCCTTGGCTTTCAAGTTATTATCAGCAGCTTACCACTTAAATGAAAGTAACTTTAGTGATCATATTGGACAGCAATCAAAGTTCCAAAATCATTATAATTCAATACATCGCATTCTCCTGACTTCTCCAGTATTTACTACGTCACGACATGGTGAACAAGTGGTACTCTATTACTGTGAGGGACAGTGATTGCAATCAGGACACACCCGGTCAACACGACACATACGCACTTTCGGAAGCGCCAGCGAGTACTTACAGCAGTACCTACATAGCACTTCAGTACTAGTCATATATGGCCACCTTTCGTCCAACACTAGAATGTCGAACCGGTTGATCCATCACAAGCAGGAGGTCCCTGCGTGGGGCATACTCTGACGTGCCCACCAGCTGATTTAAACCCCGCTGCCCTCAACCCACGCCTATAAAATGGAAAGGTATGCCTCGACAAACCAGTATCAAGCTACGTTAGTTTGCTGGAGCCTATTTCTCCAGTATGTCGTCGGTACAATTCAAGCTTGTCTAGCAGGGCTGCACACGGATCGGTCCTCAATCGACACAAGCAGGGCTCATCCTACCCATTGCTTGGTCTCAATTTCATATTCATAAACCATTTCTTGATCCAATTCATCCCGTGTGATAAAATCCTATCTCACAAGTAGATTCCAACTACTCGACTTCTACCGGATCCCTATAAATATAAGCATGGCAGTTTCTACTCATTGGGTTGTAGACCTACCCAAGACTCCATGGGATTTGTGGTCATGCAAGTGGATGTCAAACACCTTAAACGTAATGCACAAACATCTGAAGACGTAAGGTGAATGAAAACTGCAAGGACACTGTAAGGAACTTAAATGCAAATCGGGGCTTGCCTCAAAACAAGTCCGGGTCTATGTTAGTCTCCAGCAAATGGACTTCCAAGGCTTCCGGCTGCTCCTCGACTTCAGTTACTACACGATATGCATATACTATATATGAATGACTTTGAAAATAAATAATATGATTAATGTCACAAGCTAATATCTTGTGATCAAAATAAGATAATCACCTTAATTGGCTTTTGAAATTTTATGGTAGATACTAGGGACTATAATGGTGACTCTTGCAAAGAACAGGAGATGATCAAGGAAGTTTGTTGTCTCTAAAAATTATGGCAAGCAATAATCTTCTCTAAATTTTGGTTGAAATTCTGGAGGTATATCATGGCTACCAGTGGTTGTTCCATGCAGAGGGGGTCTCACTGGTTCTGGAAAATTTGTTTCACAATTTTCTAACCTTCCTATAGGGAGAAATTTATTTTACAAGGTTGGGAGAATTTCTGAAATGTTTTCTGTATTTTTTCCAATTTTTTAATTACATAGAGATTTGGAACACTGATCAACCCAGTACATGAAGTCCAATGAACTTGAAATTCTTACTGGAGATCAAGTGTATTATTACGAGTGTTCTGACCAAAATTGGGAATTTTCCAATTAACGAAACAGGAGTAATTAATTTCCCAAACAATTATTTCAAAAGAATTAATTATGCAAATTCTGGGAGTTTCATGTCCAACAAATTGCTCCACTACAAAGTTGAGATTGAGATGAGTCTACCAGAATTTATTTGTAAATCTTTGAAAAAATCTACTAGGAGTAATGGGTTTTTGAAGTTTGTTAGAAATTTGGAATTATTTTCCAATGGAAAAGTTTAAATAATGCAGCCGGGCCCACTGGTTTAAAATCAACCAATCGCACTTGGGCCACACAGGGGGGCACGGGGTTAACCCGCACAGCCGCACCCGATCAGGTGCCGCAGCCGATCCCACGCGGTGGAAATACCGCTGACAGGCGGGACCCACCGGGTCGTCGTCTACCTCGCGACGCGGTGGCGTTTCTCGCCGTAACCGCGGCGGCGCTTCACCAGACTTGGTTGCATCAACCTACATTGGCCTCGGTTGTGGAAGCCTAGCCCTAAAATTGACCGCGCAACACAATTGTAGGGTTCAATCGTGGCGGCGACGGCCAGAGGTGGCGGCGCGACGGCGGTGACGGAGCTAGGGTTTTGGCGATCGTCGGAATCGATCGGGAATGGTGCAAGAAGCTCGGGGAAAGGTCGGGAACGTTTCTGGGAGCAAGGGGAAGGTAACTAGGTGGTGCAAACGGGATGAAATTGCCGGCAACATTGACTTCGACGGCGGACCGACGGATTTCCATTGGCGGTGGGGAAAACTTGAATATCTCGGCCTTCACTCGATGGCGTCCACTGATTCTTGGCAGAGGGATGCGCTAAGCGGTACGGAGTATAATCCGTAATTGGATTGAAGAAACATTACACGTAGAAACAGAATTAAACCCAGAAGTGAGCTATTTCAATGGCAACGGCCGAAAGCGAAACTCGCATCATTTGCTCGATATGGAATGAAACGAAGAACGGTTTGTACCGTGAGTTATCAGGTGGAGAAACGAAGCTTTTTTTCTGTTGGAGTCCGACCAAGAAACCACTCCTAGCTCCGGCTCCACGGCGGAACAAAGAAATTCCGATGGCGGCACAACGACAATGTCCGCGGGACTTCAAAATATCAGCAAAACGGAGAGCAACAAGACGAGCTAAGGGGTGGAGAAGATAGAGCATAGCCTTGGTGCCATCTTTTCCGTTTGCATCGAAGAGTATAGACGTAATACCGAGGTGCTCACTGGGGAGGAAGAGCAGGCGGCGAAAATGGCGACGACGGGCAGAACTGCGGCATGGGAGGGCAAAGCAAACTTGGGAACTCATCGCCGTTGGTCAGGAGGGGTTTAAATAGGCCAGGAGAGGCGAGGAGGAGCGGCCACAACGCAATAAAGCAGGCAGATCGGTGTCTTGCATGCCGGGAGGTGTCGCCACGGTGAAAACAGAGGAACCGCTCGGGAATGGGTCACTGGACAGTGGGTCCCACATCCCCTTCCAAGTCAATCCTCTCTGGAAATTTAATTCCCCTACCAAACTTGATCCAAAAATTCTAGATTTTTGTGGAGAAGCCAAATCAAATGTGTAGCTTCAGATTCTGAAATTGGATTTCAAATTTGGACAAGTTTCAACTGGAATTCAAATTAAAATTTGAATTTGATTGAAATTCAATGGAGTCACTGAATTAAATAGAAAATGAGCTTCAAAAATTATGAAAATTTGCAGGGGTTCTATTTGAAATATTATGAGGTCACGGAAAAATGTATAGCCTCAGATTTGAATATTTTAATAGGGCCCAAATGTACAGTAGCTCTATTCAAGTTTTGAAATAATTTGAATATATTTAGTACTGCATATGGTTTTTGCCCTAGCAATTCCCATTCAAATGAATTTCAAAATTTGGAGAGAGATCACTTGATTTATCTTAGGGTCATTGGTGATGTCCAACCCCTATGATAATAAAATTTAAGTATGAGTGAAAGAAAGATTTTTGATGATATCAAGTTCATGTGTACAACCATAATTGATATCCACTATGGTTGAAAACAAACTGGTAATTGAACTTTATATTAATGAAAAATTGGGGTTTTACATTCCTCCCCCCTTAAAAGAATCTTGTCTTGAGATTACAATAGGAGGGATAAAAGAAAAATATCTAATGAACATATGCCGTTAACAAGTCCGGATAGTTCGTTCTAAGGTATTCCTCGCTTTCCCACATTGCTTCTTCAGCGGTGTGGTTGCCCCACAAGACCTTGTAGAAATGCAAGGTGCAGCTTCTTGTGGTGCGAGTCTTCTCATCGATTATCTAGGTTGGATGCTCAGAGTAAGTAAGATTTGGTTGGAGAGCTTCCAAATCCTCCATACGGATGTCAGCTGGGGCCTTGAGACATTTCCGCAACTTCGAAACGTGAAATACATTGTGGACCCCTGAAAGTGACGCTGGTAGCTCTAGCCGATAGGCCACAGGTCCCCATTGTTCAATTATTGTCAACGACCCAATGAAGTGTGGAGCTAGCTTCCCTTTTACTCTGAAGCGATGAATCCCTTTCATTGGGGATACACGAAGATAAACGTGATCCCTGACATCGAAGTGAAGGGGTCGACGCCGTTTGTCTGCATAGCTTTTCTGACGAGACTGGGCAGCCTTGAGATTGGCTTGAATAACTCATACTCGTTCTTCGGCTTCATTCGCCAAGTCGATACCATATATCACTCGTTCACCGAATTCACACCAGTTCAAAGGTGTGCGGCACTTTCCGTAGAAATGGGAGGACATCAGCATGGACTTCATCGTTGGATTGCCTCTCACATTCCGTAAGCATGATTCCATTTGGGTGTTAGTTGATTGATTGACCAAGTCAGCTCATTTTATACCCGTCAATATCAACTACCATGCACTGAAGTACGCAGAGTTGTATATTGCTAGAATCATGTGCTTACATGGAGTACCCCGCACCATCATCTCAGATCGTGGAGCCATATTCGTTGCTCGATTTTGGGAGCAGCTCCATGCATCGTTCGGTACTAAGTTGATTCAAAGCTCAGCTTACCATCCTCAGACTGATGGTCAAACGGAGTGAGTAAACCAAGTGCTAGAAGATATGCTTCGCGCCTAAGCCATACACCATGGTAAGAATTGAGATGATCATCTACCATTGGCGGAATTTTCATACAACAATGATTATCAAGCTAGCATCCATATGGCACCATATGAAGCTCATTATGGCCGGAAGTGCCGCACACCTTTGAACTGGTGTGAGTCCGGTGAATGAGTGATATATAGTATCGACTTGGTGGATGAAGCCGAAGAATAAGTACGAGTTATTCAAGCCAATCTCAAGGCTGCTTAGTCTCGTCAGAAAAGCTATGCGGACAAACGACATTGACCCCTTCACTTCAATGTCGGGGATCTCGTTTATCTTCGTGTATCCCCAATGAAAGAGATTCATTGCTTTGGAGTAAAATGGAAGCTAGCTCCACGCTTCATTGGGTCGTTCGCAGTAATTGAACAATGCTGACTTGTGGCCTATCGGCTAGAGATACCAGCGTCGCTTTCAGGGGTCCACAATGTATTTCATGTTTCGCAGTTGCGGAAATGTCTCAAGGCCCCAGCTGATGTCCGTATGGAGGATTAGGAAGCTCTCCAACCAGATCTTACTTACTCTGAGCATCCAACTCAGATAATCGATGAGAAGACTCGCACCACAAGAAGCCGCACCTTGCATTTCTACAAGGTCTTGTGAGGCAACCACACCACTGAAGAAGCAACGTGGGAAAGCGAGGAGTACCTTAGAACGAACTATCTGGACTTGTTAGCGGCATATGTTCATTAGATCTTTTTCTTTTATCCTTCCTATTGTAATCTTGGGACAAGATTCTTTTAAGAGGGGGGGAATGTAAAACCCCAGTTTTTCCTTAATATAAAGTTCAGTTACCAGTTTGTTTTCAACCATAGTAGATATCAATTATGGTTGTACATATGAACTTGATATCATCAAAAATCTTTCTTTCACTCGTACTTAAATTTTATTATCATAGGGGTTGGACATCACCAATGACCCTAGGATAAATCGAGTGACCTCTCTACAAATTTTGGAATTTATTTGAATGGGAATTGCTAGGGCAAAAACCATATGCAGTACTAAATATATTCAAATTATTTCAAAACTTGAATATAGCTACTGTACATTTGGGTCCTGTCAAAATATTCAAATCTGAGGCTATACATTTCTCCATGAACTCATAATATTCCAAATAGCACCCCTGCAATTTTTCATAATTTTTGAAGCTCATTTGCTATTTAATTCAGTGACTCTATTGAATTTCATTCAAATTCAAATTTGAATCTGAATTCCAGTTGAAACTTGTCCAAATTTGAAATCCAATTTCAGAATCTGACTCTACACATTTGATTTGGCTTCTCCACAAAAATCTAGAATTTTTGGATCAAGTTTGGTAGGGGAATTAAAGTTCCAGACAGGATTGACTTGAAAGGGGATGTGGGACCCACTGTCTAGTGACCCATTTCCGAGCGGTTCCTCTGTTCTCGCTGTCGCGACACCTCCCGGCATGCAAGCCACCGTGCTGCTTGCTTTCTTGCACCGTGGCAAGCTCTCCTCGTCCCCCTCTGCCTATTTAAACCCCACTGGTCACTGGCATCGAGATCCCGTTTGGTTTTGCCTTCCCACACCACAGTTCTGCCCCGCTCGCGCGCCGCCGATCTTCCCTTGGAACTCCGGCGATAGCTAGCCATCTAGCCAAGTATCGATCGTGAGTTCTTTAGAAAACTTGTTCACAACTTGCTTGTGCACCTTTTCCATCTTTTGGTTCGGTGTTTTCTCACCCGGTTGCGTGGTATTCCGCCGTTTTCCGACGACCGCGGTTGAAGCTGCCAAGAACCGCCCCTGCTCCACCATTGACAAGCCGAAGGAGGCCTCTACAGGCCCCGACTTCTATAAGAAAAAGGTGTGTTATCGCGCTTTGGGCATGCTCACAAAGTTTCAAGCCATGCCATGCCTTGTAGCATTCTTATTTCCATTTTTTCCCATGTTAGTTCATACCTATGTCTCTAGGTTAGGGATTTAATTCATTTTCTACGTCTAATAATTCTTGGCAATAGTTAAGGGATAGTTTACCTATCTCCCTGCGAACACTCCGGATCAAAAATATTTGGAAAGCATCGAGTGTTGACCGAGATAGTCGAGTTTTGGTCGCCGCCAGTGAAAAAGTCGCAGTTCACCGTCGAGCTCATAGTTCCCGGCTGTTTCTCTCCTTCCCTAGTCCTGGTTCATGATACTCAAGGCACAAGGAAGCTTTTGGACAAGAAACCAAGGCATCTGAGCTAGAGATGAGAGAGTTCTACCCTGTTCGAGCCGTCGTCGCTGCCGCCACCGTCGCACCGTCGGCTCCAACCGTCGGCAAGCCTCGGGGACACCACAGACGTGCTCAGCATGGTGGAAAACCCCCAGGCGGCAAGTTTTGGCTAAGCTCGGCGCACGGGAGAGGCCAGCGGCGAGCTCGCCAGCGCAGCGCCACCGCAGTCGCGTCGCGCATCGGGAGGAAGAAGACGACTCGCGGGCCCCGCATGTCAGTCGCTCGGCGAGAGGAGAAAGATCAGTTGTGGCCCGGATCCGGTGCGGCTACGCGGGTTAACCTCGTGGCCCTCAGTGTGGCCCAGCGCTGATTGGCCCAATTCAAATGAAGTGGGGCCAGCCGCTTTATTTAAATTTTCCCATTGGAAAATAATTCCAGGATTCAATCAAACTTCTAAAATTCATTACTCCTAGTAGATTTGCTCAAAAATTTCCAAATAAATTCTGGTAGACTCATCTCAATCTCAACTTTGCAGTGGTGCAATTCTCCTAGAATTTGCATAATTAATTCCTTTGAGCTAATTGCTTGGGAAATTAATTACTCATGTTCTGTTAGTTAGGAAATTCCCAATTTTGGTCAGAACACTCTTCATAACACACTTGATCTCCAGTAAAAATTTCAAGTTCATTGGACTTCATTTACTGTGTTGATCGGTGTTCCAAATCTCATTGTAATTAAAAAATTGTGAAAAATACAGAAATCATTTCAGAAATTCTCCAAAACTTGTAAAAATCAATTTCTCCCTACAGTAAGCTTAGAAAATTGTGAAACAAATTTTCTAGAACAAGTGAGACCTCCTCTATATGGTACAACCACTGGTATCCATGATAGCCTCCATAATTTCAACCAAAATTCAAAGAAGGTTATTGCTTTCCATAGTTGTTAGAGACAACAAACTTCCTTGATCATCTCCTGTTCTTTGCAAGAGTCTCCATTATAGTCCCTAGTATCTACCATAAAAGTTCCAAAGCCAATTAAGATCATTATCTTATTTTTATCACAAGATATTAGCTTGTGACCTTAAACATATTATTTATTTTCAAAGTTATTCATATATAGTATATGCATATCGTGTAGTAACTAGAGTCGAGGAGCAATTGGAAGCCTTGGAAGTCCATCTGCCGAAGACTAACATAGACTCGGACTCATTTTCAGGCAAGCCCCGGTTTGCATTTAAGTTCCTTATAGCGTCCTTGCATTTTTCATTCACCTTACATCTTCAGATGTTTGTGCATTACGTTTAATGTGTTTGACATCCACTTGCATGACCCCAAATCCCATGGAGTCTTGGGTAGGTCTACAGCCCGATTAGTAGAAACTACCATGCTTATATTTATAGGAATCCAGTAGAAGTCGAGTAGTTGGAATCTACTCTCGAGATAGGATTTTATCACACGGGATGAATTGGATCAAGAAATGGTTTATGAATATGAAATTGAGACCGAGCAGCGGGTAGGATGCAGCGAGATGTGGTCTCACGTGCGTAGACCTGCATGTGTCGATTGAGGACTGATCCGTGTGCAGCCCTGCTGGACAAGCTTGAATTGTACCGGCGACATACTGGAGAAATGGGCTCCAGCAAACTGATGTTGCTTGATATTGGTTTGTTGAGGAATACTGTTTTGTTTTATAGGCGTCGGTTGAGGTCAGAGGGGTGTAAATCAGCTTGTGGGCACGTCAGAGTACGCCCCATGCAGGGACCTCCTGCTCATGAAGGATCGATCGGTTCAGCATTCTAGTGTTGGGCTAAAGGTGGACATATACGACTAGTACTGAAGTGCTATGTAGGTACTGCTGTAAGTACTCGCTGGCGCTTCCGAAAGTGCGTATGTGTCATGTTGACTGAGTGTGTCCTGATTGCAATCACCGTCCTTCGCGATAATAGAGTACCACTTGTTCACCGTGTCGTGATGTAGTAAATACTGAAGAAGTCAGGAGAATACGATGTATTGAATTATAATTATTTTGGAACTTTGATTGTTGTCCAATATGATCACTAAAGTTACTTTCAGATAATAACTTGAAAGCCAAGGATCCACTTGTAGGCGAGTCTTTTACTGCTTTACCTTACCTATGCTTAGTATTCATCCTGCATATGTCTAGTGAGATGGGTTAGTCTTGCTGAGCCTTAAGCTCACGTTTGCAGTTAACAAGTTTTTGTAGATTATACGACTGATGACGGGCTCGACGACGAGGCTGCAACCCCTCTAGGGTTTACAACTGAGTGGGAGCCCTGCACACCGCCGTAAGTTTGGTGTTGCTAGTGCGAAGCATCCAGGGCATGGATGACTTTGCTTTTGCATAGCTAGTGCCGAGAGCGTAGCTATGATGTATAGGTCACTTTCCTTTCCACTTAGTATTATAAAACTTCCGTTGTGTTTATAAATAAAGACTTGGTATTTTATTTTATTCTCGTTCTTTTCTTGTATATTGTTGGGTGTCGCATCGCACGACACCACCCGATGAGATCCTTGGATGTCGGGATTCCGGTCCCCACACATGGTCTGAAGGATTTGTTTGCCTTCAGATACAACTGGAATGATGAAGTCATTGCTAAGTTTTATGCTACCTGCTATTTTGCCAGTGATGAAGAGGAAAGGGTGACTTGGATGACTCATGGATCCAAGTACACAGTGTCTTATGATGAGTTTGCGAGACTGCTGTAAAATCCCAGTTTTTCCTTAATATAAAGCTCAAATACCAGTTGGTTATCAACAATAGTGGAGACCAATTATGGTTGTGCACATAAACTTAATCTCATCCAAAATTCTTTCTTTCACTCATACTTAAATTTTATTAACATAGGGGATGGACTTCAAAAATGATCCTAGAATAATTCAAGTGACCTTTCTGCAAATTTTGGAATTTATTGAATGTAAATTTGCTAGGGCAAAACAATATGCAGTACTGAATATATTCAAATTATTTCAAAACTTGAATATAGCTACTGTACATTTAGGCCCTGTTAAAATACTCAAATCTTAGGATAATCAGTTTTCCATGGTCTCATAATATTCCAAATGGCACCCCTGTGAATTTTCAGAATTTTTGAGACTCATCTGCTATTTAATTCAGTGACTCCATTGAATTTCATTCAAATTCAAATTTGAATTTGAATTCCAAATGAATTGTCCAAATTCGAAATCCAATTTCAGAATCTGAACCTACACAATTGATTTGGCCTCCCCACAAAAATCTAGAATTTTTGGACAATTCTAGGTAGGAGAATTGAAGTTACAAAGGAGGATAGGCTTAAAGGGAGCAGTGGGACCCACTGTCAGCCTCTCCCACTCGGTGAACCGACAGAGCCACTTTGTTTATGGCTTTCCCCGCGCTTCCACGGTGGGAGAGATCGCCACCGCGACATGGGCATGCAAAGCAAGCAGCTGCGTGGCCTGAACTGGCCTCTCCACTCTACTTAAGCACCGGATGACTCCCCTTCGATGTTCACCGACCGTTCTTCCAAAAACAAACCACTGGCGCCATCATCGATCGCCTTCCTCTTCTCCACTTCATCTGGCCATTATAGCCCTCGGTTGATCGTGCTCCAAGCATCAAAAAGTAACCCAGCTCGTTGCTTTACCTTCTCCAGTCGTTGGTTCAACCTTTCCTGACCTAAATCTGTGGTATTCCTCAGTTTCGCGGACACCACTGGGGTTGGGGACGGTCGTCGCCTCTGTGCCATCGTCGTCAAGGCCTCAACAAGCAGTGTTGCGCCTCGACTCCAACAGAAAAAGGGATCGCCATCATGAGATCTTTCTCACGGTAAAACATGTGCTTCACTTCCTTAAGTATCGAGCAAGTTATTCAAGTTTTTCTTTCGGTTGTGGTCCATGAACTAGCTTACTTCTCTGTTTAATTAACTTTCCACACGCAACTATTCTTCAATCAGTTCATGGATATTGATCCATACCTCCTAGTGCACCCTTCTTCCAAGAATCGATGGAAACAATTGAAGGATTGCCGAGATATTAGAGTTTTCCCCTCCGCCATTGAAACCTTCCCTGTTCATCGACGAACTTGTGCTTACCAGTGGTTCCACGCCGTTTACACCACCTAGGAATCTCCCTCATGATCTCAGGAGCCTCCCCGACCTTTTCCCGAACTTTTTGCGCCATTCCTGAGCGATTCCGATCATCGTCGAAACCCTAGCTCCGCCGCCGTCGTCGTGCTGCCATCTCCGGCCA
Source organism: Tuctoria greenei (assembly GCA_036927565.1). Classification (NCBI taxonomy): domain Eukaryota; kingdom Viridiplantae; phylum Streptophyta; class Magnoliopsida; order Poales; family Poaceae; genus Tuctoria; species Tuctoria greenei. The sequence goes on along the minus strand of JAYESD010000010.1, from coordinate 135,689,360 downwards.
TCGCCGCCACGATTGGACCTCACCATCATCTTGCGCGGCCGATTTTGTGGCTAGGCGGTCACGGCCGAGCCGGATGGAGGTCGACGCGACCAATTCTGGCATGCGCTGCCGCTACTCCAGCGAGGAACGCCACCACCTGCCACGAGGTAGGAGACGACCTCGCGGGCCCCGCCTGTCAGCGACGCTTGCGAGCGTGCGGATCAGCTGCGGCAATGGATCCGGTACGGCTGCACGGGGTAACCCCGTGGCCCCCGGTGTGGCCCAGATGCGATTGGCACTTTGAATGAAGTGGGACCGGCCGCTTTATTTAAATTTTCAATTAAAAAATAATTCCAGGATTCAATCAAACTTCTAAAATTCATTACTCCTAGTAGATTTGGCTCAAAAATTTCCAAATAAATTCTGGTCGACTCCCTCGATCTCAACTTTGCATTGGTGCAATTATTTGAGCATGAAACTCCCAGGATTTTAATAACTAATTCTTTTGAGCTAACTGCTTGGGAAATTCATTACTACAGTTCTGTTTATTGGAAAATTCCCAATTTTGGTCCTAACACTCTTAATAATAAACTTGATCTCCAGTAAAAATTTCAAGTTCATTGGACTACATTTACTAGGATGATCAGTGTTCCAAATCTCTATGTAATTGAAAAATTGGGAAAAATACAGAAAACATTTCAGAAATTCTCCCAAACTTGTAAAATCAATTTCTCCCTGTAGGAAGCTTAGAAAATTGTGAAACAAATTTTCCTAGAACCAGTGAGACCCCCTATACATGTTACAACCACCGGTAGCCATAATAGACCTCCAGAATTTCAACCAAAATTTAGAGAAGGTTATTGCTTACCATAATTTTTATAGACAACAACTTCCTTGATCATCTCCTGTTATTTGCAAGAGTCTCCACTATAGTCCCTAGTATCTACCATAAAAGTCCCAAAGCCAAATAAGATCCTTATCTTATTTTGATCACATGATATTAGCTTGTGACCTTAAACATATTAATTATTTTCAAAGTCATTCATATATAGTATATGCATATCGTGTAGTAACTGAAGTCGAGGAGCAGCCGGAAGCCTTGGAAGTCCAGCTTCTGGAGACTAACATAGTCCCGGACTCGTTTTCAGGCAAGCCCTGATTTGAATTTGAGTTCCTTACAGTGTCCTTGCAGTTTTCATTCACCTTACGTCTTCATATGTTTGTGCATTACATTTAAGGTGTTTGACATCCACTTGCATGGCCACATATCCCATGAAGTCTTGGGTAGGTCTACAGCCCGATGATTAGAAACTGCCATGCTTATATTCATAAGAATCCTGTAGAAGTCGAGTAGTTGGAATCTACTCACGAGATAGGATTTTATCACACGGGATGAATTGGATCAAGAAATGGTTTATGAATATGAAATTGAGACCGAGCAGCGGGTAGGATGCAGCGAGACATGGCCTCACATGTGTAGCCCTACTTGTGTCGATTAAGGACCAATCCGTGTGCGGCCCTGCTGGACAAGCTTGAATTGTACCGGCGACATACTAGAGAAATGGGCTCCAACAAACTGACGTAGCTTGATACTAGTTTGTCGAGGCATACCGTTCTGTTTTATAGGCCTAGGTTGAGGGCAACAAGGTGTAAATCAGCTGGTGGGCACGTCAGAGTACGCCCCACGCGGGGACCTCCTGCTCATGACGGATCGACCGGTTCGACATTCTAGTGTTGGGTGAAAGGTGGTCATATACGATTAGTACTGAAGGGCTATGTAGGTACTGCTGTAAGTAATCGCTGGCGCTTCCGAAAGTGTGTATGTGTCGTGTTGACCGGGTGTGTCCTGATTGCAATCACCGTCTCTCGCGGTAATAGAGTACCACTTGTTCACCGTGTCGTGACGTAGTAGATACTGAACAAGTCAGGAAAATACGATGTATTGAATTATAATTATTTTGGAAACTTTGATTGTTGTCCAATATGATCACTAATGTTACTTTCATTCAACTGGTAAGTTGTTGATAATAACTTGAAAGCTAAGTATCCACATGTAGGCGAGTCTACTTATGCTTTACTTTGCCTATGCTTAGTAGTCACCCTGCATATGTCTAGTGAGATGGGTTAGTCTTGCTGAGCCTTAAGCTCACATTTGCAGTTAACAAGTTTTTCTAGATTATACTACTGATGATGGGTTCGACGATGAGGCTGCACCCCCTCCAGGGTTTACAGCCGAGTGGGAACCCTACACGCCGTCGTAAGTTGGGTGTTGCTAGTGCGAAGCATCCAGGGCATGGATGACTTTGCATTTGCATAGCTAGTGCCGCTATGATGTATAGTTCTATTTCCTTTTCGCTTAGTATTGTAAAACTTCCGTTGTGTTCATAAATAAAGACTTGGTATTGTATTTTATTCTCGTTCTTCTCTTGTATAATGTTGGGTGTCGCATCGCACGAAACCACCCAATGAGATCCTTGGATGTCGGGATTCCGGTCCTCACAACTGCTGCACCTTGAGGACACTACCAGCAATGAGCTCATCATCCAAAATATCGGTGTCTTGGAGAAGGACAAGATGAAGTTCCTCTATGACACTCGTCTGGAATTCAATCCCCCTTCCACCAAGAACATGAAGCCATTCTTCATGGTTCTAAATAGAGTGCTCCGGAAGACTATTGCTCCGAAAGATGGAGATGCAGGGAGTGTCCAAGGCTATCTGAGAACATTGATGAAGGTGATCAGCAAGGACATGAAGTTTGATGTTTTTGACTATATCTGGAATGATATGGTGAACATCTCCTACACACCGAATCGCTCCTGTGGCTATGCACCATACTTGATGTTTATGATTGAGAAAGTCATAGGAATTTAATTCGCGAAGGATGTAGAGCATACTCCTCTAAGGCCTCAGAAGCCACCTCAAGCTGTCCTACCAACTGCTCCATCTCCTGTCTCAAATGAAGAGGCTCCAAGGAGAGCTCAAGGAGACGTGAGGCCTGTCTCTGACACTAGGGCCCCTCCTCACAAAGGGTCTCCTAGTGGCATTATGAATTACCTGGCTGCTATCTTTGGGTCTTGCCGCAAGACTGAGGGAAGGTCCATAAGATGAAGAAGGCAAGAAAAGAGGAAATGTGGTACATGAAGGACAATATCAAGGCCATTTGTCAAAAGCTAGAGATCGAGCCTATTAGATCTCCAGTCATCTCCGAGGACTCTCCTTCTAACTTCTCAGAGCTTCCACCTTTATCTCTTTTCGAGCTTGCCTATTTTGGCATTGGGGGCATGACGAGTGGTTCTCATCCTCCTCCTCCTCAGTTTGACGACAATGAAGACGATGAGAGGACCGACAGCGAGGAATGAGCCTGCGGCGACTTCTAGATCCCTCCTCTCCTTCTTTTTGGTGCCTTGATGCCAAAGAGGGAGAGATTGAGGGGGGGTTCATTAGGTTGTAGCCATAGATGAGAGATGAGAGCTTATTTTGTATCTTTTGATCTCTATTATGCTTTTAGTGGTGTAAGACTGTTTTTAGTGTTGTAAGACTCTTATTATGCTTCTAAGTTCTGTGTATGAAGTCTGTGATGATAATTTGATATAATATATGCTTATGCTTTGCAATTGACATATATACTTGATGTTGATATGATTATGTCAATTATCTCATTCTCATCACGATTATTGCTTACACACACTTAGTTTTGCACCCCCACCATAAAGAGTGCACATATGTCTTATGTTTTCATTGCTTAATTTGTTCCAAGCTCATATGTGCACACTTTATGAATCTGGACTTTTAATCATATTTGTGAAATCTCAATTGGTTGTCATCAATCACCAAAAAGGGGGAGATTGAAAGTGCACCTAGGAATCCCTTGTGGGTTTTGGTTGATTTATGACAAACAAATGAGATCCTAACTAAATTGTTGGGATGAGCACAGGTTTCAATGAAATTATGAAGAAAGCGCAAAAAGAAAGGAGAGTGAGGAATCAAGTTGAAAAGAGCTCAAGATATGAATAGAATACTCTTTGTGTATGGAGTGTGTTGGAGAAACACTCCCCATAAGCTCAAGCAAAAGAAAACACTCTCACTACACAAATTTACACAGGGTCAAACTAGTCCGATATACCCCGGACTAGTCTAATAATCTCTCTATCCAGGAACGGACAAGTCCTCCCAGTACGGACTTGTCCGCAACAGACTAGTCCGATAATACCTCTGATCAACATCGGACAAGTCCGATATTCCATGAACTAGTCTGAAATCCCCACTGACTAACTTCGGACAAGTTCCCCAATTTTGGACTTGTCCTTAGCCCCTCAAAATTTCACGACATCGGACTAGTCCGATATTATCCGAACTAGTTCGATGACCTCTCTGACTAAAATCGGACAAGTCCTCCAAGTGTGGACTTGTCCTCAATTCACTAAGGGATTCACCATGCCGGACTAGTCCGATATGTGCCGTACTAGTCCGAACATCTCCAGTGCCCAGATCAGACTAGTCCGCATGTTTTCGGACAAGTCCGATATTCCCGAACACTTAGGGTTTTCCACACGTCGCACACCAGACTAGTCCGGAATCCACCACGGACTAGTCCAGACTTTGTAAACCCTAACGGTAACTTTTGGAAATCCTCATATAAATAGAGGTGCACAGCCCTACTATGATCTCTCTCGACCCCCTGCGCCATCACATCTTCTAAGAGCCCAGAAAACACGTCTCTCCACACAATCCAACACAAGAAAGATCAAATCCTTGAGGATTAACCATAGATCAAAGGAGAGACACGTTCTTCACGTATTGAGCTCTTGGGTTTGAATCTCTCACACACTCTCGCTGTTTTATTGCATATATTTCGAGTGTGTTTGGTGGTGTTTTGAATTGTAAATCTTGGGGAGCACTCAACTTGTGAGAAGGCCCCTTGAACACGGTTATTTACCCCCTTTGTGATTAGTGGAAGAGAATTGGCCTCCGTGGCGATTCAACGACGGTAGGGTTGGTGAAGACCCGGTCCTCCGTCGACTCCTCAACGTGGATGTAGATTTCCTCTGTGGAATCGAACCACGGGATAAAATGATTGTGTCTTTACTTGTGTTCTTACTATTCATTGCAATCTAGGGTTTGCTCGATCTTGTTCAACTTACGTTAAAACCTTGAAACTAAAGTTAACTTGTGCCATATCTAGTTTCATTGAAGCAATTCACTCGAGTTACAACTCAATTTCCGTTGCATAGAGTACTTGGATCGAAATCATCGATCAAACCTGATTGATCTAGTCCGCACACACCAGACTAGTCCGCACCCTACTGGACTAGTCCGATTTCTCTGTGTTTGATCAGGTTGCTAAGTGTTTCAGGTTCCGACAGAAGTTCGAAAAGCCTATTCACCCCCCCTCTAGGCTACATTCACAACAAAAACCCCTCGACAGAAAAAAAATGATCTCTCAAAGAAATCGTGTGTGTGACTAATCTAAACGTGTTCAACTGTGACAAAAGTAGTAGATATTGTAGATAATCAAGTAACGAAGACACGACAACAAGAATCACGGAAATCCGTCGATAAAAACTCAATTTACGATCAAATGATCGAATAAAGGTCAATCTGTTCTACTGAGAAAAAAATAGTTATGCAATACTGCAAAGAAACTCGTGTAGATCCAAAACCACAAATCCAAAGACTGTGAAATTTTTACCGATGATAGAAAATCAAGTTGTGAAGACAACCAAAAAAATCACGTCAATCGGATCTATAAACTCGAGTTATGATAAAACCACCGAAGAAAGGTAGTGCTATGCAAAAACTCGACGAGAAAACTTGTAGACAACAAGTCAGACGAACAAGGCACAAAAGTTCCTTCAACTATGAATTTTATTGATCAAAACGCAAGAGGAACAGCCCCAAAGTCATACCACACAAGCTCTGGCTTCCCTTGCTTTTACAACCAGCCCGAAGGCCAACTCAACTCTAACTAGGACTCTAATCCTATTTTGATCACGAATCGCAACTAACCATAACTGCTCAAGATCTTCCTATTCGCAGGTAGAAACAATCTCAAGACTTCCTAACAAACTCAGGAACGTATTCCACATTCCTAAAACAACCTAGCTTCATGACCCACACGAAAACTGTCATAACCAACTCGATACTTTCCATATCCGATCCATAACGGACTCCACCGCAACTGAAGTCATCATCTGATACAATCCAATCCTTCCAACCAGATCTTTCCTTCCATAATTCTGTCTGTTGAACCATGTTGCCACGTCATGCATCGCATGCATACGTGCGAACACCTTCTTTCGATATCCAGTTTCCTTCATATGCACTGCCCTTGATTCAATCACCCTGTGTGACCTCCTGATCAACTCAACCACAGTTTCTCCTGAACTTGATTGTTGGAACCTCATCTCCTTCCTGAGACTAGTCCAATGGATCCCGTCACCAGACGTGTCTTGAACTCAAGCAACACCTGCACATGAACAAACAACTGATACTTCCGAGCACAAGAACTCGACTTGACTCTCATTAGTTTCGAAACCACAACACCTTACGTGAGCACCTCACATAAGCATGCTGCAAACCACAGTAAAAGTGGACATTTTTATAACAGTCAAAATGCAATAAAAACTTAGTAAATGAATACTAAGCAACATTTTAGAATGTAAAACAAATTTGTAACAATTTAGAGAAACAATAAAATTAAGTTCTGAAAGTTACAAAAGCTAACGGGAGCTAAAACAAAGTCAGTCGAAATACAACCAATAGGAGTTTCCCAAAGTTACCAGAACTAGCATCCGCCGGAGCTTACCAAAACTAGTCGGAACTAGTCAACCCAAAAGCCAGAGCTAGAAAAAATAAGTCAGAGCTTAGCAAATACATGTCGGAGCTATCAATGATATGTCAGAGCTAAAGACAAAACTCACCAGAGCTACCCAAAAACATGTCGGACCTAAACAAAGCAAGTCGGACCTTACATCGGACCTTGCTGGAGCTACCCAAAATAAGCCGGACCTGTCATCGGACCTTGCAGGAGCTTGGACCTAGAGTCGGACCTTGTTAAAAAGGTGTTTTGGTAGTATTCAAAACTTTTATTGTCAAATCCAATGTATTCAGCACACATAGGTCTCACACCTATTGATGAGAGTCTTGAGTCGGTTGTACATCTCTTGAGGGGTCTCGCCTTCTTCCATGGAGAATCTTCCAAGCTCCCCCTCGATCATCTCAATCTTGGCTTCTCTCACGGACTGGTTGCCTTCATGAGCAATCTTGAGAGTGTCCCAAATTCTATTGGCTTGCTCCAACCCATCCACTTTGTTGAATTCGTCTTGGTTCAAGGTTGAGTTGAGCACGGTCGCTGCTTGAGCATTGCGGGGAATGAGTTGTTCTTGTTTCGGGGTCAACTCTTCATCATCCATGGGGATATCTACACCTAAGAAAACAACATGCCAAAGTGTAGGATTAAGAGAAATAAGATGCAATTTCATGTTATGCTTCCACATAGTGTAGTTAGTCCCATCAAAGTGTGGAGCTTTGCCCATTGGAATCGAGAGATAATTTGAATGTGAATTGAGGCGCTCATAGTTAAAAGGATATCACGTGTGGTCCTCTTCGGGCTTCTTGAGCTTCTTCTCCTTCTCAAGCCTTCTCCTTCTCTTAGCCTCATCTCTTGCTTTTTGAAGAAGATCTGCAAGACGCTTCACTTCTTCATCTTCATCTTCGGTTTCACCATCAAAGGGTGGAGGCTTTGACTTGCTTTTGGTGGTGTCGCTTGTCCTGTTGTGCGAAAGTTGAATCCTGGTTCACCGTTGTGGCTATTCTTGCTGGTGTCGGTTGTGTCGACGATCGGCATCTCCTTCTCACCGTTTCCCCCATCTCCTCTCCAAGTGGTTAAGCTTTTGGGAGAGTTAGGCTTTGATACCAATTGAAAGTTGCCTAGAGGTGGGTGAATAGGCGGATAACCTAAAATTTAATTCAATAAATCTAATCAAATTATAGAGTACGGACTAGTCCGGCCTGGGGGGGCGGACTAGTCCATTCAGGACAACAGATTTGATCAAAGGTGAGATTTTTAAGCAATCTAAAGGACTTAACTCGATGAAATGTAAAGCATATGAGTCTATCAATCTAGTAGATGGTATGCACAAAGTAATAACAACTAGATAGAGGCGGATCACGAGATTGAAGCGAAGAACACGTGAAACCCTAACTTGGTCCAGCGAAGAACGAGGAAGTCAAATCAAAGACACAAGACGCATGATTTATCCAGTGGTTCAACCAACAAAGGATCCTACATCCACGTTGAGGATTCCCATGAAAGGCAGGGTTCCACTCAACCCTTTCCTCACTTAGCCACCACGAAGATCGGGTATTCTTCCACTAAATCACAAGGGTAATCACCAAATTCATGGGGCAACTCACAACCTGAGGCTCCCACAAGTTTAAAACTCGAAAAGATCGAAGATCAACACCCACACGAACTCAAATAAATCAGTCAAACCGAGAAAATAAACCCAAGAGCTATAGATCAAGCAAACCCTTCTATTTCCTCTTCCAATCCTCACAAATCTTCAAGAATCGCTCTTAGGACTCCAAGAATGGTTGAGAGAGGGCTAGGATGGCTCCAGTAAGGCTATGGAGGCGGTAGGGTTCGAGAGAGAGCCTTTGGAGGCCGGGGGATCCCTTTTTGTAGGGGTCCTGACAATTATCCGTTGCCACCAGAAAAAGTGCGGACTAGTCCGGCCTTTGACCCCGGACTAGTCCGCTTGTGGGGACCAGTGATGTCATCCTTGACCAACCACAAAGCCCCCTGCCACCTTTTAAATTCAAACGGTCACCAAACCACGGACTAGTTCGTTCAACAACGGACTAGTCCGATCTCACACAGAACAGTTTGTTCCGGTTGAGAACGGACAAGTCTGACAGATCAGACCAGTCCGGCCCCTGAGGGTGGACAAGTCTAGCTGTCCAGGACTTTGTCCCAGCAGCCATCTCTAAGTCCATAGTAGACTAGTCTATAAAGGTACGGACTAGTCTGAACTCAGTCAGGAACTACTTTTCCAGACTAAAGCGGACTAGTCTGTCCAAGTAGACTAGTCCGGACCCCATGGCAGACTAGTTCGGTCCTTTAGAACTTAGTTCCATAAGGACACAGACACAGTCACCACAGACTAGTACGTCCCCTGCCGAACAAGTCTGAACTTACACAGAACGATTTGGTCCGCCTAACATAGGATCAGTCTGATGTCTCCAGACTAGTCCAGCCTTCAAGCCTGGACAAGTCCGGCCCTGTCTTTAGGGCTGCTTCATTTCATCTCTCAATCTAGTCTAACTTGGACTATGAGCTCTTAGGAGATTCTAACACTCAAGCTAATTTACTAAACTCGACACAAATATTTTAAACGCTCAAGTTCCATTCTTCGAGTTCTTCACATTTTCTTCTATTTTTCCTTTTTGAGTGCATCAAATGCCGTCCATCTTTTAACCACCTGTGCTTACACTTGCAAAGCTCATTAGTCCCTCAAGTGTTGTCATTAATCATCAAAACCCACGGGGATTAGCCTAGATGCACTTTCAAAGTATGATTGGAATGTTGAAGTCATTGTGCAATTCTACTCAACTGTCTACTTTCACACCGTTGGAGATCGGAGGATCACTTGGATGACCAATGGACAGCAATACACCATCACTTATTGGGAGTTTGCTCAGATTCTTGATTTGTAAAGTCAACTTAAGAATGAGATTATCATTTTCAACCTCAAGGCAGTTGATAGAGATGTCTTGGATTACATGTATCCAAGTCATGGAGTTCACTATGAGACGGGACATATTCGGAACATCAAGCTCTTCTATAATGTGCTCAACTGTGTGCTCTGGAAGACAATAGCCCCCAAAGATAGAGATGCAAGCATCATTCAAGGCAACTTGAGACATCTAATGGTGCTTCTTGATGGATATATCAGTTTCAATGTGGTGGACTATATCTTTGATGACATCTTCAACATCTCTCACACACCCAACCGATCATGTGGCTATTCACCTTATATCATGTTCTTGATCGAGAAGGTGTATAGGCTGACTTTGAAGAAGGATATCACTCATAGGAGACTTTGTCCTCAGATTCCTCCTCCAGAGCCTGTTGCACCGAGAATAAAGAATGTGGATGCTCCTGCCTCATCCTCTCATCCCATGGCTTCTCCACCTCCTCCTCCCCATCACAATCCGAAAGTGGCTTCTTCAAGTGCTTCAAGGCAATTTTCACCTCTTGTCGAAAGGTGGAAGTTTGACAACGTCGCATGGAGCTTCACCAAGAGAAGTATCTCAAGGTGATGTGCGACAAGCTCAAAGTTCCCATGTCTCCCGCTGCGGAGAGTGATGGAGAGATGACTCTGTTCCCTGAGTCCACTGCCAAAGAACTCGCTCAATTTGGTGATGTTAGCACCTCCACGGCGGCACCCTCCAAAGAAGGAGGCGATGATGAAGACGCCGAAGATCCGGAGGCTACGAAGAGCGACAGTGAGCAGCAACAAGGCGACAGTGATAATGAAGAGTAGATCTTAGGGCTCTCCTCCTCTCTTTTCCTTTTTGGTGTCTTGATGCCAAAGGGAGAGATATTGGAAGGGGGTACTTAGTGTTATTTTTGTTGTCTCTTTTGATCCTACTATGGACGTGTATCATGTTTTAAAAACTCTCGCATTTCAATATTTACAATGTTTGCTATGCTTAATTGTGATGTGATGCTTGAAATAACTTATTTATCACACATATTCATTGTCTTATCACAAATTATGAACACATCACTTAGGCACTCCACCATAACATGTAAATGTATAATAACTCTCTCAATTTATTTATTCTTAATGCATACATTGAGGGGGGGTTACTTATACACATACATGTTATAAATATCAATTAATACCTTTTTGTTGAATCTTAATATGTTGTCATCAATCACCAAAAAGGGGGAGATTGAAAGTGCATCTAGGTATCCCCGTGGGTTTTGGATGATTGATGACGACAATTAATAGACTAATGAGTTGAGTTGATATTAAGCACAAGTGTGATGATTGAAATGAAACAAAATCCCTCAAAAAGGAAAAGGTTGAAACGGGCGTTGAAGACTCAAGCATAGAATTAGGGTTTCTATTGTGTTGAGTTTAGACTAGCCGTATCAAGTGTGAGAGTGTGTGTATCAAGTGCATTGAGATCTTCAAAGAGGGCTCAAAGTGGTGGTTGAGAGAAAAACCTAAGTGAGAAGCCTTTGAGAGAAAATTCCCAGGAATCGGACTTGTTCGGGCCTCATCGGACTTGTTCGGGCCTCAGGTCGGACTAGTCCGGGTGGCCAGTTTAGTCTGTTTTGGGACAGACTAAAGGTCTATATTGGAGTTCAGACTTGTCTGTATGGGTACAGACTAGTCCGTTCTGCCTTGATGAGTGTCTGTGGAGCTAAGTCCCGGGAGGCCAAACTTGTCCGCCACAGTGGTCAGACTAGTCTGAACCACCCAGAGTAGTCTGTTTTGGGACGGACTAAATGTTTCTGTCTGAGTTCGGACTTGTCCGTTTTGGTACGGACTAATCCATTTAATCCTTAGTGTGAGATCTCGTAGTCAAGTCCTGGGAGGTCAGACTTGTCTACCTTAGTGGTCGGACTAGTCCGGGCTCTCCCAGAGTAGTCCATTTTCAGCCGGACTAAAGCATTCTATCCGACTTCGGACTAGTCCATTTTTGGCCGGACTAGTCCAGGTTGCTATGACATTTGAAATTCAAATGTTTGGCGGAGACGTCACCTCTTTTTTCGATCGGTGACGTCGGATTGTCGGTGGTCCCAAGAGACCGGACTAGTCCGGATTTCAGTTGTTGGCAACGGTTAGTTGTCGGGACCCCCAACTCCTATTTGAATTATCTTGAACCCTAGCACCGCCACAACTGTCCTTGAGCCTTCCAAAGGCTTCTACTCCGTCTACTTGCCCTCTAAGACTAAATCTTGAAGAGATTAGGGATTGGGAAGGAGAGTGAAGGAAGATCATCGTGCTCTGGCTCTCGGTTTGATCTCTTGCACTTGGTGTTGCATTTTGTGGCTTGTGTGAGTTGAGCTTCGTGTGCTCCTTGTTGTATTCATTTGTGGGAGCCTCAACTTGTGAGCATCTCCAAAAACTTGGTGATTACCCTTTGTTATAGTGGAAACCAAGCCGGCCATTTGTGGTGGCTTGGTGAGAAGAGGGTCAAGTGAGAATTGGTCCTTGTGTGGACTTCTCAACGTGGATGTAGGCTTCTTTGTGGAGCTGAACCACAGGATAAATCGTGTCTCTCTTCTTGTTTTACTTTTCGTAATCACTCGAATTACTTTTAGGGTTCATGTCGTTCTTTGCATTGTTCTTCGTTGAAATTTGGGAACCTAATTGCTTACAATTGTTAATCTAAGTTGTACTAGGTTGCTATACATTGCATCTTTCTTTCGTGAACCTAAATTCCGCAAGCAACTTGTAGAAATCAAGTTTCTAGGTTTTCACCCTGTGCTGAGCGGACTAGTCCGGCCCTGACCAGACTAGTCCGGCCTCAAAGGTTTAATCTCGTTTGATTAAGCAATTTTAGGTCATATTGTCTATTCACCCCCCCTCTAGACGACTTTCACGAACGGATTAAACCCATTAGTAGCTAAGCCAAACCGAATATTATGAGATTCTAATGCAAATTCTGGGAACTCTTCATCAAATCTCTTCCACACCAGTGCATCAGCTGGATGTCGTAGTGCACCGTCCTTGGTGCGTTCCTCATCATGCCATCTTGCAAGAGCTGCAGTTTGTTTACACATAAACATTCTTTTCAATCTCTCTTTAACAGGAAAGTATTGCAATACTTTGCAAGGCCTTGCTTTTCTTCTTCCCTTCTTTGTTAATACAGACTCAGGTTCCTTATCCTTCCACCTTGAAGCCTTACAGGTTGAACAAAAATCATCATCATTTTTTTCCTTCCAATACAATTCACAGTTATTCGGGCCTGCATCAATGTTTTTATATCCCAGACCAAATTTAGAAATAATTTTCTTAGCCTCATAAAAGTTCTTGGGTAGATCCTTTCCATTTGAAATTGCAATTCACAGAACCTCAATTAGGTCACCAAAAGATTTATTTGACCATTTGTTAATGGATTTCACATTAAATAGAAGCACAAACAGAGTTAGCTCATTCAGTTCACAACTGATCCATAGAGGCTTTTTGGAATCTTCAAGTTGTTTATAAAACTGTTGTGCTTCTAATTGGGTCTTTTTGACGGTGCTTGACCATCCGTCATAGGCGTATCATCATACATATGTACAACAATATCTTCTATCAGTTCAGTGACATTGACATGCATTTCCTCACCATGAGAGTTTGGTTTTGAACTACTAGTGTGTTGCACTGAATGATCACCATGAAAAAAACCATTCATCATAATTTTCAAGTATCCCATTGCACACCAAGTGTCCAAACATCTCATCCCTTGGTTGTACAGTAGTGTGCACGCATGTTTCACATGGGAAATAAATCTTGATACCTTCGGGCTTATCTTTGAATGCAAATTCAATAAACCTCTCAACACCAGCTATATATGGATCAGAACTTTTAGGATAACGTAAAAGATGCTTGACCATTGCAACGTCCATTCTAAAATTGTAAAATAAATAAATTCAAGTCACTGTCAAATCTACAGATTGGGGACGAATGATATCTGTGATGGGGATGTCGGATACCTGACTGTGTCGGGATGACACCACCCAGACTTCCTGAGGTGCGGGCGGCCCAACGAAGTCGCGAGAGCTCGGAGGGTAGGGGTCGGAGATGCAGCTGGCAGCCGGCAACCAGACTGAGTCGGGGTGGAGCCACGCCGGACTGCCTCAGGTGCGGATGGGGGCGCCAGGCGCAGGCTGCAGGTTGCAGGGCGTCGGTGCCGGGAAGAACGGGGATGAAGATGGAGGCACCACCTCAGCGCGGAAGGCAAGGACGGAGTCGCCAGGAAGACGAAGAAGATGTGGTGGCGGAGATAGAAAGACTGCTAGGGAATGATTCAATCTTAATGGACCACGGTGGTCTGAGGTGGTCTGAGGCGCACCCGACAGACGGGCGTGGGGGCGCACAGAAGGCGGGAAAAAAAATTTGGTGGCCTGTGTTCCGTCGTCCGTTGGAGACATCAGATTTTAGGTAGCTTACAGACGCTCTTTGCAGCACCCAAAAGGTCGAATCCGTCTTACTTTTGTGTCCCCTCCGTTGAAGTCAGTCTTACAATGCATAATAAGTGTTGTGACATAATAGTTTACAACACATATAACTATGTGTTGCTATGTATGTGTTGCTAAAGAGGGGTTTGTTTTGTAGTGAATTAGCAATCGATCCCAACTATTGAGCTTCCAAGCTTTCGATGGAGGAACAGGGTTAGGTCTTGTTTGAATTACAATTTAAGGAACCAGATGCATATTTGAAATGCAATCTGGTTTCCAGGTCATCAAGTACATGCAGCAGTTTCCACAACCTTGTTTAAGTTGCATCTATGCAACCTTGTTTAAGTTGTGGTTTGCACAAGCTTAAGAGGAGACCCCCTGCTGATGATTGCTTGGGGTTGAGCGCGAGGGCGCACCGGGCCCTGAGCACGGCGTAGCCAAGCAGCCTGTAGCCCGCCATGAAGGCGACCATGACGCCAACGTTGCGCCACCTGCACTCCTCGCCGAGCCCCTCCCGACGCAGCACTTGGTCCCCGGTGGCCAGGCACTCGCCCAGCGCCTGCACCACGCATCTCCCGCCTCCGGCGAACTCGTTCACCAGCAGCCCTTCGAAGGGCCACTTGAACAGCGACAGGTAGTGCATCAACACCCAGCACCCCGGCATCGCCGACCGCGTGATGAAGTAGCCGGAGAAGAGGAAGAAGGAACCCATCACCCCCTGGATCGCAGCGTTCCCCACCACAAAGTCCGGCGCTGCCGCCGCGAAGCACACCACCACCGAGTTGGCCGTGTACAGGATCAGCCATATGAGCAGGACGAAGTAGCCGAACGCCGAGGCCGTGCGCCGAAGCCCCGCCAGCCAGTACACCGGTGCCGCGAACACGACGGCCAGCGCGAGCTGGAAGGGCAGGAACACCAGGGCGTTGGCCACCGCGTACGACGACACGCGGTACGCCCCCGACGAGGTCTCCTTGGCCAGGATCTCGCGCTCCTGCAGGAAGATGGGCAGCGCCTCCGTCGTGGACGACAGCAGGAAGGTGAGCAGGAAGGCAAAGAGCCCTACGCGCTCCGCCACCTTGTCCTCGCCGAGGTCGTAGAAGATGGAGCCCAGCGCCAGCCCGGCCACCAGCATGCACACCGTGCGTCCCGCGAACAGCTGCCGCGTCCGCGCCACGTTCTTGAAGAAGCGTTGCGACAGCACCGCCACCTCGCTCGCCCAGGAGTTGGCTGGAACATGGTGTTCCCGTCGGCCACCTGCTCGCATGCTGTTCTCGTCGGCCACCTGCTCCTTGTGCAGCCGGAACAGCTGCTGCAGCGTGCACCGCCTCTCAAGGTGTGGAGATCCACGGTGGTGGATGCGGAGCGCGTCCACGGAGTCAATAGCGAACTCCACAGTGTCCACGTGTGGGGGCAGCTGGAGGCCGGCGGCGGCCAGCAGGGAGCGGAGCTCTTCAACGGTGCCGTGGTGGAGGACGGAGCCGGCGGCGAGCAGGAGGACGGAGTCGAACATCTTGACGATGCGCGCTCCCGGCTGGTGGATGCTGAGCAGAATCGTGCGGCCGCGCGACTCCGCCATGGCGCGGAGCGCGCCCACGATCTGGAGCGCGGAGGCGCTGTCGAGCCCGGAGGTGGGCTCGTCGAGGATGAGCACGGAGGGGTTGTGCACCGCCTCCACGCCGATGGACACCCGGCGTCGCTCCCCGCCAGAGAGGTCCTTGACCCTGGTGCCGGCGACGCGGCGCAGGGTGAGCTCGTCGAGGAGCGCGTCCACGTCCTTATTGTTGGCGGGCGCGCGCGTGCCGAGGCGAAGGCGCGCGCTGAACAGAAGCGTCTCGCGCACGGTGAGCAGCGGGAAGAGGACGTCGCGCTGGGTCACGTAGCCGGAGACGCGGCGGAGGTCGGCGCTCTGGGCCACGGCGCCGTCGAGGAGGAGATCGGCGGCCGGCGGGGAGAGGCGGCCGGCGAGGATCTCGAGCAGCGTGGACTTGCCGGCGCCGCTGGGGCCCACGATGGCGAGGAGCTGGCCGGGGCGGGCGCGGCAGGAGACGTCCCGGAGCACGTGGCGGACGCCGCTGTTGTTGTTGATGTGCTGGTGGTGGTCTTGGTCCTCGTCAGCTCTGCTCCACACCTTGAGAGGGTGACCTCTGGCGGTGGACACGGCGACGTGGTAGTTGATGCCCCTGGCTTGGATCTCGCAGCCCTTGGCCATTAGTCTTGGATTATTGCTTGCTTGCTTGGGTTTGGTATCCACCATTTCTCTACATGCTAGTGAGCTTGCATTGGGGAGAGCTGAGTGATATTGAGTAGAGGCGGTTGGTTGGGCATCACATGCATGCATCTGGCTGCATGAGTGGTTGGCTTGCGAGCTGCCAGGAAGAGCCAAGCACTAGGCCACTAGCTAGTGAGTGCTCCATGATCAGAGTGAGTCCAAAGACCGATGTGTCGAGGGTTTTGGCTGGAGTGACCCGTGACCTCGCCCGCCAACCCCACCTCGCCATAAAGGGATGCATGGCGCCAATCCGCCCGTGAAGACGGATGTGTCCAGGGTGTTGGCTGGCGTGGCGTGACCTCGCCCGTGAAGGCTATCTTCTTCATTTCTGATACCATTTACCTATTTATATAACAGATCGTATACTAGTATTCTCTTAGGATTTGGAAAATTTTTATAGATTTGATCTTTGAGAATGCTAATTTTTAAACGTCTGAAATTTGCTTAACATGTGTGATTCCGATCTATTTTGAATTACATATGCTTTGTCAATTTAAAAAAGATGAAGTGGATAGAAATACAAGCCAACAACCGACTTTAGCATCGAAGATGCTCGTAGCTGAATCTGATGCTCATTTGAACCCTCTAATTACGAACATGCAGCTGGCTAGACAAGGAGAGGAGTAATTCACGTGGTCTTCTTTCAAAAAGGAAAAAAAAACCGCCAACGTAATGATCTTAATCCACGTTCTAATATAAAGGCAAAAAGAAACATGAGGAGGAAAGCCGCGCATTGTTACCAAAGCCATATGTCACACCAGACGCTGTAAATGTGGAAACATTCGGAGTTGTAGTCCTGAGAATCTTGCTCAAACCTAGGAACACGCGATCTAGTGGGTGCTGAACATATGTGTCACTGGACAGCAGCATGCTACAAGAATTAGGATCATCAACAAGAGATGTTCGCCTCCTACTGCTTCAAGCTTAGGCTGAATCAAATATTGACCAGACGAGTCACAATGGTGAGTTGCTCTCCACCGAATGAGGTGTGCCATCATCAAGATCGCTAAATATTGTTTCGTTATCGTCCAACAATATTCTGTCTTCATTATCATTGTCAGGAGTTGAACCAGGCTGCATGAAAAACACAAAAGAAAATTAATCTAGTTTACGCAAATGACAGAACATATAAACAGAAAACAGAAAAGAGGGGGGGGGGGGGGGGGGGGGTCACCTGTGAACCATCTTCATCAGCAGTGCATATAAGATTCACTGAGGAACAACTGATTATCTCAGCTAGCAGCTGTAAGTTTACCCTATCAAAAGGCATGTCAGGAGCTCTGTCACAGAAAACTTGAACATGATTGGCAGCACTTTCGCCGTTACTTTCTGGCAAGTGACCCAAAGAAACATTGCTATTGTCACTCACGGCCAGATGTTGACCAACAGAGTTCAACCCATCATGGTTTGATTCTGGTGCACAAGGAGTCACAGAGGGAACACATGATGAATACTCCACATTGCATTCATTCCAGTCTGCTTCGTTGAACGGAGCACCATACTGTGCCCCAATCTTGGGGCCTCGACCACTTTTCTGAAAAACTTTGCAGAGAACACAAGCATCCTGCAAAAAAGAAGTAAGAACACATTTTATTAACCTCAGTGCATTGCCAAGGTATTGTTCCATCTCCAAACTAGTCTATAGGTACTGCGAACAACTCAACGAGCAATTTTCAAAAGATGGATACTCATTATCATCATCCGAAAAAAAGGAGGCATTTCATTTATAGGGTAACTAGTACAAACACAGAAAAGGGATCTGTACCAGTTTAGGTCCACAAGCTGCTAGATCCTTGTCCTCCAGCCTATATTCATACATTACCCAGTCAGTTCTTTGACCTCGCGGTGGCTTGCCAAGATGAAACACCAAAGTTCTTTTCATCCCCACAATCCTAGAATCATATATGACTGGCCTGTCCTTTCCCGTAGCTTTCCAATATCCAACTCCAGTTGAGCGGTTCGTTCTTACCCCACTAGAATATTTCCTATCACGTGGGCAAAAGAAATGCCATACTAGATCATTACTCTCCAAGGAAGCTTTCTCTACAAAAAAAAAAAAAGTTAAAGAAGAGGCGATCAAACATCACGGCAGTCTAACATATTAGAAAAGGATAAGTAGAACTATGGTATACTACCTGGAAGATCCCAAGGGGCAAACTTGTATATATCAATCTCGGTAATGGCATTACCGCGTAAGTGTTTTCCCAGTATCTTCCTCTTTAAGTAGTAGACAGTGAGTTCAACGTCAGTTGGATGGAACCGGAATCCGGGAGGAAGCGATGTCTTGGCCATAGGAGGATAGTTTGTTTCTCTTTATTAGTAGTAAAAACAGGATACAGAAGTGGAAAAAGAAAAAGATCTGATCCTAGTCAGAAAAGAAGAGATCTCGGAGAATAGTAACAGAGGTTGTTAAGTAGTATCAAGTAGTCCGATGTCGAAATATGGTTACAGAGCACCAGAAGAAGCGTCCATGGCATCCAAACCAAAGGAAGCAGAGGTGATCCTTTTCCCTGATATCAAAAGAAGAAATGTGAACCGCCATAATTTTCCCATAATGTCAATAATAAAATTTGAGACATGGAAACTAACCTAGGGTACGGCGGTACGCAGGAGGAATAGGAGAGGGAACCGATGCTACGCAATGCAATCCTACAAAAAAATACACTGTACAAGATAGCAAGAGCGCGCCAGCCAGGTTCGTAATACAGAAGGGCAGGAGACGGATACTTACGAAGAGGAGGAGCAAGATTCATTGGTGACGGGCCGAGGACGAGGAGAGGGGAGGTCTCCGCCGCCGGCGCCGAGGTGGCTGCGACGACAGGAAAGGAGGGTGGCAATGGCGATTGGCGAGGGCCCCTTCCTTGTCAATGATGATGGGCTATGTACGATGTTGGCCCATGGGCTCTAACGAATGGGTTGGGCCTCCGCGTCCATTTCCCTATTTTTTTGAACAGTCGAAAGTCTGCCCTGCCCTGCCCTGCTGTAACACCCTATTCCTGCAAAGGAAACAAAGCGCAATACTCGCGTGTGTCAGGATCAGTTTTCATCACACACGAGCACAAAAAGAGATATCATATATATAATTAAGCCAAGCTCGATAAACATGATAGGCCAAGTACGGCAAGTACATCATCATCGGTACAAGAATGACCCGTAGGTCTAAAAAAAAAACTCATGACAGCGGAAAGGTAGTAGTAGGATCTCCATCACAGGCACCGTCCGTGGGAACACCCGCCTAGGCCTGAGCACCAGTGCCGTCTCCGTCGAACTCCTCGTCCATCTCTCCACCACTGGGCCCTGAGCAGCAATATATGCACAAGAAAATAGAAAAGGAAAGAAGCGAGGATGAGTACCTAATGTACTCCGCGAGTGAGGGAAATTATGACATGCAGGATATTCAATGAGGATAAGCTGACACGGGTTAGTCTCTATGCAACCTTATTTCCCTAAGTTGACCTTAGCATCCTATTTACTAGGTGAGGGACTCATATATATAATAATAAGAATAAACCGTCGGGTGACACCCACCCGACTCACCACCGTCCAGGTTACCCCACTTGGAACCAACTCACCGGGTCAACCGCCCGACTCACCAACAACCAACCAATCCCAAACTGACTAATCAAGGCAGTACTACCAGGCGCGCTCGTGACCGTGAGCACGGCTATCTAGATAGATTTATACTCTGCAGAGTTTGTACCACTTTACCCACAAGTTGTGATTCCATCGTCTAACGACGACTAAGAAAACTTCATCCTGCCATCTCACACTGCCCAAGGTGTGTGGGTAGGAGTCCAAAACAGAGCATTTATAAAGGGTCTCCCAACAAGTACGAGCGCTCTAAGGTTTCGCCTACCACGACATAATGGAGTACACCCTCTGACGTGGCAGCCCCCTCTTGAGCCATGTAGATCCCAGAGCAGGTAACGCTGAACTCGTTCCCCGCACCAACCATTGCCCATACTCATTGAAAGATCTCCTAGATAAATGGCTAAGCCGTTCCATACCGTCATGTGGTGGTACGGTAATACCTGGTTGCAATGTCACCAAGAACCGGTCCTTAGAATCTAGGGCAGGCGCCAACACAAATGAACCTGAGTCTCGTGCGTACTGCACCCACCACTCAAACCTGCCTGCCTAGATTCCTATCAACTACACCATCCTGCCATATTCACAATAATACAGAGTATAGCAGAGTAAGCATAATAGCAATTTTAAGTAAAGTTACTCCCCCAACTATGACAGCATGGCTAAGCAGTAGTAACCACCCACAAAAATACCCTAACATCTACCCAATATAGCAACAAGGAATATTATGGAAATCTAGGGAAACAGTCTAGCATAGGATTCAAATTAATTGACTTGCATGCAACTAGTTCTATCTATATCCTTAATAATCCCTAAACGGAGCAAAGTGTTCAAGGACACTCGCCTGGGTAGTGTGGGTCGACGTAGTCAAACACCTGGTCCTGAAGGCTGAAAGTCGACTCCGGGATCGCCTCTAATCACATAATCACATGCAAGGAAATGGTACGGAAAACCGGATCGCCTCTAAAAACTGAATAAAAGGGGGTTCCAGGGGCTTCCTAGCAAAACCGAGGGCTAAAGTACGGAAAACCGGAGATCTTCAGGGGTGTGGGCGCGCCTGATCATGGACCGTCGGATCCAAAATCTGCGGCCCAGATTAGAAGGGCGAAGGGGTACGCGCGGGGTTTTAAAGTGGCCGCCAGATCGGTGACCCACGGCCCCGATCGGAGGAGCGATGTGGCAGCACCATAACCCTAGGATTTAAAACAAGCAGCCGAGATCCAACCGAGCGAAGGGGTATCACACGGTCTAATCGTGGCCGTGGAAGTGGGATCCAATGGCACACGGCGCCTTCCGGCCGGATTTGGTCACCGGCCGTGGCCATGCACGGCGACGCGCCATGGCTAGGCTGCCGAGCTCGCCGGAGCCGAAGCAACCCATGCCAGGAAACCCTAATCCTCCCATCTAACCGCCTAAAACGAAAGAGCAGACGCAGGTGAACCCATCTAGAGTGTAGGCGTGACTCGGGGAGGTGTGGAAATGGGAGATCCACGGAGGGAGCTAGTGAACAAGCACGACAACATAGATTTGCACCAAACCGAGCTACTCCAGCGCCAAAGAGTGATGGAACCGAGGAAAGAGGTATCGAGGTGCTCACCGAGAGGGTTAGATCGGCCCAAGAAGATGCGGTGCGAGCGTGTGACGGGGGTAGACGGCGACGCCTGCCGGTCTACGGGGAAACGGCGATGGAGAGGTGATCTCTAGCGTCCTTGCCGAAACCCTACAAGCAGTGGAAGTGGGTGAGCATGCAGACCGTGGGAGAAGACGGGTGAGAACACGCAGCGGCTGCTCACCGGGGGAGGGGCGGCGGCGGAGCAGGGCTCTCGCGCGAGCGAAGAACTGGGAGCGGAGAGGCTAAGTCCGGGGGGGGGGGGGGGGGGGGGTTATAGGCGGGGCTTGCGTGCGAGTCACGAAGAGGAGCCGCATATTCTTGGCGATTATAGGGATCCACGAGGGGCAGGTCTTGGCGTCCGCGCCGCGGCCGAGGCACGGGACCCGCGCGACCCGCGCGAGAGAGAGAAGGCGTGAGGGAGAGGAAAGCCGACGGGTGGGCCCGGCGCGTCGGCGGCTGGGGGGTAACGGACAAGAGGGCAGGCGGATCCGAGGCGCGCGTACGGGCGCGCGCGCGAATGGGCCGGCGGAAGAAAAGAAGGAGTGGGCCGGGGCCGAGATGGGAGAGAAAAAGGGAAGACTTGGGGTTGGGCCAAGAAGAGGTAAGGGAATCGCGGCCCAAAGAGCCTTTGGCCAAGATGAAGATTTTCAAATTTCAGATTTTAAGTCTTTTTTCCAAATTCAAATTTTAGGTGAATGACAAACATGAGCAGAACATCCAAGAAAAATTTAAATAGCCTCTCTAAAAATATTGGGGTGCTACAACTCTACCCCCCTCAAAGAAATCTCGACCCGAGATTTAAGAGGCTTACCGAAGAAGTCGGGGAAATCCCTCCTGAGCTCATCTTCTCGCTCCCAAGTAGACTCCTTCTCCGAGTGATGCTTCCATTGCACCTTGCACATGGGAATCTTCTTGTACCTGGTGGTACGCTCTGACCTCTCTAGAATCTGGACAGGATACTCCGCGTAGGACAAATCCTCCTGCACATCCAAATCATCCATAGATAGCTGCTCCTCCGGTGCTCTGAGGCATTTCTTCAACTGAGAGACATGGAAAACATCATGCACATCTGCCAGCCGAGGTGGCAACTCCAACCGGTAAGCAACCTCTCCTCTTCTAGCCAACACCTTGAAAGGTCCAATATACCGAGGTGCTAGCTTGCCCTTTACTTTGAACCGACAAGGCCCTCTAATGGGTGACACTTTGAGGTACACAAAGTCTCCCACCTCAAAGGTCAACTCTCGCCTCCGAGTATCCGCATAGCTCTTCTGTCTAGTCTGGGCTGCCTTCAAGTTCTGACGAATCTCACGCACCTTCTCTTCAGCAACGCTCAACGACTCTGGCCCAAATACCTGTCCCTCGCTTGCCTGGCTCCAAAACAAGGGTGTCATGCACTTCCTTCCATATAAAGCCTCGAATGGAGACATCTTCAAACTCGCCTGATAGTTGTTGTTATATGAGAACTCCGCATAAGGCAGATGCTTATCCCAGCTCTTGGTGTTCCTCAAGGCACAAGCTCTCAACATGTCTTCCAGAATTTGATTAACTCTCTCGGTCTGGCCATCCGTCTGCGGGTGATAGGCTGAGCTGAAGTCAAGTCGAGTACCCAAACACTCCTGTAATTTCTGCCAGAACCTCGACGTGAACTGAGCACCACGGTCAGAGACTATCTGCTTGGGCACCCCATGCTGGCACACAATCCTGGACATATACAACTCAGCCAAAGTAGAAACAGTGTAAGCCTCCTTGACAGGGATAAAACGAGCAACCTTGGTCAACCGATCAACTACCACCCAGATAGAATCATACCCCGACTGGGTCCTGGGTAATCCAACAATGAAATCCATGCTGACCTCCTCAAACTTCCACTCAGGCACCCTCAAAGGCTGAAGTAATCCTGCAGGTCTCTAATGCTCCGCCTTCACAAGCTGACACGTCTCACAAAGAGCCACATACTGAGCCACCTCACGCTTCATTCGACGCCACCAGAAGCGCTCCTTGAGATCCTGATACATCTTGGTACTCCCAGGGTGAATGGAGTAACCCGAATCATGTGCCTCTCTCAAGATCAACTGACGGAGAGCCTCATACTCAGGCACACAAATCCTCTTCCCAAGCCACAGAGTCCCCTGCTCATCCTCCCGGTATCCCGTAACCTTGCCGTCCTTCATCAACCTCTTAAGCTTCAAAATCTCTCTATCATCCTTCTGGCCATCCTGAATATCACGCTCCAAGGTGGAGTTCACATCCATGACCACTGCATCAGCACTGGACACCAAGCTGAGGTTAAGTCTCGCAAACTCTTCACACAACTGAGGCTGCAACATCAAAGCATTGCAATGCACCTTCCTGCTCAGAGCATCTGCCACAACATTAGCTTTTCCCGAATGATAGTTGATGCCCACATTAAAGTCATTAATGAGCTCCAGCCACTTGCGCTGTCTGAGATTTAGATCCGGCTGAGAGAATATATACTTGAGGCTCTTATGATCTGTATAAATCTTCGTCTTCTTCCCCATCAAGTAGTGCCTCCAAATCTTCAACGCATGAACCACCGCAGCCAACTCCAAGTCGTGAGTCGGATAATTCCTCTCATGCTTCCGAAGCTGCCTAGAAGCATAGGCCACCACATGTCCCTCCTGCATAAGGACACAACCCAAACCCTGCCGAGATGCATCACAATAGACCGAAAACTCCTTCTGCATATCAGGCATCACCAACACTGGCGCAGTAGTCAACTTCATCTTCAACTCCTGAAAGCTCGCCTCACACTCGGGCGTCCAGACGAAAGCTGCTCCCTTCTCAAGCAACTTGGTAAGCGGCTTAGAAATCTTCGAGAAACCCTCAATAAAGCGGCGGTAATAGCCCGCCATCCCCAAGAAACTCCTGATCTGGCCAACATCCACAGGTGCCTCCCATTTCAACACATCCGCCACCTTGCCTGGATCAACATAAACTCCTCCTTCAGATATAACATGCCCCAGGAAGGACACCTCTTTCAACCAGAACTCGCACTTGCTGAACTTGGCATACAACTGATGGTCCCGAAGCTTCTGCAACACCAACCTCAAATGCTCCTCATGCTCATCTTCATCCCTCGAGAAAACCAGAATATCATCAATGAAGACCACCACAAACTTATCCAAATAGTCCATGAATACCTTATTCATAAGGTACATAAAGTAAGCTGGAGCGTTGGTCAACCCAAAGGACATAGCCGTGTACTCATAGAGACCATAACGAGTGACAAAAGCTGTCTTCGGGATGTCCGAGGGTCGAACCTTCATCTGATGGTACCCAGAACGAAGATCAATATTAGAGAACACGCAAGCTCCTCTAAGCTGATCAAGCAAATCCTCAATACGCGGCAGGGGATACTTGTTCTTGATGGTCACGGCATTAAGAGCCCGATAATCAACGCACAACCGTTGGGTCCCATCCTTCTTCGTCACAAAGATAACCGACGCTCCCCAAGGAGAGGAACTAGGGCGAATAAAACCCTTACTCAACAACTCATCAATATGGTCCTTCAGCTCCGCTAGCTGCTGAGAGTCCATCCTGTAGGGTCTCTTATAGATAGGAGCAGTACCAGGTATTAGTTCAATAACAAACTCAATATCACGATCAGGTGGCATACCTGGCAACTCCTCAGGAAAAACGTCAGAGAACTCCTTTACCACCCGAATCTCTTCTGGTTCACCCATCTGATTAATCCGGATCCTCTCGATCGACGCTGGGGTAGAAGTGTACTCCACCAAAGTACCGTCAGGATAAGTCAACCTCACAGTCCGTGTAGCACAGAGAATCACCCCATCATATTTGGCCAGACAATCCATCCCCAAGATAATATCCAATCCTCGTGACTCCAACACAATAAGGTTTGCAGAGAAAACCATCCCCATAATGTCAATACCGACATTGGGGCACACCACATTAGTCCTGAACTCTCCTCCGGGAGAGTGGACCACCATCATATGCGTAATAGAAGAAGTCCCCAAAGAGTGTCTCCGAACAAACTCGTGAGCAATAAATGAGTGAGTAGCACCTGAATCGAACAAGACAGAAGCGGGGTAAGAATTAGCAAGAAACATACCAAACACCACGTCTGGGGCCTCCTGAGCCTCCTCCAAGGCCACGTGGTTCACCCGACCACGTGTGAACCTCTGCTGCTGCTGCTGCTGCTGTGACTGCGACACTGGCTTCTTCGGGCAACGGTTGGCAAAGTGTATTGTATCTCCGCAGTTATAGCACTGAAGATCACCTCTGGCTCCCTGAGACCTGCCTCCCTGACTCTGCTGGAACTGTCCTGGTGGACGAGGCGGAAGAGTAGTGCGTTGCTGGGGCTGCTGGGCATGCTGCTGCTGTTGTGGCTGTCTGTAAGCTGGTGTCGGGTACCTCTGTGGCTGCCACTGTCCCACCGGTGGTCTGTAGGGTCCACCCGGCTGAGGTGCGAAGCGGGGGCGTGCTCCACTGCTCGAAGACTAGCCCTGGAAAGTAGTCATCCGCTTCCTGTGTGCCTCCAACTCTGGTAGCTACCTCTCCATCACGTATGCCTTGTCAATCATCATCTGGAAACACCCGTAGTAACTGCTGGACAGAGCATTCTTCAATTCTTCATTCAACCCCTGGATGAAACAGTCCTGCTTCAGGTCATCTGTCCTGACCTCCTATGGCGCGTAGCCCGACAGCTGCGTGAAGCGAGTGAGGTACTCACGCACTGTCGACCCTCCCTGCCTCAAGCTCAGAAACTTCTTGCGCTTCATCTTGACCTCTCCTGCTGGAATAAAGTGACTCCGGAAGCTGTGACAGAACTCCTCCCAAGTGATGCTCTCGGGGGCGGCTGTGAGCGGCAGTGAGTGCCGTCCACCAGTCAGCTGTCGGTCCTGCCAGCTGGTGAGCAGCTAGCAAAACCCTCTCCGGGCCCACACACTGTATCAGCCTCAGCTTACTGTCAACAGCCTTCAACCAGTCATCCGCGTCCATAGGCTCCACGGGACGACTGAAGACAGGAGGCTGTGTGCTCTGAAAGTCTCGGAGGCACGAACGCAGGCCCCCACCAGGAGCAGGCGGTGGCGGGGGAGCTGGCTGCATGTTGGCTAGCACCTGGGTCAGACTCTGGAGAATCTGGTTCTGTGCTGCCAACATCTGCTGCACCCCAGAAGCGACAGGTGCACCACGAGCTCCACGACCCGCCCAACCAGGCATCTGAAAGGCGGGGCCCTCATCCTCTGGAGGCTCACCGCGGCCTCTGCCACGACCACGTCCCCTGCCTGCCATCTGTTACATGTATTATAACACGTAAGCTATAGCAATATATAATAAAAGGCAATGTGGGGCAAAATTTTTCCAAAAACAAGGAAAATCATCTAATAGCCCTACTAATAATAAAAACAATCACAACCATGCACACGCATCAGACAAAACCAGTATCAAGCAAATCAAGCCATGAAGAAAATTTAACGGCTACGCGACCCAGAACTAGGTGACCACCTATCCTAAGTGTGGCTCTTTGGGGTAGTTCCACAATTTTGAATAAGAGGAGGATAGAAAGGTTCATTTATTAGAAACTTTTCAAACAAATAAGTAGGAGAGACAAAGTTTTCTCGAAAAGAGGTAAGGCACGAAGAAATAGAGACACACACCATATTTTCGCAAATTTTTCTTGTGTAAAGGATCGTTGAGGCGAAAATAGTTTTAGTTCACGACCATTTCTAACTAGGTTGGGGTCCTAGGGACAGCATCGGCTTTGATACCAACTTGTAACACCCTGTTCCTGCAAAGGAAACAAAGCGCAATACTCGCGTGTGCCAGGATCAGTTTTCATCACACACGAGCACAAAAGAGATATCATATATATAATTAAGCCAAGCTCGATAAACATGATAGGCCAAGTACGGCAAGTACATCATCATCGGTACAAGAATGACCCGTAGGTCTAAAAGAAAAACTCATGACAGCGGAAAGGTAGTAGTAGGATCTCCATCACAGGCACCGTCCGTGGGAACACCCGCCTAGGCCTGAGCACCAGTGTCGTCTCCGTCGAACTCCTCGTCCATCTCTCCACCACTGGGCCCGGAGCAGCAATATATGCACAAGAAAATAGAAAAGGAAAGAAGCGAGGATGAGTACCTAATGCACTCCGTGAGTGAGGGAAATTATGACATGCAGGCTATTCAATGAGGAAAAGCTGACGCGGGTTAGTCTCTATGCAACCTTATTTCCCTAAGTTGACCTTAGCATCCTATTTACTAGGTGAGGGACTCATATATATAATAATAAGAATAAACCGCCGGGTGACACCCACCCGACTCACCACCGTCCAGGTTACCCCGCCTGGAACCAACTCACCGGGTCAACCGCCCGACTCACCAACAACCAACCAATCCCAAACTGACTAATCAAGGCAGTACTACCAGGCGCGCTCGTGACCGTGAGCACGACTATCTAGATAGATTTATACTCTGCAGAGTTTGTACCACTTTACCCACAAGTTGTGATTCCATCGTCTAACGACGACTAAGAAAACTCCATCCTGCCATCTCACACTGCCTAAGGTGTGTGGCCAGGAGTCCAAAACAGAGCCTTTACAAAGGTTCTCCCAACAAGTACGAGCGCTCTAAGGTTTCGCCTACCACGACATAATGGAGTACACCCTCCGACGTGGCAGCCCCCTCTTGAGCCATGCGGATCCCAGAGCAGGTAACACTGAACTTGTTCCCCGCACCAACCATTGCCCATACTCATTGAAAGATCTCCTAGATAAATGGCTAAGTCGTTCCATACCGTAATGTGGTGGTACGGTAATACCTGGTTGCAATGTCACCAAGAACCGGTCCTTAGAATCTAGGGCAGGCGCCAACACAAATGAACCCGAGTCTCGTGCGTACTGCACCCACCACTCAAACCTGTCTGCCTAGATTCCTATCAACTACACCATCCCGCCATATCCACAATAATACAGAGTATAGCAGAGTAAGCATAATAACAATTTTAAGTAAAGTTACTCCCCCAACTATGACAGCATGGCTAAGCAGTAGTAACCACCCACAAAAATACCCTAACATCTACCCAATATAGCAACAAGGAATATTATGGAAATCTAGGGAAACAGTCTAGCATAGGATTCAAATTAATTGACTTGCATGCAACTAGTTCTATCTATATCCTTAATAATCCCTAAACGGAGCAAAGTGGTCAAGGACACTCGCCTGAGTAGTGTGGGTCGACGTAGTCAAACATCTGGTCCTGAAGGCTGAAAGTCGACTCCAGGATCGCCTCTAATCACATAATCACATGCAAGGAAATGGTACAAAGAAAATAAGTACAAGCGTGAAAGTATAAGCATAAGGATAAACACAGCATACACACAACAAGGCATTTTCATATACTCCAAAGTGATTCAATCAAGTGCTATTATACCCACCCTAAGCAATTTGCATTTTTTATTATTTTATGTGCCAAGAAACATCTAAAGGGTGCATCACATGTTTTATTAAACTTTTACATACTTTACTATGCATGGAAATAACATTTTACAAATACTAGATTCTATTACACATAAAATGATGTTTAAATACTCCCTAAACATGTGATTTAAGTGAATACCTACTACTGTAGGGGCTAAACTATAAATACCACATAGATCAGGGGCTAATCTGCTAATTAGTATACTGCAGAAACAATTAAAATGCAAAAATAGGGAAGTACAGGGGCCTAGGAGCTATTCTGCAGCTAAAAACCGAATAAAAGGGGGTTCCAGGGGCTTCCTAGCAAAACCGAGGGCTAAAGTGCGGAAAACCGGAGATCTTCAGGGGTGTGTGCGCGCCTGATCATGGACCGTCGGATCCAAAATCTGCGGCCCAGATTAGAAGGGCGAAGGGGTACGCGCGGGGTTTTAAAGTGGCCGCCGGATCGGTGACCCACGTCTGAGGAGCGACGTGGCAGCACCCTAACCCTAGGATTTAAAACAAGCGGCTGAGATCCAACCGAGCGAAGGGGTATCGCACGGTCTAATCGTGGACGTGGAAGTGGGATCCAACGGCACACGGCGCCTTCCGGCCGGATTTGGTCACCGGCGGTGGCCATGCACGGCGACGCGCCATGGCTAGGCCGCCGAGCTCGCCGGAGCCGAAGCAACCCACGCCAGGAAACCCTAATCCTCCCATCTAACCGCCTAAAATGAAAGAGCAAACGCAGGTGAACCCATCTAGAGTGTAGGCGTGACTCGGGGAGGTGTGGAAATGGGAGATCCGCGGAGGGAGCTAGTGAACAAGCACGGCAACGTAGATTTGCACCAAACCGAGTTACTCCAGCGCCAAAGAGTGATGGAACCGAGGAAAGAGGTACCGAGGTGCTCACCGAGAGGGTTAGATCGGCCCAAGAAGATGCGGTGCGAGCGTGTGACGGGGGTAGACGGCGACGCCTGCCGGTCTACGGGGAAACGGCGACGGAGAGGTGATCTCTAGCGTCCTTGCCGAAACCCTACAAGCAGTGGAAGTGGGTGAGCATGCGGACCGTCGGAGAAGACGGGTGAGAAAACGCAGCGGCTGCTCACCGGGGGAGGGGCGGCGGCGGAGCAGGGCTCCCGCGCGGGCGAAGAACTGGGAGCGGGGAGGCTAAGTCGGGGGGGGGGGGGGGGGGGGGGGGGTTTATAGGCGGGGCTTGCGTGCGAGTCACTAAGAGGAGCCGCGGATTCTTGGCGATTATAGGGATCCGCGAGGGGCAGGTCTTGGCGTTCGCGCTGCGGCCGAGGCACGGGACCCGCGCGACCCGCGCGAGAGAGAGAAGGCGTGAGGGAGAGGAAAGCCGACGGGTGGGCCCGACGCGTCGGCGGCTGGGGGGGGGGGGGGGGGTAACGGACAAGAGGGCAGGCGGATCCGAGGCGCGCGTACGGGCGCGCGCGCGCGAATGGGCCGGCGGAAGAAAAGAAGGAGTGGGAGGGGGCCGAGATGGGAGAGAAAAAGGGAAGACTTGGGGTTGGGCCAAGAAGAGGTAAGGGAATCGCGGCCCAAAGAGCCTTTGGCCAGGATGAAGATTTTCAAATTTCAGACTTTAAGTCTTTTTTCCAAATTCAAATTTTAGGTGAATGACAAACATGAGCAGAACATCCAAGAAAAATTTAAATAGCCTCTCTAAAAATATTGGGGTGCTACACCTGCCGTCCTCTGAACTCACTGTACAGCTCGCTTGAACTAGATTCAAATCCCCGATCAGAATCGGATCAGTGTTACCTTCTTTTCGGCAGGCAGATGCAGATCAAAGGCTTTTGCTTGCTCACGGTGGCACAGAGGAAAGTGATGGCTCCAGCGCCATCATCTGATGAGCGGAGGAAGCGCGACAGCCCATGGGGTGCAGTTAGCTTGGGAGCCCGAGGAGGAAGGCGCCTCGCCGTCGCCGAACGTACAATACAATTCTCCCAGAAGCGCATTTCATTTCTCCCTGTTATGCTATGTCTACCGCTGATGGACTCAATTCATGGAATAATAAAAGCAGAGAAGAAATACTCCAACCCTGCTAAACATAGACGACAGATGCCCGATTAATAGCACAACTAGTCGGTGAACGTTCTGTTCATTCGACACCGGCCGGACCGGACCGGTGCTGCATCAGAAGCATGAGTTCAGTTCTTCTAACATCAACAGCCCTAGTTAGGGTAATACATACGCCTACAGCTGACAGAGCCCAAAATATCCCAACGCCAAGTAGCAATGCCAACAGAGCACACATGGTTCCAGCTTTGCTAAACTACAGTCACTGATCATTAGTAAACAACCATCCACACCGTTTCCATCTGCGGCTTACTTCACACAACCAGCTTTGCCTTGCTTCCCTGCAAAACACAGAAGCTTTGCATGATTTTCTAACAAGCATCATCTCTCAATAAACGACACTTTTTTCGAAACCAAGAAGAAGGAGTAACATACTCAAATGCTTTCTACAGCGGCAATATCTGATTCCACACAGGCATTCAAAAACTTTGACAGGATGCTTATCATCATCATCATCATCAAAATCAATACCATAATCCTGAAACCGGGAATATTCAGTATGGATGGAGCGGGCACAGAACAAACTAACATCATATTCAGTATGTACTTATTGATTTTGAAGGTCATATTTCTCTAAACAAGCACATATCTTTGGATATTCAACAGCAGAAAGTATATAATGCATTAATATTTGATACTAAGAAAAGAAATTAAAAATGGCTTACCCATGTGAGCTCTTCAAATGCCTCCACTTTCTTTGTCGTGAAAAATGCAAGCTGTAGTTACAAAAGACAAAGGCAGAAAGAATCATCAACTTAGTATGTCTGCTTTAATGATCTGGAACACTTACATAACAATTTCACAAGTCTTACATGATAATAGTGATGATCAGGGGTCTCCACTTCAACAGGGATCTCAACTAAATTTGCATCGTAGCACCTATGTAGCACAACAATTACATCCAGAAAGAAAGCGAGGGGTAAATTTTATGGCTTATGTTAGCTATCAAATAATACAACTAAGAATGGGTAGGGGGAAATCAGAGCACACCTGTGGTTGATTAATCTCCCAACATTCCCATAAAAGGTGGCATACAGGCATAAAGCTTCACCCTCAAGCAACCCCTCAGAATTCCAATTAGCATCCAAGAGCACTGGGTACATATACCTACCATTGTGCATGTTTTGTTATGTCCTTTCATGCAGCTCGGTACTTGTTAGCAACTCCCCAACATATTCACAGATAAAAGTGCCTTTTGGAAGTTCATCAAGCGTGCGCAGACCCCAACCCTTTCCTTCTTGTGTGAAAAACACCTGGGTAAGAAGGTAAGAAAGTAGCAATTCAACGAACCAGAATCAGTAAAACCTGAACACTGCATGTGAAGAATACAATTTATAGTACAGAATACCCACCCACCCTATCATGCACCCAAACACAAGCAACCAAAAAAATGCAAAAGGGAAGTGCAGCAGCAATACCACTTCACCAATGTAAGTTTACAGAAGATCTTACCTGCAAATTGCATGTCATACCATGTTGAACAACACGGTTACCACATTGCATGTTACAACCACATTTAGTCCAGCATTCCTTAATGAATTTCCTAACAAGATGGCCCCTGCAAGGCTCCGGTAAAGCTTCATTCCTGGACCTCTCAAGGAGGCAAGATTGACAGAAGAACTTATGATGTTTTCTGGGAACCGGGCCATAGAGACACATTCATCAAGGAATGCTGTCCTGACCAATCCATCTGGAGTATATGCAAATTCACCTCCAGTTTCTCTTGCACAGGAGCACGGTACAGGGGCAGACAAGCAGTTGCCAAAGCAGTCAGCACAGCAGTCCTCATTGCCAATTTTTGCAACAGAGATGTTGACATGGGCCTTCCGGAAAACAAGGTTTCTTGGTGTATAATAAAAGAAAGATGGACATTTCTCTCTTCCAAATTCGTTTACCACTGATATCCTTACTTTTTCTTCTCCCTTTGATATATCAGATACATCATGGATAGGCCTTAAGTGAGAAAGTGCCAGATGGGGCTGCTGAGTAACAGTTGGGTTTGGTGTACCACTCTGTGAAGCTTCCATAACCAATGATTTTTCAACGGATTTATCTTTCTCACTTCCACTATTCATGCAGGCAATTGGTTCCATGAATAGGGAATCACACGTCATTGATCCATTCTGTATGTTTCTGCCATTGTCAACAGCATCTGCCTTTGTATTATCTTCTCCAGTATAATAATTGTCCGTCTGTGAGACACACTGGCATATCTCATTCATGAGACTGCCAATGGAAAAAATAGGTGGGATAACCTTGTATAAGCGATGGTATTTATCCTCAACCATCTTGAAAGCTGCTTCCAAATCTGGCATGTGGAAATTTGATGGGTCTATGCAGCATTTTATTGACAACTTAACCTCACCAGTAGTAGATGATGCTACAACAGTGTGCAACGAAGGTTGCTTCATCCTGGTGTTCATAGGCTCCACAA
This sequence comes from Tuctoria greenei, assembly GCA_036927565.1. Taxonomy (NCBI): domain Eukaryota; kingdom Viridiplantae; phylum Streptophyta; class Magnoliopsida; order Poales; family Poaceae; genus Tuctoria; species Tuctoria greenei. The sequence continues at coordinate 135,655,742 of JAYESD010000010.1, read as the reverse complement.
AGGTGTTATATTTTGGGGTCCTTAGGATCTAAGCTGGTAACACCTAATTGGTCAATTCTTAGTCTTAATTGAAACAAAGCAAACAATCTTAGGGGTAATTGAGTATCTACGTGCTATTTGCCTAGGTAATCAATCAATTAAGGACACACAGATAGATTGAGTGTTACCTTCAGAGGGTCCACCTGTTGCCATTGGACACAGGTGAATGGTCGTAGGAGAGGAACTCGACGCTGGTAGTTCGTCGGTGCAGGGAGTACGTCGACGCAGTGGCGACTCGGTGCAGCTCGTCGACGGTGGCGAAAGATTAGTTTAGGTTATGGCGGGGGCCTCTGAGAACAAGTGCACTCGCGTGTCTGTGCCCTGAGGTCCCCCTGGGACTTATATATAGCGCGCACCAAGGTGGGGGCTGCAACAGAACGAGTCTGTTGCGCCCCCTATAGTAACGCGCGTGGCTGAGAGACTTGGCGTGGGGTTGTTACCCCACATCCGACTCTGATGGGAGGATAGAGTCCTCCCCGTTGGTTGTTGCCCAACGGGTTGGACCGGGATCAACCTAACATTCTCCCCCTTGATCTTGGGATAACTTAATTCTTACTTAGCTTATTCTTATTATTGACTACTAAACTTATATATATATTTCTTCTTGCTTCGACATAAGGAGCAAGACGCATCAGAAACAGCCATTTACGTACTGTTCGATTCGAAGACCACAATATGTCTCACAATTAGAAATAACCTTATACTTAGGTGTCCCCTTAGTATCCAGGATTTGTTTCACAGGTTCTCCCCTAATCCCATGCCGGCTACGTGTTCTCTGAACACATTGGGAGGGAGACCCTTGGTTAGCGGATCCGCAAGCATTTTATTAGTTCTTATATGCTCGAGACTAATTGAATTATCCTGGATTCTCTCTTTAACAACATAATACTTAATGTCGATGTGTTTGGCAGCGCCACTCGACTTGTTGTTGTGAGAGTATGTTACTGCTGGCTCATTATCGCAGTATAACTTAAGCGGTTTATGAATGCTGTCTACCACTCTTAGACCGGGAACAAATTTCTTAAGCCAAGATGCCTGTCCAGTGGCCTCATAACAAGCTATAAACTCAGCATACATTGTGGACGATGCAGTTATGACTTGCTTGGAGCTTCTCCACGATATAGCTTCATTCGCGAGGGTGAATATATAGCCTGATGTGGATTTCTTAGTATCCACACAACCCGCGTAATCTGAATCTGAGTAACCCACTATTTCTAATGGATCTGACTTACTATACTTTAACATGAGGTTCTTAGTATCCTGAATGTATCTTAGAGCCTTCTTAAGTGCTTTTCAGTGGTCTAAGCCTGGATTACTTTGATATCTGCCAAGCATCCCAGTCACAAAAGCTAAGTCAGGGCGCGTACATGTTTGAGCATACATTAAGCTTCCGACAGCAGAAGCATACGGAATTTCTCTCAACTGATCAACCTCATACTGATTCTTAGGTGATTGTGATTGTGAAAATTTGTCACCCTTAACTATTGGGACAGGCGAGGGCTTACAACCTTGCATACCGTACTTTCTCAGCACGCTTTCTAAGTATGCCTTCTGAGATAATCCTAATACCCCCCTTTCTTCGATCTCGGTGAATTTCAATTCCTAGGACATAGGAAGCTTCACCTAAATCCTTCATCTCAAAGTTTGAGGACAAACACTTCTTAGTTTCTAAGAGTAGGTTGACATCACTACTTGCCAGTAGTATGTCATTTACGTAAACTTAGCATAAATGCAGTTATCCTCCTCATTTTCTTTAAACCCAAACTTTCTTATCATCTCATCGAACTTTAGGTACCATTGTCTTGAAGCTTGCTTAAGTCCATAAATAGACTTCTTCAAGTGGCACCCCATGTGTTCCTTACCCTTAATGACAAAACCCTTTGGTTGAGCCATATAGACGTCCTCATAAAGATCCCCATTGAGGAACGCCGTTTTTACATCCATTTGATGTAATTCTAAGTCATAATATGCTACTAATGTCATTATGATTCGAAACGAATCCTTAGACGACACAGGAGAGAAGGTCTCGTTATAATCAATACCTTCCCGCTGCGTGAACCCCTTAGCCACAAGCCTAGCCTTATACTTTTCGATCTTCCCTTTGGAGTCACGCTTAATCTTGTAGACCCATCTACAACCTACTGTTTTGGCTCCTTTAGGAATCTCTACTAAGTCCCAGACTTTGTTGGCACTCATGGATCTTATTTTATCTTCCATGGCTTTACGCCATTCGAATGACTGAGGTCTACTCATAGCATCTTCGAAAGAGGTGGGATCATCTTCAACATGAATTTCTTCACTTAAGTATAACTGATAATCACTTGGAATTGCCGATCGTCTTACTCTTTGTGATCTTCTTATTTGTGCATCATCTGAGGGTTGAGGCTGTTGTTGCACCTCATCTTGTTCGATCACATCTTCAACAGGCTGAGGAGGTGGAACCTCACTTATTTCTGTTGTCGCCGATGGAAGTGCAGCAACAGGCGTTGTGTCGCCAGCACTAGGTGCGGGTGGCACGACGACAACAGGTAGGGTGAAATAAGGCTCTTGAGTCATCGGAACGGGTAGACTAATCCGTTCCTCCTCAAGGTCTATTTCTCGCCGTACCGTACTCCCCCTGATCATAGTGTCCTCTAAAAACACGGCATGCCTAGTCTCAATAAACTTAGTGTGTCTACCTGGACAATAGAACCTAAATCCTTTACTCCTTTCAGGATAGCCAATAAAATGGCAACTAATTGTTCTAGAATCCAGTTTGCTCAAGTTCGAGTTGAACATCTTAGCCTCAGCTGGACATCCCCACACATGTAGATAGTTTAGTGAGGGCTTACGTCCCGTCCACATCTCATACAGTGTCTTAGGTACTGACTTAGATGGAACACGGTTAAGTACGTGAATGGCAGTCTTTAAGGCCTCCATCCATAAACTAACTGGTAGTGTAGACTAGCTTAGCATGCTTCTCACCATGTCCATAAGCGTACGGTTTCGCTGTTCTGCTACATCGTTCTGCTGAGGTTCGCCCGGTGTAGAATATTGGGCTACTATGCCATTTTCCTGTAAAAACCTCGCAAAAGGTCCAGGGACTTGGCCATAAGGGGTGTGTCGACCGTAGTACTCACCTCCACGGTCAGACCTTACTACTTTAATCTTAACGTCGTGCTGATTTTCTACTTCAGCCTTAAATATCTTAAACTTGTCCAACGCTTCGGATCGCTCCTTGATTGGATAAATATAGCCATAACGACTAACGTCATCTGTAAATGTTATGAAGGAATCATAACCATCTACCGATGTCACGGGAAAAGGTCCACAAATATCTGTGTGGATTATTTCTAAGACTCCCGAGCTACGTTTGGCGTTTTTCTTGATATTTTTGGAGAATTTTCCTTTAATGCAGTCAATGCATTCCTCAGAATATGAAAAGTTTAAGTGTGAAAGAATCGATTGAGATACTAATAGTTCGATCCACCCCCCTCGAAATATGGCATAAACGACAATGCCATAATTTCGACGAAGTATCTAAATCGCTTCTTTTGCGTTTATTACGTCCTAAGTCGTTCTTAGATGAAACTTGATCATCACATATAGCAAACACATTCTCGTGAGTGGACAACAAGTAGAGCATGTCTTGTCGGAAGGCAAGACCAATAATCTTATTATTATAACTGATAGAACACTTATCAATACCAAAATGACAAATGTATTCTGAATCATCCAAACACGAAACTGAAATCAAGTTCCTTTCTAATGAAGGGACATAAAGAACATTATTTAGCCTAAGTACAAAGCCACTAAGTAATCTAAGAGATAAGTCTCCAATGGCTTCGACTTCGGCTTCACGCCCATCTGCCACTTTAATCACTCTTTCCCTTCTTCTTATAGTTCTCATCGTACTTAATGTCTGCATTGAATTACAAATGTGCACAGTGGCACCTGAGTCAATCCACCAAGTGGACCGTGAATAATTCACATATAAGGCCTCATTTACAAAAGTAATTATATCATTACCTTTCTTAGCACACCACTTAATGAATCCAACGCAGCCCTTGTGGAAGTGTTCATCTGAGCCACAGAAGTGACACTTATCCTTGTCCTTCTTTTGAGAGGACTTGCCCTTGAACTTATTTGAGGAAGAACTAGAGCCTGAAACCTTGAAGGAAGGTGGTTTGGGAGAGGAAAAGTACCTCTTTGCCTTTCCCTTACCCTTAATGTCAGCCAGATTGATGTAATCACCATTCTTAGAGCTCTTTATGCATTCCTCTTCCTGAACGCACATAGCAACAATCTTATCAATGTTCCAAGTCTCAGGAAGTGAGTTATAATTGACCACAAAGGCCTCAAACTCCTTAGGAAGAGAACTTAGGATGAAGTAAATGAGCATCTCATCTGGCATCACAATGTTTAGCTCCCTAAGCTTAGAGTTATAGTGACTCATCTTATTGATGTGCTCACGCACACCACCTCCAGAGTACTTCTCAGTGACAATCTTTCTCATGAGAGTGCTAGCACTCGCCTTAGTGGAGCCAGTGAACTGACCTCTGACTCTCTCTAAGTACTCTGAAGCAGTATCACAATCAGGGATACTTCCCTTAATTGAGTCTGCTATGGTGCTCTTAATGATCACGAGACACTTCCTGTTGGAAGTGTCCCACTTAGGGAGATCCTTCTCATACTAATCCTTCAAGCTTAGGTACTTAGCCTTCCGCGTAGCGAAAGACTCCTCAGATTCCCCAGTCTCAGCAATGGGGACAGGTGGCTCAGTGGGTCGAGGCGACGTAATCGCAAAATCGAGGTCAGAGACTACTAGAGCCATCTGGAGCCTCTCTTTCCATACCCCGTAATTTTGACCATTGAGGGTCTCAATTGCGGAGATATAGCTAAGTGCTGAGGACAAGCCTGATCCTTCAAAAAATAAAGATTTGAGGATTAATGACAAGACTTATGATAAATTATGACTTAAGAATGACATTTTGCTTTTTCACGTTGGTTACTTAGCAAAATGCCCTTAAACATTAAAACTTAACATGATAACAAAGTTTAATACGATAAACTCAAAGATAAACTTAAATTAATCATGGCAATTCAATTTCACGTTGGTTACTTTCAAATTCCATGCATAATTAACTTAGCACATCATTTTTCACGTTGGTTACTCAATGAATCTTAAATAATCATAAGTATAAGCTTAAGCACAAACTTAAATAAATGCACTTAAAGAAATTAATTGGCAAATTCAAATTTTCACGTTGGTTACTCATTTAAATTACCACTAATAAACATAACTTAACTTAAACTCAAAACTTGATAAATTAAAATTTCACTTTGGTTACTCAATTAATTTATCACTTAATCACAGCGGAAGCTAAAACTTAATTTCTTAATTAATTAGAATTGCTTGAAAAGCACTTAATAGCATTTAAATAACTGAGAAAATGCTCTTATTGACAATAAATGATATAAAATGCAGGAAAAATGCAATCAAAATATTTCATAACATCACACAAATTTTTCTACAATTTTCTCAGCTATTTACTTAATTTTCTAATCATTTTCTAATTTCTGGAAATTATTTTCTATTTTAAACTTATTCTGAAATCAGAAAACACTTAAAATGACTAAATGGGCTAAAAACTCTAAATTCAGCCCACTGAGCAATATTTTGGCCCAGCCCATCAGCTAAAAACATCAGAAAATGGAAAAAAAGGCCTTAACTCAGTGCGGCCCATGGTGGCCTGGCCCATGGCCGAAATCGGCCTAATAAAATTCTGAGAAAATGCGAAGAAATTGAAAGGGCAGCCCACGGGGCCCAAAATACCCTTCCGCATGGGCTCAGAGCCCACTAAGCCTCAACGGTGGGCGCCGCTTATCACGGTCCGTCGGATTCACATCCAACGGTTGAGATGCGCCGCAGTTCTCAAGCGCGGGTGAATCTCGACGGTCCATTGCTCATCGGACGGCTCACCGCTTAGATCGGGGAATACTTAACCCCTCGCCGTCGCGGGTTCCCCGAACCCTAGCTCATTTCTTCATTCTCCCCGACAGAGCGGAGCGAGCGAGGAGAGCGGCGGCGAGTGTCGGCCGCGCGGGACCTCCAGCGCCGCCGCGCTGTCGTCTCCGGCGAGGGTTACGCACCTCGAGGTGCTTCCCCGCCGGTGACGACGGTGTTGGTCGGTTTCCGTCAAGGAAAACTGTCGCGCGCCGACTGTGAGTGGAGGGGTTTGCCTCGTTGCGGGGACATCCGGCACGGCCGCGCGCTCGCCGGCGGCGAGCAACCGAGGGTTTGCTCGTCGTCGGCCGAGGTGACGTCGGCCGGTCGTCGTTGAAGGAAACCCGTGGCTAGGGTTAGGGTTTCGGCCCTTAACCCTATCCTGGCGAGGCATTGAGTGTTTGAGTGTTTCTGTTTGCAGGCGACCCGGCGAGCCGACGACTTCCACCATGGCGAGCACTACGTGCCGCCGGTGAGAAGTCGCTGAAAGGCCGCCGACTATGTGCGCAGCTAGGGTTAAGGCTTGGACCCTAACCCTAGAGTTGCGCCTGAGGAAAACCGACATCGTCAGTGCCTCTCCGTTGGGAGAGGTCGACGGGTCAGTTGCCGATGAGGAAAGGAGGCTGATGGGGTTAGGGTTCCCCCTTACCCCGCACTGAGAACGCCCTACCCAGATAAGTTCTTATTCCCTCCTCAGTTTTTTCTAATTCGGGTCTTGATTTTTTTCTTGTCTGAATCTTATAACTTATCAAAACAGAAAACTAAAACTGAATCCCCTCCTTCTGATTTCTGCGCTAAACAACTTAACTAAATCTAAGCTTAGATGATTAGGAACTAGGCCTCAATTGAAATGATTAGAAGTTAATTAATCTGACTCATCACTTAATCATTTTAAAATTAGGGTTTAATTCCTGATTAGGGTTAGTCCAGCACGGCTCTGATGCCAATGTTATATTTTGGGATCCTTAGGATCTAAGCTGGTAACACCTAATTGGTCAATTCTTAGTCTTAATTGAAACAAAGCAAACAATCTTAGGGGTAATTGAGTATCTACGTGCTATTTGCCTAGGTAATCAATCAATTAAGGACACACAGATAGATTGAGTGTTACCTTCAGAGGGTCCACCTGTTGCCATTGGGCACAGGTGAATGGTCGTAGGAGAGGAACTCGACGCTGGTAGTTCGTCAGTGCAGGGAGTACGTCGACGCAGTGGCGGCTCGGTGCAGCTCGTCGACGGTGGCGAAAGATTAGTTTAGGTTGTGGCGGGGGCCTCTGGGAACAAGTGCACTCGCGTGTCTGTGCCCTGAGGTCCCCCTGGGACTTATATATAGCGCGCACTAAGGTGGGGGCTGCAACAGAACGAGTCTGTTGCGCCCCCTATGGTAACGCGCGTGGCTGAGAGACTTGGCGTGGGGTTGTTACCCCACGTCCGACTCTGATGGGAGGATAGAGTCCTCCCCGTTGGTTGTTGCCCAACGGGTTGGACCGGGATCAACCTAACAAAAGGAAGTAGAAGCTTCCCTTGTTCTACAACACTGAACTGCCCCAGCTTTAGAACCTATGTAATTTCAGTGCCACCATCATAATAAGGATACTATACACAATCAGAGTGATAGCTAAAAACAATAAACTAATCATTGTTGTGATGCGCTGAGTATTTGATAAAACAAACAGCATGATGAAATATGAGAATCTCCATGGCACAAAGGCTAAATGGACAACGTATGAGAATGATGTATGCAAACCTGAAATCTTCGGTGTATACTGATTGGGTGGAAGCATTGCTAGAGGATGTTCAGTGCCTGAGAAGGAGGTCCTGATGTTGAGCGGATTGGAAATAATGCCACTTTGATCATTCTGGCAGCATGATACAGCAGCATTATATTGGATGGCATCCGTATCAGGTTCAGGCTTAGGCTCTTTCAAAAAGAGAGCAAGCTGGAAATCTCCATTCATCATCTGTCTTGCCTTCTTATGGGCAGGAATAGAAGAAGGCATACCATATTCCATGGATTGACATGACCTAGTCGAGGTCCTGGTTTGCAGACGGTTTGACTCGGGTGAAGCACCGATAGGTGAGATGGACATAGTATCATCCTGCGCTTCCACTGTGGATGCGGGTGACCGGGGATCAATAGAGCAATGTTCTGTGAAATTAGTAGTGGCTGTGAGCCTCTTGATGCGAGGTTTGTCAGTTTCACAATCCAGGTCACATGAATTGCCAATGATGTCAAGAGGAGTAGATAAAGGGTTGTGTGGAACCACTGCTGTACTGTGCGTGCAATGCTCCTGCTCCTGTTCCCCGTTGTTCTGAACCCCAGCGACACAAGATGAATCAGCAGGTAAATTTCATTGAATCTAGCAGGATCGATTTAGGAAATCAAAAAGATTGTTCTTTTCTTTTCTATACCATTGCCCCAACCCTTTTTTTTTTCTCTTGAAGCCATACCATTGCCCCTACCTGTTACGGCGCTGGATCTGCAGGAGGAGCTGGCGGAGGAGGGAACCGATCTGCTGAAGGAGCTGGCGGAGGAGAGAACCAGGGAGAGCGGAGGAGAAGCTTGACGGGCGGATGCGAGACGGAGAAGACAAGGACGAAGACGAAGTGTCGGGTGCGTGAGTATATGCGTGAGTGAGTGGAGTGGTGTCGGTGCTGTCAAGTGGGACCGACGGGGTGCTAGCGGGGCCCGCATGTGGGTCACCGCCTATGTAACCGAACCGAACGGTGAATGGAGGATAGCGAATTCCAGACTCTTCTCGTGCCCGTGAGTGGCTTCCACCTTCGCGTCGTGCCGATACCGGCGATCTGGAGCGATCTCACGCCGGAGTTCGACGGGCTCCGGCCAGGGGACGTAACAGCTTGGTATCAGAGCCTCCTGCTCGTCCGCGGCGTCGATCTGGGAGGCGAGCAGAAGGGAGACAGAAGATCCGGAAGGGAGGAGATCGTGAAGGTGATACACCACGGGTCCAACACTGAAGCCGTCGGCGCAGACGAAGTTTGTACTGAAGGCCATGGAGGAAGTGGCGAAGGTAGAAGACGCTCGGTGGGAGAGAGTGTTTGGGATCCTGGAGAAGCTGGAGAAGGGTCAGCATGATTTGCAGGGCCAACAAGCGTTGTCCACCGCCATGGTCGAGCAGGCAGCGCGGGAGAGGGATCAACTGATCAAGCAAGTGGAGGAGGTCGAGCGGAGGATTGCGGGGATCGTTGTGGAAGGGAGAGGTACGGATCCGCCCTGGGGACCGGGAAGAGATCCTCGTCGGGAGCAGAACCGAGTGGAGTACGGAGAAGGGGGTGTGGACAGGAGAGGTCCTGGTGGAGACAGATCGATGTTGAAGCTAAACTTTACGAAGTTCTCAGGTGAGCACCCCACCACCTGTATAGATAAATGTGAGGATTATTTCTCTATCCTCAATGTTTCCGAGGTGATTTTGTTGGTGATGTGCCCAAGAGGCAATCATAACAATTCGGGTTCAGGCCTATTGGATATTTGATCCATAAGCAATTAGGGTACTAATGGGCCTGCGACCTAAAAGCCCATTAGTACGCCTATAAATATGAGAGGTAGGGTTAGGGGCTAATCATCCCACCACGTGACAGCCCTAGCCGCCACCCCTCGCAGGCCTCACGCCGAGACCCTTACCGCGCACGCGGTGCTAGCACACCGGTGCACGGCGTTCCTCTCCGTACGTGTGGACTCCGTGGAGGCGTTGCTGCTACTGCTGCGCTGATCGGCTACGATGATCATGATCGTCTACCTGCTGCTGTGACGAGGACGAGGAGAAGACGAACGAGATCGTCTACTTCCCTTACACCGACGCGCATCAACGTTCCGCTGCGCTGCGCATCTAGTGGTAACGATCCATGACCGCTGTACTCGCATGTTTCCTGGGTGATGCGGTAGAGTTGCTAGAGTAGCTTTCCGCTGATTTCCTAACAGTGGCATCAGAGCCGACTTGCATAGTTTTTGGTCTGGATCTACTGCAGACATGTTCATACGATGAATTTTTCGCACGGTTTTTGGGGTTTGGAATTGGTTAGAGTAGATTGCGATCGTATATGACTAAAGGGTCAGTTCGTGCTCCTTCTCTGCTGTGTGCGCAACCTGTCCCTACCGGCTGGAATCACCATCGGGACTAATCGCGTACATAGCTAACAGATTGAGCCAACAGACCACGGTCATGAGTCGCGATCTACTCATGAATAACCGATCACATTGAAAATTTGAGACATTCTGAATGTCTCGGATTCGGGGTGATTTGATCAATCCGATGAGATTTTCATAGTGATTTCATAGATGTGATCTATGTAATTCCGTTTGGTGTTCAGGGCGCTGCCCTGAAACCCGCGGGGGGCGGCTCCCCCCTCGACCCCCCGCCCGCTAACCGGCTAGCGGGACCGCCGTTTTGCTGTCTGCTATAGCGATTACATAATATCGTTTTGCGCTAGAAACCGTTCTACGCTTAACTCGTTTTTGCAGGGAATGATGTGAATGGTATGGCCTAATGTGATGTGATAATCTGTGTGTAATATTCGTGCGGCCTGCGTGCTGCAAAATTAACACAACCGGGTTGAGGTTGTCACATAATTGTATAACGACCTGCGTGTCGACCTGTGATGCTTGATCTCTCTTGTAATTTATTTGATAGCTATTAATTGTATTAGCTTCTTTTATTATCATGGAGATGTCCTCAAGCATGGTGGAGATGAAGATCACCACAAGAAGGGAAGCATGGCAGCTCAGATCTTAATGGAACCATGGCGATGGAGACCATTATGATTCTAAAGGCCATACTATTCACAATGTGATATTATCATATGCCTGTGATGCTTATTACTTTCTTTTCATGCTCTTCATATGGTGGATGTTTTGTCATGATAGAATAGCTTCCCTCACAAAAGTTGAGCATTTGATGCCATTTACCAATAGCTGCACCTATGTTATTTTGATCGTTGTGTGGTAGGTTTGCCAAAGCAAAGTACCATCATCTATCATAATTCATAGGGTGAATGTTGGACATTCACATGCATAGTGTTGGTTTACTCGACAAAGCTATCAAAACGGTTTTGGGCTTTATGGCATAGAGTTGGGAGCCGGGGCATTGGATGTCACCCAACAAACAAGAGTCATATAGGGATATGATTAACAATTGTTGTTTACCTATGTCACTATTTTCCTAGCCGTGAAGCCAAAGCTCACTAGGAATTAGTGAATATGGATCTTGAACCACTATATATCGTTAGAGGGAAGACGATGATAATATAGTGGTAATATCTTTTATTAAACTGTTAATAGAAGATTGGTACATAACATAGTGCTAAACCTTGCATATTTATTTTCTATTGTAGATCATGTCTGCTAGTAACAATTCCGGTTTCAATTTGCGATCTGTGCTTGAAAAGGAAAAGCTCAATGGAGCTAACTTTATCGATTGGTACCGCAACCTGAGAATCGTTCTCAGGCAAGAGAAAACCGAGTACGTTCTTCTGCAGCCTTACCCTGATGACCTCCCAGCTGATGCAACTAATGCAGCACGTAGAGCTTATGCGAAGCACTGCGATGATGCGCTTAATGTAAGCTGCCTCATGCTTGCCACTATGTCCCCTGATCTACAAAAACAGTATGAGCATACAGATGCTTATTCTATGATTGAGGGACTGCGTGGAATGTTTGAGAATCAAGCAAGAGCTGAAAGATACAATATCTCAAAGTCCTTGTTCTCATGCAAGCTGGCGGAGGGTAGCCCGGTCAGCCCTCATGTAATCAAGATGATTGGTTACATTGAAACTTTGGGCAAACTTGGTTCTGAACTCAAGGATGATCTGGCTATTGACGTTGTTCTCCAGTCGCTCTACGAGCCATTCATATTGAATTTTCAAATGAATGGCATGGAGAAAACTTTGGCTGAATTGCATGGGATGCTTAAAACAGCCGAAGAAAGCATTAAGAAAAATGCCAATCATGTGATGATGGTACAAAAGGAGAATAAAAAGAGGAAGCGTGTGACGCATCCTAAAGGCAAAGGCAAGGGAAAGGTTCCCGATGAGCCCTCAAGCTCAAAGTCTAAGCCAAAGGGCAAATCTGGCCCTTCTCCTGATGATGAATGCTTTCACTGTCATGGTAAGGGACACTGGTCTAGGAACTGCAAGAAGTACTTGGAGGATATGAAGAAGAAGAAGGGAAGTGAGACTTCCGCTTCAGGTATAAATGTTATAGAAATTAACATTGCATTATCTTCTAGTGAATCATGGGTATTTGATACCGGATCGATGATTCACACTTGCAAATCATTGCAGGGTCTAAGTGAGACTAGAAGATTTGCAAAAGGCGAGTTGGATGTTCGTGTTGGCAATGGAGCAAAGGTTGCGGTCATAGCTGTCGGAACTTACCACTTGTCATTACCCTCAGGATTAGTTTTGGAATTGAATAATTGTTATTGCATTCCTACTTTGAGCAAGAATATTATCTCTTCTTCGTGTTTAGAAGAAGTTGATGGTTATGAGATTGTAATAAAGAACAAATGTTGTTCTATTTATTACAATAATATTTTCTATGCTCAATGTCCATTGGTGAATGGATTATATGTTCTTAATCTTGAGGATAAAACTGTTTGTAACATTAATACCAAAAGGGCTCGTCATAATGATCTAAGTCCCACTTTTATTTGGCATTGTCGCTTAGGTCATATAAATGAGAAACGCATTGAAAAACTCCATAAAGATGGTTTACTAAGCTCATTTGATTTTGAATCACTTGACACATGCGAATCTTGTTTGTTTGGGAAGATGACCAAAGCACCCTTCACTGGTCAAAGTGAGAGGGCGACTGACTTGTTGGGACTTATACACACAGATGTATGTGGACCAATGAGTTCAATTGCCAGAGGTGGTTTTCAGTACTTCATCACATTTACCGATGACTTTAGTAGATATGGTTATGTCTACCTAATGAGGCACAAGTCTGAATCCTTTGAAAAGTTCAAAGAATTTCAGAATGAAGTACAGAATCAATTGGGCAAGACAATCAAATTTCTACGATCTGATCGTGGGGGTGAATATTTGAGCCATGAATTTTATGATCATTTGAAACAATGTGGAATTGTTCCACAATTGACTCCACCTGGAACACCTCAATGGAATGGGGTGTCCGAGCGGAGGAACCGAACCTTGTTGGACATGGTTAGGTCGATGATGAGCCAAGCAGATCTTCCACTATCCTTTTGGGGTTATGCTCTTGAAACTGCTGCGTTTACACTAAACAGAGTCCCAACTAAGTCTGTTGAGAAGACACCATATGAGATGTGGACCGGGAAACGTCCCGGATTGTCTTTCCTCAAAGTTTGGGGATGTGATGTTTATGTCAAACGTTTGACGTCAGACAAACTCACTCCAAAATCAGACAAATGCTTCTTTGTGGGATATCCTAGGGAAACCAAAGGGTATTATTTTTATAATAAAGCAGAGGGTAAAGTGTTTACCGCTCGCAATGGTGTCTTCTTGGAGAAAGAGTTTCTCTCAAAAGGAGTTAGTGGGAGCAAGGTGCATCTTGAAGAAATTCAAGAAATACCTGAAAATGTTTCAACACCCACCGATCCTATACAGGATGTACAAGATGTTGTGCAACCAGTTGATGAAACACCAGCCCCACGAAGGTCTACGAGGGTACGTCGGGCGACTGAAAAGTTAACGCTTCTAACCACGGAGCAGCATGACATGGTATTGTTAGACAATAATGAGCCCACGACCTATACTGAAGCAATGATGGGACCCGACTCTGAGAAGTGGCTTGGAGCCATGAAATCTGAAATTGAATCCATGCATGAAAATCAAGTTTGGAACTTGGTTGATCCAATCGAAGGTGTGAGACCTATCGATTGTAGATGGATTTTCAAGAAAAAGACTGATATGGATGAAAATGTTCACATCTATAAAGCGCGATTGGTAGCGAAAGGTTTCAAACAAATTCAAGGTGTTGATTATGATGAAACTTTCTCACCCGTTGCAATGCTTAAGTCTGTTCGGATTCTTCTAGCAATTGCTGCATATTTTGATTATGAAATATGGCAAATGGATGTCAAAACAGCCTTTCTTAATGGAAGTCTGACTGAGGATGTGTACATGACACAACCTGAGGGTTTTGTCGATCCTAAAAATGCTAGTAAAATATGCAAGCTTCAAAAGTCCATCTATGGACTGAAGCAAGCATCTCGGAGTTGGAATCTGCGTTTTGATGAAGTAATCAAAGGGTTTGGTTTCATCAAGAACGTAGAAGAACCTTGTATTTACAAGAAGTTTAGTGGGAGCACACATGTATTTCTGGTCCTATATGTAGATGACATATTATTGATCGGAAATGACATTTCAATGCTTGATGATGTTAAATCCTCATTAAGAAAAAGTTTCTCAATGAAGGATTTAGGAGAGGCAACGTATATTTTGGGCATAAAGATCTATAGAGATAGATCTAAAAGGCTAATTGGATTAAGTCAAGATACATATATTGACAAGATATTGAATCGGTTCAATATGCAAGATTCCAAGAAAGGTTTCTTGCCAATGTCACATGGCATTACTTTAAGCAAGAGTCAGTGTCCTTCGACACCTGATGAGCAAAAGAGGATGAGAGCGATTCCTTATGCTTCGGCTATTGGATCCATCATGTATGCCATGCTATGTACACGCCCAGATGTATCTTATGCTCTAAGTATCACGAGTAGATATCAATCAGATTTTGGTGAGGCTCATTGGACCGTTGTCAAAAACATCCTTAAGTACTTAAGAAGAACTAAGGATGCATTCTTAGTGTTTGGAGGTGAAGAAGAGCTGGTTGTAAAAGGTTACACTGATGCCAGCTTCCAAACTGATAAGGATGATTCTAGATCGCAATCCGGTTTTGTATTCTGCCTCAATGGAGGGGCAGTGAGCTGGAAAAGTTCCAAGCAAGATACAGTAGCAGATTCAACCACAGAGGCGGAGTATATTGCAGCTTCTGAAGCTGCAAAGGAGGCTGTTTGGATCAGAAAATTTGTTTCTGAGTTGGGTGTTGTTCCTAGCGCGTCCAGTCCTGTGGATCTCTACTGTGACAATAGTGGAGCCATCGCACAGGCAAAGGAGCCTAGATCACACAAACGATCCAAACACATACTACGACGCTATCACCTCATTCGAGAGATCATCGACCGAGGTGATGTGAAGATATGCAAGGTGCACACGGATTTGAATATTGCAGATCCGTTGACAAAGCCTCTTCCACAATCAAAGCATGAGGCACACACGAGATCTATGGGTATTAGATACTTACATCAGTGATCATAATGTGTAGTGGGAGACTTGTGTCACAGCTATGTTTATGTACTATTAAATAAATTGTTATATGAGTAATCATTATCTACATTGATCATCAAGTATGTGACTTGTTCGTGAAACTCTTTGTTAAAAGTAATGTTACTCTAGATGATCCCTAGTCTATATCATTATATGAGATAATGATTGCATACAGACTAGCACATGTATTAATTGATGATCACGTTTCACGGATCATAGATATAGAGATATCAAATTAATAATGTGAACACATGTTAGTGAACATGGTGTTGGATTGACCCACTCCAAGACACTGCTGGGATTGTTATTTCCATATGTGCCATCAGTTGGTCTTGAGTGATACACCTGCTAGATCCTTAGACCTGAGATCGCCATTGTTTCTCACTATGCGTAGTTGTGTACTTTGAGACTACCAAACGCTACTCCGTAACTGGGTAGTCATAAAAGTAGTCTTCGGGTATATAATGAAACATAGAATGTGATGTGCGCGGATCAAGATGGGATTTGCCCCTCCTAAATAACAGGAGAGATATCTATGGGCCCCTCGAGATAGTTGGATCTGAAAGTGCATGGCCATGCCAATGTGATTAAAGGTTAATCACAGTGACTAAAAGTTAGTCACGGAATGAATCCACTATTTGATCGAGTGAATGGTCGAGCTATCACAAGGATGGCACGCATCTCGCCTTGAGCTTGACTGGTATCGTGAGGCAAAGGGATTAGCATGTTGAATGTATCTAGGTTCGGCCGATATGATCTTTATGTACAGTCGGGAGTCAGTATGTCCTGCTAGGTACCTCTACTGACTTGTGGTTGGAAATGGTTTCCATTCACAACCGACTGCTCATGAACCTAACGGGTCACACACTTAAGGAGTTGGAATATCGAAAATCTTGGCTAGATGATTGTCTCTAGTGCAAGTGGGAGATTGTTGGTGATGTGCCCAAGAGGCAATCATAACAATTCGGGTTCAGGCCTATTGGATATTTGATCCATAAGCAATTAGGGTACTAATGGGCCTGCGACCTAAAAGCCCATTAGTACGCCTATAAATATGAGAGGTAGGGTTAGGGGCTAATCATCCCACCACGTGACAGCCCTAGCCGCCACCCCTCGCAGGCCTCACGCCGAGACCCTTACCGCGCACGCGGTGCTAGCACACCGGTGCACGGCGTTCCTCTCCGTACGTGTGGACTCCGTGGAGGCGTTGCTGCTACTGCTGCGCTGATCGGCTACGATGATCGTGATCGTCTACCTGCTGCTGTGACGAGGACGAGGAGAAGACGAACGAGATCGTCTACTTCCCTTACACCGACGCGCATCAACGTTCCGCTGCGCTGCGCATCTAGTGGTAACGATCCATGACCGCTGTACTCGCATGTTTCCTGGGTGATGCGGTAGAGTTGCTAGAGTAGCTTTCCGCTGATTTCCTAACAGATTTGGGTGAGGGCAGCGAGTATGCATATGGAGGGGAATGCGGCGAAGTGGCTGCAGGTGTACAAGAGGACCGAAGGGTTGAGCACCTGGGAGGAGTTCGTTCGGGCAGTGAAGGAGAAGTTCGGGTCCTATGAATATCCACAGGCGATGCATGATCTGCTCCATCTGAGGCAAACCGGAGGGCTGGAGGACTACATTGCTAGTTTTGAGGATGCGCGGTATGCCACTTCGATGCATAATCCGGAGATGGATGAGGTGTTCTTTGTCGCGCAGTTTACCAAGGGATTGAAGCCGGAGTTACAAGGCCCTGTCATGTCGAAGATTCCGAAAACAGTGAACCGAGCGGTGCTGTTGGCCAGGGTGCAGAACGATGTTCTGGAGAGAGGTAGGTTGAGGGTGACGAAGGGAACGTTGGCCTACAGGACAGGGGGATGGGGCAAGATGGAGGCGAAGCCAGCTGGGCAAATGGGAGAGATGAGTAGGGAAAGACAGTTGCGAGACTACGGGAGATTGAACGGACTCTGCTATGCTTGCGGAGAGAAGTTTGAGCCAGGGCATGCGCAGAGATGTATGAAGAGGAACCAGGCCCAGATCAATGCGGTTACTGTGGCAGAGTTGATGATCTCTAACCCCAATGAACAAGGGTACACACTACATAATGGGATGATAAGGAAGCAAGGGAGGATCTGGATTGGGGAGAATTCAGCCTTGAGGGCCAAGTTAATTGCAGCCTGTCATGACAGCGCTATAGGGGGACATTCTGGCATTCAAAGTACCTATCAGAGAGTGAAGAAGCTCTTTGTATGGAGTGGGATGAAAAGAGATGTGGAGGATTGGGTGAAACAGTGCCGGATATGTCAGCAGGCTAAAAGTGAGAGGAGTTTACCAGCAGGTCTGTTACAACCATTGGAGG
This sequence comes from Tuctoria greenei, assembly GCA_036927565.1. NCBI lineage: Eukaryota > Viridiplantae > Streptophyta > Magnoliopsida > Poales > Poaceae > Tuctoria > Tuctoria greenei. The sequence goes on along the minus strand of JAYESD010000010.1, from coordinate 135,638,044 downwards.
TGCCGCATGCTCCCTGGCAAGACATCACTATGGATTTCATAGAAGGGTTACCTAGATCTCAAGGGTATAACTCAATTCTAGTGGTGGTTGATCGCTTGTCAAAGTATAGTCATTTCATTCCACTCAAGCACCCATATACAACCTTACAGGTGGCCAGAACACTAATGGACAATGTGGTAAAACTTCACGGTCTGCAAAAACTATGCTAACTGATCGGGACAGGGTCTTTGCTAGTGCAGTCTGGAAGCACATATTCAACAGTATGAAGGTCAAGTTACTGATGAGTACCGCATACCATTCTCAAACAGATGGGCAGACGAAGAGGGTGAATCAGTGTCTGGAGGCGTACCTGCGGTGTGCGGTCCATGAGGCTCCGGCTAGCTGGCGGTCGTGGCTTCCCTTGGCCGAATACTGGTTCAACACTTCTCATCATTCTGCTCTTTGTTGTTCTCCTTTTTAGGCCCTATACGGCTACGTGCCAAATCCCTTGCTGGCTCCAATGATACCTTCAACAGATGACAAGACTGTTCAGGAAGTGTTAACCGAGAGGGCAGCGTTCATCGAGATGTTGAAGAGCAAGTTGACAGCAGCCCAGAACCGAATGAAGCAACAAGCAGACCGCAAGCGCAAAGACCGAACCTTTATGGTGGGGGAGCTGGTGCTGCTACGTCTACAACCGTATGCGCAATCTTCAGTGGTTAATCGACCCTATCCCAAGCTAGCCTACAAGTTCTACGGACCCTTCAAGGTATTGGAGCGAGTTGGGAGGGAGGCTTACCGGTTGGAGCTGCCGGAAGGGGCGCTGGTACATCCAGTGTTCCACACCTCGCAAATCAAGCCTTTCACACCGAACTACACTCCGGTGTACTCAGATCTGCCCAAGGTCGCGGACTTTTCTGCAGGTCAGATTAAGCCAATCAAGATCCTTGAGCACAGATTGGTAAAGAAGGGAAGCAAAGGAATACCTCAAGTTCGGGTGGCGTGGTCGCTGCCGGAGGAGTCTGAAAGCTGGGAGGATTGGTATGTGTTGGTGAAGCGGTTTCCGGAGGTTGCGGCTTGGGGACAAGCCAGCTTTCGAGGGGGGGGGGGGAAGATGTTACGGCGCTGGATCTGCAGGAGGAGCTGGCGGAGGAGGGAACCAATCTGCTGAAGGAGCTGGCGGTGGAGAGAACTAGGGAGAGCGGAGGAGAAGCTTGTCGGGCGGATGCGAGACGGAGAAGACAAGGACGAAGACGAAGTGTCGGGTGCGTGAGTATATGCGTGAGTGAGTGGAGTGGTGTCGGTGCTATCAAGTGGGACCGACGGGGTGCTAGTAGGGCCTGCATGTGGGTCACTGCCTATGTAACCGGACCGAACGGTGAATGGAGGATAGCGAATTCTAGACTCTTCTCGTGCCCGTGAGTGGCTTCCACCGTCGCGCCGTGCCGATACCGGCGATCTGGAGCGATCTCACTCCGGAGTTCGACGGGCTCCGGTCAGGGGACGTAACACTACCTTATGTAACAGAGCAGCCTTTTTGTTTTCTGTTGGATGAGAAGTAGAAAAAATCGTGAGGTGAGGTGAGGTGAGGTGGATAGGATACCTGGGAGCGATCGCGGGCGTCGAGGATGGCGTCGGCGAGGGCGCGGTAGGACTCATCCTCTATGGGCTCCCAGCTGTTGTCGAAGAGATCGAGGAGGCTCTTGAGGACGGGGGTGGCCTCCTTCTTTGAGAAGCCCAGATCCTTCATGGCATCAAGGGCGCGGTGTGCCCGCTCCTTGCCGGACCGGGAACCCATCCTCTCTATCCCTATACGGATCCAGCTATTCGCTCGATCACTCTCACTCAGGCGAGGAAAGAAGTGCAGAGAAGGCCTGTCCAGGGTTCTCATTGCTAGGGTTTTGGGATGCGCCGTGCCTTGGTCCAGAGGAGACAAGTAATACCTCCTTTCTCAAAAGATTTTAGTTTATTTTTGGAAAAATTCTACATAACCCTCTAAAGTATGCTTTAGAAACTACTTAACTCTCTCAACTTTAAAACCAGATATTTAACCTCCTAATCTATACAAAACTAGCTAATTAATCCTCTAAGGTGGTTTCAAAGAGTGATTTTGTCACATCAACTATTGATGTGACAAATTGTTGTACGGTGACATTCACATGTCATTTATAGCACACTGTTGTTTCTCATTGTGGCCGGTCAAACACCTATTCTATTTTTTTAATTTTTATATCAAGAGTTAAAATGTCGTCATATAAAGCTGATGAGAGGAGTACAATGTGTTCGAGCTACACATTTGTTGAATTTTCTAGACTCAGCATTGGGACAACCACAGTAACAAATTCTTCATGAACACGTGGGTTGCCAGTTGTGGAAGTCAAACTTTGAGTTTATAAAATAGAAACTTCTGGCTTTGGAGCTCAGTTAGAATTTTTTTTTAAACATTGACATCTGCATTTCAAATTAGGTGTTTTGTATGTCTGTTCTCTATCATTTGGACAAGGGTTTGGTCAGGGACAATATTGAATACACAATTAGACTTCATATTCTTTGTCACGTGGGTTGTTCACTTGTGACATTCTTTATTTTTCAGCAGTCTGCTTCATCACGCCACATGCCTCCCCTGCTTCCCTACTTCCGACTGCATCGCTGGATTTTGTAATTGATATGCGGGTTCTATTAAACAACACATGCAAGATATGCCACATCAGCGGTTGATGCGGCAAAACCACTCTTCAAAACCACTTTAGAGGATTAATTAAATAGTTTTGTATAGGTTAGGAGTTAAATATCTGGTTTTAAAGTTGAGGGGTTAAGTAGTTCCTAAATCATACTTTGAGAGGTTATGTAATGGTGTGTTTGGTTTGAGGGATATGGTGGGACAGGACGGGACGACCCTACTTTTCTTTTGTTTGGTTTGAAGACACCTGAGATGAAGTCATCATTCAAAAGAGAATATTCCACCCAGATGCGGGATAGAACCATCCTACCAAAAACATGGGGACGGATCTGTCCCACCTCCGTGAAGACAGGCGTGCAGCCCTCCGGAAGTACTCATACTCACATGTCATTGTCTCATCCTTTCATTCAAACAGAAGACATGATCATTTCGTCCCACATCATCCTACAAAACAAACAAGAAACAGGGATCGCCTCATCCCTCTAGACAAACAGAAAACGGGACTATCCTATCCCTGAAAACTGAGATGGATCCATCTCATCTCACTTTAACTCCAAACCAAACACATTCTAAACTTTTTTCTTTATTTTTATACTAAAAAATGACAATCTTTCCAGAAAAAAAGGAGTACATGCAAACTGACACCTTACGGGTGATGACATGAAGCTTCAGCTGTGAACCCTTCGTAGTGATACACTGTAAACGACACTAGACGGTAGATGACAAGTTTGCAGCGGCCGAAGGAGATCCCAGTTTTACTTGCTCACCATACTACTGTCCTTTTTTTGTTTCTTTTACTAACTGTCTCCTCGGGCCTATTTTTTATCATCACGCAAAAATGAGTTTTTTTTTTTTTTTACATTCTTCAGCTGCTCTGTGTGACGATCATTCTTCTTTAATTTTGTGCCCATATTGCGGAGAAATTCTGAGCAATTGGAAGGATCCTATTTCAATCGGAAATAAATCGTATTGTTTAAGTATATGATATGTCGTACTCATCATCTCATTCATCAGCAACATCAACACACACGTTCACACAACTTCATCCTTAATGAGAAGAGTAAGTATAATGTGCCAGAAATCTATGCATGTTAGTTCATTATAGTTTGCAGCACATGTGAAAAACGCCTAAAACATATCCGTGGAGGCAACAGGCTACGATGCTTTCCGGATGGAAAGATCCATGCGAAGATAAGCAATGCAGGCAACAAAAAAGAGGAACACTGCAAATATCAGCATCAACGGTTCGGCCAGCATGAAGATTGGATTAAACTCATAGCGCACCTGCACAGTTGGCAGAATGTTCCAAAAATCAGAACCAATACATGATGAATGGTGTAGCAACTAACAAGGCTTCATATGTGAACATGTACCTGGAAAGGAACGTTGTGCTCTCCTACTACATTTTTCTTCTTTAGCACTACCGTTGTCCTTCCAACGACATCAAGGTATGAATAGCTGGTCTGCGGCAGTAGATAGCAAGTATCATAATCACAAAATAACTTATACACAGTTCAAAGGACAAAGGCACAGCTTACATTAGAATGCAAAGTTCAAGGACTCAGAGAAATATGCACAGCTCATGATACAAACTAAACCATGAAAGGAAATGTTAAAAATACGCTAGTTCTTAGATGATTCCATTAAGCAATAAAAACATAAACTTGCAGCAGTTCACCTAAGATTCTAGTTTATCTATTGATCCAAGTTATTCTCAAATTATATGTGTATGCATATGGTTTAGTGGCCAGAAGTCTGAATGTTTGGATATATGAGGGGTTGACATAATCACTAATCAGTGTCAGAAGGAAAGATGGCATCACCTCAAGATGTCGCTCCGCCAGAAAAGGAACTGCAGGCTGTGGATTTTTCGATCCTTCAGGAAGCACAACCTGCAACATGTCATTAACAGGTAAGAGATAATTCTACTAGATGTCATTACGAGGAAAACGCCTTCAGATACATTATATAATTCCTTCCAGCAATCAACAATATTATATTTTTCTCGAGAACTAACTTTTTTGCTCAACTACTCTCAGGTCAAAGGGCTGAACAAAAAAAAGGAAAATGACAGTCAACACTGACGAAATAAATAGGATGATGCTAGAGATTGCATTTATGGAAGCTTGAAATGAGAAGCTACTACATCATCCTAGAATGTATAGCTTAATTAAGATACATTCCGTGCTAGCGTGAAAGATGTTTTATCCGAATATGTAAATGTTGGCCGTATTTTTTAAGAAATTAAATCTTGGCCATACTTACCTTAATAGTAAGATCATCAACCACAGTATCAAATAGAGGGCATCCAAAAGTAAGGTTGATGTAGCGCCGGCCATTGTCAGACTCAAAGAGGAAATCTTGCAACGGTAAACCATAGCCAATGGTGAATGTGCAATGCCAACCACCAAATAATGGATATCTTGGCTCAATTTCCAGTTCTGACTGTATTAAAAACATCAAGCCTCCACATTAGCTTAAACTTTTACAATTAAGAAATCAGAAGTGTATCTTTCTTATCACTAACTAGAATAGGAACTCACTAAATCTAATGCTTGTAGAGAAATATGTTATACCTTAAGGGAATCGGTACGCAGATGGGATGTGGAGATGTTACCGATCTCATCACGAAAGTAAACTGAACGAACCCGAGGAGGCAGCCTTGCAAGAAGATTCTTCAATGATGACGTTCCACTAATAGATGGCCTAGACTGATACTCAAGCCTTGCAAGAAAGTTCTGAATCAGTTACCATGAAACATTCAACTATGTTGAATTGATAACCTACTAATACTTCACTAATAAGTGATCCTGATCTCCTAGTCCATGGCACATCCTTTGATTCACTATTTGGACCTATTTGGATTTAACTGGCATGTTTCACATATCCAGAAGAAAAACAATTATGGAAGTTATCCCATCCAAATTTTGTCAAAGTTAGCCCTATATTATTTGAAGAAATTGAAAAACGACCAATAGAGGTAAAGCACTGCAAACTGATAAAGGTAAAGTTTCCATTCTCAAAAAGGCCATAACATATCACTGACATTATGAACATAGTACTTTTTTTCCTGAACTGAACACCTACATCAAAATAATTTATTTGGTGCAAAGGCTATATTTGGTACAAGACGCCCTGAGGAGATAAAGGTATGATATTACCTTGAAAAGACTCCTTTGAGCCGCGCGCCACCATGTTTCAGTTTATACTGCTCAGTGATCTGGACGTTTCCCCAGTGAGAAACCTCCACCTTGCGTACAAGTTCTTCAACAGTGGCAAAAGGGTGATTGTTCTCAAAGTGCACAAGGATTGGCAGATATGTGTTTGGCATCTGGTTATTGTAGGTGCCATATTTCAATTCAGTACCAGCACGACTAGTAGGATTGACCCTTGTGAATGACTCAATCCTGTTGTTTGGCATTTTAATGTAGGTAACCTGCTCCAGAACATTGTAGGGGGAGAGAAGCACTGCACTGTCACGGTAATAAACTAGCTGGGACTCTGTCTGGCTGATCTCAGCTGGAAAGGGCTCCAAAGAGTGTGTCAGCATGTAAAGCACTTGGAGAGTTGTTATCTTGCCAGGTTCCAATGGAGTGCTCAGCTGAACAGAGTAGAGGCGAGGACCATTCGGGACGGTAGTGAGATCCGACTCTTGGACAGAGAGGGGTGTGTGTGCCTTCTTCTTGTGCTTCCCCTCCACTCTTGTGGCCTTGACAATTGCAAGATGTTCGACCTCTGTGGGCGTGAAGCCGATAAAAACTTGAGATGCATCAGAAGTAGAAGCAGCATTCTCAACCTGGCAGGCAAGTATTCGAAAATTGTGAACGGAAATGGTTGCATAAATGCATTTGAGCAAATGAGGGAGAGCAAGAAATTAGACCTTTAATGTTAGGAATACTTTGACAATGAAGCCGGTGAGGTCGATCTGCAGGCAATTGACATATGTCCAATGTTAGTATCACTCGTGAGGGAGAGATGCATGCAACGCTAACTTGGCCACACATGAAGTAACTCGAATTACATTTCGAGCCGTAGTAAACTCAAAATCAAAATTTGGTGAGCATATAAAGGATCCAGATTTGAGCCATCACGGCAGACGTCCGAAAGCTATAAAAGAGGTTCCAGTAAGTAGTACAGTTGACGAGCAAGAAAACCTCCAACCAGATTCGAGTGAACAAGAAGTAGCAGGAAGGAGTTGGCCGTACCCTTTTCTCGGCTGAGACGACCCGGATGCCGTTCTCCAGCGGCGGCAAGGAAGATGGGGAGACGGAGGAGAGGAGGAAGAGGAGGATGAGGACGGAGGTGGCTAGGGATTCGCCGGACGGCGGCATCGCGTCGCGGACACGTGGTGGTCGGCCCGCCCTTACCTCGCCGGCGATTGAGACCGGTGGAGGAGAGATCTACAACTAGGGAGTAGGAGAGTGCACGACTGACTAGTACCGGTACTAGTCAAGAAGATACCCCCCAGCCGTCCATCATGGATCCCATGGTCCTCTGCCATCCATCTGTGGGGCCAATGGGCCCTGCCGGGCCAGCCTTTATTGTCTTAAGGTTTGGGTTGGGGTGTGCTCAACTTTTATATTCACGGGCCGCAAAACCAAATGTTAGATTGGTCTTGCCACCGGTAGACCGGGCCGAAGGTTACATTAGTCGTATCGGTCTAGCACGACAAGCTTATGTCGAAGCTCAACCACGACCCAAGTCAAGCTGGGGGTCGGCTCGCGCCCTAGCTTCATTCTAGGAACCTTGCTGTAAGATGTCTGTTCTATGGAATCAACATCAAACGCTAAGAAACGACAGAGAGAATATATAACAGCAATTAAGTATATGGTAGTTGTCGAAGTGTTCTTGCGACACTTCCTCCGGACCTGCTATGAGAGCAGCCCGCGAAGGTTCTTGATCCGTAGAGCTTAGTCCTTAAAAGAGATTGCGCGCATGAGAGATGGTGAGACGGTGGTTTTACGTGATTCAGGCCGCTGGAGCGTAACACCCTACTCGACGGTATGAGTCGTACTGCTGGTGTGAATGCGTGTGTAGCGTGTGTATAAATTGAGATTGGATTGGATCCTTGTAACGATGGCGGTTCAATCCTTTTATAAACAAGGTCAGACGCCTTACAAATGGGGTCCGGGGCCCGACAATTGGCCCCAGGGCGATTTTATCCTAAAAGATCTAAGGCTTCTCCACTACGCTGTCTCTGACCTCGGCTTGGAGACTCGACGTCTTGTCGCCCCCGATACCAGTGGCCTACGCGTAGTAGCTGACGCTGGCAGGGAATGTCCCGTCCGTCTGTCTTATTGACGGAAGTTACCCCACTTGTGGAGAGGGGTAGGCCTGCGACGCCTTTACTGTGGTGCGATTGGGCGCAGTAGTCTCTGACCGTTGGCGTGCGCCGCGTCATGCGTTAGGAGTGAGTGCATGTCTTCAATGCTTGATTTAGACAGGGCAAACCATCCTTAACTTCCGCAACCCATGGCCCATTGCAAGTTGCAGGGCACGTGGCAGCCTCGGGGCTGGCCACTACGGGGGAGGCCAAATCCGGTACTTCGGGGACGTGGCATCCCCAGAGCTCTTCTCTGCGGGAGGTGTCCGACTTGGTGCTTCGAGTCGCGTGGCTGCACCGGAGCCCACTCCTACGGTGGAGTGTGGTCCCGTCCCGCTAAACACGTGGTAGCTCGGGAGCCCGTCTCATCGGGGGAGTTGGGTCTTATCTTTGAGGTCCACGTGGCAGCGCCAGGTCCCGTACTTGAGGAAGGTCAGGGTCCAGCGCCTTTTGGACACGTGGCGCTATTGGGCCCTACCTCGGCGGGGAGGCAGGGTACTTAGATACTTTCATCCTGTGCGCGATGATACCCGGTATGCTGGGGACAGACCGTGGACCTTGGGTCCACCCTGGGGGAAGGTGATGAGACCGAGGGTGGAGCCGTGTCCATGCTTTTCCGCACTGCCTTTTGAATTTTGTCTTGGTCAGCCGAAGCGGTGAGCGCCTCTGCCAACGCAGTCACGCGTCCTCTCCCGGTTGAGAGATTATGGTGATGTGATCTTTTCTTGTGGTAGTATCTTTGCCTTCTGTGACGCCTTTAATCGCGACGGCTCCCAATGTAGCTGTAGCACTTCCGCTTGTTCCACCTTTATGGGAACCGCTCCTGCTGTCTTCTCAGGTGGCTGACCGCTCGAGCCAGTTCTTCTAACAGAGGGCCTGGGCCCCATTGTCATGGATGTTGTGGGTTGAGTAGCGCAAGTCAGGCCCTGGCGATACGCACGATGTGCTGAGGCATTGCGGGAGTGATAAAAAAGAAAACCTTTTCTAGAGAGGGCGGTTCCTTCCTTACTCACACCCCGCCGCTCGAGCTTTTGCCTCTTTCCCTGAGCGCCCGAGTCTTCACCACTTAGCAAAAGCTCCCGTTCTCGCTTGCTCCAATGGCCACCACACTGCCTCCTCCTCGTTACCAGTTGGCAAAGGATCTGATGCCGATGAGGCGACTACTTGGCTGGGCGGCAGCAGAGCAAGGATGGATGATTCGTTGTGAATCTCCCGCTCTTCCAGACTCGCGCGAAGACGAGACTGTTCTCTTCTTCGCCTACGTGTTTGCGGTGCCCGGGCTTGAAAGTTGCCTAGAGGGGGGGTGAATAGGCTAATCGACCTGCAAATGACTTAATAAAACGAGATTAAATTACAAGGGGCAGACTAGTTCGGTCTTAGGGCGGACTAGTCCGGTCGGCCTGTGTGAAGATCCCTAAAAAGTGTTTCTAGCAAGTTTTAAGGCGATTTTCTCGAGGCTACAGGTGAGGATATGGTTATGTCAAGTTTAGCAACTATCAACACAAGTATATGACTAAGAGGAACAAGTTTGTAGCAATATGAAGCACAAGACAAAACTAGCAACCCTAGAACGAAATATTCGATAAACGAAATGCGAAGAACACGGAGACACAAGGATTTTATCCCGAGGTTCGATCCCACACAAGGAATCTACGTCCCCGTTGAGGAGTCCACAAAGGACCGGGTTCAACAACCCTTCCCTCACCAAGTTTATCGTACGGGCCTAACTTGGTTCTCCACTATCACAAATAATGAATACAAGATTCGTTGGGGCTTCTCACAATCTGAGGCTCCCACCACAATTACAATTGCAAATCACAAAGATTAACTCAAGCCACATATCACAATGATTCACAAGGTGCAAGAGATCAAACCGGGAGCCTAAGCGCGATGTTCTTCCTCTTTTCCACCTCATTAAACCCTAATCCACTCAAGAATTAGTTTTAGAGGGAAAGTAGGCAAGAAAGAGGCTCAAGAATGCTCCAAGTTTTGCTGTGGCGGCGCTAGGGTTACAGGTTGCTCAAGGATGGTTCAAAAGAACCCAGGTGACCTCTATTTATACAGGTCCCAAGCCCATACTGCTGACTTCAGTAGATGGGCGGACTAGTCCGGCCTACAGCCCGGACTAGTCCGGCCTAGGGGACCACTGACCCCTCTGACAACTGTCGCACTGCGCGGCAATCGTCACACTACCCGCCAAACTTCAAATTCAAACGGTCACTTCAACAACGGACTAGTCCGGCCCTCACCGGACTAGTCCGATCTCACACAGAACCTTTTGTTCCGTGTGAAAAAGACTAGTCTGAAGACCACGGATTAGTCCGGCCCCATGGGCGGACTAGTTCGGCCTTCCCAGACTTAGTCGCAAAAACCTCTCTGCACTTAGTGAAAGGCGGCCTAGAGGGGGGGGGGTGAATAGGCGATAATCGATAATTTAAACCTAATTCAGAGTTATGAAAACAGAGAAGTCGGACTTGTCTGACTTCTAGTCGGACTTGTCTGACCTAAGTCGGACAAGTCTGACCTGGGTCGGATAAGTCCGAGATTACTTGCACGATCAGACCAAAAATCCAATTTTTAAGCGATCTAGTGAGAGATATCGATCCCTAGCAGTTCTACAAGAAGTATGGAGTAGAAAGAAAGCTGAGGGAGAGATAGCACGCGGAAAAACACTAGAATCAAAACTTGAGAGAACGAAATAACAACAAGAGACAAACGATTTTATCCCGAGGTTCAGAACCACAAAGGATCCTACGTCCCCGTTGAGGAGTCCACAAGGGACCAGGCCTTCTCTAGCCTTCCCCTCACGAGTTGCCACAAGGGCCAACTCCCGATCTTCCACTATCACAAAGATTGTTACAAACTCCCCGATTACAAGAGATCACAAAGAAATCGCGGGGCGACGCCTAACCGTCTAGGGGAGAACCCTAAGAGCAACAAACACGCAATCACGAAGAAACTTAGCGAATCACACGTTGCTCAACCCCTCAACAAACCGTTTCTCCCAATCCCCACAAAGCACTCTTCACTCTCCCAAAAATTCGAATTTGGGCTCTAGAGGTGAAGAACAAGTGGAGAGAGGTTCTTGAGTTCAAATGGGCGTTCAGAACTGTTCTGGGGTGTTAGGCATGGTTGGTGGGTCGAAACCACCACCTATTTATACTCCAAAAAGTCATTAGAGTCGTTTGACACATCCCGCGTCGGACATGTCTGACACAATGTCGGACATGTCTGACCTCAAAGGTCAGGCCTTTCACTTCAGACTTGTCTGACCAAAACCACTTCAGACATGTCTGACATACAATCTCGGACATGTCTGAAATTCTGCAGATAGACCTCGGACAAGTCTGACTCTCTGGGACTTAGAAAATTTTCCTTAGTCCCTGGGAACAGATCCATTTCGGACATGTCTGACCCCCAGGTTCAGACAAGTCCGAAACTTCACTGGAACTCTCACTGGAACCTTTCCAGTGCCAATTCGGACATGTCTGACTTACAAATTCGGACATGTCTGACTTCCAACAGAGGGAATTCGGACATGTCTGACACCACAAGTCAGACAAGTCCGCCCAAGCCACAAAGGCCCTACTAAAATCTTCTACTAAGGGGTTGAGCACCCGAATGACTCACTAAGTGTCTACGCGTCGTGTCCCTCTTAATAGTACGGTTTGTCCTATGACTCAAGGAAAAAATAGAAAATCCTATTTCTATTCTTCTTCGCCACAACTTTTCTCCTTTTGCCGTCTTTCTTCAAAGCTCCATTCCGTACTCCGGATCTGCGCTCATGCTCAACCAAGTTCATTAGCACTTTAATGGTTCATCATCAATCCACCAAAACCCACAAGGGACCTAGATGCACTTACAATCTCTCCCTTTTTGGTGATTGATGACAACCAATTAAAGTCTTTGACAAAAATAAGATTTGATAGAAGTTTTGAGTCTCAAGTGTATATAAGCTTTTGGAATAACAATAAAAATCACTCATATACACTCAATCATCGTGGGGTGCCTATATGCTCGTGTGTGTGCAATAACGTGATACAAATGAAGAAATGCACACGAGATCAATGAAGCATCATAATGATTATCATAAGGCATCAATAAACATCATTAAGCATTAACGGTCATAAACGAGTAGCAAATAAGTACAAGACACACCACGATAGAAAATATGACTAGATACATGTACATGTCCAAGAAAAAGCACTAGAGACTAATACTTCTCCCCCTTTGGCACCAAGGCACCAAAAAGGAGAAAAGTGGACCTAGTCTACTCGGTGTCTTCCTCGTCGTCGTCGCTATCATCGTCGTCGTCGCTCTCCTCCTCGTAGTCGCTCTCCTCGCCGGAGTCATCGGGAGCTGCAGGAGGTGCTGAGGAAGAGGCGCTGGTGCCGGTGAAGAATGCCATCTCCGCCTCGGTGAGCTCCGGAAACTCCGGTGGCTCCTCATCTGAGCTGGCGTCGTCAACTGGAGGAAGCTGAAGGTGCTCCCTGATGGCTGTGAGGTCCCTCTGGTTCCTCTTTGCCAAGCGGTGAGTCGACCGGCAGACGGTGAAGATCGACTTCAGGATCTTGAGCAGTCCTGAGGAGCAAGATGGATGCTGTTGGGGCACAGAGGATGAGCTGGGAGGCTGAGCAGACTTCCTCCTTGAGGAGCTGGGTCCTCCCTCTGCTGGTGCCGGTGCAGCCGCGCGAATCGGGCGGTGAAGCTTGGAAGGCTTCTGAGGCACAAGGCGCCTATGAGGCACATCCTTCACAAACTTCTTCCCGGACACCGTCTCAATGAGCTTCATCAGGTACGGGGCATAGCAGCAGGACCTAGCCGGTGTCTCCGAGGCGAGGTAAATCTCCTCGTAGATATAGTCGAAGGCATTGAACTGCTGCTGCCCTGCCAAAAGCTAGATCAAATTTTTGCTCTTGTGGTTGATCCTGTTGGCATCCCCATCCTTGGGCGAGAGGGTCTTCCTTATCAGACGGTTCACCACGGCATGGAATGGCTTGAGACCGTGGATATGAGGAGGGTCGGCTGGATACCCATCCTCATAAAAGCTCTCCATCTCCAGGAGGTTCACTATATCCATCTCATGGATCTTCAGTGAGTGCTGTAGACTGTCCTCCATCCCAAGAATGGGGGCAAACTCCTCATAGCTGACTTCGTACTTCACCCCATTGGTCATCCAGGTGAAGCCGAGCTTGTCGACCCAATAGAAAACGGTGGCATAGAATTGGAGGATGACTTCCTTGTTCCATGGGTATTGGAGGCCCATGATCTCGCTGACTCCGTGGTGCTCGCAAGAGTCGAGCACCCCCTTGAAGAGAAGGTAGCAGTCCTTCTTCTTCAATGCAGCTTTCCAATCCACCCACTGCATCTCCATGACTGGGTTCTTCTTGGTCGTGAGGACTGACCGGTAGTAATCCATGTGGAAGAAACACCAGAAACGGGGATCCCTGCTCTCCCTTGGCTGGTCATAGCACCGCACATCTCTCATGTGCATGGTGTCGTGAATGTTCCTCCGGTAGTTCACTCTGTCGACCGTGCGTCGAGTGTCACCCACTGGAGAGTGCACGACCAACGGTCCGATCTCTTGTTGCCCTTGGGAGCTCGAGCTGCCCCCCTGACCACTGTGAATGGTGAGTTGACCGCTTGCAGGTCGCTTGGCAACCACCTTCTTTGGTCGCTTTGATGGTTGAGCCGAAGAATCGGGACCCGCGGGCTCCTTGCCTCTCTTGTCATGACCCATAGCTGAAGAAGAGATACAAGGATAGGTAAGAGTCAAGGCAAGAGAGATAGAGCAATTAACTTGATAGTTTCGATAGAAATTAGGCCTCAGAGTTATACAGGATTGGACATGTCTGACTGGAAAGTCAGACTTGTCTAACTCAGGAATGTCGGACATGTCCGAATTTCAGAGTCAGACTTGTCCGACCTGTACAGAACTGACCCTAATTGCTAAGGAAACTAAGCAAATCAATTTTTCTACCTACCAAATTTTGCAACAAGGTTGTAAACATGCCTAGGAACAATTTCAAGGGCATAAATTTGCAATCTTGCCGCTAGATTTAGAATTGAGAGGAAAGATGCGGAAAAATACCTTCGGATGGAGAAAAGGATTGAAGAACTCCGAAGGGGATGTGAATCCTCCAACTTCGAGGGATATTTTCCCTCAAGAACTCCTCACAAGAGCCTCAAAAGAAATGTGGATTGCCTTGGGAGGTTTGAGAGAGATGGAGATTAGGATTTGAAGTGAGGAGTGAGAGAGGGGATGGAAACCGTCGGACTCTATGAAGGGGCTCGGACTTCCCACGTCGGACATGTCCGAATTTGACTTCGGACAAGTCCGAGTTCTCTATGCAGGCTTAAAACCGACTTCGTACATGTCTGACTTTTGTCAGACTTGTCCGACTCCCCCTGAGTGTATGCAATGTGCAAACACTTGGGGATCTAAAGAAGGGAATATATGGACATTTTGGACAAGTTTTTGCAAATATCTTTGACAAAAATGATCAGTAAGCAACCAACACTCAAACTATGATCATTTTCACCAAAGAGAAGTTTAGAACATAGTTTTCAGGAAAAATAGATGAGATTTTCGAAGAACACACAACATTTTTGAAGTTGAAAACTAATAGCAATCAGATGTGCACGACTCAAGCAATGTCTCGAGAATCCAAGATATTTATCTCACTCCTTAGGTCACAAAAGCGTCTCTCATCAAGGCGTTTGGTGAAGATATCCGCCAATTGCTCCTCACTTCTAACATGAGAGATAACGATATCTCCCTTGATAGAGTGGTCTCGCAGGAAATGGTGACGGATGTCTATGTGTTTGGTTCTAGAATGCTCGACGGGGTTGTGAGCAATCTTGATGGCGCTCTCATTGTCAATAGGAGAGGAATATGGCTCAGATTGTAACCATAATCCCTAAGAGTTTGTCGCATCCAAAGAAGCTGCGCACAGCAACTTCCGGCTGCAACGTACTCCGCTTCGGTTGTGGAAAGGGCAATGGAGTTTTGTTTCTTGGAAGACCACGCAACCAAGGACCTGCCAAGGAATTGGCATGTCCCGGATGTGCTCTTCCTATCTACCCTACAGCCCGCATAATCCGCATCAGAATAACCGACGAGATCAAACTTGGATCCTTTAGGGTACCAAAGACCTAGATTAGGAGTGTGAACTAAATACCTAAGGATCCTCTTAACCGCTGTCAAGTGACACTCTTTTGGAGTGGCTTAGAATCGAGCACACATGCACACACTAAGCATAATGTCGGGTCTAGAAGCACAAAGATAAAGCAAAGAGCCAATCATAGAACGGTATACCTTTTGGTCCACGCTCGCTCCTTCTTCATTTAGTCCTAGATGCCCGTTTGTTCCCATAGGTGTCTTGATGGGCTTTGCCTTCTCCATGCCAAACTTCTTGAGAATGTCATGAGTGTACTTGGTTTGGCATATGAAGGTCCCTTCCTTGAGTTGCTTTACTTGGAAACCTAGGAAAAACTTCAACTCCCCCATCATAGACATCTCAAATCTCTCCGTCATGATTTTGGAAAACTCATCACAAAAAGTCTTGTTAGTAGAACCAAATATGATATCATCAACATAAATTTGGCATACGAACAAGTCATTATCAAAATGCTTAGTGAAGAGAGTATAATCGGATTTCCCAATCTTAAAACCATTTTGAGTGAGAAAATCCCTAAGGCACTCATACCAAGCTCTAGGTGCTTGTTTGAGGCCATAGAGAGCCTTACACAACTTGTAGACGTGATCGGGATGCTCTTCATCTTCAAATCCGGGCGGTTGCTCCACATACACTTCCTCCTTGATTGGACCGTTGAGGAATGCACTTTTCACATCCATTTGATATAACTTGAAATCATGGTGAGTAGAAAAAGCCAATAATATGCGAATAGATTCAAGCCTAGCTACGGGAGCAAAGGTTTCATCGAAATCCAAACCTTCGACTTGAGCGTATCCTTTTGCTACAAGTCTTGCCTTGTTTCTTGTTACCACCCCGTGTTCATCTTGTTTGTTGAGGAACACCCACTTGGTTCCAACAACATTTGCATTTGGTCTCCTCACGATTTCCCACACCTTGTTCCTCTTGAAGTTGTTGAGCTCTTCTTGCATCGCCATTACCCATTCCGGGTCTTGTAGAGCTTCTTCTACTTTCCTTGGCTCTAGAGAGGAAACAAAGGAATAGTGTTCACAAAAGTTAGCCATACGTGAGCGGGTAGTTACCCCTTTGGAGATGTCTCCAAGTATGTTGTCAACGGGATGGTCCCGTTGAATGCTTTGATGAACTCTTGGGTGTGGTGGTTGAGCTTCTCGATCATTGTCTTCATTTTGATCATTTTATTGATCTCCCCCTTGATCCAAGCCTCCTCCTTGATTTTGATCTTGTTGAGATTCATCTTGAGGATCTTGATCTTGTTCATGTGGGGGATTTGCATCTTCTTCGCTTGTTTGGAGATCATTTGGATCATGTGGTCGCACATCTCCAAGTGTCATTCTCCTAAGTGCTTCTTGTGGAGTCTCCTCTTGATCTAGCACACAATTATCAACTTGCTCCACTTGAGAGCCATTAGTCTCATCAAACACTACGTCATGTGCTACTTCAACAATCCCGGAGGACTTGTTGAAGACACGATAGGCGTAGGTGTTTGAGTCATAGCCAAGCAAGAAACCTTCATCGGATTTCGAAGCGAACTTCGAATTCCTAGGATTCTTGTTGAGAATATAGCACTTGCTCCCAAAAACACGAAAGTATGAGATGTTGGGTTTGTTACCGGTTAGGAGTTCGTATGAGGTCTTCTTCAAGAGTCGATGAAGATACAACCGGTTTATGGCATGGCAAGCGGTGTTAACCGCTTCCGCCCAAAACCGGTCAGACGTCTTGTACTCATCAAGCATCGTCCTTGACATCTCAATTAGAGTCCTATTCTTCCTCTCCGCTACTCCATTTTGTTGAGGGGAGTAGGGAGTGGAGAACTCATGCTTGATTCCTTCTTCATCCAAGAAGTCTTCAACTTGAGTGTTCTTGAACTCCATCCTGTTGTCGCTTCTAATCTTCTTGATTCTTAAGGAAAATTCGTTTTGAGCTCTCCTCAAGAACTTCTTGAGAACTCCTTGGGTTTCACCTTTGTCATGCAAGAAAAATACCCACGTGAAGCGAGAAAAATCATCAACAATAACTAGACCATACTTGTTACCGCCAATGCTAATGTAGACGATTGGTCCGAATAGGTCCATGTGTAGTAGCTCCAATGGTCTTGAGGTTGTCATGATGTTCTTGGACAGATGTTGAGCTCCTACTTGCTTTCCGACTTGACATGCTCTACATGGTCTATCTTTCTCAAAGACAACATCTTTTAGTCCACGGATATGATCCCCCTTAAGAAGTTTTTGCAAGTTTCTCATCCCAACATGGGCTAACCTTCGGTGCCATAGCCATCCCATGTTAGTTTTCGCCATTAAGAACGTATCAAATTGGGCTTTGTCTGTGGAGAAATCCACATGGTAAAGCTTTCCCTTGAGTACGCCCTTAAAGGCGATTGAGTTGTTGCATCTTCTTGAGACGGTCACACCGTTGTTAGTGAAAAGACAATCATAACCATTATCACATAATTGAGAAATAGAAAAGAGGTTGTAATCAAGTGAATCAACATGAAGCACATTAGAAAGAGTGTGTCTTGAGGAGATAGCAATTTTACCGGTGCCAAGGATTTTCCCTTGGCTATTATCCCCAAAGAAGATTCCTTCACTAGGATCTTCATTCTCCTTGTACTCTATAAACATCTTCCTCTCTCCGGTCATATGATTAGTGCATCCACTGTCAAGAACCCAATTTGATCCACCGGAGGAGTATGCCTACAAAAGAGTTATGCCTTTCCTTTAGGTACCCAAACGGAGTTGGGTCCTTTGATGTTAGTCACAAGACATTTGGGTACCCACACGCAAGTCTTTGGGCTCTTGCGGAGTGGCCCAACATATCTAGCATAAGTCTTTCCAAATTTGTTCCTCAATAAAACATAAGAAGCATCAAAGTCATGAAACAAAGGATGAGGTTCATTTTTAGGCATATAAGATGTTGAGATAATGTTCTTTCCTTTATCTTGGGTGGATGAACCTTCCTTGACAAAAACAATCAAGTCTTTGTTATTCTTGGGGGCTTTGGCACTTTGCCTCCGCTCCCGAGAATAACCAAGACCATCCTTGACATGGGGAGGTCTCACATTGGTGTATGCACTCCGTGCATAGGCCACCTTCTCCTTGTCAAAGATGCCACCTTTCGGTGCTTGTTTGTTTTGTGCCAAGTTAAGTTCATCCTTAAGTTTTAGGATCAAGCTTGAGCACATGCAAGTGTGAACTTCCTCGTATGAAATCCTTTGAGAAGATGAGCTCTTTGAGGAAGAAGGTGCATTGATCTTAAGTGACTCAACCTTCGTCTCTAGAATCTTGTTAACCTTTGTCAAGTTAACAAGTTCATCCTTGAGCTCAACGGTCTTGTCCTTAAGATTTGAGCATGCTTCCTTGCTCATGGCAAGGTCATGCTCCAATGCATTGCTTATTTCTCTCTCGCGCTCGAGGAGCTCCTCAAGCTCTTGACATCTCTCCAATTTTTGGATGAGCATGCCCTCTTGACGCTCAAGGAGATCCTCCTTCTCGGAGATTTCATCCATAAAAAAGTTCATCTTTCTCATCGCACTCTTACTTAAGCCTTTAAGCATGGATTCAAGTTCACTATCACTATCAAGTTCATCACAAGAAGTTATAGAGGGAGTGGGTTTAGATTTGACCTTTTTTCTTCCCTCCTTTGCCATGAAACATGTGGACTTGAAATCATCAAGGTTGGGGAAGAGCTTGCTTGCACTTGAGCTCTTTCCGATGGCAATGGTTGCCACCTTCTCTACATCGTCGGAAGATGAGTCGTCATTTGAGTCCCATTCTCTTCCAAGGTGGGCATGTCCCGATGGCTTCTTCCTCTTGAAGAGCTTCTTATCTTGGGTCTTGCCCTCCTTCTTCTTGCTTTCATTGTATGGGCAATCCGCAATGAAGTGCCCATGTTCACCACACTTGTAGCAAGTCTTCTTCTTTAGCTTCTCCTTGCTCTTGCCTTCTTGGTGATAGCCTCCCTTCTTCCTTCTCATCATCCTTCTAAACTTGTTGACGAAGAAAGCTTCTTCCTCATCGGAGTCCATGCTCTCATCATCACTTGCATCTTCATTGTAGGATGTGGAAGTTGCTTTGAGGGCTATGTCTTTCTTCTTTGATGAGGCAAGCTTTTGGAGATTGTTGTAGAACATAGCTTCCTTCTCCATCATCTCATTGTTGATTATCCTCCCAAGCACTTCTTCCGGAGTCATCTTGGTGTAGTCGGGGCTTTCACGGATCAAGGAGCAAAGAGCGATGTTTCGAGGCATGAATGCCCGAAGCATCCTCTTCACCACTTCATGGTCCGTCCATCGAGTGCTTCCATAAGCACGAATCTTGTTCATGAGCACCTTGAGGCGGTTGTACATGTCTTGGGGCGACTCACCATCCATGATGGTAAATCTCCCAAGCTCTCCTTCGATCATCTCAATCTTCGCCTCCCGGATGACTCGGTTGCCCTCGTGCGCCGTCTTGAGTGTATCCCAAATATCTTTGGCCACTTCCAAACCTTCGACTCGGTTGAATTCATCCCGAGTCAAAGATGAGGTTATGACTCCCACGACTTGAGCATTGCAATGAAGTAGGATAGCTTGTTGTGGAGTGACGTCTTCCTCATTCCTTGGCATATGAACTCCAGTTTGTACAATCTGCCACAAACTAGGATTCAAAGAGATTAAATGCATCTTCATATTGTGTTTCCACATTGAATAGTCATTTCCATCGAATTGAGGAGGTTTGCCAAGTGGAATAGACAAATAGTGATTGTTAGCATGAAGACGATCATAATCAAAGTGAGTTTGAGTATAGTCATCGTTACTCTTCTCCTTCTCTTTGTTGATCTTGGGTTGTTTCCCTAGCTTCTCCCGAAGCTTCGCCTTGAGTTGGCGAGTTTCTTCGTCGTCCTTCGGATCATCAAGAAGAACGTCGTAGTTCTTGTCAATTGAGCCTTCACCCTCGACATATGAGGTATCATCCTTGTTCCTTTCTTCCGCCATCGATTCTCTGAGATGTTAGTCTCTTTCGAAGAAACCTGCTCTGATACCAATTGAAAAGCGGCCTAGAGGGGGGGGGTGAATAGGCGATAATCGATAATTTAAACCTAATTCAAAGTTATGAAAACAGAGAAGTCGGACTTGTCTAACTTCTAGTCAGACTTGTCTGACCTAAGTCGGACAAGTCTGACCTGGGTCGGATAAGTCCGAGCTTACCTGCACGATCAGACCAAAAATCCAATTTTTAAGCGATCTAGTGAGAGATATCGATCCCTAGCAGTTCTACACGAAGTATGGAGTAGAAAGAAAGCTGAGGGAGAGATAGCACGCGGAAAAACACTAGAATCAAAACTTGAGAGAACGAAAGAACAACAAGAGACAAACGATTTTATCCCGAGGTTCGGAACCACAAAGGATCCTACGTCCCCGTTGAGGAGTCCACAAGGGACCAGGCCTTCTCTAGCCTTCCCCTCACGAGTTGCCACAAGGGCCAACTCCCGATCTTCCACTAGCACAAAGATTGTTACAAACTCCCCGATTACAAGAGATCACAAAGAAATCGCGGGGCGATGCCTAACCGTCTAGGGGAGAATCCCAAGAGCAACAAACACGCAATCACGAAGAAACTTAGCGAATCACACGTTGCTCAACCCCTCAACAAACCGTTTCTCCCAATCCTCACAAAGCGCTCTTCACTCTCCCAAAAATTTGAATTTGGGCTCTAGAGGTGAAGAACAAGTGGAGAGAGGTTCTTGAGTTCAAATGGGCGTTCAGAACTGTTCTGGGGTGTTAGGCATGGTTGGTGGGTCGAAACCACCACCTATTTATACTCCAAAAAGTCATTAGAGTCGTTTGACACATCCCGCGTCGGACATGTCTGACACAATGTCGGACATGTCTGACCTCAAAGGTCAGGCTTTTCACTTCAGACTTGTTTGGCCAAAACCACTTCAGACATGTCTGACATACAATCTCGGACATGTCTGAAATTCTGCAGATAGACCTCGGACAAGTCTCACTCTCCGGGACTTAGAAAATTTTCCTTAGTCCCTGGGAACAGATCCATTTCGGACATGTCTGACCCCCAGGTTCGGACAAGTCCGAAACTTCACTGGAACTCTCACTGGAACCTTTCCAGTGCCAATTCGGACATGTCTGACTTACAGATTCAGACATGTCTGACTTCCAACGGAGGGAATTCAGACATGTCTGACACCACAAGTCAGACAAGTCCGCCCAAGCCACAAAGGCCCTACTAAAATCTTCTACTAAGGGGTTGAGCACCCGAATGACTCACTAAGTGTCTACGCGTCGTGTCCCTCTTAATAGTACGATTTTTCCTACGACTCAAGGAAAAAATAGAAAATCCTATTTCTATTCTTCTTCGCCACAACTTTTCTACTTTTGCCCTCTTTCTTCAAAGCTCCATTCCGTACTCCGGATCTGCGCTCATGCTCAACCAAGTTCATTAGCACTTTAATGGTTCATCATCAGTCCACCAAAACCCACAAGGGACCTAGATGCACTTACACTTAGCCATACGGACTAGTCCGGCCCATGGACGGACTAGTCCGATCTCACTCAGAACCTTTTGGTCCGCCCCAAAACGGACAAGTCCGCTCTCCTGGACTTAGTCCCGAATCTTCATCCTAGGGGTACCACGGACTAGTCCGTCCCACTACGGACTAGTCCGAAGTCACACAAGACCTTTTGGTCCGTGCCAAAACGGACTAGTTTGCCCAGGAGCGGACTAGTCCGGCCGTCAGGCGGACTAGTCCGACCCCTCCTACCAGACTACTCTAACTTCAACTTTCAAAGGGGTTTCTACCTAAACCACCACTCTTGGGCTCCTAACTTGATCTCTTTGCACTTTACGCACACACCCTCCTATTTCTACGGCTAGTCCAACTCAACATGCTAGAAACCCTAGTTTCTACGCTTCGAGTCGACTCCGTTTCCTTCCTTTTCCTTTTTGAGGGTTTGCATCTCCGATCGAGTCCACACCTGTGCTAAAGATCACTTGAGCTCATTAGCGACTTAATTGTCATCATCAATCATCCAAAACCTACAGGGAACCTAGATGCACTTTCAATCTCCCCCTTTTTGGTGATTGATGACAACACATCAAGTCCTTCACAATTAAGAGTATAAATTTGGTTTTCATAACATGTGTGCGTATGATAGACTCCCCCTCAATGTATGCAACATGTAAAAGAGGTGGAGGAGATCTTTCATACCCACACACGTTATGGTGGGGTGCCTACGTAATGTGCTCAACAATTGTGACAAGATATAAAGAACATCAATATTATCACAAGATAGTCAATGAGAGCATCATATTGAAATTAAGCAATAGTAACATGTCTTGCACAAAAGTAAACATCCAACATCCAAGTAGCATAAATATATTACAAGACAAGTCCAAAGACACCACACAAAAGACTAACTCCCCCTAACTCTCCCCCTTTGGCATCAAGGCACCAAAAAGGAAAAGAAGGGGGACTAGGACCTAAAAGATAGTCCTCGTCCTCGTCACTACCACTCTATGTGGCCTCGGGGTCCGTGACATCCTCATCATCATCGACATTGTCGTCGTCGTCGTCGGAGGTCGGTGCGGAGGTACCCTCCGTCTCACCCAAGAGTGTCAACTCGTCGGGGGTGAGAAGCGGGTACGGAGTGAGCTCGTCGTCGGAGGCCTCAGGGCTCATCGGGATCTCGAGCTTGTCGCAGATCTTCCTCACGTACCGCTCAGTCCTCTGAGCTCGCACCTCGGCTTTGCGGCACGAGGTGAAGATGGACCGAAGAAACTTGAGGACTCCGCTGCTAGAGGAGCCCGCCGAGTGCTGAGACGGAGGTGCAACGGAAGGAGGCACCTCGAAGCGGAAGGATGGCTCCGCATTCTTCCTCCGGGCAGGAGTCGGGACAGCAGGTGGCATCTGGGGTTGGAGAGGCTGGTGAGTGGTGTCCTTCACAAACACGAGCTCGGAAACCTTCTCTATCAGGCACATTATGTAAGGGGCATAGCCACAGGCACGGTTGGGTGTGTGTGAGATGTTGTAGATATCATCGAAGATGTAATCCACAAGGTTGAACATCTCATGTCCATCAATGAGAATCAACAGGTGCCTGAGGTGACCCTGGATGATCCCCGCATCCCCTTCTTTAGGAGCCACCGTCCTCCTAAGAATCCTGTTAAGGATGCTGTAGAAGGGAAGGATGTTTCTGGCCAATCCAGCTTCATAGTGGACGTGAGGAGGGTACATGTAGCTCATGTCATCCCTGTCCATAGCCTTGAGATTGGAGATAATGATCTCATGGTCCAGGTGACTCTCCAGTCCAAGTGCCTGAGCAAAGACCTCGAAGGTGGCATAGTACTGCTCACCGTTGGTCATCCAAGTGATGGCTCGGTCGCCATGAGTGTGGAAGTGAACTGTGGTATAAAACTGTACGATAACCTCCTCATTCCAGTCATACTTGAATCCAAGAATGTCCTTGATCCCGTGGCGCTCAGCTGCCTCAATCACTGCGTCAAATGCCTCGTGTTTCTTCTTAGCCATATATGCCCAGTCCACCCATTGAGCCTGGATCACTGGCTTCTTCATTGCCTGATAGACTGTGCGATAGTAATCGCAATGGAAGTCACACCAAAACCGAGGGTCGGCGGTGGACCTCTCAAACCTATAGACATTCTCATCTCTGAGCCTCCTGGCCTTCTCAACTCCCTTTCCTTTGAACACATTTGCAGCCAAGTTGGGCTGCCTATTGGGGTTTCGCGATGGACTGTGCATCTTGAGAGGGCCAATGGCCTGGGCCTTCCCTTTCTCTCGGATCACTACCCCTCCGGCTGCCTTCTTGGCTGGCACCTTGACAGCTGGCTTTTTCTTCTTCGGCTCTACTGGAGCCGAAGCCTTTCCCTTCTTGGGGTCACGCTCGACCCTAGGCTCAGCTGCGCCTTGGGCTTGCTCCTTGCCCTTAGCCTTCTCGCCAATGGTGACGAGCTTCTTCCTCTTGGAGGCATTGGCCTCTGCGGCCCTGGAATTATGAGCCTCTCTTTCTTCTCTCTTCTTCTTCCGTGCCTCACGGAGAGAGTCTTCAGTAGCACGAGCAATGGCTTCGTCCTCGTTGTAGATAGTTGCGGCTACTCTGGAAGCTTCAAGTGTCTTCAGCCGCCGTTCTTCCTTTGCTTTCTGCGCCCCGATGAGGGCAACCTTAGTTCTTGCCTCGATGATTTGGGCTTTGGTGCGTGCCTCCCGGGGATCTCTGGGAGGGGGAGGCACTTCAGCACCCCTCTCCTCGGTGCGGTGCTCCTCACCCGCAGGGTTGGAACTCGGAAGATTGCGCTCGAAATCCAACATCGTGCTGAAAACACAACGAGAAGAGGACATAAGAGACCAAGGGTGTGAAATATTGCGGAAGGAATCTCAAGAAATAGCTAAGATTAGGGTTTGCCCTGTGCAAAACGGACTTGTCCGCCAGGGCCGGACTAGTCCGGGTTGCACAGGATGAACCCTAACCCTAACGATTTTTTGAAAAATCTTCAAATCAACGCGCAATACTTCTAGAATATGATCACAAGAATGTATGGAGCAACATTAATGAAGGTACTCCTATCAAAAACTCCAAGAATCAAAAATGAGAGGAATTTTTGAAAGGAGGGAAATACCTCCTCAAATTCGAAGAAATCGACGAGATTGGAGTAGGAAGGCGTCGAAGAAGTGTGGGGAAACGATCCCACACTCCTAAATGCTTCAATGTGCGGATTGGATGCGAGTTTTGGTGGTTGGAGCGAAAAATCGCCGACAGGGCGGTTGCTTGCGCGCGGGAGAGAGAGAGGCGAGTGTGAGAGGAGAGAAGAGGGGTCTGGGCCGCCCCTGGGAGTTTAAGTCCCCAAGGGCCGGACTAGTCCGGTACCAGGGCGGACTAGTCCGGTGTGCGGACCAGCCGCGGACTAGTCTGCCTCCGGACTTGTCCGGCCTTAGGGCGGACTAGTCCAATCCTACTGGGCTGAAGTCAATATATATGAGTTTATGCCCACAACTATAGGTCCTTTTGGACAAATATGCACAACAAAACTTTGTGAATATGGTCAGTAAGCAATCAACATTCAAACTATGACTATGACTCACAAAGTCACTAGTTTTTCAAATATTTAGGAGAAAATTGAGATTGAGAGAGTTTTTTCCAACCACATGCATTCTTTTGAACAAGGCATAAGTAAACATTCAGATGTGCATGTTTCAAGCCACATTTCGAGAATCTAAGATATTGAGCTCACTCCTAAGCTCACAAAATCGCTTCTCATCTAGGGGCTTGGTGAATATGTCGGCTAGTTGGTTCTCGGTTCTCACATGGGAAATCACTATATCCCCCTTTAAGGAATGATCTCTCAAGAAGTGGTGTCTAATGTCTATGTGTTTGGTCCTAGAATGCTCAACTGGATTATGGGCTATTTTGATGGCGCTCTCATTGTCACATAGGAGAGGGATATGATGCAAGTTTATACCATAATCCCTTAGAGTTCGTCTCATCCACAGAAGTTGTGCACAACAACTTCCGGCTGCGATGTACTCCGCTTCGGCTGTGGAGAGAGCAATGGAATTTTGTTTCTTAGAGGACCAATACACTAATGATATACCCAAGAATTGGCATGTCCCGGATGTGCTCTTTCTATCAACTTTGCACCCCACATAATCCGCATCGGAATAACCAATGAGGTTGAACTTGGATCCTTTGGGGTACCAAAGTCCTAGGCTCGGTGTGTGAACTAGATATCTAAGAATTCTCTTCACGGCGGTCAAATGACACACCTTTGGTGCATCTTGAAACCGTGCACACATACACACACTAAGCATGATATCCGGTCTAGATGCACAAAGATATAATAGGGATCCAATCATGGAACGATATACCTTTTGGTCCACACTTGGACCATCTTCGTTGAGGTCTAGGTGTCCATTCATCGCCATAGGGGTCTTAATGGGTTTGGCATTGTCCATGTCAAACTTCTTCAATATGTCTTGAGTGTACTTTGTTTGACTTATGAACGTGCCTTCTTTGAGTTGCTTGACTTGGAAACCTAAAAAGAACTTCAACTCCCCCCTCATGGACATCTCAAATCTTTCCGTCATAATCTTTGAAAACTCATCACAAAACACTTTGTTAGTAGAACCAAATATAATGTCATCGACATATATTTGGCACACAAAGAGATCATCATTGAAGTGCTTCGTAAATAGAGTGTAATCAGCTTTTCCTATCTTAAAACCATTTTCAATTAGAAAGTCTCTAAGACACTCATACCAAGCTCTAGGAGCTTGTTTGAGGCCATAGAGAGCCTTACGCAATTTGAAGACATGGTTTGGGAATTCTTGATCTTCAAAGCCTGGTGGTTGCTCCACATATACTTCCTCCTTGATTGGGCCATTTAGGAACGCACTCTTGATGTCCATTTGAGAGAGCTTAAAATCATGGTGAGTGGCAAAGGCAAGTAATATTCGAATTGACTCTAACCTAGCTACGGGAGCAAAGGTTTCATCAAAATCCAAACCTTCGACTTGTGAGTAACCCTTGGCCACAAGTCGTGCCTTGTTCCTTGTCACAACACCATGTTCATCTTTCTTTTTTGC
Organism: Tuctoria greenei; assembly: GCA_036927565.1. NCBI lineage: Eukaryota > Viridiplantae > Streptophyta > Magnoliopsida > Poales > Poaceae > Tuctoria > Tuctoria greenei. The sequence continues at coordinate 135,611,292 of JAYESD010000010.1, read as the reverse complement.
AGAACACCCACTTGGTGCCTACAACATTTGCTTGTGGACGCTTGACAAGCTCCCAAACTTTGTTCCTCTCGAAGTTGTTAAGATCCTCTTGCATGGCCACCACCCAATCCGGATCTCTCAAGGCATCTTCAACCCTATGGGGCTCCAAAGAAGAGACAAAAGAGTAATGTTCACAAAAGTTTGCAACACGAGAACGAGTGATTACCCCTTTAGTAATGTCTCCTAGTATGTTGTCAATGGGGTGATCCCGTTGAACACTTTGATGTACGCGAGGATGTGGAGGTTGAGCTCTTGAGTCATCATCATCATCTTCTTCTTCTTCTTCTTGATCTCCCCCTTGATGAGTGCCTCTCCCTTGACTTTCATCTTCTTGGTCGTTTTGAGGTCCTACTTGACCGTCGACAACTTGATCACATGGAGGAGTACTTGCATCATCTTGTGGTTGGTCACTTGAGCATTGAGGTTGTTCTTGTGGTCGAACATCTCCAAGTGCCATTCTCCTAAGTTCTTCTTGTGGAGAGTCTTCTTGATCTAGCACACTTTGATCAACTTGTTCCACTTGGGAGCCATTAGTTTCATCAAACACCACGTCGCGTGTTATTTCAACAATTCCGGAGGTTTTGTTGAAGACACAGTAGGCGTGAGTGTTTGAGTCATAGCCAAGCAAGAAACCCTCATCGGACTTTGAAGCAAACTTTGAAGTCCTAGGCTTCTTGTTGAGAATATAACACTTGCTCCCAAAAACACAAAAATAAGAGACATTGGATTTCTTACCAACTAGAAGCTCGTAGGGAGTCTTCTTGAGGAGGCAGTGGAGGTATAATCGATTGACGGCGTGGCAAGCGGTGTTAACCGCCTCCGCCCAAAACCGATTCGATGTCTTGTACTCATCAAGCATCGTCCTTGACATCTCAATGAGTGTTCTGTTCTTCCGTTCCACCACCCCGTTTTGTTGAGGGGAGTATGGAGCTGAAAATTCATGCTTGATGCCTTCCTCATCCAAGAATTCTTCTACTTGAGTGTTTTTGAACTCGGTGCCGTTGTCACTTCTTATAGCTTTGATTCTTGAGGCGAACTCATTTTGAGCTCTCCTCAATAACCTCTTGAGGACACCATGGGTTTCACCCTTATCATGCAAGAAAAACACCCAAGTGAAACGAGAAAAGTCATCAACAATAACAAGACCATATTTGTTACCGCCAATGCTTATGTAGATTATTGGCCCGAAAAGGTCCATGTGTAGCAGCTCCAACGGTCTTGTTGTCGTCATGATGTTCTTGGAGGGATGTTGAGCTCCTACTTGCTTCCCCGCTTGGCACGCACTACATGGCCTGTCTTTTTCGAAGACAACATTCTTCAAGCCATGGATGTGATCGCCCTTAAGAAGCTTTTGTAAGTTCCTCATGCCAACATGGGCCAGCCGTCTATGCCAAAGCCATCCCATGTTGGTTTTCGCCATTAAGCATGTGTCAATTTGAGCTTTATCCGACGCAAAGTCCACAAGATAAAGCTTTCCCTTGAGCACACCCTTAAAAGCGATTGAGTTATCACTTCTTCTAAGGACGCTCACACCCTCATTAGTGAAAACACAATTATAACCCTTGTCACATAGTTGTGATATGGACAAGAGGTTATAGTCTAAAGAATCAATGTGTAGAACGCTAGAAAGAGTGTGTTGAGGAGATGACAATTTTACCGGAGCCAAGGATTTTTCCTCGGCTATTGTCTCCAAAGAGGATTCCTTCATTTGGATCATCATGTTCTTCATACTCCTTGAACATCGTCCTCTCTCCGGTCATGTGGTTTGTGCACCCACTATCGAGCACCCATTTGGAACCACCGGAGGAGTATGCCTACAAAACAAGATTATGCCTTCCTTTTAGGTACCCAAGCGGAGTTGGGTCCTTTGACGTTAGTGGTAAGGCATTTGGGCACCCACACGCAAGGCTTGGGGCTCTTGCGGAGTGGCCCAACATATCTAGCAAACACCTTGCCATATTTGTTCCTCATAAGCACATAAGAAGTATCAAAATCATGAAATAGAGGATGCGGTTCAGATTTAGGCATTTTGTTGCTAGTGGATGTGTTCTTCTCAATTTTAGTTGTAGATGAAATTCCCTTAACAAAGACAATCATGTCTTTGCCATACTTGGAGGTTTTGGCATTGTGCCTACCACTTCTAGTATAGCCAAGACCATCCTTGACATGGGGAGGTCTTGTGTTGGTGTATGCACTTCGTGCATACGCCACCTTCTCCTTGTCAAAGATGGTACCCTTAGGTGCTTGCTTGCCTTGCGCTAAGTTTAGCTCATCCTTAAGTTTAAGGATTAAGTTAGAGCACTTGCAAGGCGTGGTTGCATTGGATGAGGCCTTTGAGGAGGTTGAGCTCTTGGAGGAAGAGGCTACATTGTTCTTAAGGGACCCAACTTGAGTCTCAAGGATCTTGTTAACTTCTGTCAAGTTCCCAAGTTCATCCTTGAGCTCAATTGATTTCTCCTCAAGACTTGAACACGTTTTCTTGCTTAGAGCAAGTTCGTGTTCCAATGCCTCGCTCTTCTCTCTTTCAAGCTCAAGGAGCTCATTAAGCTCTTGACATCTCTCCTTTTCAAGGATGAGCATGTCCTCTTGTCTGTTGATGAGCTCCTCCTTCTCAAAGATCTCATCCATAAGCAACTTCATTCTACGCAAGGTGCTTTTGCTTATGTCCTTAAACATGTGCTCATTTTCACTAGCGCTATCAAATTCATCATGAGAGGAAATGGAGGAGGAGGAGTGAGATGTTACCTTTCTCCTTCCCTCCTTTGCCATAAGGCAAGTTGGTTTGTAGTCGTTGTTGAGGTTGGGGAAGATCTTGATTCCCTTGGAGCTCCTCCCGATGGCTATGGTGGCCATCTTCTCCTCCTCTTCTTCGGAGGAGGACTCATCGTTAGAGTCCCACTCCTTGCCCAAGTGTGCTTGTCCGGAGGGCCTCTTCTTCTTGAAGAACTTCTTCTCTTGAGGCTTGCCCTCCTTTTTCTTCTTCACTTCTTCATGGGGGCAATCAACTATGAAGTGGCCATACTCGCCACAATTGTAGCAAGCCCTCTTGTTTTTGGGCCTTGCCTTTTCTTTGCCTTTTCCTTCATGCTTGTATCCTCCTTTTCTTCTCCTCATCATCCTCTTGAAGTTGTTGATGAAGAAGGCCTCTTCCTCATCGGTGTCAAGGTTCTCCTCATCATCTTCCGTTTTCTCTTTTGGGGAGGATGTTGCTTTGAGCGCAACATTCTTCATCTTCGAGGCGGTGAATCTTTGAAGGTCGTTGTAGAAGAGCACCTCCTTTTCCATGATCTCGTGATTGATGATCCTTCCAAGGACCTCTTCCGGGGTCATTTTGGCAAACCCCGGATTTTCTCGGATCATGGAGCATAGAGAGACGTTCCTAGGCATGAATGCCCGAATCATTCTCTTCACCACCTCGTGGTCCGTCCACTTGGTACAGCCATAAGATCTACTCTTGTTGATGAGTATCTTTAGGCAGTTGTACATATCTTGGGGAGATTCACCATCCATAATGGCAAACCTCCCGAGCTCTCCTTCAATGAGTTCAATCTTTGCTTCCTTGACGACTCGGTTGCCTTCATGAGCCGTCTTGAGAGTGTCCCAAATGTCTTTGGCCACCTCAAGTCCATCCACTCGGTTGAACTCATCTCTTGAGAGGGATGAGATGATCACTCCGGCCGCTTGAGCATTGCGGTGAAGGAGCACAGCTTGCTCCGGAGTGATATCTTCTTCATTCTTAGGGATGTGCACCCCGATCAACACAATTTGCCATAGTGAGGGATTGAGTGACACAAGGTGGATCTTCATGTTGTGCTTCCACATCCCATAGTCAGTTCCATCAAATTGGGGAGGTTTCCCCAATGGGATGGAAAGGTAGTGGTTGTTGGCGGCAAGGCGTTCATAGTTGAACCCTTGTTGGTTGTAGTTGACTCCGCCACCACCACTTGATGAGCTTGACGGATCAACCACAACAATCTTCAGCTTCTCCCAGAGCTTCGCCTTGAGCTGGCGAGTCTCCTCATCATCGGTTGGCTTGTCTTGATAAGCCATTGTCTCCTCACATGTCGGTTGAGAATCATTGGTCGACACCTCTTCAAACACCACTCCGGCCATCTCTCCGAGTTGTTAGACTCTTTGTGGAGAGTCCTGCTCTGATACCAATTGAAAGTTGCCTAGAGGGGGGGTGAATAGGCTAATCGACCCGCAAATGACTTAATAAAACGAGACTAAATTACAAGGGGCGGACTAGTCCGGTCTTAGGGCGTACTAGTCCGGTCAGCCTGCGTGAAGATCCCTAAAAAGTGTTTCTAGCAAGTTTTAAGGCGATTTTCTCGAGGATACAGGTGAGGATATGGTTATGTCAAGTTCAGCAACTACCAACACAAGTATATGACTAAGAGGAACAAGTTTGTAGCAATATGAAGCACAAGACAAAACTAGCAACCCTAGAATGAAATATTCGATAAACGAAATGCGAAGAACACGGAGACACAAGGATTTTATCCCGAGGTTCGATCCCACACAAGGAATCTACGTCCCCGTTGAGGAGTCCACAAAGGACCGGGTTCAACAACCCTTCCCTCACCAAGTTTACCGCACGGGCCTAACTTGGTTCTCCACTATCACAAAGAATGAATACAAGATTCATTGGGGCTTCTCACAATCTGAGGCTCCCACCAAAATTACAATTGCAAATCACAAAGATTAACTCAAGCCACAGATCACAATGATTCACAAGGTGCAAGAGATCAAACCGGGAGCCTAAGCGCGATGTTCTTCCTCTTTTCCACCTCACTAAACCCTAATCCACTCAAGAATTAGTTTTAGAGGGAAAGTAGGCAAGAAAGAGGCTCAAGAATGCTCCAAGTTTTGCTGTGGTGGCGCTAGGGTTACAGGTTGCTCAAGGATGGTTCAAAAGAACCCAGGGGACCTCTATTTATAGAGGTCCCAAGCCCATACTGCTGACTTCAGCAGATGGGCGGACTAGTCCGGCCTATAGCCCGGACTAGTCCGGCCTAGGGGACCACTAACCCCTCTGACAACTGTCGCACTGCGCGGCAATCGTCACACTACCCGCCAAACTTCAAATTCAAACGGTCACTTCAACAACGGACTAGTCTGGCCCTCACCGGACTAGTCCGATCTCACACAGAACCTTTTGTTCCGTGTAAAAACGGACTAGTCTGAAGACCACGGACTAGTCCGGCCCCATGGGCGGACTAGTCCGTCCTTCCCAGACTTAGTCGCAAAAACCTCTCTGCACTTAGCCATACGGAGTAGTCCGGCCCATGGACGGACTAGTCCGATCTCACTCAGAACCTTTTGGTCCGCCCCAAAATGGACAAGTCTGCTCTCCTGGACTTAGTCCCGAATGTTCACCCTAGGGGTACCACGGACTAGTCCGTCCCACTACGGACTAGTCCGAAATCACACAGGACCTTTTGGTCCGTGCCAAAACGGACTAGTTTGCCTAGGAGCGGACTAGTCCGGCCGTCAGGCGGACTAGTCCGGCCCCTCCTGCCAGACTACTCTAACTTCAACTCTCAAAGGGGTTTCTACCTAAACCACCACTCTTGGGCTCCTAACTTGATCTCTTTGCACTTTACGCACACACCCTTCTATTTATACGGCTAGTCCAACTCAACATGCTAGAAACCCTAGTTTCTACGCTTCGAGTCGACTCCATTTCCTCCCTTTTCCTTTTTGAGGGTTTGCGTCTCCGATCGAGTCCACACCTGTGCTAAAGATCACTTGAGCTCATTAGCGACCTAATTGTCATCATCAATCATCCAAAACCCATGGGGAACCTAGATGAACTTTCAGGGCTCCCACTGTCGGGGTCCTTCCTTGCATTGCTAGAGGAATACAGGCTACAGCTACACCACCTATCGCCAAACTCCATCGTCGTGGTTGCGGTGTTTGTCCACTTCTACCAGGCGTTCGTGGGTACTCCATCGACGGTGGAGTTGTTCCGCTCTTCTTCGTGATGAAGACCACCAAAAGGAGCGCGACGAGCCAGGTGGGAGCCTACTACTTCTGGCATTGGGATAAGACCTCCAGGATCTACATTGCTCCCCTCAAAGGGGGCAAGTGGAGCCGCTGGAGGGAAGACTGGGCCATCGTGCGGACCGAGGCCTGCACCCTGCTAAAGATGCCACCTCAAGGCCCGACCTCTGATCCCACCACCTGGGAAGCGTACCAGGGGTTGATGAGGGAGTACAAGCCGGTGTTGAAGAGGATCCAGTTCCTGGCAGACAAGGGGTTGACCTCCCTAATGGTGTTGGCGGACTTCTTGCACCGCTGCATCGCCCCTCTTCAGCAGCACCTGTACGGGACTGGGTCTACTCCGGTGTATACGACCAGTGCCGGTTGGATCAAAGTGACCCCACCCCTAAGATGCTGGAGGAGATGCTGAAGGTGGTGACTTGCGACACGATTTATGATGAGCATGTCTCCATACCAGACGACTGGCAACCCCTCTTCATGACCTCTGACCTGAAGGGCGAAGTGTGGAGCTTGATGTCGAAGGTTAATGTGTTTGGTCTTGTTCGGTTGCACCCCGAAGAGACAACTGGAGCTTCGGTGATCCTGAAGTGGTGTCGTGCTGCAACAGCAATGGTTGGGGTCTACCCCATGCCCTTTAGAAAGGGTGGAGGTAGGGACCTCAACAACCTCCGACAGGATGGAGGATAGTCAACCAGCATCAGCTCCTGCGCCGAGGAACCGTTCCCGTACCTCGATCGCGGGTACCGCCACCTCTGTGCTGAAGAGGCGAAAGCTGACGCAGGGGGGGTCCCTAATCTCCCATCGTGTGGGAGCCGGAGCGGCCGAAGCCTCCATCATCGACCTGGTCTCCGATTCCAGCAACGACTCTAGAGGTATCATGCCTGCACAACCTTCGACAGGCGGACCTCAAGCTATCGGTGTCCCGACGATTGGTGGGGAGGAGAGCGGTGGTGGGTGGTTCCAGAGGAGGCGCGGAGGGACCTACGCTAATGGTCGCCTCGACGCAAGTCGTCCAAGAGCATGTGCCAGAGGTTGTGGCGTCGGCTTTGGCGTAGGGTCCAGGGGGCCTCAATCCACTGTGTGAGTTGGGAGGCCAGGGTCTCTGGAGCAGCCCAGAACACCGGTAAGACGCAACTTCTTCCTTTGCTGTTTTTCTTTGCTTCTTCGTGCTGACAGGGTCGGCTTTGGCTTTTCAGGGCGTCGTTGACCGACATAGTACCCATGGTTCCAGGGGTGAGCTTGATGGTTCTTGCTCCTCCTGGAACTAGAACAGGGCCCGTTCTGCAGCATCCTGTGCTTGACGGTACACCAGCTTCCGACGACGCTGCTGTTCTTGGGGCTGTTCCTTGTGCTCCATCATCCGTTGGAAAGGATGGGGCTGAGGCAGTGCTGGGCGAGGAGGTGGCCAACTTGGCCATCACGGTTACCCCTGGTGGGGTGGACCCACCCCCCGCTTACACTGCGCCATTGCCAGATGTCATTGGAGTGCAAGATGGCGACTCGCCGCCGATGGCTGGTGACACCCTTGTGGCAGGGGGGAGTGCTTCGGCACCGGGCGGCGACGCGCTCATTCCTAAAGCTCCAACCGGGGAGCCATCAGGTCCCTAGGCACTAGTGTCTGCAATGGAGTCAGTCGAAAAGGCGGAGAGGCAGCCGTTTGTTGCGACGACCATGCCGATCCCTCTCTCCGAGGTTGTTGCCATAGCCCAGTCCATCTTGTGGTAGACGTAGGTTGCTCTCGCTCGGGAGTGGGATAAGCTTGCTAAAGAGCGGCACCTGGTGAAGTTGGTTGACGCCAAGATGAAGGAGCTCGAGGTGAAGGCCCTAAAGGCCCATGCTGACATCGATGCCCGCCTTAGGTTGTGCAAGGATAGGCGGCTCGAGCTGATCTGTCGCGAGGTTGCCATTGTCGGTCAGTAACGGGGCTTGGCAGTGAGGGAAGAAGAGGTCTCCCAGAGCTTTGGCGTGCTGGAGGAGAGGCGTCAAGCCATGCAGGACTCGGAGCTCGCCATCAAACGCCGGCAGGACGACTTGGAGCTTTGTGCTCGGGAGCTTGCTGATCGGGAGGGAGCGGCACAAAGAGAGGTAGAAAGACTCTAGGCCTCCCGTGCTGTAGGATCGAAGAGCACGTGAAAAGCTACCACAGGGGGGGGGGTTAATGGTAGATTTAAAAATCTTATGCAGCGGAAACAATTAAACCACGACCCCTTCGGCAGAAAAATGATCTGTTAAAGAAATCGTGTGTGAGACTATGTAGGGATCGAATGCCCAAGAGGGGGGGGGGTGAATTGGGCTCTTTTCAAAAATTAAAGAAATAAAACTTAAATACTAAAAGCCCAATTCCCTATGCAAACAACCTATGCATTCAAGTGAATAGTAACTTTGCGGTATATGAAATGCATAAGTGTAAGGGGAGAGGAAGAAAGCGCAAACTCCCGAGGAGACACGAAGGCACGGAGATGTATCCCGTGGTTCGGCAAGATCGTCAAGATCTTCCTACATCCACGTTGTGGCACCCACCAAAGGGTATAGCCACTCCCAAGTCACCGAGACCAGGGATCTTCACTATACTTCTCCGTTCGCCAACCTAGGCAAGGTGGAGCTCAAGCCTTGTACAAGTTGGATCCTCCGGGCTTCCACAACCGTCTTGGCAAGCTCCGGAAGGCTCTCTCCAATACAATCACCAAGGGACACTCCCTTACAGCTCTCACTACACTAGAGATTCCAATCACCAAGAATGGAAGCACACAAGCACTATCTCTAGCAAGTTCTAGCCTATCTCTTGGTGTGTAAGTGGTGTAGATGATCTAGAAGTGTTAGCTCAACGTCTTGAATGCTTGAGAATGTGTAGAGTAGCTCTGGTTGTCAAGACTTGTCGAATAGACTGGTTGAAGCGGTATAAATAGCCAGCCTCCACGAAATAGCCGTTGGAAAAGTAGGCTGACATCACTATTCTGCGAACACCAGATGATCCGATGCCCCCCCTTCAGTTATCATCGGTCAAATCCAAATTAGCTGATGTCACTGTGTTAGATATGACCGTTGTTAGACCGATGTTACCCTTGCCTTCTCATCGGATGATCTGGTGGCACTTCATCCAGAATTAGTTCAGAATTGATGCTTACTGGAGTGATCGACCGATGTGTTCATTGTTGTACATCGGATGGTCCCGTGTTACACTTGGTCCAGGGAGATTGCTTACTGTATTGATGGACCGATGTAACATGCCATTCATCATCGGATGGTCCAGTGAGTACTTAGTTCTAAGGTCTTCTTCTTCTGCTGAACCAACTCGACCGATGTGTTGTTTTCTGGAATCATAGGTTGATCCGCTGAGTTGATTTTGTTTGCTTCGAGTTGTTCTAATGATTCTTTTGGAATTTGCTCGATTGACCTCTTAGGCATTGGTTGGAAATATTCTTCTGATGATTATCAAGCATTAAGTGCTGTCAATTTTGGTTGAATAATTTTGACATGTGAGCTTTTACTTCTAATCTTCATAAACATTGATTGATCTCATAGAATGATTGTTTAGGGAGCTACAATTATATCCAATGAGCAGTAGATGATATTCATATAGATTTCATTTGAGTGTGATGAGTGATATGGGAGACCTTGCATCCACAAATTCATTAGTAAAATCCAATGGTTATCATTAATCACCGAAACCATACCTCATGGGGGCATAGATGCTTTCAATCTCCCCCTTTTTGGTGATTGATGACAACACAACAAGTGAAGCATAATAGTAATGAATTTGACAATACGATACTCAAGAAGATATGCAATGAGTACAAGATATGGCACATTAAACTTGAAGACTCAAAAGAGATTAATAACTTGAAAGCTTAACGATCAATAACATATGAGAGAATTTAGAGTCACAAGAATACTCAATGAAAAGCAAAGAAGTAGCAAATCATCAAATTACAAAAGGACTCCAAAAGCTCCAAAAAGATAGACTCCCCCTACAGCTAGGACTCCCCATGAGGCTAAGCTAGACTCCCCCTGACTCTTCTCCCCCTTTGGCATCAAGACACCAAAAAGGAAGCCGAGTGCCTAAGAATCCTGAGTGCTCGGAGCGATGACGAACTGGTCACCGTCAGGGGTGCTGTTGTCAGAGCTGCTGCCTGCTGCTGCCGAAGTTGGAGTAGAGGTGGCGGGAGCTGTAGGAGATGCTGTCGGTGCCTGCTGAGTCTGAGCTGCTGGCAACGGGGCACTGACAACGGACGCCGACGTCTGCTGGAAAAGTGTCATAGCCATCAAGGGAGAGTGGATAGGAGCACCTGGAGCAAGCAGTGGGGACATGCTGATCGTCGGGATCGGCATGGCCGGCACTGGTGCTGAAGATGGAGCCAGAACAAGTGGGCCTGGAGCAAGGCCTGGAAGCTGCAACGGCAGGGCAATCCCGGTCTGCGTGTAGAGGTTGGTGATCAACCCAGGATGCCCATCATTGCCTGTTGCGTCTGCTGCTGCTGGTCAAGAGAGAGCTGGTGCATCTGATCAATCAGCCCAGTCAGCCTATTGGTGTCCTCTCGCCTCTCGCGGGCGATCCGTCGCTGCATCTCCTACTGCTGCTGCTGGAGCTCCAAGAGACGCGTAGCCTGCTCAGCTTGGGGCTGCTGAGCTGCAAGCCGGTCCAGGCGCTGCTGCTCAACCATCCGCTGAAGTAGGGAGGTAAGCTCAGATGGTTGAGAGACATGTGCCTCTGACACGGGAGGTGGAGTATGAGGTGGCACAGTTGAGCCTCCAGCCTCCGCGTCGTGCTGCCTGGGTGAGGGAGGAGGTGGGAAGTACTCCTCGACACTGTTGCTGGTGTCACTCTCGGACCAAATATGCTGAAGGTCCTCACCCTGAGCCTCTGCCTGTGCTAGTCCCTCGTCTTCCTTCTCCAGGTCTGACCAGTCTTCCTCGGATAGACGAGCACGGACCTGACGCTCAACAGGATGGCCAAGGCGGCGGTCTCCAGGAGCTGGAGCACGGTAGTGACTGAACCGTGTGATGCTCTCGTTGGTGAGACTGTGACGCACGGCGGACCCCTCTGGAGCTACCATGTAGAGCAAGTAACTGATCCAGTGACCAAATATGAGCTGCCTCATCATCCCAACTCCATCAGTGATTACGTCCTCCATCTCACATATGAGGATGTCCACAATGTCGAACTCCATCCCATTCATGATGTAGAACAGGAGAGCCTGATGCAGGCTGGTGAACCCCTCAAGGTATCCGGACCTCGGCAGAAGTGTGCGGCGCAAGGCAAGGTGCACAGTGCGCGCAGCTGGAGTGAGTAGTGCCGGTACCCTCGACTGGTCTGGAGAGAAAGGCTGAGCGAACAGTGAACGTATCTCCTCAAGTGGTGGTGCCACTCCTCCAGTGAGCGGCCTCCTCGGTGGGTCAGCCTGTCCATACACCCTCTCGTGCAAGCAAGTGTCATGGAGGTCCACTCCTAGCAGCTGTCCCAAAGTCTGCCTGGTCAAGTGATGATGCTGGCCCATGAACATGAAATCAAAAGATCTGCATCCCTTAGAGACGTAGAGTGTGGCATAGAATACTCGGACCCAATCCTCCACGTAGGCACTCCTCTCGTAGGACATCAGCTCCACAAGCCCTCTATACCTCTCAAAGTAATGGCGTATCTCCGTCTCGGCTGCCAGTGCAAGCTGATCCCAATCCAGGAAATTATGCTGGAAGAGCTTATGGCCCCGACGTCTGTAAGACTCGTACAGTGACGCCTGTGTCAAGGTCCAAAAGCGGCTGTCCACGAGTGACTCTCTGGGATGTGGGAACCACTCCTCAAGTAAAATGCTCCACCTGAGCTTTCTGAGCTGCTTGGCCTTCATCTTCCGGTAATCGGTCAGGCGGACACCCTCAGCAACACGGATGTTGGTGTCCATCTCATAGACGACTCTCTGGGCCGCCCTATCCTCTCGAAGGTCAGCAGCTGACGGTCTGGGTCTTGGGGCTGCAGCTGGGTGACCCCCGCGGGTCCTGGCTGAGCGCCGGCGAACAAGCGGCACTTTGGGCTCCTCTTCTTCCTCGGACTCCTCTGGCACGGGAAGCTGCCTCTAACGGGCCTCGCGGATCCTCAACGATCCTCCTCGGCCACGCTCTCGCTCCTCGGCGGCGCGAGCGGCCATTAGGGCTTTCTTTTCCTCCTTCGACAACTTCTTCTTTTTGGTGGCCGGCTCCTCGATAGCCTTGCCCTTTCCCTTCTTGTCACGGCCCATGACGATGATGAGGATGAGCACGCGGGACAAGTGAGCTCGGGGACGGCGACGCAAAGGTCGTCGAGGTTGGGAACCCTAGTGGTGAAGCGACGGCGACCGAAAGGGGGAAGCACCACGGCGGCGCAGAGGGCGGTGGTGGCTGTGCTTGGGGCGGCGGCGGTAGTGCGTGGGAGGCGGCGGCGGCAGGGCGAGGGAGCAGCGGCGGCGGAGGTGAGGGCGTCGGTGGCGGTGAGAGAGTCGGGGAGAGAGAAAGACGAAGGCGAAGAGGCGCTAAATAGGTGGGGCCCGAACCCTAGCTCAAATTTTAACACCAGATAAACCGACGTTAGATGATAGGAGCATCGGTCGAATGGTACAGTAAGGGTATTCCAGAGGCACCATTGACACCGGATGGTCCGACGTGGAAAGGATTTGCATCGGTAGAATTTAGCACAACTCTAGAAATGTGAACATCGGATGCACCGATGTTTCTCAGAATGCACTCATCGGTTGATTTGTCTTACTGACTGAATTGACCCTTGGCATTTGAACACAAACTGATCCGATGAGCTTCTGGCCTATGCATCGGATAATCTGATGACTACAAAATAGCAACATCCCATATATGTCCTTTGACTCAAACAAACAAACACGAAGAAACACATGTCTTAGGACTTTTTGGGCAACCCCTTACCCCTCAAAAATACTAATTGCCAATAACTTGGCTAAGCCATAAAGCAAATAGAACACCGAAGAAAATAAGGAATAAATCCAAATAAAATGTAAGACCCATGCTTTGTGAGCTAGAGGATGAAGACTTCTATCTCTTTAAAGCATGTTCCTTTAGGCATTAACGTACCTAACATTTTGTTCTTTCCACATCATATGAGTTGAGATATTGCATTTCAAACAAGTCTCTTTCTGATGAAGTGGGTTCCCCTTTGTGACAATCTACCGTATGCAATGCCAAACAATTTATAATGCAAGAAATTAAACGTGAGTGCAAGTCTATATGGCAGGTATCATGCAAGACATAAAATAAATCTATCTTGCCAAATTTGAATCTTCCAAAGGCTTCTTCAGGGAGAGCCACTCTCCAAGCCTTGGGGAAACCTAAAAGAACCTTCATCCCAAGCTAACCCTTGCTCGCCCCTATCCTTTGAAAGTTAGACAAGACCTATATGTGATGCATTCTTACATGACCATGGCAACTTACATGACGTTTGATGCATCTAGCACATTTAAATCACTTCTTAGTCTAGAAAAAGTTTTCTCATCAAGTGGTTTAGTGAAGATATCCGCCAATTGTTCTTCGGACCTAACACCTCGCAAGGAGATGTCTCCCTTAGCTTCATGGTCCCTCAAGAAATGATGGTGAATATCAATGTGCTTAGTGCATGAGTGTTGAACGGGGTTTTTAGCAATCTTAACCGCAGTTTCATTATCACAAATGAGAGGCACACAACCAAGTTTAATACTAAAGTCCAAAAGGGTTTGCTTCATATAAAGAATTTGGGAACAACATGCACCGGCCGCTATGTATTCTGCTTCCGCCGTGGACAAAGCAACGGAATTTTGCTTCTTGCTAGACCAAGATACTAGGGAATGCCCAAGCAAGTGGCACCCACCGGAGGTACTCTTGCGATCCACACGGCATCCGGCAAATTCCGAATCCGAGCAACCCAAGAGATGGAATTTTGCACCTTTAGGGTACCACAAGCCCACACTAGGGGTATGCTTAAGATATCGAAGTATCCTAAAGACCGCCTTCTGATGCGATTCTTTAGGTGCTGCTTGAAAGCGAGCACACAAGCATACACTAAACAAGATATCGGGCCTAGATGCGGTAAGATAAAGCAATGAACCAATCATAGAACGGTAGTTAGATTGATCAATAGGTTTATCGTCCTTATCCGCGTCGAGATGACAATTTGTTGCCATTGGAGTGCATCTTGAGATACAATCTCCCATATCAAATTTCTTCAAGAGGTCCTTGGTATACTTCTCTTGATAGACGAAGGTCGCCTCTTGAAGTTGCTTGATTTGAAATCCAAGGAAGAAGTTGAGCTCTCCAATCATCGACATCTTGAATTCCTCCCCTTGACGGACTTCCGATAATTTGGTCCATCGGATGCGCCTTGGAGATGCCTCCATGCCTCATAAGTGGTTGTGAAGCACTTGGCGGTGGTGATGCGTGTTGCTCTTCTTGTGGTTGGACTTGATCATGGACTTCTTCTTCTTCTTGATGTCCTGTGGTTTGTGAATCTTGAGTCGGCAATGGATCATCCTTCTCTTCTTCGTCAACTTGAGGCGCCATAGATGTGTTGATGTTGGAACTTGAAGCTCCCCCTTCATCATGGCTCTCCTCAACTTTAGGCTTGATGTCTCCAATGGTCATGTTCTTCATATCTTCTCGTAGAGGCTCATCATCTATTTCATCATGACCAAAACTCTCCTCTTGGGAGCCATTAGTTTCATCAAACTCAACATCACAACTTTCCTCAACTAAACTGGAGGTTTGGTTGAATACTCGATATGCTTTTGAGTTTGATGCATAACCAAGAAATATACCAACATCACATCTTCTTTCAAACTTACCGAGCCTTTTCTTGCGGTAGATGTAGCACTTGCACCCGAAGACTCGGAAATAGGAGATGTTGGGCTTTCTCCCAATGAGAAGTTTGTATGGGGTCTTTTGAAGTAGTCGATGTAGGTAGACCCTATTTGCGGCATGGCACACCATGTTGATTGCTTCGGCCAAAAACTTCTCGGACGTGCCATAGTCATCAAGCATTGCTCGTGCAAGAGTGATGAGAGTCTTGTTCTTCCTTTCAACGACACCATTTTGTTGAGGAGTGTACGTGGCCGAAAACTCATGCTTCACACCTTCACGATCACATCACTCCCCAATGTTGTAGTTCTTGAATTCGGTGCTGTTGTCACTCCGGACCTTGATGATGGGAAGTTGAAATTCCCTTTGGGCACGGTTGGCGAAGGTCTTGAACACTTCCAGAGTTTCACTCTTGTCACCTAGAAACAAAGTCCAAGCATAGCGAGAGTAGTCATCAACTATAACAAGACAATAGAGATTACCGCCAAGACTTTGATATGTGGACGGTCCGAAGAGGTCCATGTGGAGTAGCTCAAGTGGCTTGGAGGTTGACACCATTGTCTTTATCGGGTGGTGTGAAGCAACTTGCTTCCCGGCTTGACAAGCGCTACAAAGCTTGTTCTTCTTAAACGTGACATCCTTCACGCCGGTCACCATCCCAAGCTTGAATGACTTTTTGAGCTTGCTCATTCCAATGTGCGCTATGCGTCGATGCCATAGCCAACCCAAACTCGTCTTAGTGAAAAGACAAGTGGTCAAGCTAGCATCCTTGTTGGTGAAGTCTACTAGGTAGAGATGTCCATGCCGAAATCCTTTGAAGATTAGTTCTTGGCTTGTTTCACTAGTCACAACAACACCATTTTTGCTAAAGGTGCACGTTAGTCCAAGATCACATAATTTTGCAATGGAGAGTAAATTAAAACTAAGTGACTTAACGTACAATACATTGGAAATAGATAAATCATTTGAAATAGCAATCTTACCTAACCCAATTACCTTCCCCTTAGAGTTATCACCAAAGGTGACTTGTTCATGATTGCCGGGGTTTTCTATGGTGGTGAACATACCATCATTGCCGGTCATATGTTGAGTGCACCCGCTATCGAGTACCCAATGCTTTCCTCCAGCTTTGTAGTTCACCTACACACATGAATTCAAGTTTTGACTTTAGGCACCCAAGCCAACTTAGGTCCTTGTATGTGTGATACAAGTGTTTTTGGGACCCAAAGTTGCTTGGGGAGCTTCCCCTTCATGCCCTTTATGTCCTTGCCAATGAACCTTGCCTTCACTTTGCCGTCTACTTTACTCAAGAGATAATAATGATCATTGAAAGTAGACTTGTAGTTAGTAGGCAATTTTGGAGAAGGTCGGTTGGGAAGAGGACACTCCCTTGTATGGTGGCCGGTGATCTCACAATGTTGGCAATAGGAACCAACTTCCTTGATGAAGCTTGTTCTAAGCTCCGGTGAGGGCACCTTTCCTTTGTTAGGCACCGGGAAGGATCCAAGTCCTCTCTTGTTGAAGACCTTTGCTTGTTGGAAGAGGATTTCCTTGTGATTGACTTCTCCTTTTGATAGTCTTGCCACACTAGTGCGGAGACTTTCAATTTCTTCCAACAAGTCCTTCTCCCTAGCATTCTCTTTCAATGGCAAAGACTTGTGCAAGACATTAGTGGCATGAGAAGTAATGGATACCTTATCAGTAAGAGTTTGTTTCTTTATATTTTTCAATTCTTGATCAAGCACTTCATAAGCAAGGTTAAGTATTTGATGCTCTTGGATTAACTCATTGTGCTTTCACAAGAGTGTTTGGTGGGCTAAGTCAAGCTCATGATGATCTAGCTTGATTTGAGCCTTATCCTCCTCAACTTGCTTGACATGAGATTTGAGCGTGTCATGCTCCTTAAGTATGCTTTCATACTTGTCAAGCAAATCAAGGTTAGCACTCTCAATCTTAGCACGAGTTTCTTCAAGAGCCTTGACCTTACTCTTTTCCCTCTTAATGATAGTGTGGTATTCATTTATTAATGAAGTTAAATCATCGGGAGAAAGCTCATCATCGCTAGAATCATCACATACCTTGGTGTTACCTTTAGCCATGAGGCACATGGGAGGTGGATGAAGAGATGAGTTATCATTGTTGGCAATGGCAAGGCCGGCCAAACTTTCTTCTTCCTATTCACTCTCTTCATCACTTGATTCTTCGTCGGTGATCCATGCATTTGCCTCACACATGAAAACCTTTTGTGGACCTTTTCTTTTCTTTGGGAAGAGCTTTGCCTTCTTGCCTTTGTCATGTTTCTTCTTCCCAAAGGATCTTAGTTTGGGCTTGATCTTTTCTTCATCATCTTCACTATCTTCAAGCTCGCGATGCTTGCCCTTGTGGTTCTCTCTTCTTTTGTCCGGTTTTGGACAATCATAGGAGATGTGGCCTTGATCACCACAATTGTAGCAAGTCTTGTGGTCATCTCTCCTTGGTAGAAAAGCTTTCTTCTTGGGATCAAAGGCGTATCCCTTCTTGGCAATCTTGGAGTTCAAGCGAGAGAACTTTCTCATCATCAATGCAAGCTCATCATCGTCATCTTCACTTGATGCTTGCTCTTCTTCACTTGAGCTAGGCTCAACCACTTTCTTTTTCTTGAGACTTGTTTTCTTGGTGGCGGCCTTTAGAGCAATTGTCTTTGAAGATGATTGCTCCATCATCCCAAGTACACTCATCTCATGAGCGTGAATCTCTCCAATAAGTTTCGAAACTTCAATGTGATCAAGAGATTCTTTTTGAAGCATGGAGTTGATGATGTTGTACTTTGGCTTAGGGAGGAGCATAAGAATCTTGCGGTTGATGAGTCCCTTGCCAAGAGAAGCAATATCAAGAGCATTAATTTCTTCAATAAGCACATTTAAGCGAGAAAACATTTCATTGACATTTTCATGAGGTAGCATTTTGAACTCATCATATTTGGCTTTAAGCATATGATATTTTAGTTCTTTGACATGAGAAGAACCCTCATGAATTTCTATCAAGCACGCCCAAATTTCACAAGCTTTCTCTTTGCTAGCAATCCTAGCAAATACATCTTGACTAATACATTTATAGATTGCATTCCTAGCTTTAGCATCCCACTTGATTTGATCACTAACACAATTGTGCTCACCAAACCCCGCATGGGTCGCTTCCCATACCTCGGGAGCAATAGCCTCTAGATAAGCACGCATGCGTGCTTTCCAATAGGCAAAGTTCTTGCCCTCGAAGATAGGAACCGAACCCCCAATCTTGGCCATTTTAGCTCTCTAGCGGTGACGCTAGAATGATCCAATGAGCAACCTCGCTCTGATACCAATTGTAAGGATCTAATGCCCAAGAGGGGGGGGGGGTGAATTGGGCTTCTTTTCAAAAATTAAAGCAATAAAACTTAATTACTAAAAGCCCAATTCCCTATGCAAACAACCTATGCATTCAAGTGAATAGTAACTTTGCGGTATATGAAATGCATAAGTGTAAGGGGAGAGGAAGAAAGCGCAAACTCCCGAGGAGACACGAAGGCACTGAGATGTATCCCGTGGTTCAGCAAGATTGTCAAGATCTTCCTACATCCACGTTGTGGCACCCACCAAAGGGTATAGCCACTCCCAAGTCACCGAGACCAGGGATCTTCATTATACTTCTCCGTTCGCTAACCTCGGCAAGGTGGAGCTCAAGCCTTGTACAAGTTGGATCCTCCAGGCTTCCACAACCGTCTTGGCAAGCTCCGGAAGGCTCTCTCCAATACAATCACCAAGGGACACTCCCTTACAGCTCTCACTACACTAGAGATTCCAATCACCAAGAATGGAAGCACACAAGCACTATCTCTAGCAAGTTCTAGCCTATCTCTTGGTGTGTAAGTGGTGTAGATGGTCTAGAAGTGTTAACTCAACGTCTTGAATGCTTGAGAATGTGTAGAGTAGCTCTGGTTGTCAAGACTTGTCGAATAGACTGGTTGAAGGGGTATAAATAGCCAGCCTCCACGAAATAGCCGTTGGAAAAGTAGGTTGACATCACTGTTCTGCGAACACCGGATGATCCGATGCTCCCCCTTCAGTTATCATCGGTCAAATCCAAATTAGCTGATGTCACTGTGTCAGATATGACCGTTGTTAGACCAATATTACCCTTGTCTTCTCATCGGATGATCAGGTGGCACTTCATCCAGAATTAGTTCAGAATTGATGCTTACTGGAGTGATCGACCGATGTGTTCATTGTTGTACATCGGATGGTCCGGTGTTACACTTGGTCCAGGGAGATTGCTTACTATATTGATGGACCGATGTAACATGCCATTCATCATCAGATGGTCTGGTGAGTACTTAGTTCCGAGGTCTTCTTCTTCTGCTGAACCAACTCGACCGATGTGTTGTTTTTTGGAATCATCGGTTGATCCGGTGAGTTGATTTTGTTTGCTTCGAGTTGTTCTAAGTGATTCTTTTGGAATTTTCTCTATTTACCTCTTAGGAATTGGTTGGAAATATTCTTCTGATGATTATCAAGCATTGAGTGCTGTCAATTTTGGTTGAATAATTTTGACATGTGAGCTTTTACTTCTAATCTTCATAAACATTGATTGATCTCATAGAATGATTGTTTATGAGTCTCCAATTATATCCAATGAGCAGTAGATGATATTCATATAGATTTCATTTGAGTGTGATGAGTGATATGGGAGACCTTGCATCCACAAATTCATTAGTAAAATCCAATAGTTGTCATCAATCACCGAAACCATACCTCATGGGGGCCTAGATGCTTTCAGACTAATCTAAACGTGTTTCACCGTGACAAAAGTCATAGATATCAGAGAGAATCAGGTCACGAAGAAAACACAAGAAGAATCACTCAAGTCCTTCGAGAGAAACTCATGTTATGATCGAAAGAACAAACAAAGGTCAATCTGTCCTACCCGAGAAAAACAGTTCTGGAACGCTGCAAAGAAACTCGTGTAGATCAAAAACTACAAATCCAATGACCGTGAAATTTTTACAGATGATAGATAATCAAGTTGTGAAGACAACACAAAAAGAATCACGTCAATTGGATCTGTAAAACGCGAGTTATGATAAAACCACCGACGAAAGGTAGTGCTGTCCAGAAACTCAACGAGTAAAACTTGTCTGGAATAAGTCGGACGAACAAGGCACAAAAGTTCCTTCAAACTACGAATTTTATTCAATAGAACACAAGAGGAACAGCCCCATAGTCGTGCACCACGAGCTCTGGGCTCCCTTGCTTATATAACCAGCTCGAAAGCCAACTCAACTCAAATCAGGAACCTAATCCTACTCTGTTCACGAATCGTAACTTTCCATAACTGCTTAGGATTCTTCTATACACAGATAGAAGCAATCTTAAGACTTCCAAAGACTTCAGGAACGTATCCCACATTCCTAAACAACTCAAATTCGTGACCCACACAAAATCCTATCATAACCAACTCAAATATTTTCATATTTGAGTCAAACCCGACTCAGCCGTAGCCTAAATCCATAACCTAGTCGGTTGGACCTTTCCGACCAACTTTTTACGTCCACATCTCTTCATCACGTCTCGGAACCATATAGCCACGTCCATGCACTCCTTGCACACTTGCAAACATCTTCCAATGACGTTCATGATACCTTCACATGCATTGTTCTTGATTCAATCATGCTGCGCAACCTCCTGATCAGCTCAACCACAATTCCTCCTGAATTTGGTTGTTGGAACCTCATCTTATCCCTGAGACTAGTCCAATAGATCCCATCACCAGCCATGTCTTGAACTCAAGCAACACCTGCACATGAATAAACAACCAATTCATACGAGCCCAAGTCCTCGACTTGACTCAAGTTAGTCCCGAACACAACACCTTACGTGAGAACCTCACATAAGCATGTTGCAAAACCACAGTAACACGATATCATCCATATCAACCAAAACCGCACCAAAGACTTAGCAAATGAATACTAAGCAATCTTTCCAGAGATGTAAAGCAAGTTCGAAACATTGCAAATGAAAAACAGAAGCATTGCGGTCAAGTTCCGGACCTTGCCAGAGCAACCCAGACCTTGAGCCGGAGCTAACAAAAGCTAGTAGAACCTAGCGCCAGAACTTACCAAAACTAGTATAACCAAGCTCCCGCCGGAGCTTACAAAACTAGCAGGACCTTAATAAAAAGGTATTTTGGTGATATTCAACACTTTTATCGTCAAAGCAAGTGTATTCACTACAAGCTAATGTATTCAGCACACATAGGTCTTACAATCTCCCCCTTGATGAATGCATTGGCAACACCATTTAAAATCCGAACACTGGCTTATTCACATAAAAGTTTTGAAGGCAATTTCTCCCCCTTTGTAAATCAAAAGTAAAATGAGAAGAAAATCCAAAAATTATCCCATATTATCTCTCCCCTTTATTATCTCTGCTTATGCACATATTCTCTTTCTCTTCATGTTTATCTCTCCCCCTTTGACAATGTATTCAACAAGTCATGAGCATATAAACAAATTATCTCTCCAACTTTAGTTGTTATGAGCATATTATAACATATACATATAAACAAAGCTCATCCAAGTCATACTATCAGGTACCTTACATTATCACATCAATGAGATACATAAAGTAGTGTAAGCCATGCTAGAGATCAAATGTAATTTTCAATTTAAGCAAGCCATGATGTCACAAACTTAACTATTTCAAAACCTGAAAGCATGACACTAGTTGCTGCATTTTATTATTTTTCAAAGCATAAATTTAGATCATATGATATTTGCAAGAGATTATATGCGCATCTGCCTTATTCTAACCAACCAAGCCAAGCCTATGTCATTTGACAATCAGAAGCTTAAGGACATGGTTTTAGTCATACACAACTTCTTCCAAGTTCATATCTAAGTGCAATGATAAGCCATCTCAAAATAAGAAGTGCGATGCATGCATATTCTCTTGATCTTTTCACAATTTATATTTGTTCATAAAAACTCAATATGTGAGTTGATTACTTGATTAATTCTTAATGATTAAAAGCACTTGTGAACATGTAACAAGTTCAAAATAGCAAGAAAGTTCGACCATCACCAGTTTTAGTGTAAGTAATTATTCCAATTACTAGACATGGCAAAAATTACAAAATGTATAACACGAGTAATGTAGTAAGAACTTTCAGCATGTAAAAGGAATCACAAAGTCATATATGTATGAAATACTATGCTCATATTATTTTAATTTCAGATTCACACATAGACTTCCCAAGTTTCAAAATCCCCCTCAATTTAAGCCATGAGGATGCATAACCCCTATTTCACTACGAATGTAACAAAAACGAGTGAAATCCAAAGGTTTTGTAAAAATGTCAGCCAATTGTTGTTCAGTATCTACATGGTGAAGCACAATGTTTCCTTTTTCAACATTATCTCGGATAAAGTGATACCTAATGTCAATGTGCTTAGTTCTAGAATGTTGCACGGGGTTTTTAGCAATGCAAATGGCACTATTGTTATCACAGAACAGTGGAACACTATCTATATCAACCCCATAGTCCTTAAGTGTTTGAACAATCCAAATAATTTGTGAGCAAGCACAAGCAGCAGCTACATATTCAGATTCGGCTGTGGATTGTGCAACTGAATTTTGTTTTCTAGAGGACCAAGCAACAAGAGAATTACCAAGAAAATAACAAGCACCAAAAGTACTTTTCCTATCAATCCTACAACCCCCAAAATTAGCATCCGAAAAAGCTTTCAAAGTAACGGTTGAGGAAGAAGGAAGAAAAATTCCAAATTCTTGAGTTCCATGTAAGTACCTGAGAATCCTTTTGACGGCTTGATGATGTGAAGCGCGTGGGGAGGCTTGAAACCGTGCACAAAGACATACGCTGAATTGTATGACTGGTCTTGATGTCGTGAGGTACAAAAGTGATCCGATCATGATTCTATATTCTTTTTGATCCACGGGTTCACCATCTTCATCAAGTCCAAGTGTTGTTGCTGTTCCCATTGGTGTCCGAAGATGCTTGCTTTTGTCCATGTTGAAGCGCCTTAGGAGATCTTTTGTATACTTCGTTTTATGCACAAAGGTACCCTCCTTTGTTTGCTTGATTTGCAGCCCCAAAAAGTGAGTTCACCCATCATACTCATTTCAAATTCGGAACTCATCATTGCTGAAAACTTGGACACAAGATCATGAGAAGCACAACCAAAGATAATATCATCCACATACACTTGAACGAGTAATTAGTCATTGCCATGCTTAAGCACAAAAAGAGTTTTATCAACCTAGCCCATGGTAAACCCTTTTTCAAGTAAGAATGTTTTTAACCTATCATACCATGCTCTAGGGGCTTGTTTGAGACCGTACAAGGCTTTGGACAGTTTGTAAACATGATTAGGAAAATCTGGATTTTCAAAACCCGGTGGTTGTTTCACGTAAACCTCCTCATCTATGTAGCCATTAAGAAAAGCACTTTTAACATCCATTTGATATAGCTTAAAACCAATAGATGCAGCAAAAGCTAACAAAATTCTTATGGCTTCTAATCTAGCAACAGGAGCAAAAGTTTCACCAAAATCTAGACCTTCAACTTGAGTGAAACCTTGAGCAACCGATCTAGCCTTATTCCTAACCACAACCCCATCCTCACTTTGTTTATTTTTAAATACCCATTTAGTTCCAATTAAAGTGTGACCTTGAGGTGGAGGTACAAGTTTCCAAACATTATTTCTTTCAAAATTTTCTAACTCTTCTTGCATGGCAATAATCCAAGATTCATTAGTGAGTGCATGTGATATATCTTTGGGTTCAAAAGAAGCAACAAAAGCAGAATGAGCATAAGAGTTTAGATCGCAAAACCTGGACAGTGTGACTCGTTCGTGCAAGCTTCCAATCATCTGTTGTGGGGGATGATCTTTATAAAACCGTAGGGGAACAGATGTCTCACAAGCTTCTTCTTTTTCATGTTCATCACAAATCGATGAGCTTGTGACTTGAGGATGATTTGAATCAGCATTGATGGTTGTCGGTGCTGGTTGAGAATTAACATCTAGAGCTGAACCAAAGTCTTTAGCTGCTGAATTTTCGGGCAGCAGCTCCAATTCTTCCTCATCTTCAACGAAAATGCTTCCCTCCTACGGATATGGATCTGAACCTGCAATGTTTGAGCTAGTACCTGGGCTAGCTTCATCAAAAGACATTTCACAAGTCTCCACAATTTTGTTAGTGTCAAGTAAAAGCACACGGTAGCCTCTAGTATGAGATGGATAACCAAGAAACATGCCATCAATGGATCTAGGTTCAAATTTATCAAGATTACCATGTTTCTTAGCAAAGCATTTGCAACCAAAGACCCGAAAGTGTGTAACACTAGGCCTATGTCCAAACCGGAGCTCATATGGTGTTTTACCTAGCTTAGCACGCAAGAAAACACGATTTGAGACATAACAAGCGGTTGCTAACGCATCAGCCCAAAATTTCCTAGGAGTTTGATATTCATCAAGCATAGTCCTAGCCATCTCAACTAAGGTTCTGTTCTTTCTTTACACAACACCGTTTTGTTGAGGTACATATGGTGAAGAAAATTGATGATCTATTCTATTTTCAGCACAAAAGTGATCAAAAGATTGATTTTTAAATTCAGTTCCATTATCACTTCTAATTGCTTTTAAAGATCCTGGGTAATCAATTGATAATCTAAGAAATAAAGTTCTAAAGTGACTAAAAACTTCATTCTTAGACGCCATAAAGTAAACCCAAGAGTATCTAGAATAATCATCAACAATCACAAGACATACCATTTTCCTCCGAAGGATTGAACACGTGAAGGTCCTACGGTGTCAAGGTGCAAAAGTTGACATGGTTCAGCTGTCATGATCATTGTGAGAGGAGTATGTGAACCTGCAACCATCTTAGCATGTCTACAAGAAGAGCACACAATTTCTTTGTCCCCTTTAAGCTTAGGCAGCTCACGTATGCGATCAAGAGCACTAACACGCGTTAGGTGATCAAAGCCTACGTGACCAAGTCTACGATGCCAAAAATATAGGTCCTTTGAATCATTAGCAACTAGACACCTATGCTTAGAGGAAGACATATCAAAATCAGCTTTAAAAACTCTTCCAAACCGAGTCATGTTAGAAATAAGATCACTATTTGAACCTACAACTTTGCAGCAGTTTTTATTGAAAATAATTTCTAGATTTTCATCTAGCAATTGTGCAACAGAAAGCAAGTTGTATTTCAAATTTTTGACAAGTGCCACATCCTTCAAAGTGTAGTGATCATTTACTCTAACCGAACCCTTAGCAGTTATAGGAGTTGAATAATTATCAGCAAAAGTAACATTCTCTACACATGACACAAAAGAGAGGGAGGAGAACTAATCTTTGTTACCGGTCATGTGGCGTGAGCAACCTGAATCCACAATCCAAATGTTCTCCTTCCTCAAACGTGTAACCTACATAGAAGCACAATACGTCGATGACTCAATACTGGGGTTAGTCAAAAGGCATTTAGGAATCCAATACTGAGTCACGCGACGTGCAACAGGAAAAACACACGAAAGCTGAGACAAAACAACAGGTTTATGAGTCAAAGTTTGAGATTTTTTATTCTTAACTACTGACCTATAAGGTGTTACTTGTGTAGCACAAAAATCAGTAGCTCCGGAGGCAAAAGAGATCACAAAAGAGATCACAAAATAACCTTTACAAAGGGATTACTAGCCTATTTAGACCCCACTGAGGTTTCACCGGTGGCGATGTCTCCAACTGAGCACATCCTCAACCAAGGCCCCCCTCTTGAGCAACTCGGATCCCAGGGTAGCCCCACCAATCATCAACAAACCCAATCCGACTACCCCTTCCCCGAGCATCCTTAATGGTCCAAATAGCACTGGCAAAGCTCTAATTAATCAGCTATGCCGCAACCATACTTGGACTCGTGGTGGCACTGTAGTCCTGGCATCTTCTCGCATGAACCGGTCCTTAGATCTAAAGCAAGCAAACCACCATGACATCCAACCCATCCACATACCATGCTTGCTTAGATCACCCATTACCATATCATATTAACCAGTTCATATTAATCTTAATCTCATAAATGCATAATTATATGTGTAATGTTGTTTTCCAAACCTAATTAATTAAGTGAAGAAAAAAGGTAAAAAGCCCTTCCCGACCCTCTACCATGTATTCCAGGTGACAAGGGTTGTTAAACAAATCTAGTAAACTCCTATCGAAGGGATTCCCATCAAATTGACACAAGCATGCAGTTTTGAAAACAAAACATTTATTTTAAAACAGGATCAATATGTTCAAGGACACTTGCCTGGCTCTTGGGCTTGATTAGGATCAAAGACTTCAAATTCTTGGTGTTGGAGATCCTCCACGGCACTCTCTAGCGCAAATCCGTCTAAACCACGCAACAAACATACAAGTCAAGAATCACAATCAATAAGTGAACAAATATTACTCAATATGACATGACATGCATGATTAATTCAATTGCAAAGCAAAACTAGTTAATGAGTTGTTAATAATGTTTATTAATCAATTACAATGGTTATTAAGAAATCTACACAGGTTTGGAGTTGATTCGATCTAATCTTGGAATTAATTCAACACAATTTAACCAGGAAAATCGGACTAGTCCGCTAGGGACCGGACTAGTCCGCACTTCGTGGAACTAGCAAACTAGGGTTTTCTAGATCGACGTGAATTTGGAGATTTGGGGTTGAATTCACATAAGGAATAGGAAGTAGAAGGTATATCAGGTGTCCAAGACTCCAAAGAATCAAGGGTATTGGAGGCAACACTTGGATCTTGACAATCTAGGGTTGACGAAGAACTTGATGGTGAATTGGGCGATGGAGAACGAAACTTGATGGAGATATTGATCCTCTTTCATTTCCTCATCTTCTTCTTTTTGCTCTAGATCTCCTTCTCCCTCCTTGGTGGCGGCTATTCACGAGCTAGGGTTTGGGTGTGGTTGAGAAGTGGCAAATAGATGTCAAGCCAAGGGGTGGGGTTGTTTATATAGAGGTGGAGGGCTAGGGTTGGGTGGATTTTGAGTTTGAGATGAGTAGGGGTCGGTTTAGAGTCTCATATGGGCTCTAAAAGAGTTAGGCACGATGTCCCTAGGCCCACTTAACATAAAACCCAAGAAACAAGTCGTGAAACAAAAGATCAACTCAGAGTCACGATTTTCCGGGAAAGTCCGAAAAGGGCCGGACTAGTCCGAAGTTAGACAGAGAGATATTGGACAAATATGAACTGGACATCGGACAAGTCTAAACTTATCCAGAGGGGAAAACAAACAAGTCTGGCCAAAATCGTGCAAGTCCCACTTTAGTTAGAGAGAAAAACGGACAAGTCCGCTGGATTACCAGACAAGTCCGAACAAGTCCAGGGACTTAGCAAAAGTTCCAACAAATTGGAACACCAGACTAGTCTGCACTAGACCGGACAAGTTCGAAAGTGTCCAGAGAGAAAAAACAGACTAGTCCACAGCAAAACAGACAAGTCCGATGGAGGCCAGAGAGAAATCGGACTAGCCCGCACTTACCAGAATTCTTAAGTGCCGTTTTGTTTCTAATTCATTTTAAACATGTTCATTTTTATGTTGCTCAATGTTAAACATATTTAATGATGGATGCATGGCATGATGTATGAAAATGAGGATGTTACAAACCTATCCCCCTTAAAATGAATCTTGCCCTCAAGATTTGACGTGGAAGAGAAGAGATAGGGAAATTCCTTCTTGAGATCATCCTCCAACTCCCAAGTTGCCCTCTGATTCTGTGTGATGCTTCCATTGAACTTTGCACCATTGAATCACCTTGTTCCTCGTGACTCTCTCCTTGGTTTCCAAGATTTTGACCAGTTTCTTAGCATAAGTCAAATCTACCTCTAATTCCAATTCTTCCATTGGCACTTGTTCTTCCGGTGCTCTCAAGCACTTCTTGAGGGGAAACATGAAACACATCATGGAAATCTGAAAAATGAGCTGGCATCTCCAACTTATACGCTACTTCTCCTCTTTTGTCCAAAATATTGAATGGTCCAATATAGCGAGGTGCTAGCTTGCCTCTTATGTTAAACCTCTTATGACCTCTCATTGGTGACACCTTGAGGTAAACGAAGTCTCCCACTTCAAAGGCTAGTTTCCTTCTCCTATTGTCTGCATAGCCTTTTTGCCTTGATTGAGCAGCCCTCAAGTTCTCGCGAATAATCTGAACTTGTTTCTCAGCTTCTTGCAACATGTCAGGTTGGCATGAACCAAGTGTTTGGGCCTCATTTCTTGGCTACTCCGTGTATAGCCCTGCTAGATTCACGGTGGTATAGATGGTCTTGACAGGAACTAAATGTGCTGACTTGGTCAATCGATCCATGATTACCCAAATTGAGTCACAACCGGACTGTGTACGCGGTAAGCCAACTACGAAGTCCATTCTGATTTCTTCCCACTTCCATTCTGGACTCTTCAATGGTTGCAATAATCCAGCTGGCCTTTGGTGTTCTGCCTTGACTCATTGGCACACATCACACAATGCTAGGTTGTTGAACACATGGCTGAATATGTAGCGTTATGTCCCTCGATGTCTTACTGTGACACATTAACTTCAAGGTTGACTCCCTCATCATTGCCAATTGCTTGGTCTTGGTGGCACACTGAATTGCTCCATCGTGCTTCTGTAGCCAATCCATTCCAAGTAGGATGTCACAATCCTCTCCCCCCTTAGGACACCGACGTCCTCGTCAGTCAACTCCCAGGCCAGGAACATCCCCTCTTGTCCAATCCTTGTGAATCTAAAACATTAAGGCCAACGAGGAATTCTACCCCCCCTTATTCTAACACTTACTTTTGGACATATTGTCTTTGTTCTCATCTTCCATGCAACTTTTTCTGAAATAGTCAATCTTGTAGCTGTGTCCATCTTCTATTGAAAGAGATTGAACGAGATAGAAAAGAGAGATAGAATGAATTCCCAACTATATGCATCAAGGGATGTGAAATTAAGCAACTAACTATACTAGCCTATGTGGACATGGAAATGCTAAAGCATCCCAAAATCCTCTATTAAGCACACAAGCAAACAACACACCAACCAAAAACACATCAGTTCCTGAGTGCTCCTATGTGCTCTAAAGTGTCCATTCTATCTAGGCTGTATCCTACGGTCAACCTGGCTCTGATACCAATTTGTGACACTCGGTTCCAAAAATGAACCAAGTGAATGAATATGTGTGCCCAGGACATTCAACACACATACAGGAGCGCAATCACAAAAGAGTATACACAAAATTACCACAGAACAGGATTAATTAACCACTTTTATTACACAATTCATAATATCCTCAAATACAAGCTCTAATGAATATTAATGACAAGTTTGAACTAATATAGCGAAAATAACCAATTCAGCAACTAAGCAGCTAAGCAATAAGCATAAGGGATAGCGCAACTCCAAAACTCCACAGGCAAAGCTGACGTCAGACACGGCCTAGAACTCCACATTTTCATCGTTATACTCCCAATCCTGACCTGCAACTGTTGGTAGGGCAATTGCAAGGGTGAGTACATGTCGTACTCAGCAAGTGTGAAAAGTATGACATGTAGCTGATTCAAATGATAACAATAATGTTGGCTAAATGCTGAAAAGTACATTAAAACATTTGAAAAGCAATATATTATATTTATGTGAAGCAAACCTATCGTAAACCATAAGTAATAACATAATACCAGTCCATATTTCATTACCATCATCCATATACCAGATTTTATCATTATCCTTAACCATATTCAATACCAGAATTTAATCCATAACCAGCCATAACCATATTATCAACCATCCCAAATTCCAATTTCTCTCTAATCATGTAGGTCATCCAAGTGCTCTTAACCGAGAGCACGACTATCATGATAGTTTTATTAGACTCTGCAGAGTTTATACCACTTTACCCACGTGTTTGTGATTTCATCACCCGTCGGCGACTAAAGAACCTCCCTTATGCCAATTACACTTCCTTTGGTGCATGGCCAAGAGATCATAAAATAGCCTTTACAAAGGGATTACTAGCCTATTTAGACCCCACTGAGGTTTCACCGGTGGCGATATCTTCAACTGAGCACATCTTCAACCAAGGGCCCCCTCTTGAGCCATTCGAATCTCAGGGTAGTCCCACCAATCATCAACAAACCCAATCCGACTACCCCTTCCCCGAGCATCCTTAATGGTCCAAATAGCACTGGCAAAGCCCTAATTAATCACTACGCCGCACCCATACTTGGCCTCGTGGTGGCACTGTAGTCCTGGCATATTCTCGCATGAACCAGTCCTTAAATCTAAAGCAAGCAAACCACCATGACATCCAACCCATCCACATACCATGCTTGCTTAGATCACCCATTACCATATCATATTAACCAATTCATATTAATCATAATCTCATAAATGCATAACTATATGTGTAATGTTGTTTTCCCATCCCAATTAATTAAGCGAAGCAAAAAAGTAAAAAGCCCTTCCCGACTATCTACCATGTATTCCAAGTGACAAGGGTGGTTAAACAAAGCTAGAAAACTCCTATCAAAGGGATTCCCATTAAATTGACACAAGCATGCAGTTTTGAAAACAAAGCATTTATTTTAAAACAGGACCAATATGTTCAAGGACACTTGCCTGGCTCTTGGGCTTGATTAGGATCAAAGACTTCAAATTCTTGGTGTTGGAGATCCTCCACATCACTCTCTAGCGCAAATGTGTCTAAACCGCACAACAAACATACAAGACAAGAATCACAATCAATAAGTGCACAAATATTACTCAATATGACATGACATGCATGATTAATGCAATTGCAAAGCAAAACAAGTTAATGAGTTGTTAATAATGTTTATTAATCAATTACAATGGTTATTAAGAAGTCTACACTGGTTTGGAGTTGATTCGATCTAATCTTGGAATTAATTCAACACAATTTAACTAGGAAAATTAGACTAGTCCGCTAGGGACCAGACTAGTCCGCACTTCGCGGAACTAGCAAACTAGGGTTTTCTAGATCGACGTGAATTTGGAGATTTGAGGTTGAATTCACGTAATAAGAGGAAGTAGAAGGTATAACAGGTGTCCAAGACCCCAATGAATCAAGGGTATTGGAGGCAACACTTGGATCTTGACAATCTAGGGTCAACGAAGAACTTGATGGTTAGTTGGCGATGGAGAATGAAACTTGATGGAGATCTTGATCCTCTTTCGTTTCCTCCTCTTCTTCTTCTTGCTCTAGATCTCCTTCTCCCTCCTTGGTGGCGGCTATTCACAAGCTAGGGTTTGGGTGTGGTTGAAAAGTGGCAAATAGATGTCAAGCCAAGGGGTGGGGTTGTTTATATAGAGGTGGAGGGCTAGGGTTGGGTGGATTTCGAGTTTGAGATGAGTAGGGGTCGGTTTAGAGTCCCACATGGGCTCTAAAAGAGTTAGGCACGACGTCCCTAGGCCCACTTAACGTAAAACCCAAGAAACAAGTCATGAAACAAAAGATCAACTCGGAGTCGCGATTTTCCGAAAAAGTCCAAAAAGGGCCGGACTAGTCTGAAGTTAGATAGAGATATATCGGACAAGTCCGGACTGGACATCAAACAAGTATGAACTTATCTAGAGGGAAAAAACAGACAAGTCTGGCCAAAATCGGACAAGTCCGACTTTAGTCAGAGGGAAAAACAAACAAGTCTACTGGATTACCGGACAAGTCCAGGGACTTAGCAAAATTTCCAAGGATTTGGAACACCGGACTAGTCCGCACTGGACCGGACAAGTCCAAAAGTGTCCAGAGAGAGAAAACAGACTAGTCCACAGCAAAACGGACAAGTTCGATGGAGATTAGAGAGAAATCGGACTAGTCCACACTTCCCAGAATTCTTAAGTGCGGTTTTGTTTCTAATTCATTTTAAACTTGTTCCTTTTTATGTTGCTCAATGTTAAACATATTTAATGATGGATGCAGGGCATGATGCATGAAAATGA
The DNA here is from genome assembly GCA_036927565.1 of Tuctoria greenei. Classification (NCBI taxonomy): domain Eukaryota; kingdom Viridiplantae; phylum Streptophyta; class Magnoliopsida; order Poales; family Poaceae; genus Tuctoria; species Tuctoria greenei. The sequence goes on along the minus strand of JAYESD010000010.1, from coordinate 135,579,402 downwards.
GGGTGTTACAGTGGGAGACCATCTGGAGCCTTGGGGCCCCAAGTAAGAGAGCAACCGCGAGATCCCGAAACACGTTGCATGTACCTCAAACAAGTTCGCCTTCAACAGGGTTGCATATCTCCACCAGGGGCGATTATAGAGAAAAATTGACCAGGTATATGAAGATAATATACGGAAAACAAACATAAATTGATGATCGTAGAATTAACAGGTAATTAGATGAACATAAGAGAAAGCACAAATAAGACAATGATTCTTTCAAATTCGCATTCATAGGAGGAGACAGGCTTTACAATAAGGCAACGACCTGCTCCAGATGGCAAGGGAGGTAGAGTGTTGAACGCTTTGGGTGTATGACCAAGCTTAAGCAGGTTGAACACTCTGGACGTGTCCCTCCTGAAGTTTGGTTGTCCTGAGCGATGTTCCTGGGTCCATGACACCCTACACTGCCCTACCATTATGCTAGGGGTAAAACTTACGAAGGTGCTCTATGTTCCAAGGGTTGGAGAGGGGCTCTCCTTCCTCCGTTGCCAGTCAAATGCACCTGGGGCGGGATACCTTTGTGACCCAGAAGGGGCCCTCCCAACTGGGGAGAGTTTGTGTGACCCTTCTCGAGAAAGTATTCACCGCAGCACCAGGTCGCCCGTCTATAGTTCTTTACTCTGCACGAACTGTTCCTGGTAGCGCCGGAGCGCCTGCGGGTACTGTGCATTTCGGATTGCGGCATTCCACCTTGCTTCGTTGATGAGGTCGGCATCTTCACGTCGGAGCTGGTCCTACGCGGTTTCGTCGAATGTTTGGACCTGGAGGGAGTCCACAAAAATCTCTGTTGGGGGGAGGATGATTTCAGCCCCATACACAAGGAAGAAAGACATTTCCCCCTTGGCCCAGCTGGGTGATGTCCGTCTCGCCCATAGCACACATTAAAGTTCGTCGACCCACTTGGCACCATGCTTATCCAAGTTGTCATACGTGCATGTCTTGAGGCCCCTGAGGATCTCAGCATTGGCCCTTTCAACTTGATTGTTGCTCTTTGGAAGAGCTATGGACGCATAACAAACTTGGACACTGAGGTCTTCACAATATTCTTGGAACGCTGCACTAGTGAACTGGGTTTTGTTGTCAGTGATGATCCTGTTCGGGACCCCGAACCTGTAGACGATCGACTTGATGAACTTGACGGCGGACTCCTTGTTGATCGTGATCACCAGGGCTGCTTCCGGCCACTTGGGGAACTTTTCTACTGTGATGTAGAGGAATCGGTACCCTCCGATGGCCCTGGGGAAGGGCCCCAGGATATCCAGCCCCTAGACCGCGAATGGCGAGGAGGGCGGGATCATCTGTAGTGTTTGTGTCGGTGTGTGAATCTGCTTGGCATGGAATTGGCACACCTTGCACCCTTTCACCAGCTTGACGGCATCTTGGAGTGTTGTTGGCCAATAGAAACCATGATGGAAGGCCTTACCGACCAGCGTGCGGGAAGCCACGTGAGTCCCACACTCTCCTTCGTGAACCTCTACGAGCAAGTCGTAGCCCTCCTTCCGAGTTATGCACTGCAATAGAACGTCGTTGGTGCCATGCCGGTAGAGGTCTCTCTCTACCAGCGTGTAGCATTTTGCCATCCTCACGATCCGTTTAGCGGATACATGTTCCTTGAGAAGGATGATGCCCTTCAGGTAGTCCCGAGTCTATGTGACCCATGCATCGAGACTTTCCTGAGCTTCTGGATCTTGGGCGCTGGGTGATCTGGGGTCCCCGCTGACGCACAAGAACCACGACGGGACTGCCAACTCTGAGGTTTTGGGCTTGCCTTCTTTGTTTGGCATTGCAAGCCTAGCGGTTGGTCGCACCAATCTCTTGCCAAAGACACCTTCAGGAATCAGGGCCCCGGTGGACGCCATTGTTGACAAGGCATCAACGATGGAGTTTTCAGCTTGTGCTACATGGCAGAGGTCCAAGGCCTTTAAGCCAGCATCCAACTTCTTGACATGCAGTAGGTACGTCGTGAGCTGAGGATCGTTGCAGTAGCATTCTTCCCGGACCTGCTTGATGATCAGCTGGGAGTCTCCATTGACTAGCATCTACTGGACACCGAGACCCTGCGTAGCTGTTAGTTCGAAGATGAGGGTTTCATATTCCGCCATGTTGTTGGTTGACTTGAAGTCAAGGCGCACCGCATACTTGGACTGCTCCCCAGTTGACGAGGTGAACAGTATGCCAGCTCCAGGCCCTTGCTTCCGCGAGGAACCGTCAAAGAAGAGTGTCCAGTGGGGTCCGATGAGCACTGGTGCCCTAAGCTTCAGCTCACTAATTTCATGGCCTCCTGGTTGCTTGGTGAGGGAGTTCACTCAGCAATGAAATATGCCAGTGCTTGGCTCTTGATTGCATGTCATGACAAGAAGTGGAGCTCGAACACCGCTAGTTTCGCTGCCCATTTGGCAACATTGCCAGTCGCGTTGGGGCTACGAAGCACAGTCCCCTGTGGGAACGAGGTTACCACTGAAACTTTGTGTGTCTAAAAGTAATGGTGGAGCTTCCTCGATGCGATTAGCACTGCATACATCAACTTGTGTACTTCAAGGTACCTTGTTTTTGCTTCGTGTAGGACTTCACTAATGAAGTAGACTAGGCGTTGGATGGTATGGACCCTCCTTGGGGAATCCAGCGCATCTTCTTCCATCTGCTCCGGGCCCAGAGACTCCACGTTCCTCGAACCTGGGGCGTCCTCTGGGGGCTGGACCCAGAGGCATCTTGATCTCTTGTGCCCCCCTCGAGGGACCCGGAGGCAACTTGGTTATCGGGGCCCCCTGTAGGTTCCCAACCCTGGAGCTCGGAATCAGTGGCTGGGCCCCCGTCCGTCCCTTGGGGCTGCTGGGGACCAAATCGTTCTGCAACCAAGAACATGCTTACTACTTCCGTCGTGGCGGTGATGTAGAGGTACAGAGGCACCCTGGGCTCCGGGGCCACCATGATGGGCAGTGACGTAAGTTGTTGCTTGAGCTCTCGGAATGACTTCTATGCCTCCTCGATCTAGACGAACGGTCCAGACTGACGCAACAGCTTGAAGAACGGGAGGGACCGCTCAACCAGTCTAGAGATAAATTTGCAGAGTGCTGCCAGGTAACCTGCAAGCTTCTGCACATCCTTGATGCGGGTTGGAGGCCGCATCAGCTCCACTGCCTTGATCTTTTCTAGGTTTGCATCAATCCCTCAGTGTGAGACCAAGAAACCAAGGAGCTTTCCAGCTTTGACTCTGAAGACACACTTGTCTGGGTTGAGCTTTGTGCGTGTGGTCCACAACCTACTGAAGACTAGGGCGAGGTTGTCTAGCAATGATATATGTGTCTGGGTTTCGACAACAATATCGTCGACATACACCTCTACTATGTCTCGAATGAGATCCCCAGATGTTTTATGCATGGCACGTACAAAGGTAGGAAGGGCATTCTTAAGGTCGTATGGCATGGAGACATAGCAGTAAAGGTCATCTTCGGTTATAGATGCAGTATGTTCTTTGTCCTCTCTAGGCATGGGGATTTGGCGGAATCGTGAGTAAGCGTCTAGAAAGTAGAGTAGATCATAGCCCGCGGTTGAATCTACTATTTGATCTATCCTAGGGAGAGGGAAAGGATCTTTAGGACATGCCTTATTGAGGTTGGTGTAGTCGATGCACATCCGAAGCTTCCCACTAGCTTTGGGGACGACAACAGGGTTGGCCAGCCATCTGGGATGGTGGACTTCCTGAATGAAGCCAGAATCGAGCAGCTTCTTGATCTCTTCGCAGATGAAGTTTTGCGACTCGATAGAATGCTTTCGTGGCCTCTGATGTGGAGGTTGGGCGTGGAGACAGATATTCAAATGGTGCTCGATCATTCCCTAGGGATGTCGGGCATCTGTGATAGTTTCCAGGCAAACACGTCAACATTAGCTTGCAGGAAAGCGACGAGCGCGAATTCCTGCTTGCTGTCTAGACTCCCAACAATGCGGGTGGTTTAGGCAACATTGGTGCCAATCTAGATTGTTTTGATGGGTACGTCATCGCTGTCGAGGGCTGCACCTAGGGTGCAGCGGCATAGTCGCGCTCGCGCGAGCTCAGCGAGAGCTGACTTGGTCCAGCATTGCCCGGGGCAGATGCTGGGGCTGCTGCCAATGCTTGGAGCTTCTCCAAAGCTGACACCGCTGCAGTGCGATCTCCGCAGATCTTGAGGACAGCGAAAGGAGTTGGCATCTTTAGGACGAGGTAGTTGTAGTGGGCTACAACCATGAATCGTTACAGGGCTGGCCTACCAATGATGATGTTGTAGGGGAGGCTAACTTCCACAACGTCGAACAAGATGTTCTCCGTCCTAAAGTTCTCTGGTGTCCTGAGGGTCACCCGAAGGTGGATGTTGTCGTATGGGATAATACTCCCTGGCCCTACCCCCAGAACGGCCTCGATGGGGTGAGCTTGGACACAGGGATCTTTAGCTTGTCAAAGGCCGCACGGCTGATGAGGTTGAGGCCGACCCTGCCATCTACCAAGACGTGGTAGAACTTGATGTTGGTGATGGTGGAGGCGACGAGGAGGGGCAGAAGCCCGGCTCTCACCATGTTCTTGGGGCACTCGGAGGCGTCAAAGCTAATCGGCGTCTCCATCCTTCTTGTCCACAAATAGAACGAGCGCTCCCCAAGGTGAAGAGCTGGGACGAATGAAATCCTTCTGTAGTTGCTCTTGAATTTGCTTCTTGAGCTCCGCTAATTCCATAGGAGGCATCCTATACAACCTCTTAGCTATAGGTGCAGTTCTAGGTATTAAATCAATAACAAACTCAATGTCTCGATCAGGTGGCATACCTGGCAACTCGTCCGGAAAAACATTGCGGCAGAATTCACACACCACCAGAATCTCCTCAATTGCGGCACCATCCATATGATTTAGCTCCAATTGCTTCAGTGTGGTTTGAGATGCTTCAAACTCTACGGTGATTCCTTCTTCATTGGTTTACTTCACTGTCTTCATGGCACACTCAATAACTCCATTGTGCTTCATCAACCAGTCCATACCAAGTATAATGTCCAATCCTTGAGAATCCAAAACAATAAGGTTGGCGGAGAAGTCTACCCCCCTTATTCTAAGGCTTACTTTTGGACATAATATATTTGTCCTCATCTCTCCTCCAGGAGACTTAACCAATAGAGTAAACTTCATATGAGAGATGGGCAAACTATACTTGGCAACATATTTCGATGCAATGAATGAATGTGATGCTCCAGAATCAAGTAACATAGTCGCGGGGTTGGAGTTGGCAAGAAACATACCAATGACCACATCATCCGCTTGTTTAGCATCCTCCATAGAGACATGGTTCACGTTGCCACGAGCCAAATTCTACTGTCCACGATTCCCTTGTGGCTGTCCTCCATTGGGTCTTGGGTTTTGCCTCGGCACATTGCTTCCTTGACCAAGGCCTGACTTAGGACATTGATGCGCAAAGTGTCCATCTTCTCCACAAGTATAGCACTTATTAACTCCACCATAATTATTGGGATGAGCTTGGTTTTGAGCATTTGCACCAGGATAGTTGGCACGAGGTGCATAAGACATTGGAGGCCTAGGTGCTTTAATAATAGGGCACTGCTGCACAAACTGAGTTTGGCGAGGTGCATAACCAGGGCGCTGTATAGGAGTAGAGGAGCTGTAATATGGCACATTAGGAGGCGCAAAGCGAGGGCGCACATTATTTCCTTGTTGCTTTCCTTCATATGGCGCCTTCCTCTTGTTGTCTTGCTCCATCTCACAGATCTTGTTCTCAACAGCAATTGCTTTGTCCACAAGCTTCTGAAAATTGGCATAATCACAGTTGATTTATTGCACTTGGATCTCATTGTTCAAGCCTCTCATGAACAAGTATTGTTTCCGGCGGTCCCGGCTCACACCCTCAGGCGCATACCTTGAGAGTTGAGTGGACTTATTGAGATATTCACTCACGCTTGATCTTCCTTGCCTTAAGTTCTCAAATTCTTGCCTCTTCAAAATCATAACACCCTCAGACACATAATGGGAACAGAAACTCTCCTTGAATTCGGCCCAAGTGATCCTCTCTTGGTTCTCATGAGCATTGCAATAAGAATCCCACCAATCCGCAACTGCTCCAACTAGTTGATGAGAAGCGAATAAGATCTTCTCCCGGTCACTGCATTGGATAATAGCAAGTTTTTTCTCCATGGACTTGAGCCAATCATTAGCATCCATAGGGTCGGCAACTTGAGCAAAGGTTGCCGGCCTAGTCCTCATAAACTCTCCCAATCGGTTATGAGGAGGCGGGGGTGGCGGTGGAGGCACATGGGGTTGATTGTTGATGTTACCAGCCTACTGTTGTCCCATTGTCTGTATCATGGTCTGGATGAGCTGGTTCTGCATAGCCAAAAGCTGCTCAATATTAATAGCTCCTTGGGGAGGTCCTTGTCCATTGTTGTTCTGAGGTACTCCATGGTTCACCTCCTCATCATTAGCATCCCTCTAGTTGCGAGTCCTCACCATCTGGAGAAAAGCAATAGGTAAGAATTCGAAAACGTCCCCAACTATATGCATCAAAGGATATGAAACTAGACAACTAACTAGCCTACGTGGACATGGCAATGCTAAAGCATCCCAAAATCCTCTATTAAGCACACAAGCAAGCAATATATAGCAAACAACACACCAACCAAAACACATTGATTCCTGAGTGTTTCTATGTGCTCTAAAGTGTCCATTCTATCTAGGCTGCGTCCTACGGTCAACCTGTGGCTCTAATACCAATCTGTGACACCCAATTCAAAAAACGAACCAAGTGATCGCATATGTGTGCCCAGGACGTTCAACACACATACACGAGTGCGTTCACAAAAGAGTATGCAGAAAATTACCACAGAACAAAAGTAATTAACCAAATTTTATTAAACAATTCATAATATCCTTGAATACAAACTCTAATGAATATTAATGACAAGTTCAACTAATGCAGCGGAAATAAACTAAATAAGCAAACTAAACAACTAGGCAGCATAAGCGATAGGGTATAGCGCAGCTCCAACCAATACCACAGGCAAAGCTGACGGTAGACACGACCTAGAACTCCTCATTATCATCATTAAATTCCCAATCCTGACCTGCCACTGTTGGGGGATTGCAAGAGTGAGTACATGTCGTACTCAGCAAGTGTGGAAAGTATGACATGTGGCTAATTCAAATGACGATAATAATAAGGGCTGAGTGCTGAGAAGTGCATTAAAACATTTGAAAAGCAATATATTACATGTATGTGAAGTAAACCCATCATAATCATAAGTAATATCACCAGTCCATATTCCATATCCATCATCATATACCAATATCCATATTCAATACCAGATTTCAATTCATAACCATCCATAACCATAATACCAACCATAACCATCCCAAACACCATCCCAATTCCAAGTTCCCTCTAATCATGTGAGGGTCCAGGTTGCTCATAACCGGGAGCACGGCTATCATAATAGTTTTTAGACACACTCTGCAGAGGTTGTACCGCTTTACCCACGTGTTTGTGATTTCATCACCTTTCGATGACATAGAATCTCAATTATGTCGTCTCACACTTCCGTAGGTGTGTGGCCAAGAGATCACAAAATAGCCTTTACAAAGGGATTACTAGCCTATTTAGACCCTACTGAGGTTTCACCGGTGGCGATGTCTCCAACTGAGCACATCTTCAACCAAGGGACCCGTCTTGAGCCATTCGGATCCCAGGGTAGTCCCACCAATCATCAACAAACCCAATCCGACTACCCCTTCCCCGAGCATCCTTAATGGTCCAAATAGCACTGGCAAAGCCCTAATTAATCAGCTACACCGCACCCATACTTGGCCTCGTGGTGGCACCGTGAATCCTGGATGGTCGCTCCACGAACCGGTCCTTAGATCTAAAGCAAGCAAAACCACCATAACATCCAACCCATCCACATACCAAGCTTGCTTAGATCACCCATTGCCATATCATATTAACCAGTTCATGTTAACCATAATCTCATCCATGCATAATTAAATTGAGTGGTATAGTTGTTTTCCCACCCCAGTTGATTAAGCGAAGCAAAAGATAAAAAGCCCTTCCTGACTCTCTACCATATATTCCAGATGACAAGGGTGGTCAACAAAACTAGTAAACTTCCTACCATAGGATTTCCCATCAAATTGACACAAGCATGCAATTTTCAAACAAAACATTTATTTCAAAACAGGATCAATATTCTTCAAGGACACTTGCCTTGCTCTTGCGGTTGGTTCGGGTCGAAGCTGTCGGCGGTTGGAGCCAGCAGATCTCCCTACACTGCTAAAGTGATTGGGGAGTTTGAAGTTCGGTGTGGGCGCGCAGAGATTCAAGAAGGTGAATAGGAGTTTGACACAGGAGACACAAGAATTTACGTGGTTCGGGCCGCCTGAGCGTAATACCCTACTCCACGGGTGTGTTGGTGTTGTATTAGCGGTAAGAGCTTATCACGAACGTGTGGGGTGCGTATGATTGTCCGTGCCCGTGAACGTCCCTGAGTGTATCGTCGGCCTGTCCTTTTATAGTACAAGGACAGGCCGTTACAAGCTAGCCTGGCCCGACATGTGGCCCCGGCGGTTACTAGTATTGATACACGCTTAATTGCTCTTAATAACCCTGTAACGGGCTTTGACAACACCGTTACTGGTGTTAAGATCGTCTGTTTAAGTGTCATTAATATGGCATTAATGACACTTAATCGGGTCTTGAAGTCCTTGGCTCTCCTTTGAAGATCCGGAGCCGTTACAAGGTCTTCCGGAGGTTAGAAGCTGAAAGGTCCGATGATTTGACACGTGGCTGCTCCGGAGCTTGCTGTGGGAAGCAGGTAGCTCCGGGGCTACCAGACACGTGTCAGGTCCGGAGCTTCTCTCGGCCTGGGGTTAAGTCCGGAGGTGCCGTTTCGGTACATGGCCCGGAGCTTCCCCCTTGTGGGCGATAGCTCCGGGTTAGTCGTACACGTGGCGACCCAGGGATTAACCATGTTGGAGAAGCGGGTCCGGTTATGTCTGACAAGTGGGCCTCTGAGGGTCTTCAAACCAAGTAGATGGCTTTCCTTTGAGATCTTTGTAACCTCAAGGGGTGTACGGTTTTTAGGGTACCGACAGAAGCCTTCAAACTCTTGGTGCTGTAGATCCTCCGCGACACTCTCTAGCGCAAATCCGTCTAATCCACACAATAAACATACAAGACAAGAAACACAATCAAAGAGTGCACAAATATTACTCAGTATGACATGACATGCATGATTAGTGCAAATGCAAGGTAGAACTTGTTAATAGATTGCTTTTAATGACCACTTACTAGTTCTAATTGCTCTTAACAAGTTTACACAGGTTTGGAATTGATTCGATCTAATTTTATAATTAATTTGACACAATTTAACTAGGAAAATCGGACTAGTCCTGTCGGTACCCTGCGTACCAGATACCCCTTGGGACTGCAAAGAGTGCAAAGGAGCTCCACCTATCTGAATTGAAGACCTCCGAAGGCCCCACCTGTCACACGAAACTAGACCTGCCTCCCTTCTATGGTTAGTCCCAGTGCCGCCACGTGTATCATAAAACCGGAGCTACATTCCATACATGGGATAGCTCCGGACTACATACCTATGTGGCACCCCCGGACCTAACCCTCGACAGAGGGAAGCTCCGGTACCAACACGTGTACAACACCACCAGACCTACTCGTCCAAGACAATAAGCTCTGGATCTGTCACGCGTCCAACCGCTGGACCTTCAACCTCAACAGGCAGATTGGTGGACCTCCAACGGCTCGGACCTTCAAGAAACATTAAAGACTTCAAGACCTGATTATGTGTCATTAATGATATCTTAATGACACATGATCGGAGGACCCTTAATACCAGTAACGCACCATCAAGGCGTGTTACCACGCTGTTAAGGGGAATTAAGTACATTAACTGTGTATTAAGCATCAGTAACCGACAGGGCACATGTCGGGCCAGGCTTATGATGTATCGGCCAACCCTTGTACTATAAAAGGATTGGCCGAGCGATGCACAGTGTGTTGGGGGCACATGCATCTAAGACTCCCAGACACTCTAGTCTCTCACACTTAAGCGCTCAAACGCTCAATACAACAACAACACACACCCGTGGAGTAGGGTATTACGTTCAGGCAGCCCGAACTACGTAAATACTCGTGTCAAATCGCCATCTTGCTCTGAATCTCCGCACGCCCACAACTGAACTAAGAACTCCGCAGGCTGCCAACGGTAGTACAGGGAGAATCGCCGGAACCATCCTCCGACAGTTGGCGCGCCAGGTAGGGGCACTTGAGATTTAAAGATGGCGAATTCTGCTGCTGGATCATCCAACAGTAACCATGCTGTGCAACCTGCTGGAGGCAATCCCTCCAACATGCAGCAGCCAGCAGGTACTGTGGCTCCAGCAGGAGTCATGCCACCACCGCCACCGTTCGCTCCGGTGAATCAAGCTAGACAGCGAGATGGGGTGTCCGCGTCGGTCACTACATCGGCGAATAACAACCCTAAACATGCGCTAAATGCTGCACGTGCTCTTCTCTAACGCCCACCGCCTCCAGGAGGACCCAGGGTGCGATGAAATAGTGGAGAGATGATGTAGATCATCTAGTTGCAGCAGCAGCCGATCGCATCAGCAATCAAGGTCCCCCCCCTCAGGGCGGGCCCTATCGCAGCATCAGACCTTGTCGGGTAGACTTGATCCGCAAGCTTCACAGCCCAGGAGGCGTGCTGCGTCTCAGCAGGCGACGTTGCTACCTTCCAGAGCGCGACGTACTCATACGATAACGAGGCTTTCGACTCATGACCTCCGGGTGCAGCTCGATCGTCGTTACCGTCAACAAGACGGCCGTGCCCACATCGAGGGTGCTTGCGAGAGGCGAGAGGCTCGGGACAGCCCTTTAGTAAGTCCGAAGCGGACTTAGGATGCGGCCAGGTTGGGTTGACTTTGTTTTTTCCTCTTTTTTTTACATATATATTTATTTATTTAGTTATATTTATATCTTCTTATATAATTTTTCTTTATTATTTGTTATTTATTTTTTCTTTTATTTTTTATTTTTATTAACTATTGTTTCTTTCTTTTATATTAAAATTTTCTTTTCTTTATTTCTTTTAATTTACTTATTGTTATTTTTTTCATGAGTTATTATTTCTTTCATTGTTTATTTTCTTCTTCTTTTTTGTTTCTAATTTCTTATATTTCTTTTCTTTCTTATTTGTTGTGGCAATTAAATACTTTTAGAATATTTATTTTGTTAATAAATTACTTTTAGCTTATTTATTTTGATAATTAATTTTTAATATTTGAAGATGAATGCAAATGCAAGATGAGATGCATATCTTTTATATTTTCTATAAAAACAAATTCCTTCTCTTTATTAACTCTAAATTCCCATTTAAGTTTTTAATTTGCCAAAACTTGAAAATCAGGGTGTTACAATTCTTCCCCCCTTAACATGAATCTCGCCCTCGAGATTCGGATGGATCGAAGAAGAGATTTTGAAATAAAATTGGAGTTCTTATTTAAATGTGAAATAGCGAAATTTTGAAAATTGGGGATGTTACAATAATCTTGAATGGTCCAATGTAGCGAGGTGCTAGCTTGCCTCTTATATTAGACCTCTTATGACCCCTTATCGGTGGCACCTTGAGGTAAACAAAATCTCCCACTTCAAAGGCTAATTTCCTTTTCCTATTGTCCGCATAGCCTTTTCGTCTTGATTGGGTGGCCCTCAAGTTTTCACGAATTATTTGGACTTGCTTTTTCGCTTCTTGCAACACATCCGGACCAAATACTTGAGTTTCTCCTGCCTCATTCTAGAATAAAGGTGTCCTACACTTCCTTCCATAAAGCGCTTCATATGATGACATTTTCAAGCTTGCTTGGTAACTATTGTTGTATGAAAATTCTGCATATGGCAAGCTCTTGTCCCAACCTTTCCCATGCTTTAATGCACAAGCTCTTACCATGACCTCCAAAATTTTATTGGTGCTCTCAGTTTGTTCACCCTTTTGAGGGTGATATGCCGAACTGAAGTTCAACCTTGTTCCCAATGCTTCATGCAGTTTCTGCGAAAATCTGGAGGTAAATTGAGAACCTCTATTCGAGACTATCTTCTTTGGTACTCCGTGTCGACACACATTATGCTCCATGTATATTTCGGCCAATTGTGCAGCTGTATATTTGGTCTTCACAAGGACAAAATGAGCTGACTTGGTTAAGGGATCCACAATTACCCAAATTGAGTCGTAACCGGACTGAGTACGTGGTAACCCAACTATGAAGTCTGTTCCAATTTCTTCCCACTTCCATTTCGGGATCTTCAATGGTTGCAATAATCTAGCTGGCCTTTGATGTTCCGCCTTGACTCGTTGACACACATCACACGATGCTACATATCCAGCTATGTCCTTTTTCATGCTATCCCACTAATAGCAAGTCTTCAAGTCTTTGTACATCTTCATACAACCGGGGTGAATTGAGTATGGTGAGTCATGTGCCTATTTTAATATTGTCTCCCGAATACGCTTCACATTAGGCACGACAATCCTATTACCAAGCCATAGAGTACCATGTTCATCCTCATCAAATCTGAATTCTCTCCCCTCTTGGGTCCTTTCCTTGATTTCTTGAATTTCCTCATCCTTAGTTTGGCCTTCCTAAATTTCTTGCTCTAAGGTTAGGTTTAACTCCATCATCACCATCTCATTTACAAATCCGAGGTTCAACCGTTTAAACTCCTTACATAGCTCAGATGGTAACTCTCGAACCATGATTTGGTGGCTTACTCCCTTTCTACTCAAAGCATCGACCACTACATTGGCTTTTCCCGAATGATAGTTGATCCCCAAATCATAGTCTTTGATGAGCTCCAACCATCTCCGTTTCCTCAAATTCAGATCTGTTTGTGTGAAAATATACTTAAGACTCTTGTGATCTGTATAAATCTCACACCTATGTCCAAGGATATAATGTCTCCAAATTTTCAACGCATGTACCACGGCTGCAAGTTCTAAATCATGTGTTGGGTAATTCTGCTCATGTTTCTTCAATTGTCTTGACGCATAGGCGACCACTTGACCTTCTTGCATGAGCACACATCCAAGTCCTTGTCTCGAGGTGTCGCAATATATGTCAAAACTCTTACTTACATCTGGCAAAACCAAAACTGGGGCTGTTGTTAACCTCTTCTTCAACTCCTCAAAACTGTTTTGACAAGCTTCAATCCATTAGAACGCCTTCCCCTTCATTAGCAACTCCGTCATAGGCTTGGCTATCTTGGAAAAGCCCTTGATGAATCTACGGTAATATTCAGCCATCCCAAGAAAACTCCTGATCTCCTTTACATTCTTGGGGGGGCTCCCATTTTAACACGTCCCTCACTTTTCCTAGATCAACCAAAACTCCTACCCTTAAAATGATATGACCCAAAAAAGATACTTCTCTCAACCAAAACTGACATTTGTTGAACTTAGCGTACAATTGATGCTCCCTCAATTTCTGCAATGTAAGCCGCAAGTGTTCCTCATGTTCCTTCTCATCCTTCGAGTAGATCATGATGTCATCAATGAACACCACGACAAAATTTATCCTAGTACTCCATGAAGACCTTATTCATGAGGTACATAAAGTATGCAGGTGCATTGGTCAGTCCAAAAGACATCACAGTGTACTCATATGATCCGTACCGTGTCCTAAAAGTTGTCTTGGGTATGTACGATCGTCTAATCTTCATTTGAAAGTATCCCAACCTCAAATCAATCTTAGAGAAGACACAAGCACCCTTCATCTGATCAAACAAGTCTTCTATGTGTGGCAAGGTGTACTTGTTCTTGATTGTTACCTCGTTGAGAGCTCGGTAATCTACGCACATCCTCTGGGATCCATCCTTCTTATCCACAAATAGAACGGGCGCTCTCCAAGATGAAGAGCTGGGCCGAATGAAACCCTTCTCTAGTTGCTCTTGAATTTGCTTCTTGAGCTCCGCTAATTCCATAGGAGGCATCCGATATGGCCACTTAGCTATAGGTGCAGTTCCAGGTATTAAATCAATAACAAACTCAATGTCTCGATCAGGTGGCATACCTCGCAACTCATCCGGAAACACATCCAGAAATTCACACACCACCTTAATATCCTCAATTGCAGCACCGTCCATATGATTCAGCTCCAATTGCTTTGGTGCGTGTTGAGATGCTTCAAACTCTATGGTGATCCCTTCTTCATTGGTCAACTTCACTGTCTTCGTGGTACACTCAATAACTCCATTGTGCTTCCTCAACCAGTCCATACCAAGTATAATGTCCAATCCTTGAGAATCCAAAACAATGAGGTTGGCAGATAAGTCTACCCCCCTTATTCTAAGGCTTACTTTTGGACATACTATATTTGTCCTCATCTCTCCTCCAGGAGACTTAACCAATAGAGTAAACTTCATATGAGAGATAGGCAAACTATACTGGGCAACATATTTCGATGCAATGAATGAATGCGATGCTCCAAAATCAAATAACATAGTCACCGGGTTGGAGTTTGCGAGAAACATACCAATGACCATGTCATCCGCTTGTTGAGCATCCTCCGTAGAGACATGGTTCACGTTGCCACGAGCAAAATTCTGCTGTCCACAGTTCCCATGTGGCTGTCCTCCATTAGGTCATGGGTTTTGCCTCGGTGCATTGCTTCCTTGACCAAGGCCTGACTTAGGACATTGATGTGCAAAGTGTCCAGCTTTTCCACAAGTATAACACTTCTTTACTCCACCAGAATTATTGGGACGAACTTGGTTCTGAGCATTGACACCAGGATAGTTGGCACGAGGTGCATAAGACATTGGAGGCCTAGGTGCTTGCATAATAGGGCGCTGCTGCACAAACTGGGGTGGGCATGGTGCAAATCCAGGGCGATGAGTAGGCGCAAAAGAGCTGAAGTAAGGCGCATTGGGCGGTGCAAAGCGAGGGCGCACATTATTTCCTTGTTGTTGTCCTTGATATGGTGACTTCCTCTTGTTGTCTTGCTCCATCTCCCGGACCTAATTTTCCACCACAATTGCTTTGTCTACAAGCTTATGGAAATTTGCATAGTCACAATTGAGCAATTGCACTTGGATCTCATTGTTCAAGCCTCTCATGAACAAATATTGCTTCCGACTGTCCCGACTAACATCCTCAGGTGCATATCTTGAGAGTTGAGTGAATTTGTTGAGATATTCACCCACACTCGATCTTCCTTGCCTCAAGTTCTCAAATTCTTGCCTCTTCAAAATCATAACTCCTTCAGGCACATAATGAGAACGGAAAATCTCTTTGAATTTGGCCCAAGTAATTCTCTCTTCGTTCTCATGGGCATTGCATAAAGAATCCCACCAACCCGCAGCTGCTCCAACTAGTTGATGAGAAGCAAAAAGCACTTTCTCCCGGTCACTACATTGGACAATAGCTAGCTTCTTCTCCACGGACTTGAGCCAATCATCCGCATCCATAGGGTCAGCAGCTTGAGCAAAGGTTGGCGGCCTAGTCCTCATAAACTCTCCCAACCGGTTATGAGGAGGTGGGAGGTGGCGGTGGAGGCATGTGGGGCTGATTGTTGATGTTACCAGCCTGCAGCTGTTCTATAGTTTGTATCATGGTCTGCATGAGCTGGTTTTGCATAGCCAATAGTTGCTCAATGCTCATAGATCCATGAGCAGGTCCTTGTCCATTGTTATTCTGAGGTGCTCCATTGTTACCCTCCTCATCATTGCCATCCCTATGGTTGCGAGTTCTCACCATCGGAAGAAAAGCATGAGATAAGAATTTAGAAATGTCCCCGACTATATGCATCAAGGGATATGAAACTAAAGAACTAGCTACACTAAACTACATGGACATGGCAATGCTAAAGCACCCTACAATCCTCTATTAAGCACCCAAGCAAACAATATATAGCAACAGCACACCAAACAAAAACACATCGGTTCCTGAGTGCTCATATGTGCTCTAAAGTGTCCATTCTATCTAGGCTGCATCCTACGGTCAACCTGTGGCTCTGATACCAATTTGTGACACCTGGTTCCGAAAATGAACCAAGTGCAATATATGTGTGTCCAGGATGTTTAACACACATACACAAGTGCATCACAAACGATAAACAAATAATTACCACAAAACAAGATTAATTAACAAAATTATATTACACAAACCATATTATCCTCGAATACAAGCACTAATGATTATTCATGACATTATCCAACTAATGCAGTGGAAATAAACTAATTAAGCAAACTAAGCAACTAAGCAAAGTGGTATAGCGCAGCTCCAACACTCCACAGGCAAAGCCGACGGTAGACACAGCCTAGAACTCCACATTATCATTGTTAAACTCCCAATCCTGACCTGCAACTGTTGGGGGGGGGGTCGCAAGGGTGAGTACATGTCGTACTCAACAAGTGTGGAAAGTATGACATGTAGCTGATACAAATGACGATAATAATAATGGCTAAGTACTGAAAAGTACATTGAAACGTTTGAAAAGTAATATAATATACGTATTTGAAATAATCCCATCATAAACCATGTAATCATCATAATTCAAATCCATATCCCAGATTTCACATTACCATTAACCATAACCATTGCCATAAACCATAATACCATCCCATAACCAGTACAAAACTATCGGCGGTTGGAGCCGGCAGATCTCCCTACACTGCTAAAGTGATTGGGGAGTTTGAAGTTCGGTGTGGGCGCGCGGAGATTCAAGAAGGTGAATAGGAGTTTGACACAGGAGACACAAGAATTTACGTGGTTCAGGCCGCCTGAGCATAATACCCTACTCCACGGGTGTGTTGGTGTTGTATTAGCAGTAAGAGCTTGTCATGAACGTGTGGGGTGCGTATGATCGTCCGTGAACATCCCTGAGTGTATCGTCGGCCTGTCCTTTTATAGTACAAGGACAGGCCGTTACAAGCTAGCCTGGCCCGACATGTGGCCCCGGCGGTTACTAGTATTGATACACGCTTAATTGCTCTTAATAACCCTGTAACGGGCTTTGACAGCACCGTTACTGGTGTTAAGATCGTCCGTTTAAGTGTCATTAATATGGCATTAATGACACTTAATCAGGTCTTGAAGTCCTTGGCTCTCCTTTGAAGATCCGGAGCCGTTACAAGGTCTTTCGGAGGTTAGAAGCTGAAAGGTCCGACAATTTGACACGTGGCTGCTCCGGAGCTTGCTGTGGGAAGCAGGTAGCTCCGGGGCTACCAGACACGTGTCAGGTCCGGAGCTTCTCTCGGTCTGGGGTTAAGTCCGAAGGTGCCGTTTCGGTACGTGGCCCGGAGCTTCCTCCTTGTGGGCGGTAGCTCCGGGTTAGTCGTACACGTGGCGACCCAGGGATTAACCATGTTGGAGAAGCGGGTCCGGTTATGTCTGACAGGTGGGCCTCCGAGGGTCTTCAAACCAAGTAGATGGCTTTCCTTTGAGATCTTTGTAACCTCAAGGGGTGTACGGTTTTTAGGGTACCTACAGTGGCCCCCTGGACCTTCCTTCGAGGAAGATCACTGGGGTGAAGTCGTTCCGTCAGACGTGGGTCCATCCTTGCGACTCTTGAACTGAGTCTTCAAGGGTCTTCGAAGGTGCCGTTGGCAGGGGTTTACAGTTAGATCCCACCGCGTGGCACACCTTAGGCGGCAGATGAGATCTTTGACGTGCGGATCTCACGCAATTGAAGGTCGCTGGTTCCCAATACGAAAACCGTATCTGTTCCGCACGCCCT
Organism: Tuctoria greenei; assembly: GCA_036927565.1. NCBI lineage: Eukaryota > Viridiplantae > Streptophyta > Magnoliopsida > Poales > Poaceae > Tuctoria > Tuctoria greenei. The sequence continues at coordinate 135,561,596 of JAYESD010000010.1, read as the reverse complement.
GTCAGGCCGCCGCCTTTGGGTTTCCCGCCTCATGATGACAACCGTTCGCCTGGGTAATAGCCTCGACTCGATCGTCGGGGTGGTCCCGGGCCCTCTTGTCATCGTCTGGGTTGAATCCTTGAGTGGTATCTTCGACTTCCCTGTGATTTCCATCCAAGCATTGCGAGGGCTTACTTAAGAAGGAAAGCGCGCACCGTCGGGAGTTCTTTACGCCTCTCATATGATCTTGTGCTCAAACTCCCAACTCGTGCTTAGCTCTTCTTCTCTTGCCTAGCTGTGCTGCGATGGAGTTGGGTCTGCGCGAGAGTTGCTTGAAGACCGACAGCGATTTGAAGAAGGTCCGGGCCCTCATGGGGTGGTCCTCGGACTTCTTCAACCGCTTGGTCCGTGCCGGCGGAGAGCTCCCATTCGATAAGGAGCGCGCCGGCAAAATGGTGTACTTTTCTTCGTATGCCATGGTGGGGTTGATCCCACCTTTTTCTTCCTTCTTCTTGATGCTGCTAGACTTCTATGGTCTGCAGCTATACCACCTTGGCCCTCACTCCATTCTCCTCGTGTCCATCTTTGTACACTACTATGAGATGTGGGTGGGCATCCCCCCTGCATCGAACTCTTCCGGACCTTCTTCACCGTCCACACCACCGGCCGGAGCAATGAGTACCTTGGCTTCTACTACTTTGTGAAGCGCAAGAAGTGCCCATTCAAGTACCTCCGGTCGTTCCCTTCCGGGAAGTGGGATGACTGGAAGAAAGATTGGATAGTCGTCAGGGTGGAGGAGCATGAGCGGTTGGAGCTGCCCGACGGTCTGCCCGGCATCGACACGACGATCTGGAGTGAGGTTCTGGTGCTGGCGGAAGCTTTCGACCCCGCCTTGACCAGGATCCGCCAATACGTGGAGGGAGGATTGACTCCCCAGGCGGTATTCTGTAATTTCCTGGCCAACAGGTGGGCGCCGCTGAAGAGGAGGGAGAGGCTCGCTTGGGCCCTCAACAGCATGATGGACGAGGACCGGGTTGAGACCGGGTTGAAGTCCAACATGGTGGGGAAGACCTTGGAGTTCCACGTCAAGAAATTCCAGCATGGCATCGACGTCGACGGTGATGACTTGACTCCGCCGTCGGCCTTTCTCCCTCTGAACGTGGAAGTGGAGTTCAACAGGGAGCTCCGGCGGACGATGCCCTTACTTGACGACCTTGGTGTCGTTGAGAGAAGATCAACCACCCGGGTGGCGATCCCCGGGATGCCCGAAGACGGCTCCGCCCCTACCCCACAGCCGAGGGTCGAGGTCGTCGGCAAGGGCAAGGAGCTGGTGGATGAGCTGGAGAGCCGGAAGAGGAAGCTGCGACATGCCGACAGAAGGTCCGTCAGGCCCGCTACTCCCGCCTTGGTCCCTTCTCCCCAGGGGGAATATCTTCTGCCACCGTGGCGACTGTCCCCGTAGTGGGGTCCTTCCGGGACGATACCGTTCCTGCAGTGGGATCCTCCCGGAGCGCGTCTATCCCCGTGGTGGAACCCTCCTGGGGTGCTAGCTCCGGGCGCACGACTCCGACACCTGGGACGGTGGGAGCCTCCAGGTCCAGGGGTTCCTCCCGATCGAGGAGAGCCTCGACCCGGGGAACGCCCGTGGCTGCAAAAAGTTCCGGGGGCCCTTCTGGAGCTTCTACGCCGACCGTGGCCAGCCCGGAACGACCAGGAAAAAGGTTTCGCGCAAGCTGGTGCGGAAGCCTTCCAAGGTAATTTTTAATCTTTACCTTGGTTAACTTTTTAATTGTAGCGAATGTTTGTTGATTTTCTTCGTCCATCATCTGCAGCATCCCCAAGAAGGGGAGTGAAGCTCCACCCTCAGCCACGATGTCTGAGGCCGTGGGAGCTTCTGCTCCTGTCCCGGTGCTGCCCCAGGTGGTGGCTGAGGCTGCGACAGCTCCGGCGCCGGCTGTCGTGGTCATGGACCTTGACTCGTCTCCAGAAGTTCCCGTGGTAGCGCCGGACCACGGGAGTGAAGACACGCCAGCGGCACCTGTCTCGAAGGTTGAAGCTCTGGGTCCAGGTGCTGCAGTGATGGAAGCTTCGGCTGTTGAGCCGGAGGAAGTAGTAGTCCCGGCCTCGGAGCCGGAAATTGTCGAAGCCCCGACGGTTGAGCCGGAGGTAACTGAAGCCCCGACATGCGAGCCAGAAGTCGAGGTAGTTCTGGCAGTTGAGCCGGTTACTTCTGAAGCACCGGCCGCTGAGCCGGTTATTGTTGGAGCTCCGGCCTCAGAGCCGGTCGAAGTTGAAGATCCTCCGGCTCTTGAGCCTGTGGTGGAAGAGGCGATGGAGCTTGAGCCTCCCTCGGAAGAGGTGTCCCGGCCGGAGCCAGAAGCAGCTCCTGCTCCGGAGGCGACGATGTCGGAGGTACCTGCGGTCGAGCCGGAGTGCCCAAGCGAAGTCGCTGGCCCCCTGCCCGAGGAGGTGATCGAAGACTTGGCGGCGGGGCCTTCTTCGATGGCGACTGAGGCCATCCTGGAGGACGGCCCTAGTGCCTTGGAAGCTAAGGGTTCCGCTCTCGTAGAGTGGGACCCAATTTTTGTATGTGAAGGCCCGCTGGAACCAGCGGAGGAGAGCCCAGTAGGTCCGGAGCCCATCCCGCTGTTGATGTCTATCGACAACGCCTGCTCCAGTCTGCGTCAAGTCCAACTGGCCTTCTTCCACGACAGCAAGGCTCTTGAAGAGGAGCGCCAAACCCTTAGGCGGTGGCGTAACCGACTCCACTTTGAGACCAAGCTGGCGCAGTCGAGGCTAGCAGATGACAAGGAGTGGATCAAGCAGGAGAAGATCCGCCTGGAGTACTGGGGCAAGCTGCTGGATGATAGGGAGAGCATGACTCATGCCCTCGATGCTCAATCCTGGGAGATTTACGATCAGGCCAAAGCTGCCAATAACGCGGTCGATGCTCGGCACGAACAGCTTGAGGCCATTAACACCGCACTCATCAAGCGCCGAGAGGCACTTGAAGAGAGGGAGAGACGGCTCGAGGATGAAGAGTAGAAACTCCTGGAGCTGCGGGATGACGTCCTGAGGAGGGAAGAGGAGCTCGCCGAGAAAGTAGCTCTGGCGGACAAGGTCCTCGAGGAGCACACCAAGAAATTGGAAGAGCGCTGCCAAGAGGAAGAGGAGAAGACCTGGGTGCGAGGGAAGGAACTCTACGAATACGAGTGTGCCCTTGTTGCCCGGGAGAAAAAATTGGAGGCTAGGGAGAAGGACCTGGTCGATCGCCGGAACAAGATCCACCTCCGGGAGGAGGAGCTCGGAAGACTCGAGAGGCGGGTTGCTGTAAAGATTCAGCAAAACGCCAAAGAAGTTGAGCGCCTCGCCCGCGTGAATTCCAAACTGACGGCGGCCAGGAGATCCCTGGAAGAGATGAAGAGCTTGAGGACGGCAGACTCCCTACAGATTTGGGAGTTCCTGGGCAAGGCCAACGACGCGCTGACGCCGATGGGTTTCAGCCCCGTGCGCCCGGATGATCTGGAGCCGGAGCCGGACCTTGCGCTGCAGGCGTTGAGCGCAGCAGGTAGCAAGCTCTCCAAGGTGGGCGATGTCATCGCGGACCAACTGGAGGTTGAGGGGCAATCCCTGGCAAGGAACGTCATAGAGTATGTGCTGACGTGCTACACCAGCCGGAACTCCCAATTTCCTCTGGACCCGGTGCTTGAAGGCCCCGTCGAAGGAGAAGGCGAAGCTACCCGAGCCAGCGTATCGGAGGTCGCCCAGAAAGTCGCCGAGTTCTTCCATAGGGTCTAGGACCATCTCTTTAGCTCTCACTTGTATTTTCTCTTCTTCTTCCTCAATTTTGTAATCCCTTGTCTCCAGATGTAATCTCCTGTCTCCAGATGAATGAAATCCTCAAAATTTTTGCGAATTACACTTTTTGTCTTCAGCACCTTTATCTTCACTTGGCCCCCTGGTAGATGTACACAATTTGATTGTGAACATGTACCAAAAGGATATTGTGTTTTGTTGAAGAATCATTTGCTCCGAACTTGTAGAATTTTAGGTCCGAAGTCTTTGATAGTGAAGGTCCCCTGAGGTTGTCGGAGCTTAGAAGCTCCGGCATTGTCCATCGCTAGAGCTTGGTAGCTCCGGCAATAGCCTCTATCAACACGTAGAGCGTCGATAGTTAGTCCTCCGGGGTGTCGGAGCTTAGTAGCTCCGGCAGTGACCTTTGCCAACACTTGGCTTGTTGGCAGTAGACTCCATTTACGGGGTCTTCTCACCATCTTTTATTCAGCGTCGACGACTGGCCCCCTTTGGGGAGTCGGAGCTTAGTTAGCTCCGGCTTTTCTCCATCAACGTAGATTTTATTTTTCCTGCACGCTTAAGTCAAGAAAAATAGTGAAATTCGTTCCTTGTCTATAACTTCGTCGCGGCTTACGATTCTCAAGAAAACTTTAAGTTGAACGCGATTTTAGATACAACCGGATGCGTTGCCTTTTCTTCTAGGTTCAACTGTCCATGGACCCGCCTTACTTCGGCCTGCCGGGGTGTAGGTAGAGTGGCGTACTTAGGGTGCTTGACCAGGCTAAGTCGATAGCACACTCCGGCCCTAGATTGGCTTGGCGGCTTTCGGGCGAGTTGGCCATGAACGATATTTAAATCCAAAAGAACTTACAATACAACTCGAATCGTATATAAACCGGTCGAACTAAAATTTCTTAAGAATTGCACGTCTTTGTTATAGACAAGAAAGAGAAAAATAAAAATGTCGAGCCTGTACAAAATAAATGCACGTGGAGTCTATTTCACATGAAGATGTCTTTCGTTATAGGTCCGGGGTACAGGGGAAACAAGTACACTCTTAGGGTATGGAACCAGGCTAAGTGTGTTTGGTTTCTCGTTTGACCCAGGGTAGTTAGCCGCACTTTTAGTCCGGAGACTGTGACAAGTGCTGCATGAGCTTTGCGGACCTTTCGGGAAAGGTCCGACTGCTCTCCCGAAGGAACTACCCAACTCTGTACAATGACTCTATAACATACACCCCAAGTTACTCAAGACTCACCTCCGTGGTATTAAGTGTAGAACTTACGGAGCTGCTCGATGTTCCAAGGATTTGGGAGAGGTGTCCCATCCTCGGTAGCCAAGCGAACGCTTTCGGGACGGGATACTTTGATCACTCGGAAAGGCCCCTCCCAGCCGGGGGAGAGTTTGTTTAACCCTTCTCTGGATAGTATTCTCCGTAGCACCAGATCGCCTTCCTCGAGCTGTCGGTTGTGTACATGCCGCTGGTGATAACGCCGTAGAGCTTGGCGATATCAGGCATTCCGAACAGCTGCTTGGCACCTTCCCTCCTCGAGGAGGTCTAGGTCTTCACGCTGGGGCTGGTCCTGCACGGCTTTGTCGAAGGTCCGGACCCGGAGCGAACCCAAGGTGATTTCCGGAGGAAGGATTGCTTCAGCTCAGTACACCAGAAAGAAGGGTGTTTCTCCGGTTGACCGGTTTGGAGAAGTCCTGTTGGCCCATAGAGTGGGCGGAAGCTCTTCGATCCAGTTGGCTACGTGTTTTTTCAAGCGCTCATAGGTGCGCGTTTTGAGTCCTTTAAGGATTTCAGCATTTGCTCTCTCGGCTTGGCCATTGCTGGCTGGGTGAGCTACGGAGGCGTAGCAAACTTGTATGCCGAGGTCTTCGCAATATCCTTGGAATGCGGAGCTTGTGAATTGAGTCCCACTATCAGTGATGATTTTGTTTGGGACTCCAAATCTGCTCACAATGGATTGCAGAAAGTTGATAGCAGATTGCTTGTTGATCGTCACAACTGGAGTCGCTTCCGGCCACTTGGTGAACTTGTCAATGGCGACGTACAAGAACTTGTAACCTCCGACGGCTCTTGGGAAGGGTCCCAAGATATCCACCCCCCACACAGTGAAGGGCCATGTAGGAGGTATCATTTGTAAGGGCTGAGCCGGTGTATGAATTTGCTTTGCATGAAATTGGCATGCTTCACATTTCTTCACTAGCTCAGTGGCATCTTGGAGCGCTGTAGGCCAGTAGAAGCCATGCCGAAAGGCTTTTCCGACCAGCGTGCAGGAAGATGCGTGGTTCCCACACTCGCCTCCATGGATTTCTGCGAGAAGTTCGCAGCCTTCTTACCTTGTGATGCTCCGCATTAGGATGCCGTTGGCACCATGCCGGTAGAGATCCCCTTCTACCAGCATGTAACTTTTAGCCAATTTGACTACCCGGTCAGCGGATACATCATCGTCAGGAAGGATGTTGTCTTTCAAGTAGCTCCGGATCTCCGAGATCCATGCATCGGAGCTAGCTTGAGCTTTTGAGTCTTGCGTGCTGGGTTGCTCGGAGCTCCCGGCAGCACCTACGACCCTTGATGGCTGCCATGGTAACAGGGCCATCGGGACCGTCAGCTTCGGGATGCTGATCTCGCCCCCTTCGCTCAGTTCGGCAGGCTGAGCTGTGGGTTTCGACAATCTCCGGACAAAAGTTCTGTCAGGAGCCGGAGCTCCGGTTGACGCTTTCGTCGAGAGTTCGTCGGCTTCAACGTTGTGGGCACGCTGAACATGGTGGAGGTCTAGGACTTCAAAGTCCTTTTGAAGCCTCTGGACTTCTAGGAGGTAAGCAGCTAGCTGGAGATTGTTGCAGGAGCATTCACCCTTCACCTGCTTGATGATGAGCTGTGAATCTCCTTTGACCAGCAGTTGCTTGACACCGTATGATAGTGCCACCTTTAGTCCATAGATGAGTGCTTCATACTCCGCCATGTTGTTGGTTGCCTTGAAGTCAAGGTGTACCATGTATTTCACCTTCTCCCCAGTCAGTGCAAGGAGAAGGACTCCCGCTCCGGCCCCCTGCTTCTGCATGGAGCCGTCGAAGTAGAGGGTCCAGTGAGGCTCGGTGAAGGTTGGAGCTTGATGCTCCGTCTTCTGTTCACTGGGGCCCCCAGGGTTTGATGGAGAGGGAGTCCATTCTGCCACAAAATCTGCCAAAGCTTGACTTTTGACTGCTTGTCTTGAAATAAATTCAAGATCAAATTCAGCCAATTCCGCTGCCCACTTTGCAATATTCCCAGTTGAATTGGGATTATGCAGGATTGCTCGTAGTGGGTAGGAGGTCACCACCGAGACTTTGTGAGCTTGGAAGTAATGTCGAAGCTTCCTGGAGGCAATAAGAACTGCATAGAGCAGCTTATGCACCTCTAGGTATCGAGTCTTGGCATCATGTAATACTTCACTGATGAAGTATACCGGGTGTTGAATGGTCCGGACCCTCCCGGAGGGGTCCGAAGTTTCCTCTTCATTGATCCGGACCCTCTCGGAGGGGTCCAGATTCTCTTCGGGGACCTCCGGGTTCTGGCTGGAGGAACCCGGAGCTTCTTCAGAAATGACCTGGACCCTCCCGGAGGGGTCTATGTCTCCTGAAGCAACTTCTTGTGGGTTCGAATCTGGGAGCTGGGACCCAGACTCGCTTTCAGGAACCTCCGAACCCTCCCGAAGGGGTCTGGATTCCTGAGTGTGGGGTAGTTCCGGTCTCTCCGCAACCAGAACCATACTGACGACTTCGTCAGTAGCTGAAATGTAAAGCAGTAAAGGCTCACTAGGGTTCGGAGCTACCAGAATTGGTAGGGTGGTGAGGAACTATTTCAGCTCCTGGAATGCCTTCTCTGCTTCTTCGGACCATTGGAATGGTCCGGACTTTCTCAATAACTTGAAGAAGGGAAGTGCCCGTTCCGTCAGTCTTGATATGAACCGGCTGAGGGCTGCTAGACACCCAGTTAACTTTTGGACGTCTTTGATGCGGGTTGGTGGCCGCATGTCTTCAATGGCTTTTATCTTCGCAGGATTAGCTTCTATGCCCCGGTGACTTACCAGGAAACCAAGAAGTTTTCCGGAGCTAACCCCAAACACGCACTTGTCTGGGTTTAGCTTTGTGCGGGTGGCCCGCAGTTTGTCGAAGACAGCCTGCAAGGTGTCTAGGAGTGACTCCTTGTTCTTGACCTTGACCACGATGTCATCGACGTACACTTCCACTATGTCTCTGATGAGTTCTTCAAAAGTTTTGTACATAGCTCGTACAAAATTTGAAGCTGCATTCTTGAGACCAAATGGCATGGTTGTGTAACAGTACAATCCATCTACTGTGCTGAATGAAGTATGCTCTTCATCCTCCCTAGACATCCTGATTTGATGATACCCAGAATATGCGTCTAGGAAACACAGTAATTCACACCCGGAGGTGGAATCCACTATTTGATCTATTCTAGGTAGTGGGAATGGATCTTTTGGACATGCCTTATTTAGTGTGGTGTAGTCGATGCACATCCGAAGCTTCCCGCCGGCCTTGGGCACAACGACTGGGTTCGCCAGCCATTTTGGATGGAAGACTTCTCGGATGAATCCGGCTTCGAGTAGCTTCTTCACTTCTTGTCGGATGAAGTTCTGCCGCTCTACGGATTGCTTCCGAGGCTTCTGATGCACATGCCGGGCATCGGGGTAGATCTTCAGATTGTGCTCAATCACTTCCCTGGGGATCCCATGCATTTGTGACGGTTGCCAAGCAAACACGTCAACGTTAGCCCGGAGGAAAGTGATGAGCGCGAGTTCCTATTTGTCGTTCAACCCTCCCGATATACGGGTGGTTTGAGCGGCATCGGAACCAATTTGGATGACTTTGATGGGAATGTCGATGTCGCCGCTTGGCTGCACACGGGGTGCAGAGGTCGAGCCTTGTTGACGAATGCTCGGGGGTTTCGGAGCTTGTTCCTGTCTGGAGTCCTCCTCTTGCGCCGTGGTGAGTGCGTGGAGTTCCTCCAGAGCAGTTACTCTGGCAGTGCGATCTCCGCGGATCCGGAGAACGCCTACTGGTGTTGGCATCTTCAACACCAGGTATCCATAATGGGCAGCTGCCATGAATTTGTACAGGGCAGGTCTACCCAAAATGGCGTTGAATGGTAAGTTGATCTGAGCGACGTCGAAGACCAACTTCTCGGTGCGATACTTCTCCCGGGTCCCGAAGGTAACGGGTAAAGTAATAGCTCCGAGTGGGGTAATGGCCCCCGGACCTACTCCGGAGAAAGGTCGAGAGGGCTGGAGATCCGAAGGTCGGAGCTGAAGCTTAGTGAAAGCTTCGAAGCTGATGAGGTTAAGCCCCGAACCTCCGTCTACCATGACGTGGTGGAGCTGGATGTTGTTGATGGTAGGCGATACCATCAAGGGTAACTGTCCTGCCCCAACCATGCTCCGGGGACAATCTGAAGCATCAAAAGTGATGGAGGTGTCCATCCACTTTCGATGAGGTTCCGGCCTGACTGTAGGGGCTACAGCGGCCATATCCCGCCACATAGTCTTGATGACGCGACGAGAGGTGATAGCCCATGACCCACCGAAAATGGTGTTCATGGTCTTCCGACGCTCGTTGTCAGAGACGTCAGAATCATCATCGCCGGAGGTGTAAACGGCCTTCAGGACCTTTTTGGGATCCTGAAACCCTAACTCCTCTTCAGCCGGAGCTTCGTCGACCTTCTGTTTTCCTTCCCTCTGTCGGAAAGGAGATCCTTCCTGGCGCTTGTTGTAGCGCTCGGCAAGGTTTTGGACCTCCCGGTAGTCTTCCAAACCGTGGCTGCCCGTTTTGTGAATGGGACACCACACTTTGGGTTTGCCACCGTCTTCAGAGGACGGTCGAGGTCACTTCTCGGGGCGTGGCCCCCGGCCACCCGGAGCTGCAGCAGCTGCAACGTTGGATGTGCCGGCCGACGGCTTCTTCTTGCCGTTGGTCTTCTTTTTCTTCTTGCCACTCCTGGAGGTAGCGGCTTCTTCTTTGGAGGATTTCTTGTGATCCTCCGAGGCTGGTTTGGAGTGCATTTCACGGCCCTCAGCAGCTCTGGCACATTTGTCTGCCAGGCTGAAGAGTTCCGTGACGCTGGTGATCTCCTTGATCGCCAGCTTCTCCAACATCTTCTTATCCCGTACGCCCTGTCTGAATGCCACGATGACAGAAGCGCTTGAGATAGAAGGGATAGTGTTTCGTACCTGAGAGAACCTCTGGATGAAGGACCGCAAAGATTCTCCCCCTTTTTGCACGACCGCAAAAAAGGTCCAGTTCAGTGCCTGGTCGGGTGTACGAACTCCCGAAGTTGGCAGTGAACTGACGGCATAGCTCCTCCCAACTGTTGATAGAGTTGGGTGGAAGGCTCATAAACCAGGACCCGGCGGTCCCAGTTAAGGCCACTGGAAAGTAATTGGCCATCACGGCCTCGTTTCCTCCAGCTGCCAAGATTGCAGTGGAGTATATCTGAAGGAATTCGGCGGGGTTGACAGTCCTGTCGAATTTTTCCGGCAGGTGAGGCCGGAACATCTGTGGCCATCTAACCATGCGCAGGTGCATGGCTAGGGCTGAACAGCCTCCTCCTACTCCTTCAAGAGTAGTAAGGTCCTGAGCTTCCCGTCTTTCGCGGGCACACTCAATATGGACACGGCCATCCTGCTGGCGGTATCGGCGATCAAGCTCCGCCCGGAGGTCATGAGTCGAAAGCCTGGATACCGTGTGAGTGCGTCGAGCCCCGGAGGGCAATGATGTGACTTGCTGAGATGCAGCACGTCTCCTACTATTGGAGGCATGTGGACCAAGTCTTCCAGACAAAGTCCGTCGCTGAGACAGGGCTCGTCCCGAAGGAGGAGGTCCCTGGTTGTTGAGGCGTTCAGCCGCTGCTGCGACCAAATGCTCCACATCGGCCCTCCATTGCTCCAGTGCATCTCGAGATGCATCCGGAGGTGGCGGGCGCTGTAGAAGAGCACGCGCTGCATGGAGCGCATGTTCTGGGTTGTCATGACTCGCCGACGCAGTGTTTGACGCCGGCGCACCATCACGCTGCCCAGCACGATTTGCTGGAGCAGACGGTGGTGGTGGGAGTGTGGCTCCTGCTGGTGCTGAGGCTCCTGCAGGTGGTTGCCTGTTGGAGGGATTGCCCCCAACAGCCTGAGCGGTAGGTTGGCCATTGGATGATCCAGCATCAGAGTTCACCATTCTCGGAATCTCAGGCGCCCCTACCTGGCGCGCCAACTGTCGGCGGTTGGAGCCGGCAGATCTCCCTACACTGCTAAAGTGATTGGGGAGTTTGAAGTTCGGTGTGGGCGCGCGGAGATTCAAGAAGGTGAATAGGAGTTTGACACAGGAGACACAAGAATTTACGTGGTTCGGGCCGCCTGAGCGTAATACCCTACTCCACGGGTGTGTTGGTGTTGTATTAGCGGTAAGAGCTTGTCACGAATGTGTGGGGTGCGTATGATCGTCCGTGAACGTCCCTGAGTGTATTGTCGGCCTGTCCTTTTATAGTACAAGGACAGGCCGTTACAAGCTAGCCTGGCCCAACATGTGGCCCCGACGGTTACTAGTATTGATACACGCTTAATTGCTCTTAATAACCCTGTAACGGGCTTTGACAGCACCGTTACTGGTGTTAAGATCGTCCGTTTAAGTGTCATTAATATGGCATTAATGACACTTAATCGGGTCTTGAAGTCCTTGGCTCTCCTTTGAAGATCCGGAGCCGTTACAAGGTCTTCCGGAGGTTAGAAGCTGAAAGGTCCGACGATTCGACACGTGGCTGCTCCGGAGCTTGCTGTGGGAAGCAGGTAGCTCCGGGGCTACCAGACATGTGTCAGGTCCGGAGCTTCTCTCGGTCTGGGGTTAAGTCCGGAGGTGCCGTTTCGATACGTGGCCCGGAGCTTCCCCCTTGTGGGCAGTAGCTCCAGGTTAGTCGTACACATTGCGACCCAGGGATTAACCATGTTGGAGAAGCGGGTCCGGTTATGTCTGACAGGTGGGCCTCCGAGGGTCTTCAAACCAAGTAGATGGCTTTCCTTTGAGATCTTTGTAACCTCAAGGGGTGTACGGTTTTTAGGGTACCGACAAAAACCATAACCTTCTCCAAAACCATCCCAATACCAGGTTCCCTCTAATCATGGAAGTTGTCCAGGTGCTCATAACCGGGAGCACGGCTATCATGATAGTTTTATTAGACACTCTGCAGAGGTTGTACCGCTTTAACCACGCATTTGTGATTTCATCACCTTGCAGTGACTAGAACCTCTATTATGCCGCCTCACACTTCCATTGGTGTGTGACCAAGAGATCACAAAATAGCCTTTACAAAGGGATTACTATCCTATTTAGACCCCATTGAGGTTTCAGCGGTGGCGATGTCTCCTACAGAGCACATCTTCAACCAAGGGCCCCCTCTTGAGCCATCGGATCCCTGGGTAGTCCCACCAATCATCAACAAACCCAATCCGACTATCCTTCCCCGAGCATCCTTAATGGTACAAATAGCACTGGCAAAGCCCTACTTAATCAACTACGCCACACCCATACTTGGCCTCGTGGTGGCACTGTAGTCCTGGCTTATTCTTGCACGAACCGATCCTTAGATCTAAAGCAAGCAACCACCATATCGTCCAACCCATCCACATACCAGGCTTGCTTAGATCACCCATTATCATATTACATTATCCAGTTCATGTTAATCATAATATCATAAATGAGGGTGTTACATATGATCCATACCGTGTCCTAAAAGCTGTCTTGGGTATATCCGATGGTCTAATCTTCATCTGAAAGTATCCTGACCTCAAATCAATTTTGGAGAAAACACAAGCACCCTTCATCTGATCAAACAAGTCTTCCATGCGTGGCAAGGTGTACTTGTTCTTGATGGTTACCTTGTTGAGAGCTCGATAATCTATGCACATCCTTTGGGATCCATCCTTCTTGTCCACAAATAGAACGGGCGCTCCCCAAGGTGAAGAGCTAGGGCGAATAAAACCTTTCCCTAGTTGCTCTTGAATCTGCTTCTTGAGCTCTGCTAATTCCTTAGGAGGCATCCTGTACGACCTCTTAGCTATAGGTGCAGTTCCATGCATTAAATCAATAACAAACTCAATGTCTCAGTCAGGTGGCATACCTGGCAACTCATCCGGAAACACGTCCAAAAATTCACACACCACCAGAATCTCCTCAATTGCGGCACCGTCCATATGGTTCAGCTCCAATTGCTTCGGTGCGTGTTGTGATGCTTCAAATTCTACGGTGATCCCTTCCTCATGAGTCAACTTCACCGTCTTCGAGGCACACTCAATGACTCCATTGTGCTTCCTCAACCACTCCATACCAAGTATAATGCCCAGTCCTTGGGAATCCAAGACATTGAGGTTGGCGGAGAAGTCTACCCCCTTATTCTAAGGCTTACTTTTGGACATATTATATTTGTCCTCATCTCTCCTCTAGGAGACTTAACCAATAGAGTAAACTTCATATGTGAAATAGGCAAACTATACTTGGCAACATATTTCGATGCAATGAATGAATGCGAAGCTCCAGAATCAAATAACATAATTGCCGGGTTGGAGTTTGCGAGAAACATACCAATGACCACGTCATCCGCTTGTTGCACATCCTCCGTAGAGACATGGTTCACGTTGCCACGAGCAAAATTCTGCTGTCCACGATTCCCTTGCGGCTGTCCTCCATTGGGTCTTGGGTTTTGCCTTGGCGCATTGCTTCCTTGAGCAAGGCCTGACTTAGGACATTGATGCGCAAAGTGTCCAACTTCTCCATTAGTATAGCACTTCTTAACTCCACCAGAATTATTGGGGCGAACTTCGTTTTGAACATTTGCACTTGGAAAATTGGCACGAGGTGCATAAGGCATTGGAGGCCTAGGTGCTTGCATGACAGGGCGCTACTGCACAAACTGAGTTGGGCAAGGTGCACATCCGGGGCGATGAGCAAGCGCAGATGGGCTGAAATAAGGCGCATTTGGTGGTGCAAAGTGAGGGCGCACATTACTTCCTTGTTGCTGTACTTGATATGGCGCCTTCCTCTTGTTATCTTGCTCCATCACACGAACCTTGTTCTCCACCACAATTGCTTTGTCCACAAGCTTCTGGAAGTTGACATAGTCACAGTTGAGCAACTGCACTTGGATTTCATTGTTCAAGCCTCTCATGAACAAATATTGCTTCCAACTGTACCGACTCACATCTCGAGGTGCATATATTGAGAGTTGAGTGAATTTATTGAGGTATTCACCCACACTCGATCTTCCTTGCCTCAAGTTCTCAAATTCTTGCCTCTTCAAGATCATAACACCTTCCGACACATAATGAGAACGAAAACTCTCCTTGAATTCGGCCCAAGTGATCCTCTCCTGGTTCTCATGAGCATTGCAATAAGCATACCACCAATCCACAATTGCTCCAACAAGTTGATGAGAAGCAAAAAACACTTTCTCTCAGTCACTGCATTGGACAATCGCTAGCTTCTTCTCCACAGACTTGAGCCAATCATCAGCATCCATAGGGTCAGCGCCTTGATCAAAGGTTGGCGGCCTAGTCCTCATAAACTCTCCTGACCGGTTATGAGGAGGCGGGGGTGGCGGTAGGGGCATGTGGGGCTGATTGTTGACGTTACCAGCCTACAGTTGTCCCATAGTTTGTATCATGGTCTGCATGAGCTGGTTTTGTATAGCCAAAAGCTGCTCAATGTTGATAGCTCTATGAGAAAGTCCTTGTCCATTATTGTTTTGAGGTGCTCCATTGTTCTCCTCCTCATCGTTGCCATCCCTTTGGTTGCAAGTCCTCACCATCTGAAGAAAAGCAAGAGATAAGAATTTAGAAGACGTCCCCAACTATATGCATCAAGGGATATGAAACTAAGCAACTACCTATACTAGCCTCGGTGGACATGGCAATGCTAAAGCATCTCAAAATCCTCTATTAAGCACACAAGCAAATAATATATATCAAACAACACATTAAGCAAAAAACACATCGATTCTTGAGTGGTCCTATGTGCTCTAAAGTGTCCATTCTATCTAGGCTGCGTCCTACGGTCAAACCTGTGGCGCCGATACCAATTTGTGACACCCGGTTCCAAAAATGAACCAAGTGAATGCATATGTGTGCCCAGGACGTTCAACACACATACACGAGTGCAATCACAAAAGGATATACAGAGAATTACCACATAACAAAACTAATTAAGTACTTTTATTACACAACTATTTTATCCTTGAATACAAGAACTAATGAATATTAATGAGAAGTTTCAACTAATGCAACAGAAATAACTAATTAAGCAACTAAGCCACTAAGCAACATAAGCAAACAGGGTATAACGCAGCTCCAACACTCCAAAGGCAAAGCTGACGGTAGACACGGCCTAGAACTCTACATTATCATCGTTATACTCTGAATCCTGACGTGCAACTGTGTGTGTGTGTGTGGGGGGGGATTGCAAGGGTGAGTACATGTCGTACTCAGCAAGTGTGGAAAGTATGACATGTAGCTGATTCAAATGACGAATATAATAATGGCTAAGTGCTAAAAAGTACATTAAGACATTTGAAAAGCAATATATTATATGTATATGAAGTAAAACCATCATAAACCACAATGATTAACATAGTACAAGTCCATATTCCATATCCATCATCATTATTCCAGATTTCACCATTACCATTAACCATATTCAATACCAGAGTTTATTTTATAACCAGCCATAACCATTACCAAACCATCCTAAATTCCAATTTCCCTCTAATCATGTAGGTCATCCTGGCGCTCATAACTGGGAGCACGACTATCATGATAGTTTTATTAGACTCTACAGAGTTTGTACCACTTTACCCACATGTTTGTGATTTCATCACCCGTCGGCGACTGAAGAACCTCCCTTACGCCAATTACACTTCCTTTGGTGTATGGCCAAGAGATCACAAAATAGCCTTTACAAAGGGATTACTAGCCTATTTAGACCTCACTGAGGTTTCACCGGTGGCGATGCCTCCAACTGAGCACATCTTCAACCAAGGGCCCCCTCTCGAGCTATTCGGATCCCAGGGTAGTCCCACCAATCATCAACAAACCCAATCCGACTACCCCTTCCCCGAGCATCCTTAATGTTAAAAATAGCACTGGCAAAGCCCTAATTAATTTGCTATGCCGCACCCATACTTGTCCCCGTGGTGGCACTGTAGTCCTGGCTTATTCTCGCATGAATCGGTCCTTAGATCTAAAGCAAGCAAACCACCATAACATCCAACCCATCCGCATACAAGGCTTGCTTACATCACCCATTATCACATCATATTAACCAGTGCATGATAATCTCATAAATGCATAATTAAGTTAAGTGGTATAGTTGTTTTCCCATCCCAATTAATTAAGCAGAGCAAAAAGGTGAAAAGCCCTCCCGGCTCTCTACAATATATTCCAAGCGACAAGGATGGTAAAACAAAGCTAGTAAACTTCCTACCATAGGAGTCCCATCAAATTGACACAAGCATGCAATTTGAAAACAAAACCTTTATTGTCAAAAACAGGATAAATATGTTCAAAGACACTTGCCTTGATCTTGGGATTGGTTCGGGTCAAAGCCTTCAAATTCTTGGTGCTGGATATCCTCCGTGGCACTCTCTAGCGCAAAACCGTCTAATCCGCACAATAAACATACAAACAAGAAACACAATCAAAGAGTGCATAAATATTACTCAATATGATATGACATGCATGATTAATGCAAATGCAAGGTGGAACTTGTTAATGAGTTGCTTTTAATGATCACTAACTAGTTCTAATAGCTTTTAACATGTTTATACAGGTTTTGATTTGATTCAAAACAATTTAGTTTTAATTCAACAGGAATTAGATTGCAAAATTGGACAAGTCCGCAGTAGGCCGGAGTAGTCCGCACTGCGCAGGAACATCAGATTAGGGTTTTCTAGATCGATGTGAATTTGAAGATTTGGGCTTGAATTCACGTAAGGAAAATAGAATAGAAGGTATATCAGGTGTTTAGAACTCCAATGAATCAAGGATCTTGGAGGCAACACTTGGATCTTGACGATCTAGGGTTGATGAAGAACTTGATGGTGGATTGTTGATGAAGAACGCGAAGTTGGTGGAGATCTTGATCCTCTTTTGTTTCCTCCTCTTCTTCTTCTTGTTCTAGATCTTTTTCTCCCTCCTTGGTGGCGGCTATTCACAAGCTAGGGTTTGGGTGTGGAGGAAAAGTGGCAAATAGATGTCAAGCCAAGGGGTGGGGTTGTTTATATAGAGGTGGAGGCTAGGGTTAGATGGATTTCAAGTTTGAGATGAGTAGGGGTCGGTTTAGAGTCCCACATGGGCTCTAAAAGAGTTAGGCACGACGCCACTAGGCTCACTTAACGTGAAACCCAAGAAACAAGTCGTGAAACAAAAGATCAACTCAGAGTCGCGATTTATCAGACAAGTCCGAAAAGGGATGGACTAGTCCGAAGTTGGACAGAGAGATATCAGACAAGTCTGGACTAGACATCGGACAAGAACGAACTTATCCAGAGGGGAAAAATAGACAAGTCTGACAAAAAATCGGACAAGTCCGACTTTAGTCAGAGGGAAAAATGGACAAGTCCGCTGGAACACCGGACTAGTCCGGACAAGTCCAGGGACTTAGCGAAATTTCAAGCAATTTGGGATACCAGACTAGTCCGCACGGGACCGGAGAAGTCCGAAGGTGTCCAGAGGGAAAAATAGACTAGTCTGCAAAAAAACGGACAAGTCCGTTTGAAGTCAGAGAGAAATCGGACTAGTCCGCACCAAAACCGGACTAGTCCACACTTCCCAGAATTCTTGGGTACTGTTTTGTTTCTAATTCATTTTAAACTTGTTCCTTTTTATGTGAATTAATATTAGACATGTATGTGAACTTATGCAATGCATGATGGATGAAAATGAAGATGTTAAAAGGTGCCTCCACAACGGCAGTCTCGTGGAATGGGGACCACTTGTGGTTCCATGATGGCTGACATCGCCATGGCCATCTCAGCGATAGACAACATCAAATCCAACACCGTTTGCACCTCAAAGGCCACACCTCACCCCGGACCAATGCACTGTGGCATCACCCTCACTGGAACAGGTGGGGGAGGAAGCAACTCCACCTCAGCCACCGCCGTGCTCCCCGAGATGGGTAGCATAACACTTGACGGGGGCACCATATCCTCCTACTATGCTTATAAAGGCATAGCAATTGGAGACATCTGCGAAGGTGGATGAGTCGACCCCACCGAGCCCCTAGCTGAAGCCGTAACACTGGGTTCGTACCCTCTACACCAAGGGGCCCGTAAGAAATAATTCAAACTATGTTTTATGGATAGAGAAGATGTCGACTGTCGAAGTCGGCAGATCTCCTGACACTGCTAAAGTGTTGAAGGAGTTCGTGGTTCGGTGTGGGCGCGCGGAGACTCAAGAAGGTGAATTGGATTTAACACAGGAGACACTAGGATTTACGTGGTTCGGGCCGCTTGAGCGTAATACCCTACTCCACGGGTGTGTTGGTGTTGTATTAGTTCGTCACGTATGATCTCCACGTCTGTGTACGTGTGTCCCCCGAGTGTATCGTCGGCCTGTCCTTTTATAGTACAAGGACAGACCGTTACAAGCTAGCTTGGCCCGAAATGTGGCCCCGGCAGTTACTAGTATTGATACACGATTAATTGTTGTTAATAATCCTGTAACGGGCTCTGACAGTGCTGTTACAGGTGTTAAGATCGTCCGTTTAAGTGTCATTAATATGGCATTAATGACATTTAATCGGGTCTTGAAGTCCTTGGCTCTCCTTTGAAGATCCGGATCCGTTACAAGGTCTTCCGGAGGTTAGAGGCTGCCAGCTCCGACGTTTGGACACGTGGCAGCTCCGGAGTTTGCTGTGGGAAGCAGGTAGCTCCGGAGCTATCTGACACGTGTCAGGTCCGGAGCTTCTCTCGGTCAGGGGTTAAGTCCGGAGGTGCCATTTCGGTACTTGGTCCGGAGCTTCCTCCTTGTGGGCGGTAGCTCCGGTTTGGCAGTACACGTTGCGACCTAGGGATTAACCATGTTGGAGAAGCAGGTCCGATCATGTCTGACAAGTGGGCCTCTGAGGGTCTTCAATTCAAGTAGACGGCCTTCCCTCGAGATCTTTGTAACCTCAAGGGGTGTACGGTTTTTAGGGTACCGACAGTGGCCCCCTGGACCTACCTCCGAGGAAGGTCACTGGGGTGAAGTCGTTCCGTCGGAGGTGGGTCCATCTTTGCGACTCTTGAACTGGGCCTTCAAGGGTCTTCGGAGGTGCCGTTGGCTGGGTTTTACAGTTAGATCCCGACGCGTGGCGCACCTCAGGCGGCAGATGAGATCTTTGATGTGCGGATCTCACACAATTGAAGGTCGCCGGTTCCCGATACGAAAACCGTATCGGTTCCGCGCGCCCTGTCAGGCCGCCGCCTTTGGGTTTCCCGCCTCGTGATGACAACCGTTCGCCTGGGTAAGAGCCTCGACTTGATCGTCGGGGTGGTCCCGGGCCCTCTTGTCATCGGCTGGGTTGAATTCTTGAGTAGTATCTTCGACTCCCCTGCAGTTTCCATCCAAGCGTTGCGAGGGCTTACTTAAGAAGGAAAGCGCGCACCATCAGGAGTTCTTTACGCCTCTCATCTGATCTTGCACTCAAACTCCCGACTCGTACTTTGCTCCTCTTCTCTTGCCTAGCTGTGCCGTGATGGAGTTGGGTCTGCGCGAGAGTCGCCTGAAGACCGACAACGATTTGAAAAAGGTCCAGGCCCTCATGGGGTGGTCCTCGGACTTCTTCAACTGCTTGGTCTGTGCCGGCGGAGAGCTCCCCTTTGAGAAGGAGCGCGCTGGCGAGATGGTGTACTTTTCTTCGTACGCCATGGTGGGGCTGATCCCACCATTTTCTTCTTTCTTCTTGATGCTGCTAGACTTCTATGGTCTGCAGCTATACCACCTTGGCCTTCACTCCATTCTCCTCGTGTCCATCTTTGTCCACTTCTGCGAGATGTGGGTGGGCATCCCCCCTGCGTCGAGCTCTTCCGGACCTTCTTCACCGTTCACACCACCGGCCGGAGCAATGAGTACCTTGGCTTCTACTACTTCGTGAAGCGCAAGAAGTGCCCATTCAAGTACCTCCGGTCTTTCCCTTCCGGGAAGTGGGATGACTGGAAGAAAGATTGGATAGTCGCCAGGGTGGAGGAGCATGAGCGGTTGGAGCTGCCAGACGGTCTGCCCGGCATCGACACGTCGATATGGAGTGAAGTTCTGGTGCTGGCGGAAGCTTTCGACCCTGTCCTGACCAGGATCCGCCGATGTGTGGAGGGAGGATTGACTCCCCAGGCGCTGTTCTGCAACTTCCTGACCAACAGGTGGGCGCTGCTGAAGAGGAGGGAGAAGCTCGCCTGGGCCCTCAACAGCGTGATGGACGAGGATCGGGTTGAGACCGGGTTGAAGTCCAACATGGTGGGGAAGACCTTGGAGTTCCACCTCAAGAAATTCCAGCACGGCATCGACGTCGACGGAGATTACTTGACTCCGCTGTCGGCCTTTCTCCCTCTGAACGTGGAAGTGGAGTTCAGCAGAGAGCTCTGGCGGACGATGCTCGCGCTTGACGACCTTGGTGTCATCGAGAGAAGACCAACCACCCGGGTGGCAATCCCCGGGGTGCCCGAAGATGGCTCGGTCCCTGCTCCACAGCCGAGGGTCGAGGTCATCGGCAAGGGCAAGGAGCTGGAGGAGGAGCCGGAGAGTCGGAAGAGGAAGCTACGACATGCCGAAGGAAGGTCCGTCAGGCCCGCTACTTCCACCTTGGTTCCTTCTCCCCAGGGGGGAAGATCTTCTGTCGCCGTGGCGACTGTCCCTATGGTGGGGTCCTCCCGGAACGAGACTGTTCCTACAGTGGGATCCTCCTGGAGCGCATCTGTCGCCGTGGTGGAGCCCTCCGGTGGTGCTAGCTCCGGGTGCACGACTCCGACACCTGGGGCGGTGGGAGCCTCCAGGTCCAGGGGTTCCTCCCGATCGAGGAGAGCCTCGACCCGGGAAACGCCCGTGGCTGCGACAAGTTCTGGGGGCCTCCCGGAGCTCCTACGCCGACCATGGCCAGCCCGGAACGTCCGGGAAAAAGGTTCCGCGCAAGCTGGTGCGGAAGCCTTCCAAGGTAATTTTTGATTTTTACCTTGGTTAACTTTTTAGTTGTAGCGATTGTTTGTTAATTTTCTTTATCCGTCCTCTGCAGCGTCCCCAAGAAGGGGAGTGAAGCTCCACCCTCGGCCACGATTTCTGAGGCCGTGGGAGCTTCTGCTCCTGTCCCAGTTCCGCCCCAGGTGGTGGCTGAGGCTGCGACAGCTCCGGCGCCGGCTGCCGTGGTCATGAACCTCGACTCGTCCCCAGGACTTCCCGTGGTAGCGCCGGACCACGGGAGTGAAGACACGCCAGCGGCACTTGTCTCGGAGGTTGAAGCTCCGGGTCTTGGTGCTGAAGTAGTGGAAGCTCCGACTGTAGAGCCGGAAGAAGTAGTAGTCCCGGTCTCGGAGCCGGAACTTGTCGAAGCCCTAGCGATTGAACCGGAGGTGACTGAAGCTCCGGCATGCGACCCGGAAGTCGAGGTAGTTCCGGCAGTGGAGCCGGTTACCTTCGAAGTACCGGTCGCTGAGCCGGTTATTGTTGGAGCGCCGGTCACAGAGCCGGCGGTTGAAGAGGCGAGGGAGCTTGAGCCTCCCTCGGAAGAGGTGTCCCGGTCAGAGCCAGTAGTAGCTCCTGCTCTGGAGGCGACGACGTCGATGGTACCTGTGGCCGAGCCAGAGTGCCTAAGCGAAGTCGCCGGCCCCCTGCCTGAGGGGGCGAATGAAGACTTGGCGGCGGGGCCTTCTTCGATGGCGACTGAGGCCATCCCAGAGGACGGCCCTAGCGCCTTGGAAGCTCAGGGTTCCGCTCTCGTAGAGTGGGACCCAATTTTTGTATGTGAAGACCCGCTGGAACCAGCGGAGGAGACCCCAGCAGGTCCGGAGCCCATCCCGCTATCGATGTCTATCGACAATGCCTGCTCCAGTCTACGTCAGGTCCAACTAGCCTTCTTCCACGACAGCAAGGCTCTTGAAGAGGAGCGCCAAACCCTTAGGCGGTGGCGTAATCGGCTCCACTTCGAGACTAAGCTGGCGCAGTCGAGGCTAGCGAACGACAAAGAGTGGATCAAGCGGGAGAAGATCCGCCTGGAGTACTGGGAAAAGCTGCTGGATGAGAGGGAGAGCATGACCCATGCCCTCGACGCTCAATCCTGGGAGATCCACGATCAGGCCAAGGCTGCCAACGACGCGACCAATGCTCGGTACGAGCAGCTTGAGGCCATCAACGCCGCACTCATCAAGCGCCGAGAGGCACTTGAAGGGAGGGAGAGACGGCTCGAGGACGAAGAACAAAAACTCCTGGAGCTGTGGGATGACGTCCTGAGAAGGGAAGAGGAGCTCGCCGAGAAAGTAGCTCTGGCTGACAAGGGCCTCGAGGAGCGCACTAAGAAGTTGTAAGAGCGCTGCCTCGAGGAAGAGGAGAAGACCTGGGTGCGAGGGAAGGAACTCTACGAATACGAGTGTGCCCTTGTTGCCCGGGAGAAGAAAGTGGAGGCTAGGGAGAAGGACCTGGTTGATCGTCGGAACAAGATCCACCTCCGGGAGGAGGAGCTCGGAAGACTTGAGAGGCGGGTTGCTGCAAAGATTCAGCAAAACGCCAAAGAAGTTGAGCGCCTCGCCCATGAGAATTCCGAACTGACGGCGGCCAAGAGATCCCTGGAAGAGGTGAAGAGCCTGAGGACGGCGGACTCCATGCAGATTTGGGAGTTCCTGGGCAAGGACAATGATGCGCTGACGCCGATGGGTTTCAGCCCCGTGCGCCCGGATGATCCGGAGCCGGAGCTGGACCTTGCGCTGCAGGCGTTGAGCGCAGCAGGCAGCAAGCTCTCCAAGGTGGGCGACATCATCGTGGAACAACTGGAGGTCGAGGGGCAATCCCTGGCGAGGAACATCACAAAATATGTGCTGACGTGCTAAACCAGCCGGAACCCTCAATTTCCTCTGGACCTGGTGCTTGAAGGCCCCGTCGAAGGAGAAGGCGAAGCTACCCGAGCCAGCGTATCGGAGGTCGCCCAGAAGGTCACTGAGTTCTTCCATAGGGTCTAGGACCATCTCTTTAGCTCGCACTTGTATTTTCTCTTCTTCTTCCTCAATTTTGTAATCTCTTGTCTCCAGATGTAATCTCCTGTCTCCAGATGAATGAAATCCCCAAATTTTTGCGAATTTCATTTTTTGTCTTCAACATCTCTATCTTCACTTGGCCCCCTGGTAGATGTACACAATTTGATTGTGAACATGTACCAAAAGGATAATGAGTTTTGTTGAAGACGAATTTGCTTCGAACTTGTAGAATTTAGGTCCGAAGTCTTTGATAGTGAAGGTCCCCTGAAGTTGTCGGAGCTTAGAAGCTCCGGCACTGTCCATCGCTGGAGCTTAGTAGCTCCTGCAATAGCCTCCATCAACACGTAGAGCGTCGATAGTTAGTCCTCCAAGGTGTCGGAGCTTAGTAGCTCCGGCAGTGACCTTTGCCAACACTTGGTTTGTTGGCAACAGACTCCATTTACGGGGTCTTCTCACCATCTTTTACTCAGCGCCGACGGTTGACCCCCTTGGGGGAGTCGGAGCTTGGTTAGCTCCGGCTTTTCTCCATCAACGTAGAGTTTATTTTTCCTGCACACTTAAGCCAAGAAAAATAGTAAAATTCGTTCCTTGTCTATAATTTCGTCGCGGCTTACGATTCTCGAGAAAATTTTAAGTTGAACGCGATTTTAAATACAACTGGTTGCGTTGTCTTTTCTCTTAGATCCAACTGTCCATGAACCCGCCTTACTTCGGCCTGCCGGGGTGTAGGTAGAGTGGTGTACTTAGGGTGCTTGACCAGGCTAAGTCGATAGCGCACTCCGGCCCTAGATTGGCTTGGCGGCTTTCAGGCGAGTTGGCCATAAACGATATTTAAATCCAAAAGATCTGACAATTCAACTCGAATCTTATATAAACCGGTCAAACTAAAATTTCTTAAGAATTGCACATCTCTGTTATAGACAAGAAAGAGAAAAATAAAAATGTCGAGCCTGTACAAAATGAATGCACGTGGAGTCTATTTCACATGAAGATGTCTTTCATTATAGGTCCGGGGTACAGGGGAAACAAGTACACTCTTAGGGTACGGAACCAGGCTAAGTGTGTTTGGTTTCTCATTTGACCCAGGGTAGTTAGCCACACTTTTAGTCCGGAGACTGTGACAAGTGCTGCATGAGCTTTGCAGACCTTTCAGGAAAGGTCCGGCTGCTCTCCCGGAGGAACTACCCGACTCTGTACAATGACTCTATAACATACATTTCAAGTTACTTAAGACTCACCTCCGTGGAATTAAGTGTAGAACTTACGGAGGTGCTCGATGTTCCAAGGATTTGGGAGAGGTGTCCCATCCTCGGTAGCCAAGCGAACGCTTCCGGGACGGGATACTTTGATCACTCGAAAGGGCCCCTCCCAGCCGGGGGAGAGTTTGTTTAACCCTTCTCTGGATAGTATTCTCCGTAGCACCAGATCGCCTTCCTCGAGCTGTCGGTTGTGTACATGCCGCTGGTGATAATGCCGTAGAGCTTGGCGATATCGGGCATTCCGAACAGCTGATTGGCACCTTCCCTCCTCGAGGAGGTCTAGGTCTTCACGCCGGAGCTGGTCCTGCGCGGCTTCATCGAAGGTCCGGACCCGGAGCGAACCCAAGGTGATTTCCAGAGGAAGGATTGCTTTAGCTCCGTACACCAGAAAGAAGGGTGTTTCTCCGGTTGACCGGTTTGGAGAAGTCCTGTTGGCCCATAGAGTGGGCGGAAGCTCTTCGATCCAATTGGCTCCGTGCTTTTTCAAGCGCTCATAGGTGCGCGTTTTGAGTCCTTTAAAGATTTCTGCATTTGCTCTCTCGGCTTGGCCATTGCTGGCGGGATGAGCTACAGAAGCGTAGCAAACCTGTATGCCGAGGTCTTCGCAATACCCTTGGAATGCGGAGCTTGTGAATTGAGTCCCATTATCAGTGATGATCTTGTTTGGGACTCCGAATCTGCTTATAATGGATTGCAGAAAGTTTATAGCAGATTGCTTGTTGATCGTCACAACTGGAGTTGCTTCCGGCCACTTGGTGAACTTGTCAATGGCGACGTACAGGAACTTGTAACCTCCGACGGCTCTTGGGAAGGGTCCCAAGATGTCCATCCCCCACACAGCGAAGGGCCATGTAGGAGGTATCATTTGTAAGGGCTGAGCAGGTGTATGAATTTGCTTTGCATGACATTGGCATGCTTCGCATTTCTTCACCAGCTCAGTGGCATCCTGGAGCGCTGTAGGCCAGTAGAAGCCATGCCGAAAGGCTTTTCCGACCAGCGTGCGGGAAGATGCGTGGTTCCCACACTCGCCTCCATGGATTTCTGCGAGGAGCTCGCAGCCTTCTTCCCTTGTGATGTACCGCATTAGGATGCCGTTGGCACCGCGCCGGTAGAGATCCCCTTCTACCGGCGTGTATCTTTTAGCCAATCTGACTACCCGGTCAGCGGATACATCATCGTCAGGAAGGATGTTGTCTTTCAAGTAGTTTCGGATCTCCGAGATCCATGCATCGGAACTGACTTGAGCATTTGAGTCTTGCGTGCTGGGTTGCTCGGAGCTTCCGGCAGCACCTACGACCCTTGATGGCTGCCATGGTAACAGGGCCATCGGGATCGTCAGCTTCGGGATGCTGATCTCGCCCCCTTCGTTCAGTTCGGCAGGTTGAACTGTGGGTTTTGACAACCTCCGGACAAAGATTCCGTCAGGACCTGGAGCTCCGGTTGACGCTTTGGTCGAGAGTTCGTCAGCTTCAGCGTTGTGGGCACGCTGAACATGGTGGAGGTCTAGGACTTCAAAGTCCTTCTGAAGCCTCTGGACTTCAAGGAGATAAGCAGCTAGCTGGAGATTATTGCAGGAGCATTCACCCTTCACCTGCTTGATGATGAGTTGTGAATCTCCTTTGACCAGCAGTTGCTTGACACCATATGATAGTGCCACCTTTAGTCCGTAGATGAGTGCTTCATACTCCGCCATGTTGTTGGTTGCCTTGAAGTCAAGGTGTACCATGTATTTTACCTTCTCCCCAGTCGGTGCAAGGAGAAGGATTCCAGCTCCGGCCCCCTGCTTCTGCATGGAGCCATCGAAGTAAAGGGTCCAGTGAGGCTCGGTGAAGGTTGGAACTTGATGCTTCGTCTTCTGCTCGCTGGGGCCCCCAGGGTTTGATGGAGAGGGAGTCCATTCCGCTACGAAATCTGCCAACGCTTGACTCTTGATTGCTTGTCTCGAAATGAATTCGAGATCGAATTCAGCCAATTCCGCTGCCCACTTTGCAATATTCCCAGTTGAATTGGGATTATGCAAGATCGCTCGAAGTGGATAGGAGGTCACCACCGAGACTTTGTGAGCTTGGAAGTAGTGTCGGAGCTTCCTGGAGGCAATAAGAACTGCATAAAGCAGCTTATGCACCTCTAGGTATCGAGTCTTGGCATCATGTAATACTTCACTGATGAAGTATACTAGGCGTTGAATGGTCCAGACCCTCCCAGAGGGGTCCGGAGCTTTCTCTCTATTGATCCGGACCCTGTCGGAGGAGTCCAGATTCTCTTCGGGGACCTCCGGGTTCCGGCTGGAGGAACCCGGAGCTTCTTCAGAAATGACCTGGACCCTCTCAGAGGGGTCTGGGTCTTCTGAAGTGACTTCTTGTGGATTTGAGTCTGGGAGCTGGGACCCAGACTCACTTTCATGGACCTTCGGACCC
Source organism: Tuctoria greenei (assembly GCA_036927565.1). Taxonomy (NCBI): domain Eukaryota; kingdom Viridiplantae; phylum Streptophyta; class Magnoliopsida; order Poales; family Poaceae; genus Tuctoria; species Tuctoria greenei. The sequence goes on along the minus strand of JAYESD010000010.1, from coordinate 135,534,897 downwards.
TCCTGAAGGGGTCTGGATTCCTGAGTATGGGGTAGTTCTGGTCTCTCCGCAACCAGAACCATACTGACAACTTCGTCAATAGCTGAAATGTAAAGCAACAAAGGCTCACCAGGGTTTGGAGCTACCAGAATTGGTAGGGTGGTGAGGAACTGTTTCAGCTCTTGGAATGCCTTCTCTGCTTCTTCGGACCATTGGAATGGTCCGGACTTCCTCAACAACTTGAAGAAGGGAACTGCCCGTTCTGCCAGTCTTGATATGAACCGGCTGAGGGCTGCTAGACACCCAGTTAACTTTTGGACGTCTTTGATGCGGGTTGGTGGCCGCATGTCTTCAATGGCTTTTATCTTCGCCGGATTAGCCTCTATGCCCCGGTGACTTACCAGGAAACCAAGAAGTTTTCCGGAGCTAACCCCGAAGACACACTTGTCTGGGTTTAGCTTCGTGCGGGTGGCCCGCAGCTTGTCGAAGACAGCCTGCAAGGTGTCCAAGAGGGACTCCTTGTTCTTGACCTTGACCACGATGTCATCGACGTACACTTCCACTATGTCTCTGATGAGTTGTCCAAAAGTTTTGTACGTAGCTCGTACAAAAGTTGAAGCTGCATTCTTGAGACCAAATGGCATGGCTGTGTAACAATACAATCCATCTACTGTGATGAATGAAGTATGCTCTTCATCCTCCCTAGACATCCTGATTTGATGATACCCAGAATATGCGTCTAGGAAACATAGTAACTCACACCCGGAGGTGGAATCCACTATCTGATCTATTCTAGGTAGTGGGAATGGATCTTTTGGACATGCCTTATTCAGCGTGGTGTAGTCGATGCACATCCGAAGCTTCCCGCCGGCCTTGGGCACAACGACTGGGTTCGCCAGCCATTTTGGATGGAAGACTTCTCGGATGAATCCGGCTTCGAGCAACTTCTTCACTTCTTGTCGGATGAAGTTCTGCCGCTCTACAGATTGCTTCCGAGGCTTCTGATGCACAGGCCGAGCACGGGGTAAATCTTCAGATTGTGCTCAATCACTTCCCTGGGGATCCCAGGCATTTGAGACGGTTGCCAGGCAAATACGTCAACATTAGCCCGGAGGAAAGTGATGAGCGCGAGTTCCTATTTGTCGTTCAACCCTCCCGATATACGGGTGGTTTGAGCGGCATCGGAACCAATTTGGATGACTTTGACGAGAATGTCGGCGTCGCCGCTTGGCTGCACACGGGGTGCAGAGGTTGAGCCTCGTTGACGAATGCTCGGGGGTTTTGGAGCTTGCTCCTGTCTGGAGTCCTCCTCTTGCGCCGTGGTGAGTGCATGGAGCTCCTCCAGAGCAGTTACTCCGGCGGTGCGATCTCCGCGGATCCGGAGAACGCCTACTGGTGTTGGCATCTTCAACACCAGGTATCCATAATGAGCAGCTGCCATAAATTTGTATAGGGCAGGTCTACCCAAGATGGCGTTGAATGGTAAGTTGATTTGAGCGACGTCGAAGACCAACTTCTCGGTGCGATACTTCTCCCGTGTCCCGAAGGTAACGGGGAGAGTTATAGCTCCGAGTGGGGTAATGGCCCCCGGACCTACTCCGGAGAAAGGTCGAGAGGGCTGGAGATCCGAAGGTCGGAGCTGAAGCTTGGTAAAAGCTTCAAAGCTTATGAGGTTCAGCCCCAAACCTCCGTCCACCATAACATGATGGAGCTGGATGTTATTGATGGTGGGAGATACCATCAAAGGTAACTATCCAGCTTCGACCATGCTTCGAGGACAGTCCAAAGCACCAAAAGTGATGGATGTGTCCATCCACTTTCGATGTGGCTCCGGTCTAGCTGTAGGAGCTACAGCGGCCATATCCCGCCGCATAGTCTTGATGACGCGACGGGAGGTGATGTCCCATGATCCACCAAAAATGGTGTTCATGGTTTTCCGACGCTCGTTATCAGAGACGTCAGAGTCATCGTCGACGGAGGTGTAGACAACCTTCAAGACCTTTTTGGGGTCCTGAAACCCTAACTCCTCTTCAGCCGGAGCTTCATCGACCTTCTGTTTTCCTTCCCTCTATCGGAAAGGAGACCCTTCCCGGCGCTTGCTGTAGCGCTCGGCAAGGTTTTGGACCTCTCGGCAGTCTTCCAAACCGTGGTTGCCCGTTTTGTGAATGGTACACCACACTTTGGGTTTGCCGCCGTCTTCGGAAGACGTTCGAGGTCGCTTCTCGGGGCGTGGCCCCCGACCACCAGGAGTTGCAGCAGCTGCAACGTTGGATGTGCTGGCCGACGGCTTCTTCTTGCCGTTGGCCTTCTTTTTCTTCTTGCCACCTCCGGAGGTAGCGGCTTCTTCTTTAGAGGATTTCTTGTGATACTCCGAGGCTGGTTTGGAGTGCATTTCACGACCCTCCATAGCTCTGGCACATTTGTCTGCCAGGCTAAAGAGTTCCGTGACGCTGGTGATCTCTTTGATCGCCAGCTTCTCCAACATCTTCTTGTCCCGTACGCCCTGTCTGAATGCCACAATGACAGAAGCGCTTGAGATAGAAGGGATTGTGTTGCGTATCTGAGAGAACCTCTGGATGAAGGACCGCAAAGATTCTCCCCCTTTTTGCACGACCGCAAAAAGGTCCAGTTCAGTGCCTGGTCGGGTGTATGAACTCCCGAAGTTGGCAGTGAACTGACGGCACAGCTCCTCCCAACTGTTGATAGAGTTGGGTGGAAGGCTCATAAACCAGGACCTGGCGGTCCCGGTTAAGGCCACGGGAAAGTAATTGGCCATTACAGCCTCGTTTCCTCCAGCTGCCAAGATTGCAGTGGAGTATATATGAAGGAATTCAGCAGGGTTGACAGTCCCGTCGAATTTTTCCGGCAGGTGTGGCCGGAACTTCTGTGGCCATCTAACCATGCGCAGGTGCATGGCTAGGGCTGAACAGCCTCCTCCTACTCCTTCTAGAGTAGAAAGGTCGTGAGCTTCCCGTCTTTCACGAGAACGCTCGATATGGACACGGCCATCCTGTTGGCGGTATCGGCGATCAAGCTCCGCCCGGAGGTCATGAGTCGAAAGCCTGTATACCGTATGGGTGCGTCGTGCCCCAGAGGGCAACGACGTCACCTGCTGTGACGCAGATCGTCTCCTGTTGTTGGAGACGTGCGGACCAAGTCTTCCAGACAAAGTCCGTCGCTGCGATGGGGCTCGTCCTGAAGGAGGAGGACCCTGGTTGTTGAGGCGTTCGGCCGCTGCTGCGACCAAATGCTCCACATCGGCCCTCCACTGCTCCATTGCATCTCGAGATGCGTCCGGAGGTGGTGGTCATTGGAGAAGAGCACGCGCTGCATGGAGCGCGTGTTCCGGGTTGTCATGACTTGCCGACGCAGTAAGTGACGCCGGCGCACCATCACGTTGCCCAGCACGATTTGCTGGAGAAGATGGTGGTGGTGGGAGTGTGGCTCCTGCTGGTGCCGAGGCTCCTGCTGGTGGCTGCCTGTTGGAGGGATTGCCCCCAACAGCCTGAGCAGCAGGTTGACCGTTGGATGATCCAGCCGCGGAGTTCACCATTCTAGAAAATCTCAGGCCCCCCTACCTGGCGCGCCAACTGTCAACTGTCGAAGTCGGCAGATCTCCTAACACTGCTAAAGTGTTGAAGGAGTTCGTGGTTCGGTGTGGGCGCGCGGAGACTCAAGAAGGTGAATTGCGATTTAACACAGGAGACACTAGGATTTACGTGGTTTCGGCCGCCTGAGCGTAATACCCTACTCCACGGGTGTGTTGGTGTTGTATTAGTTCGTCACGTATGATCTCCACGTCTGTGTACATGTGTCCCCCGAGTGTATCGTCAGCCTGTCCTTTTATAGTACAAGGACATACCGTTACAAGCTAGCTTGGCCCGACATGTGGCCCCGGCGATTACTAGTATTGATACACGATTAATTGTTGTTAATGATCCTGTAATGGGCTCCGACAGTGCTGTTACAGGTGTTAAGATCGTCCGTTTAAGTGTCATTAATATGGCATTAATGACATTTAATCGGGTCTTGAAGTCCTTGGCTCTCCTTTGAAGATCCGGATCCGTTACAAGGTCTTCCGGAGGTTAGAGGCTGCCAGCTCCGACGTTTGGACACGTGGCAGCTCCGGAGTTTGCTGTGGGAAGCAGGTAGCTCCGGAGCTATCTGACACGTGTCAGGTCCGGAGCTTCTCTCGGTCAGGGGTTAAGTCCGGAGGTGCCACTCCGGTACTTGGTCCGGAGCTTCCCCCTTGTGGGCGGTAGCTCCGGTTTGGCAGTACACGTGGCGACCTAGGGATTAACCATGTTGGAGAAGCAGGTCCGGTCATGTCTGACAAGTGGGCCTCCGAGGGTCTTCAATTCAAGTAGACGGCCTTCCCTCGAGATCTTTGTAACCTCAAGGGGTGTACGGTTTTTAGGGTACCGACAGAAGACTAGGTAGAACTTGCTTACCTCATTAAGAGGCAATGTAGGATTCCCGACCCGCTTCAAGGTGCACCGATCGAGGACCTAGGCTGCTCGAGGCGCTGTCGGGGCCCCGGGCGAGCCGACGACGGGTTGCTAGACTGGGGGCTGGAACCCGAGCTTCCACTCCCGAGGTTTGTCGGCGACCCGATCTATCAACGACCGATCACCGGTTGATCCAACAACGCTCGCCCTCACCCACTTGGAGGCATGATCAAAGATGGACCCTATCGCCCGCTGCTACTCGGCAGCAGCCATGGACGACCACAACTCACTCGAGCTAGAGTCATCCTCCTAATTAATGTCAGCCAGCGGCTCCAGAGAAGACAGGCTAGTAGCCTTTGTGGCTTGCACTGCCCTCTGGTGCTTCAACCGACGAGCCTTGGCCTCGTCCTTCTTCTTCTTCTTCGCCGCAGCTAGGGCAGCTCTCGTTGCCCTCTCATCCCTACCCTCCAGCATCTTTGGGAGTGGTTGGGGCTCGACACCCCCATGAAAACCATCCCTATGAGGTCCTGCATCCTCCAAGATAAGTTAGGCCTGAGAGCTTCAATGCCGACTACCACATCGGATCCTCCAAGCCTGAGTAAATCTACATGGACTGAGCTCTGGCCCAGATTGGCTGGACACTCCGCCCGATGAAAGTATAGAGAGGCTGCTCCTGTAGGTCCCTCCACCTTTAATGCCTAGACCTCGTCGAGGACGGGCCTCCAACAACATATCTCCCTATCCGGAACACCCTAGCTTCAGTAGTTCTTGCACATCAGTGGCTCGCCGGTGAAGGGAGGAAGGCCGAGCTCGGTGTTGCAGATGTAAAACGAGTCCTGATGCCAACCATTATGGGATGACGGTAGGGGGAGGTCGAAATATAAAAATGAACAACTGGAGATGGCGGGTTGTTGATCGTGGGGCGCACCCGAAAATTATACCATCATAGCTTGAAGTGGGGACCGATCTCCAGGTATGCTTCACATAGGGTTATAAACACCGCTATATCAAGCATGTCGTTCGCGTCTGATCTCCAGCCCATACTCATGCAGGAGCCCACGGAAGAAGACATATGTTGGCAGCCCTAGCTTCGCACATAAAAGGCAAAGAGTGTCACCACCTCGTCGAGATGCGGCCCAGGGATGGACTCCCGATTGGTAAGATCGATGGCACAAGAGTCACTTGGTGACAATAGCCCCTAGCCAACTTAGTTAGTGGCGCAGGCAGAAAAGACTTGGCACTTCACCCAGGACGCCATCGTAAGGGGACCACGAAAAACGCAATGGCATTGGTGTTTTAATTAAACTTGACTAACAAACCTCTCAATGCTCTCTAGCTTTTGAAGGCAAGGAATCGGGGCGCGGAGGACTTAACGTGAAAAAAGGAAAAAGCGGGGAAGAAGAGGGATACAACACCAGGATTTATAGCACCGTCAGATCAGCGCGGCGGCTGGCTAACAAGCATGGTTGGAGAATGAACCTCACATCTTTGTAACCGGCACCTCCATAAGATCATGCAATGCCCACAACTTCTCTGATATGACCCCCCTCCCCAATCTCCTCTTAATCGGCACCGCCATCTAATCATGCAACACCCACAATCTTGATAACGCGGAGACCAAGGGCCACGTGTAAAAGCGCAAGTTTCAAGTTCCAACTTTGCATGTCAGTTAGCAGAGATGAATATTGCGAATGAGAAAAAAACAAATCAAAAATAGCAAATGAAAAATCAAATTATGTTAAACCCTAATTGAGGGATTCAAAATTCAAATTTATCTCCTGATTCAAACCAAGTCGAATATCAAAATTGGGTTCACAAATAGGTTCCTCATAATTTAAGTAGTGGCTCTGCAAAAATTTCATAATTTTTGGAGGCCATTTACTATTTATTTCAATAGGTGCATTGAAATCCATTTGAATTCAAATTCAAATGTGTATTTGAATAAAATTTATCGAATAATTTGATTTCCAAAATGGATTCTACACATTGGATTTAGTCTCCCAGAAAAGATGTAGATTTTTTTGGACTGAATGAGGTAGTAGAATTCATTGTACAGAGGAAGGGATGAGTATGCACTTGTAGGACCCACTCGCCAGTGACCCAAATCCAAGTGAACTGCCTCTGTTCTTGTCTTGCGTTGAGTCTGGTTGCTGCCGTGATGACAGCCCGACATGGTGACGTGAAGCACTTCTCTGGACTTGTCCTTACCCTATGCTGCTCACCTCTCTACTCCTCAAACCGAAGGGAGAACACTACACCCTATTCCTCTCTTCTTTTGCCCACCGTAAGAACAGAGCAACCTGATGTGGACATCACTGTTAGTGTTTTGCGATCTCAGTCACATGGGCAACAACTACGACCGAGTTCGACTCCCTCTACGCGCCCTGATCGGGGGCGCAACCGACCCTATTCGGTGCAACCCCCTCTCGCCCGCGCAACATAAATAGAGGGGAGAGGTCGGGGACTCAAATCACCTGTTGATTGAGTGCTTAAAACTCTCCCCACAACTCTAATCCGATCTATTAGACCGCAGAGCGAGGGTAAGGCCCGCTCTGCCACTGCCGTCGTCTCTGCACTGAGCCGCCACCGCGTCATGACCTCCCTGCACCACTGGTTATCCCACGTCAAACTAAACTCCTGCGATCATCCACTTGAGCCCAATGGCACCAAGTGGATCCTCTGATGGTAAGTATCATCTCCCCCTAATCCCCTAACTCTCTTCTTCTGAATGCTATGATCTTTTCGCATGTCTTTGATTGATTAATTAGTCTAAATAATTAGATCTCTGTTCAATTATGGCTAAGCATGACTGTCTAGTTCAATTATGACTAAGTATTCCCGATTAGGAGTTCCTAGTCTATATCCTAAGTGTGATTAGTTTTAACAATGGTATCAGAGCCGTGCTAGTGAACCCTAATTGGGTAATTAGATCTAAATCAGATTTATTAAGTTTCTAATCACGTTTTAATTTAGTTTTAGTCTTTGTTAATTAAGATTAGTTCCAATTAAGTTGGTTTTTCGCAGCAATTAGAAGGAGGGGAATTAGTTTTTGTTTTGGTTTCAACTAAGTTTTAGAGTTGAACAACAAGAAAAATGAATCGAATTAAGGAAAACTAAGATGGGGAATAGAACTTACTCATGAAGGTGTGCTGGCTCCTGGTTCTTCGGGACCCCCTCGCCTACGTCGAGTGTTGGGCGAGGGAGTCGGCATCATCCTACTCAGAGGATCTCCTCGGTTGATGAGATCTGGGTAAGTTAGGCACCAACCGCCATCCGCCTTAGAGCATCGGGTTAGGAAACCCTAACCCTAGGCGCGCCTCTCCACCGGCAGCACGACGTGCGCACCATGGTGGAGGCCTTGGCGGCGCCGAAAGCTTTGCAAACAAGCACTAAGAACACTCAACTCGCCAGGCTAGGGTTAAGGGTCGAAACCCTAACCCTCGCCTCGGGTTTCCTTTGACGGTGACCGACCAATGCCACCTCGACCGATGATGAGCAACCTCTCGGTGTGCTCACTCGCTGTCGGCGAAGGCGAGGTCGTGCCAGAAGTCCCCGAGGTGAACCACCCCACTCAGATCTGGCATGCGTTGGTTTCCCTTGACGGTTGACATCCGATGTCGCCCACACTCGCGGAGAAGCACCTCGTGGTGCAGTTCCCTTGCCGGAGTCGATGACGCAGTGGCGCTGGTGGTCCCGTGCTGCCGCCTCGCTCGCTCTCTCGCCTCGGCCTCGCCGCTGCTCGGAGTGAAGAGGAGAGAGACTGTGAGAGTGCAAATGACTTAGGGTTCAGCGATTTCCTCGGCGGAGAAGTTTTTATACCTTCGATCTCGCCGCTCGATCGTCGAATAAAAAATGGGCGGCTCAAATCAACCTAAGTGTTAAGCTCCCAGTGAATAGCAACCGTCGGATTGGATTCTGACGACCCTCATCACGCGATGTGCGCCAGATGGGCCTCGAGGCTAACGGGCCAGTGGGCCGCCCTTTTAACTTTTGGGATTTTTCCGTTTTTAGGTTGAGCCGTTTTCGGCCTTGGGCCGAAGCGCGTCTGGGCCATGTGCTGCGATTTTCTTATTTATTTTAGGGATTTTCTGCAGTGGGCTGGGCCGATTTAAGAGATGGGCTGAATTCAAGTTTTTGACCCTTTAAGCCTTTTCAGAGTATTTAGTTTTTTGAGAATTATTTTAGAATGGAAAATAATTTCCACAAAATTAAGAAATGATTAAGTTAAATGACCGAGAAAATTTAAGAAAATTTTTGTGTGATGTTTGTGTAATTTTGATTGCATGTTTTCTGTAATTTTGATTTATGTTTTAAGTGTATTTTCTCAGTTATTTAATTCAATTAATTGCCATTTAGAATTTTTGCAATTAATTGCAGAAATTTAAGAAATTAAGTGTATTTTAGCTTCCGCTGTCATATAGTAGTAAATTTAAATAAGTAACCAACGTGAAAGTTTAAATTTGCTTAGATTTTTAGATTATGTATGTTTTGCATGGAAGTTAAATAAGTAACCAACGTGAAAATTTAATTTTGCCATGTTTAAGTTTATTTTCAGTATATCTGCATCATATTGAATATGTCTTCATTAATTTTAAGTATGTTTACATGTAATTTAAAGTATCCAACGTGAAATATTCCATGTTGTTTAAGTTATTAAATGGAATGGTTTTGTGGAGTAACCAACGTGAAAGACAATTTTATGCCATTTCTAATTGTTTAAGTGTAATTTTAAGTATGTGATGCATTATATGTTATTTTAGTCATTTTCTTACCCCTATGTTTATTTTATTAAGGTGCCTCCAATGTGGTAGGTCTCATTACCTCCATAGAGACTCTCACGTGTCATAACTATGGGACATGGAATGAGAGACTTTGCATGAACTTAGCCATTGCAAATCTTGACTTTTGCCGATGGAAGGATCGCCCTGTTGATCCTGAAGTCCCTATTGCTCAACCTTAGGAAACTAATGAGCAATTTGCAGTAAGAAAAGAGGAATATATTAAGCTTAAGGAAAGATACCCTAAGGACCTTGAGGCTTGGGAGGAATCCAACAGAAAATGCCTCATGGTCATTAAGTCCACCATTTCTGAGTCCATATGAGGAGCCATTCCTGACTGTGAGTTATTCACTCAGTATCTTGCCAAGGTCAAAAGTCAGTACACAGGCTCCACTAAGACATTAGCAATCACTCTTCTCAAGAGACTTGTTAATGAGAGATACACTGGTGGGGGTGTGAGAGGTCACATCCTTAAGATGAGTAATTTGAATGCAAACCTCAAGACTCTAAACTTAGTGATGCCTGATGAGATGCTTGTGCATTTCATCTTCATGTCTTTGACTAAGGAGTTTGATGCCTTTGTAATCAATTACAACTCTAAGGAAGATAGATGGACATTAGAGAAGGTCATAGCTATGTGCGTTCAGGAAGAGAAACACATTAAAGGCAAGTGTGGAGACTTCATCAACCTTGCTAAGGGTAAGGGTAAGGGAAATGGAAAGAATTACTTTACCTCTCCCAAACCACCACCTTTCAAAGTGCAAGGTTCCTCTTCTAAGGGCAAAGAGATAGCTCCTCAGTCTTCTGGTCCAAAATTAAAGCCAGATCAATGCAAGTTTTGCAAGGAAAAAGGACATTGCTAGGAGGACTGTTTTGACTTTGTCAAGTGGTGTGCTAATAATGGTAAGGATACTATTACTTTTGTTAATGAATCCCTGTATTTAGCTTATTCTCGATCTACTTGGTGGATTGACTCATGTACAACTGTGCACGTTTGTAATTCTATACAGGGATTAAGTATGAAGAGAACTATAAGAAGGGGGGGGGGGGGGGGGGGAAAGGACCATCAAAGTTGCTGATGGCCATGAAGCTGAAGTAGAAGCCATTGGAGTTTATCCACTTAGACTTAGTAGTGGTTTTGCACTTAGGCTTCATGATGTTTTTATGTTCCTAGTTTAGAGAGAAATTTGATACAGTCTCATGTTTGCATAATCGTGGATTTGTATGCCATTTTGGCAATGAAAAATGTTCCATCAGTTTGAAAAATAAGATTGTGGGTCTTGCCTTCACACAAGACATGCTTTATTTGTTATCCACTCATGATAATTTTAATTTTTTAAGTGATGATCAAACTCCCACTAAGAATGACATAGTAAGGAACTAGCGCAAAAGAATCATTTTCAAAACATCGTCGAAATTATGGCATTGTCATTTATGCCATATTTTGTGGGGAGGATCGAAAACTTAGTATCTCAATGGATTCTACCCCACCTAAACTTTTCAGACTCAAAAGAATGCAATAATTGCATTAAAGGAAAATTTGTTAAGACTATTAAGAAGAACGCCATACGTAGCACGGGAATTTTAGAAATAATTCACATGAACATTTGTGGTCCGTTTCCCATAGTCTCCATAGATGGATATGATTCATTCATAATATTTACGAATGACTACACTCATTATGGTTACATTTGTCCAATCAAGGAGTGATCCGAAGCATCGGATAAGTTTAAGATATTTAAGGTTGAAGTAGAAAATTAGCACAATGTTAAGATCAAAGTAGTAAGATCTGATTATGGTGGTGAGTGATACGATAGGCATACCCCATATGATCAGGTTCCTGGACCCTTTGCAAGGTTTCTACAGGAACATGATATAGTTGCCCAGTATTCTACACTGTGCAAACCTCAGCAGAATGGTGTTGCAGAACATAGAAACCATACACTTGTGAACATGGTAATAAGTATGTTAAGTTATTCTATGCTACCGATTAGCCTATGGATGGAGGCGTTAAAAACTGCCATTCATGTGCTTAATCGGCTTCCCACTAAATCAGTACATCAAACACCGTATGAGATGTGGATGGGACGTAAGCCCTTATTAAACTATTTCCATATTTGGGGCTGTCCAACTGAGGCTAAGATGTTCAACCCAAGCATTAGTAAACTGGAATCTAGAACAATTAGTTACCATTTCATTGGCTATCCTGCGAAAAGTAAGGGTTTCAGGTTCTATTGTCTAGATCGGCACACTAAGTTCATAGAAATACGATATGCCGTGTTTTTAGAAGACACTAATATCAGGGGAAGCATGGTATGGCAGGAAATAGACCTTGAGGAGGAACAAATTAGTTTACCCGCTCCGATGACTCAAGAGCCTTATTTCACATTACCTACTGTCATTGTGCCACCGGTGCCTGCCACTAGTAACATGACGCCTATTGTTACACCTCCATCAGCCACAATAGAAATAAGCGAGGTTCCACTTTCCCAACCTGTTGAGGATATGGTCGAACAAAATGAGGTTCAACAACAGCCTCCACCCTCAGATGATGCTCAAGTAAGAAGATAAAAAAATTAAGATGGTCGGCCATTCCAGATGACTATCAGATCTACTTGAGTGAATAAGTTAAGATGGAGGATGATCCCACCTCCTACGAAGATGCCATGAGAAGACCTCAGTCATCTGAATGGCGTAAGGCCATGGAAGATGAAATGAGTTCTATGAGTGCCAACAAGGTATGAGACTTAGTAGAAATTCCTAAAGGAGCCAAAACTGTAGGCTGTAAATGGGTCTACAAGATCAAACGTGACCCCAAAGGGAAGATTGAAAAGTATAAGGCCAGACTTGTGGCAAAAGTATTCACTCAGAGGGAAGGTATTGACTATAATGAGGCATTTTCTCTAGTGTCATCTAGGGATTCATTTTGAATCATCATGGCATTAGTAGCGTCACGACTTAGAATTGCATCAAATGGATGCAAAGACGGCATTTCTCAATGGGGATCTATATGAGGACGTCTATATGACAGACACAAAAAGTTTTGTCGTTAAGGGTAAGGAACATATCGAATGTCATTTGAAGAAGTCCATTGATGGACTTAAGCAAGCTTCAAGAAATGGTATCTCAAGTTTGATGAGGTTATTAGAAAGTTTGGGTTTAAGGAAAATGAGGAGGATAATTGCATTTATGCTAAGTTTAAGAATGGAAAGTTCATTTTCTTAGTTCTTTATGTGGATGAGGTACTATTAGCTAGTAGTGATGACAACCTACTCTTAGAAACTAAGAAGTTCTTATCCTCAAATTTCGATATGAAGGATCTAGGTGAAGCGACCTATGTTTTAGGGGTTGAGATACACTGAGATCGTGTTAAGGGGGTTTTAGGTCTATCACAAAAGGCATACTTAGAAAGTGTACTTAGAAAGTATGGTATGCATGCTAGTAAGCCCTCGCCTGCTCCAATACTTAAGGGCGATCAATTTTCAAATTGTCAACCACCTAAGAATCAATATAAGGTTGATCAGATGAAAAGAATTCCTTATGCTTCTACTGTTAGAAGCTTGATGTATGCTCAAGTTTGTACACGCCCTAACTTAGCTTTTGTGACTGGGATGCTTGGCATATACCAATGTAATTCAGGATTAGACCACTGGAAAGCCGTTAAGAAGGCATTAAGATACATACAGGGTACTAAGCACCTCATGCTAACATATAGTAAGACTGAGTCACTAGAAATAGTGGGTTATTCAGATTCAGATTACACGGCTTGTGTGGATACTAAGAAATCCACGTCAGGTTATATATTCACCCTCGCGAATGGAGCTATATCATGGAAAAGCTCCAAACAAGCAATCACTACATTGTCCACAATGTATGCTGAGTATGTTGCTTGTTATGAGGCTACCGGGCAGGCATCTTGGCTTAAGAAATTCGTTCCCGGTCTTAAAGTGGTTGACAACATCCATAAAACACTTAAGTTATACTGCGATAATCAGCCAGCAGTTATGTACTCTCATAACAACAAGTCGAGTGGTGCTGCCAAACACATCGACATTAAGTACTATGTTGTGAAAGAGAAAATCCAGGATCACACAATTAGTCTCGAGCATATTAGTACTAAACAAATCCTCGCGAATCCGCTAACTAAGGGCCTCCCACCCAACATGTTCAGAGAACATGTAGTCGATATGGGTTTAAAGGAGACCCTGTGAAAACATCCTGGATTCTAAGGGGACACCAAAGTGTAAGATTATTTTTAATTGTGAGACATACCATGGTCGTCGAGTCAAGCAGTGCGTAAATGGCTGTTTTGACGTGTCGTGCCCTTTATGTCAAAGCAAGGAGGAATATATGTAAGATTAGCTTAGTAAATAAGATAATGAGTTAAGGTCCCAAGATCAAGTGGGAGAATGTTAGTGTTTTGTGATCTCGGTCATGTGGGCAACAACTACGACCGAGTCCGAGTCTCTCTACGCGCCCTAATCGGGGGCGCAACTGACCCTGTTCAGTGCGGCCCCCTCTCGCCCGCGCAACATAAATAGAGGGGAGAGGCCGGGGCCTCAGATCACCTATTGATTGAGTGCCTAAACCTCTCCCTACAACCCTAATCCAATCTATTAGACCGCAGAGTGAGGGTGTAAGACCTATGTGTGCTGAATACATTGGATTGTAGTGAATACACTTGTCTTTGATGATAAAAGTTTTGAATATCACCAAAACACCTTTTTATCAAGGTCCGACTCTAGCTCTGAGCTACAACAAGGTCTGATGGTAGGTCCGGCTTGGTTTGGGTAGCTCCGGTTACGTTCGATGCTAGGTCCGACTAGCTTTGGTCAACTCTGGTGAAGTTTTGTCTTTAGCTCCGACATGCCTTTGTTAGCTCCGGCATGTCTTTGATAGCTCCAACATGTTTTTGATAGCTCCGCCGTGTTTTTGCTAAGCTCCGAAGTTGATTTTTCTAGCTCCGGCTTTTGGGTTTGCTAGTTCCGACTAGTTCTGGTTAGTTCCGGCGCTAGGTCCTGCTAGTTTTGTAAGCTCCGGCGGGAGCTTGGTTGTACTAGTTTTAGTAAGCTCCGGCACTAGGTTCTACTAGCTTTTGTTAGCTACGGTTCAAGGTCCGGGTTGCTCTGGCAAGGTCCGGAACTTGACCGTAGTGCTTCTGCTTTTCATTTGCAATGTTTCATACTTGCTTTACATTGTTGGAAAGATTGCTTAGTATTCATTTGCTAAGTTTTTGGTGCGTTTTGGTTGATATGGATGATATCATGTTACTGTGTTTTTGCAACATGCTTATGTGAGGTGCTCACGTAAGGTGTTGTGTTTGGAACTAACTTGAGTCAAGTCAAGGACTTGGGCTCGTATGGATTGGTTGTTTATTCATGTGCAGGTGTTGCTTGAGTTCAAGACATGGCTGGTGACGGGATCCATTGGACTAGTCTCAGGGAGGAGATGGGGTTCCAACAACCAAATTCAGGAGGAATTGTGGTTGAGCTGATCAGGAGGTTGCACAACATGATTGAATCAAGAACAATGCATATGGAGGTATCGTGGACGTCATTAGAAGATTTTTGCACGTGTGCAAGGAGTGCATGGACGTGGCTACATGGTTCTGATACGTGATGAAGAGATGTGGACGTAAAGAGTTGGTCGGAAAGGTCCAACCGACTAGGTTATTGACTCAGGCTGCGGCTGAGTCGGGTTTGACTCAAATATGGAAAGATTTGAGTTGGTTATGATAGGATTTCATGTGGGTCACGAATTTGAGTTGTTTAGGAATGTGGGATACATTCCTAAGGTATTTGGAAGTCTTAATATTGCTTCTATCTGCGTATAGAATAATCTTGAGCAGTTATGGAAAGTTACAATTCGTAATCTGAGTAGGATTGGAGTCCTAGTTAATATTGGGTTGGCCTAAGGGCTGGTTATATAAGCAAGGGAGCCCAGAGCTCGTGGTGCACGACTTTGGGGCTGTTCCTCTTGTGTTCTATTGAATAAATTCGTAGTTTGAAGGAACTTTTGTGCCTTGTTCGTCCGACTTGTTCCAGACAAGTTTTACTCATCGAGCTTCTGGACAGCACTACCTTTCGTCGGTGGTTTTATCATAACTCGAGTTTTACAGATCCAATTGACGTGATTCTTTTTGGTTTGTCTTCACAACTTGATTTTCTATCATATGTAAAAATGTCATGGTCATTGGATTTGTGGTATATGATCTACACGAGTTTCTTTGCAGCGTTCTAGAACTGTTTTTTCTCTGGTAGGGTAGATTGAACATTGTTTGATCTTTCGATCATAGCTTGAGTTTTTCTCGACGGATTTGAGTGATTCTTTTTGTGTTGTCGTCGTGACTTGATTCTCTCTGATATCCATCACTTTTGTCATGGTGAAACACATTTAGATTAGTATCACACACAATTTCTTTAAGAGATAATTTTTCTGCCGAAGGGGTTGGGGTTTAATTGTTTCCGCTGCGTAAGATTTTTAAATCTACCATTCACCCCCCCTTTGGTAGATTTTCAAGTGCTCTTTGATCCTACAATTGGTATCAGAGCCAGGTTGCTCTAATCTTTGTGATTAGCGCGTGTTTTTGACTAATCATCATGGAGAAGTACTCTGCCAAACCTTGTGTGTTCGCTGGTATTGATTTTCAGGTTTGGAAGGCACGCATGGAGGCTTTCATCCAGGCACAAGGATTTGCAATATGGGAGAAGGTATACAAGCCTTACGAAGTGCGATCAAATGATCAAGTTACAGCTACAAATCTGAGAGATGTCGACAACAACAACAAGGCTCGGAACTTGATCATACAAGGATTAACACAAAGCGACTTCGACCGTGTTGCACACCTCCGATCTGCATACGATGTGTGGAAAGCACTTTGTGACTACCACGAAGGATCCAACACGATCAAAGAGGTAAGGCAAGACATGTTCAAGAAAGAATACATGCGCTTCGAGATGCAACCCGGTGAGTCTATTGATGACCTTTTTGCTCGCTTTAATAAGATTATCAGCAACTTGCGTAGTGTCAATGTTAATTTTTCCGATGCTGAAAATGCTAGGCAATTGCTAAGTGCATTAGATATGTCAATTTGGGAGATGAAAGTCACATCTATTCGTGAATCTACTGTCATGAGTTCACTTACTTTAGATGTGCTATATTCCAAGTTAAAAACTCATGAAATTGACATAATCTCACGTAAGAACCCCAATAAGTCTATTGCATTTGTTTCACAACGTGATATGTCTAGCTCCGGCCAATCATCATCTTGCAATACTCTTGCTTTGTTGTCCTCACTAACCGTGGAGCAGATCGAAGAATTTCCAGAAGAGGAGTTGGCACTCATCTCTACTAGATTCTCAAAAGCATTGCAAAATGTGAGAACTAGAAGGAGAGGAAGCTCCGGACCTCAACGCTGTTTTGAATGTGGTAAAACAGGACACTTTCGTACAGAATGCCCTAACCTTTCAGGTCCGACCACCCGGGAAGAAAAACAAAGCAAGGTTCGGACCTCCTCTGGAAATTTCAACAAGAAGAAGAAAGGTACCATAGGACGCAAGATGATCAACAGTTTCATCACCGCACTTCAAGAGTTCTGTTCAAGCGATGTGGACATTGGAAGTGATGAAGATGAAGATGATTTGGCAAACTTATGCTATATGGCAGGCAAGTCAAGATCAAGTATGGAGGAGGCAGAACACAATAGCGACAATGAAGAGGTATGTCCTACTTGCGAAGAAATGTGTGATGCCATTTCTCGTGCCACTATTATTGTGAAGAAAAATGACAAAAAGCATAGGGATAGTGCTGCTAAAATTGAATCACTAGAATCTGAAATCAACCGTTTAAAAACTTTGATTCCTAGTGATGATGTATGTTCCTCATGTGATTTAATATATGAACAATTGTCCTCATTAAGAAGCGCGCACACCTCCACACTTGATAAACTTGAGTTAGAAATTGAAAAGAACAAAGAGCTTGCTGCACTTAATGATAAAAACTTGAAAGATGCTAGCTGTTCTACAATTGATTTGCATTGTTCTACTTGTGATGATCTTGATAAGAAACTACAGGATGCTATGAATGAAATTTCTATATTGAACAATGCTTTACGTTCTCATGAAGTTAAATTTTGTTCCAATTGCAAACTAAAAGGAAAAACTTCATGTGAAAATTGCCTTGACCTGTCCAATAAACTTGATGACATGCATAGGACATTAGATCGGTTTTGTAATGGGAATAAGAACCTAAACTTACTGCTAAGTTCTTCCAAGTCTTGCAATGATAAAACTGGTTTAGGTTTTGATTCTCATGCTCATGCTAAGGCACATCCACCTAAAATTGTACAGTCATTAGGAAGTGGTTTGATTCAAACAGTTCCTAAACAAAAAGGAGTGGTTTTCAAATCCGTAGGAGTGTTGTCTCATTCGGTTTCATATAAAAATATTGCTTGCTCATCTAGACATGAACACAAAGTTAAATTTCATTGTACCTTCTGTGGTAGAGATGGTCATGTCATAGATTTTTGTTATAGACTAGCTAAACAACAGCAAAGGGAAAGAATGGTTGCTAGATCTCATAACTTTCATGCAAAATTTGCTGCACACATTGAACCGAATGTACAACCTGCTGTTTTGAGTCAAAAACATTCAAAGTTTACCTCCGGACCTTCTGTTGTTGCCTCCGGAGCTACTTATTTTTGTGCTACACAAGTAACACCTTATAGGTCAGTAGTTAAGAATAAAAAATCTCAAACTTTGACTCATAAACCTGCTGTTTTGTCTCAGCTTTCGCGTGTTTTTCCTACTGCACGTCGCGTGACTCAGTACTGGATTCCTAAATGCCTTTTGACTAACCCCAGTATTGAGTCATCGACGTATTGTGATTCTATGTAGGTTACACGTTTGAGGAAGGAGAACATTTGGATTGTGGATTCAGGTTGCTCACGCTACATGACCGGTAACAAAGATTGGTTCTCCTCCCTCTCTTTTGTGTCACGTGTAGAGAATGTTACTTTTGCTGATAATTCTTCAACTCTCATAATTGCTAAGGGTTCGGTTAGAATAAATGATCACTACACTTTGAAGGATGTGGCACTTGTCAAAAATTTGAAATACAACTTGCTTTCTGTTGCACAATTGCTAGATGAAAATCTAGAAATTATTTTCAATAAAAACTGCTGCAAAGTTGTAGGTTCAAATAGTGAGCTTATTTTTAACATGTCTCGGTTTGGAAGAGTTTTTAAAGCTGATTTTGATATGTCTTCCTCCAAGCATAGGTGTCTAGTTGCTAATGATTCAAAGGACTTATATTTTTGGCATCGTAGACTTGGTCACGTAGGCTTTGATCACCTAACGCGTGTTAGTGCTCTTGATCGCATACGTGGGCTGCCTAAGCTTAAAGGGGACAAAGAAATTGTGTGCTCTTCTTGTATACATGCTAAGATGGTTGCAGGTTCATATACTCCTCTCACAATGATCATGACAACTGAACCATGTCAACTTTTGCATCTTGACACTGTAGGACCTTCACGTGTTCAATCCTTCAGAGGTAAATGGTATGTTCTTGTTATTATTGATGATTATTCTAGATATTCTTGGGTTTACTTTATGGCGTCTAAGAACGAAGCGTTTAGTCACTTTAGGACTTTATTTCTTAGATTATCAATTGATCACCCAGGATCTTTAAAGGCAATTAGAAGTGATAACGGAACTGAATTTAAAAATCAATCTTTTGATCACTTTTGTGCTGAAAATGGAATAGATCATCAACTTTCGTCACCATATGTACCTCAACAAAACGGTGTTGTAGAAAGAAAGAACAGAACCTTAGTTGAGATGGCTAGGACTATGCTTGATGAATATCAAACTCCTAGGAAATTTTGGGCTGATGCGTTAGCAACCGCTTGTTATGTCTCAAATCGTGTTTTCTTGCGTGCTAAGCTAGGTAAAACACCATATGAGCTCCAGTTCGGATATAGGCCTAGTGTTACACACTTTCGGGTCTTTGGTTACAAATGCTTTGTTAAGAAACATGGAAATCTTGATAAATTTGAACCTAGATCTATTGATGGCATGTTTCTTGGTTTTACATCTCATACTAGAGGCTACCGTGTGCTTTTACTTGACACTAACAAAATTGTGGAGACTTGTGAAGTGTCTTTTGATGAATCTAGACCAGGTACTAGCTCAAAGATTGCAGGTCCAGATCCATATCCGCAGGGGGAGAGCATTTTCATTGAAGATGAGGAAGAATTGGAGTTGCTGCCAGAAAATTCAGCAGCTAAAGACTTTGGTTTAGCTCCGAATGTTAATTCTCAACCAGCACCGATAACCATCAATGCTGATTCAAATCATCCTCAAGCCACAAGCTCATCGATTTGTGATGAACATGAAGAAGAAGAAGCTTGTGAGACATCTGTTCCCCTACGGTTTTACAAAGATCATCCCCCACAACAGATGATTGGGAGCTTGCACGAACGAGTCACACGGTCCAGGTTTTGCGATCCAAACTCTTATGCTCATTCTGCTTTCGTTGCTTCTTTTGAACCCAAAGATATATCACACACACTCACTAATGAATCTTGGATTATTGCCATGCAAGAAGAGTTAGAAAATTTTGAAAGAAATAATGTTTGGAAACTTTTACCTCCACCTCAAGGTCACACGTTAATTGGAACTAAATGGGTATATAAAAATAAACAAAGTGAGGATGGGGTTGTGGTTAGGAATAAGTCTAGGTTGGTTGCTCAAGGTTTCACTCAAGTTGAAGGTCTAGATTTTGATGAAACTTTTGCTCCCATTGCTAGATTAGAAGCAATAAGAATTTTGTTAGCTTTTGCAGCATCTAAAGGTTTTAAGCTATATCAAATGGATGTTAAAAGTGCTTTTCTTAATGGCTACATAGATGAGGAGGTTTATGTCAAACAACCACCGGGTTTTGAAAATCCAGATTTTCCTAATCATGTTTACAAACTGTTCAAAGCCTTATACGGGCTCAAACAAGCCCCTAGAGCATGGTATGATAGGTTAAAAACATTCTTACTTGAAAAGGGGTTTACCATGGTCAAGGTTGATAAAACTCTTTTTGTGATTAAGCATGGCAATGACTCATTATTCGTTCAAGTGTATGTGGATGATATTATCTTTGGTTGTGCTTCTCATGATCTTGTGTCCAAGTTTTCAGCAATGATGAGTTCCGAATTTGAAATGAGTATGATGGGTGAACTCACTTACTTTTTGGGGCTGCAAATCAAGCAAACCAAGGAGGGTACCTTTGTGCATCAAACGAAGTATACAAAAGACCTCCTAAGGCGCTTCAACATGGACAAAAGCAAGCCTCTTCGAACACCAATGGGAACAGCAACAACACTTGAACTTGATGAAGATGGTGAATTTGTGAATCAAAAAGAATATAGAAGTATGATCGGATCACTTTTGTACCTCACGGCATCAAGACCGGACATACAATTCAGCTTATGTCTTTGTGCACAGTTTCAAGCTTGCCCACGTGTTTCACATCGTCAAGACGTCAAAAGGATTCTCAGGTACTTACATGGAACCCAAGAATTTGGCATTTTTTTCCTTCTTCCTCAACCGTTACTTTGAAAGCTTTTTCGGATGCTGATTTTGGGGGTTGTAGGATTGATAGGAAAAGTACTTCCGGTGCTTGTCATTTTCTTGGTAATTCTCTTGTTGCTTGGTCCTATAGAAAACAAAATTCAGTTGCACAATCCACAGCCGAATCTGAATATGTAGCTGTTGCTAGTGCTTGCTCACAAATTCTTTGGATTGTTCAAACACTTAAGGACTATGGGGTTGATCTAGATAATGTTCCACTATTCTGTGATAACACTAGTGCCATTTGCATTGCTAAAAACCCCGTGCAACATTCTAAAACTAAGCACATTGACATTAGGTATCACTTTCTCCGAGATAATGTTGAAAAAGGAAACATTGTGCTTCACCATGTAGATACCGAACAACAATTGGCTGACATTTTTACAAAACCTTTGAATTTCACTCGTTTTTGTTACATTCGTAGTGAAATAGGGGTTATGCATCCTCATGGCTTAAATTGAGGGGGAGTTTTGAAACTTGGGAAGTCTATGTGTGAATCTGAAATTAAAATAATATGAGCATAGTATTTCATACATATATGACTTTGTGATCCTTTTACATGCTAAAAGTTCTTACTACATTACTCGTGTTATACATTTTGTAGTTTTTGCCATGTCTAGTAATTGGAATAATTACTTACACTAAAAACTGGTCATGGTCGAACTTTCTTGCTATTTTGAACTTGTTACATGTTCACAAGTGCTTTTAATCATAAAGAATTAACCAAGTAATCAACTCACATGTTGAGTTTTTATGAACAAATATAAATTGAGAAAAGATCAAGAGAATATGCATGCATCGCACTTCTTCTTTTGAGATGGCTTATCATTGCACTTAGATATGAACTTGGAAGAAGTTGTGTATGACTAAAACCATGTCCTTAAGCTTCTGATTGTCAAATGACATAGGCTTGGCTTGGTTGGTTAGAATAAGGCAGATGCGCATATAATCTCTTGCAAATATCATATGATCTAAATTTATGCTTTAAAAAATAATAAAATGCAGCAACTAGTGTCATGCCTTCAGGTTTTGAAATAGTTAAGTTTGTGAGATCATGACTTGATTAAATTGAAAATTACATTTGATCTCTAGCATGACTTACACTACTTTATGTATTTCATTGATGTGATAATGTAAGGTACTTGATAGTATGACTTGGATGAGCTTTGTTTATATGTATATGTTATAATATGCTCATAACAACTAAAGGGGGAGAGATAATTTGTTTATATGTTCATGACTTGCTGAATACATTGTCAAAGGGGGAGAGATAAGCATGAAGAGAAAGAGAATATGTGTATAAGGAGAGATAATAAAGGGGGGAAGATAATATGGGATAATTTTTCTTCTCATTTTACTTTTGATTTACAAAGGGGGAGAAATTGCCTTCAAAACTTTTAATGAGAATAAGCAAATGTTCGGATTTTAAATGGTGTTGCCAATGCATTCATCAAGGGGGAGATTGTAAGACCTATGTGTGCTGAATATATTGGCTTGTAGTGAATACACTTGGCTTTGATGATAAAAGTTTTGAATATCACCAAAACACCTTTTTATCAAGGTTCGACTCTAGCTCTGAGCTACAGCAAGGTCTGACGGTAGGTCCGACTTGGTTTGGGTAGCTCCGGTTATGTTCGATGCTAGGTTCGACTAGCTTTGGTCAGCTCCGGTGAAGTTTTGTCTTTAGCTCCGACATGTCTTTGTTAGCTCCGGCATGTCTTTGATAGCTCCGACATGTTTTTGATAGCTCCGCCGTGTTTTTGCTAAGCTCCAAAGTTGATTTTTCTAGCTCCGGCTTTTGGGTTTACTAGTTCCGACTAGTTCTGGTTAGCTCCGGCGCTAGGTCCTGCTATTTTCGTAAGCTCCGGCGGGATCTTGGTTGTACTAGTTTTAGTAAGCTCCGGCGCTAGGTTCTACTAGCTTTTGTTAGCTCCGGTTCAAGGTCCGGGTTGCTCTGGCAAGGTCCGGAACTTGACCGTAGTGCTTCTGCTTTTCATTTGCAATGTTTCATACTTGCTTTACATTGTTGGAAAGATTGCTTAGTATTCATTTGCTAAGTTTTTGGTGCGTTTTGGTTGATATGGATGATATCATGTTACTGTGTTTTTGCAACATGCTTATGTGAGGTGCTCACATAAGGTGTTGTGTTCGGAACTAACTTGAGTCAAGTCAAGGACTTGGGATCGTATAGATTGGTTGTTTATTCATGTACAGGTGTTGCTTGAGTTCAAGACACGGCTGGTGACGGGATCCATTGGACTAGTCTCAGGGAGGAGATGAGGTTCCAACAACCAAATTCAGGAGGAATTGTGGTTGAGCTGATCAGGAGGTTGCACAACATGATTGAATCAAGAACAATGCATATGGAGGTATCGTGGACGTCATTGAAAGATTTTTGCACGTGTGCAAGGAGTGCATGGACGTGGCTACATGGTTCCGAGACGTGATGAAGAGATGTGGACGTAAAGAGTTGGTCGGAAAGGTCCAACCGACTAGGTTATGGACTCAGGCTGCGGCTGAGTCGGGTTTGACTCAAATATGGAAAGATTTGAGTTGGTTATGATAGGATTTCGTGTGGGTCACGAATTTGAGTTGTTAGGAATGTGGGATACGTTCCTAAGGTATTTGGAAGTCTTAAGATTGCTTCTATCTGCGTATAGAAGAATCTTGAGCAGTTATGGAAAGTTACGATTCGTAATCTGAGTAGGATTGGAGTCCTAGTTGATATTGGGTTGGCCTAAGGGCTGGTTATATAAGCAAGGGAGCCCAGAGCTCATGGTGCACGACTTTGGGGCTGTTCCTCTTGTGTTCTATTGAATAAAATTCGTAGTTTGAAGGAACTTTTGTGCCTTGTTCGTCCGACTTGTTCCAGACAAGTTTTACTCGTCGAGTTTCTGGACAGCACTACCTTTCGTCGGTGGTTTTATCATAACTCGAGTTTTACAGATCCAATTGACGTGATTCTTTTTGGTTTGTCTTCACAACTTGATTTTCTATCATATGTCAAAATTTAATGGTCATTGGATTTGTGGTCTATGATCTACACGAGTTTCTTTGCAGCGTTCCAGAACTGTTTTTTCTCGGGTAGGGCAGATTGACCATTGTTTGATCTTTCGATCATAGCTTGAGTTTTTCTCGACGGATTTGAGTGATTCCTTTTGTTTTGTCATCGTGACTCGATTCTCTCTGATATCCATCACTTTTTCATGGTGAAACACATTAAGATTAGTCTCACACACGATTTCTTTAAGAGATCATATTTCTGCCGAAGGGGTTGGGGTTTAATTGTTTCCGTTGCATAAGATTTTTAAATCTACCATTCACCCCCCCTCTGGTAGCTTTTCACGTGCTCTTCGATCCTACAGAGGGGAAGGCCGGCTCCGCCACCGCTGCCACCTCTGCACCGAGCCACCACCGTGTCACGACCTCCCTGAACTGCCGGTCATACCGCGTCAAGCTAATCTTCTGCAATCATCCACTTGAGCCCAATGACATCAAGTGGATCCTCTGACCGTAACTCTCATCTCTCTCCTAATCCCCTAACTCTCTTATTCTCAATGCTATGATTTGTTCGCATGTCTTTGATTGATGAATTAGTCTAAGCAATTAGATCTCCGTTCAATTATGGCTAAGCATGACTGTATAGTTCAATTATGCCTAAGTATTCCCGATTTGGAGTTCCTAGTCTAGATCCTAAGCGTGATTAGTTTTAACAATCACAACATCAGATACATTACAACAAGGACCAATGACAAGAGCACGAGCACGGTTACTAAATTAGTAGGCGAACATGTTCCTAACTTCCTTTGCATGTGAGTTTAAGAATAGATTGCTATGTGATGATTTAATTATTATTAGGAACAATAGATAATATAAACAAGTGAATGGAGGAGGACTTAGGAACGTGGAGAACCAGTTGGGACGTCCACAATTTGATGGAATCAATTTACAACTCGAACTCGAGTACAACTTAGAGTCCAGGAGCAGTGCACCTTAAAACGGATGCCCAGGATGCATACGGACTCCATTTTTAGCGTTCTACATATGCACGGAAAGAGGAGAAGACAAACATTCCAATAGCTCTAGGCCCACCTCAAAAATCTTCCGGGGTCATCAGAAATCGTTGGAACAAGTTGAGTCCAGATTTCTGTCCGGTTCTACGCGACTGTATCTGGCCTTTGGGCCCTGTATCCCGTATGAGTCCATTAGGGACGCGTCTAAGAGTATTTTGGCTGAACTCTAGCCTTTAAATACTGCAGTCACCGGCTATATTCGGTGGGTTTTTCTTAGATTAATAATTTCACCATTCTATGATTTGCAAGACTCCAACTTCGTGATTTTAGATTGCGTCTTCTACGTTCTTGCTTGTGTTCTCGGTTGTACTTGCAGGTATTAGTCTTCTTTGTGAGGTCAAGCGTGTGCAGCACAGTTGATAATCAACAGAGCAGTGGTGTAGTGATTGCAGAGATATTCAAGCCGCTCGAGTGCCGCAGATCATCATCGTCGAGTTCTCCACCTCAATTGACTTAACTTTCAAAAGATCGGGCCTAAGCTCCTTATCAATTGGTATCAGATTTCCGGGTTGCCCGTAAGGTATGTTCGTTTCTCAATAGATTAGTTTTGTTTTTCATACCTAGAGTCCATAGAAAATACACAAAAAATTATTGTTTTTGGCGCTTCCTAGCTTATAGTGCCCGCAGTTTTGTTTTTTGGTTTGCATTGTTGAGTTTGCATTCGTGTGGTCGAGTCTTGTTGCTGGTTTATAGCTTTGTGTTTTGGTTCTAGTTATCGTGTTTTGTCCTTGTTTTCTTGCTGTTCGATACCTATTCCACAATCTCTAAACAACAAAACAATCCACCACGTTCACCGGTTTGCCCTTGCTAGCCGCCTTGCGCGAACTCCCGCATCGCCGGCACTAGATTAGGTGACAAATCTTTGTGCCAATCCTCAAATCATCACACACCATTCCATCAGCCGCCATGCAAATTCCCGATCGTTTTCATATCCAATTGCGAGATCTGGTCTCAAACCAAGATGGAATCAACATCCAAAAACCGTAACTCGGACAATCCACCTTAAAACGACCATAACTTTCGCATACGAACTCGAAATCAGGCGATATTTTTTTTCAAATCAATTTATGCAAAATTTTGCATCCGATTTTTCGCCTCTTTGCCGCGTTCGGCGAAATAAGATTGTTAAAATTCCCCCCTGAAGCTAGGCTATCTGGCCTCCGAACGTATCAACAACGGATTCATTGTCGCACTTGACTCGCCAACTTGATGACCTTGCTCTTCGGATGGGTAATCTTGAGGCTCAGCTGCCTCTCGTTGGACATGAAGACAGACTTATGATGATATGGAAGATCATAACAATCAACTATGACTTCCACTTTATCGTCGAGGTATGGGAGGTAATAATCATCATAACGGTTATAGTTGTCCTCCTGATGATCCTTTTGCTAAAGTGAAATTTACAATACCATCCTTTTTTGGTGCTTATGATGCTGAGGCTTATCTTGATTGGGAGATGATAGTAGAGCAAAAATTTAATGCCAATCTTGTTTCTGAACAATATAGAGTTCGTCAAGCCACTAGTGAGTTTAAGGATTTTGCTATCATATGGGGGAATGAACTTGTTTAGACTAGAACTGATCCTCCAACATGGGATAGATAAAGTAAGCTATGCATGTTCGTTTTGTTCCTCCTTCTATTTAGCGGGACCTTCATAAAAAAATACAGCGTTTAGACGAAGGTAAGATGTCTGTAGAGGAGTACTATCAAGAGTTACAAAAGGGTATGTTGCGTTGCGAGGTTGTAGAGGACATGGATGATAAAATAGCTCGTTTTTATGGGGGATTGAGACGTGAAATTCAAAACATCGTTGATTACAAGGAATATGATACTGTTAACAGATTGTTTCAGCTTGCTATGTTGCCAGAAAAAGAATTGAAGGACCTCCAACAGCAGCAACAACACACGAGGAGCAACTTCACGCCGTGTTCGACATCTACACCACCCAAAACAGCACTATCTTCAACTTTCCGAGCAGCGACTGCACCATCCAATGGCGGCCAGCGAACTACACTTTCTGCTCCATCCAAAGTGGAGGCCCACGACAAGCTACATCGACAAAACCTCTTCCACATGTTTCTCATCGTCAAGGACTGCCGTGTACACACTACTATTAATGTAGGTAGCTGCAATAACTTGGTGAACACGAACATCATCAAGAAACATGGTTTGACAATAAGTGCACACCCTCATCCATACAACATTCAATGGTTCAACAACAGCGGTAAAGGTTCAGGTAATACAAACAGCTAGAATATATTTTTCAATTGGTTCTTATAATGATTTTGCTGATTTTCATATCGTGCCTATGGATGCTTGTTCTCTTTTGTTGGTTCATCCTTGGAAATTTGATATGGATGCTATTCATCAGGGTAGAAGTACTAAATGTACTCTCATGCATAAAGGAAAGAAAATAACTTCGCTTCCTATGACTCCTGCTGAAATTGTGCATTTTAAGAAGAGTAAAATTTGTGATGATAAAGCAACAAAACTAGAATATGAAAAACAACAAGTTATTAAGTTAAAATCACCTTCGCTGATCACAACTAAATCTGACTTGTTGATTAAATTGATGCTAAGGAGATGTCCTATGCTTTAGTATGCAAAGAAGCATTGTTTTCACTTCATGAATTGTCTATTGCTTTGCCCCTGCTGTTGCCAAACTTTTGCAGGAGTTTGCAGATGTGTTTCTCTCCGAGATACCCCCTGGTTTACTACCGATGAGGTGCATTGAACACAAGATCGACTTGATTCGAGGAGCAAGTTTGCCAAATTGTGCAGCATACAGGGCCAATCCAGAGGAAACTAAGGAAATTCAGCGTCAAGTCTAAGATCTTTTGATCCACAGGTACATTCGTGAAAGCCTTAGTCCTTGTACTCATGGTAGTTGGCGCATGTGTGTTTATTATCGAGTGCTTAATAACATCACCATTCGATATTGTTATCCTATTCCTCGCTTAGATGACATGCTTGATGAATTGAGTGGTGCTATCATTTTCACAAAAATTTACTTGCGTAGTGGTTACCACCAAATTAGAATGGCACCAGGAGATGAGTGGAAGGCATCATTTAAAACCAAATTTGGACTTCACGAGTTGTTAGTCATGCCTTTTGGTTTAACTAATGCAACTATCACTTTTATGCGATTAATGAATGAGGTTTTACGTGCTTTCATTGGAAAATTTGTGGTGGTTTACTTCGATGATATCCTCAATTATATCAAGTCATATGACAAACATCTTGATCATTTGCGTGCTGTTTTTCCTGTTTTGAGAGATGCACGCTTGTTTGGTAACCTCAAAAAGTGTGTCTTTTGCAATTGAGTCTCGTTTCTTCGCTATGTCGTTTCCTCACAAGGAATTGAGATGGATGAGTCAAAAATTGTTGCGATCACTAGCTGGCCAACTCCAATGACCGTCACACAGGTGCGTAGTTTTCTTGGTCTTGCAGGTTTTTATTATTGCTTTGTGCAGGATTTCAGTACTATTGCATCACCTCTACATGAGCTAACAAAGAAGAGAGTGCCGTTTTGATGGAGCGAACAGCAGCAACAAGCTTTTGATGCTCTCAAATTGAAGCTTACACAAGCACCATTGCTGCAACTTCCTGATTTTGACACAAACTTTGAGCTAGAATTTGATGCAACTGGCGTTGGTATTGGAGGTGTTCTCATACAAGGAGGTAAACCCGCTGCTTTCTTTAGTGAAAGACTGCATGGTCCTTCTCTGAATTATTCTACTTATCATAAGGAATTGTATGTCATAGTGCGAGTATTACAAAGTTGGTAACAATATCTTTGGTCTAAGGAGTTTGTCATACATTTCGATCATGAATCGTTGAAGTATCTTAAGTGTCAAACCAATCTGAATAAACGACCTGCTAAATGGATTGAGTTCATAGAGTCATTTCTGTACATCATTAAACATAATAAATGGAAAGAAAATGTCATTGCCGATGCATTATCTAGACGTTATACCATGATATCCCAACTTGATCATAAAATCTTTAGTTTGGAAACAATAAAAGCATTATATTCAACTGATTTGGACTTCAAAGATGCCTTTGAAAATTGTAGAGAAGTAAGAACTTGGAATAAATATGTGCTGCGAGGGAGTCTCCTCTATTGTGCTAACAAGCTATGCGTTTCAACTAGCTCCGTTTGTCTATTACTTTTGCAGGAAGCACATGGAGGAGGTTTGATGGGACATTTTAGAGTGAAGAAAACTGAGGACGTGCTGTCTACACTCTTCTTTTGGCCGAAGATGAGGTGTGATGTCGAGCGCTACGTGTCACGATGCACTACTTGCAATAAAGCTAAGTCTCACCTTAACCCATATGGTCTTTATATGCCTGTTTCTGTTCCTAGTGCACCTTGGGAGGATATTTCTATGGACTTTGTTTGGGATTGCCTAGGACTAAGAGGAGAGGGATAGTATTTTTGTGGCGTTGATCGTTTCTCCAAAATGGCACACTTTATACCTTGTCATAAGAATGATAATGCCTCACACATTGCTGATTTGTTTATGACGGAAATTGTTCGTTTACATGGTGTGCCATATACCATTATTTTTTATGGTGATGCAAAATTTTTAAGTCATTTTTAGAGAACTTTGTGGATTAAATTGGAAACC
This sequence comes from Tuctoria greenei, assembly GCA_036927565.1. NCBI lineage: Eukaryota > Viridiplantae > Streptophyta > Magnoliopsida > Poales > Poaceae > Tuctoria > Tuctoria greenei. The sequence continues at coordinate 135,505,370 of JAYESD010000010.1, read as the reverse complement.
AAGTTGTTGTTTTCAACTACATGTCACCCACAAACAGATAGGCAAACCGAGGTAGTTCATATTACTTTATCCAATATATTGCGGTCTGTCTTGAAAACAAATTTAAAGTTTTGGGAGGAGTTTTTATCACATATATATTTTGTTTATAACAGATCCGTTCACTCCACGACGAAGGTAAGTCCATTCCAGGTAGTGCATGGTTTCAATCCCCGTGCTCCTACTGATTTACTATCTTTGCCTCCTTCTGAAACTATAAATTTCGATGTTACACAATGATCTGAATTCATTCTTAAGATGCATGAAACTACAAAGAAAAATATTGAAAGGATGAATGAGAAGTATAGGATTGCAGGGAGTAAAGGTAAAAAGAAGTAAAACTTGAACTAGGTGATTTGGTGTGGTTGTGTTTGAGAAAAAATCGATTCCCTGACTTGAGAAAATCTAAACTTATGCCACGAGCTGCTGGTCCTTTTAAGATTATTGAAAAGATTACTGATAATGCATAGAAACTTGAGTTGCCTCTAGATTTCGGGGTTAGTCCCACATTTAACATTTCAGATTTGCAGCCATACTTGGGAGAGAAGATGAACTTGAGTCGAGAACGACTCCGATTCAAGAGGGGGAGGATGATGAGGACATCACAACAACAGATACAATACAACAAGGGCCAATCACAAGAGCACGAGCACAGTTACTAAATCAGTAGGTGAACTCGTTCCTCACTTCCTTTGCATGTGAGTTTGAGAATAGATTGTTATGTGATGATTTAATTGTTATTAGGAACAATGGAGAAGATAAACAATTGAAGGAAAGAGGACTTGGGAATGTGGAGAACCAGCTAGGACGTCCACGCGTTGATGGAATCAGTTTACAACTCGGACTCGAGTTCAACTTGGAGTCCAGGAGCAGTCCACCTTAAAACGGATGCCCAGGATGCATATGGACTCTATTTTTGAAATTATACATATGCACAGAAACAGAAGAACATAAAATTTCCAATGGCTCTGGTCACACCTCAAAATTCTTCTGGAGTCATCAGGAATCATCGAAACAAGTCGAGTCCAGATTTCTGTCCGGTGTTGCGCCATCGTATCGGGCCTTTGGGCCTTGTATCCCATATGAGTCCATTAAGGACACATCTAAGAGTCTTTTGGCCGAACTCTAGCCTTTAGATAGTGCAGCCGCCAGCCATATTTGATGAGTTTTGCTTAGATTAATAATTTCACCATTTTACGGTTTGCGAGACCCCAACTTCGTGATTTTATATCGTAACTACTACGTTCTTCCTTGTGTTCTCAGTTGAACTTGCAGGGATTAGCATTCTTGGCGAGCTCAAGCATGTGCAGCATGGTTGATAACCAACAGAGTAGTGGTGTAGTGATTGCAGGGGTATTCGAGCTGCTCGAGTGTTGTAGATCATCAACGTCGACTTCTCCACCTCAATCGACTTACCTTTCGAAAGATCGGGCCTAAGCTCCTTATCACAACCGCCATCCTTGCTATTTATCGACAAGCTCGACTCCTAGCCGAGTTTCCACCGCTACTGTCGAAGTGTTGCTACGACACTTCCCTCGGTACTACTAAAGCATAGTCCGTGAAGGTTTGTATTCGGTTGGGGCACGCTTAAGATTATGATCGAGATGGTGACACAGGGGATTTTTACTTGGTTCGGGCCGTCTGAGCGTAATACCCTACTCCACGAGGTGGTTGTTGATGAATTTGTGTAGTATGGGTGTGAGCTTGCCTTGGCTTGGTTGGACTTGGTTTCTATCATGCGGTGCAACCCTTTTAAATGCCAAGGGCTGGCCGTTACAGGGGTTGCCTGGCCCGACAAGTGGCCCCGGCGGTATTCAATCACCTAATACACGATCTACATGTACTAAGTATGATTAAACAACATGATAACGCGCCTTAATGGTGGCATTACCAACTAATAGTCATTTGATTGTGTGTCATTAATACAACATTAATGACACATAATTAGGTCTTGTAACGGCTGTTTTATAGCCTCTTGAATGTCCATGCCATTGAAGATCCTGTAGTCGTTGCTGGCTTATGTCCGGAGGCACAACACATGGCAGCTCTGGAGCTTCCTTCTGTGGGGAGGTAGGTCTAGAGCCACTCAACACGTGGCGGCACCGGAGCTTCCCTCTACTGGGGGTTAGGTCCAGGGTTGCTAGACACATGGCAGGACCGGAGCTTCCCTATGAAGGGAGGTAGGTCTGGTCCCGCTGGACACGTGTTATTACCGGAGCCACCCAAACGAGGGATGTGGGCCCAGTGCTATTAGACGTGTGTTGCCTTCGGGGGTCTTCAACTCAGACATAGGAACTCTTTGGCTTTTCTTGCGGTATCATGGGGTACCCGGTACGCAGGGTACCGATAGTGGCCCCTGGGCCCACCTCTGGGAGAAACCCCCTGGGTGAAGTTTTTCTACCAAAGGTGGGGCCATCTTTGATTCCTGTGCTGTGGCTTCAATGCTTTTTTACTTGGTTGTTGGGGTGATGGTATGATGTTAAGCCATTGCGACGTGGCTCCTTTTGATGCGGTGGGTGAGATCCTGGCGTGCGGATCTAACGCAATTGAAGGTCGCCGGTTTCCAACCCGAAAACTGTATCGGTTCCGAGCGCCCTGTCAGGCCGCTGCCTTAGGGATTCCATCTTCCCATCATGACAACGGTTCACCTGGTGCGACTTTTTCACTAAAGTGGACCCGAGCCTGTTTGTCATTGACTGGATAAACTTTTGAAATGAGATATTGATCCCGACGTGGTTTCCATCCAAGCGTTGCAGAGGCTTACTTAAGAAGGAAAACCTGCACGGTTTGAGGATTCTTTACGCTTCCATTCGAACTTGTGCTCATAACCTCTTCACCTTTGCTTAGCTTTTCCAACTTTCGCTCCGCTTTGCCGTGATGGAGTTGGGTCTTCCCCGCAGCAAGATCAAGAGCAACGAAGACCTATCGAGGGTTCAGACCTACATGGGATGGTCCAGCGACTCCTTCAACTCGATCCGCTTCAGCAAGCTTCCCTTCAAGAAGCAAAGCACCGGAGAGATCGTCTTCTTCTCGATGTATGCCATGGTGGGTCTAATCCCACCTTTTTCAAGCTTTCTTTTGATGTTGCTGGACTTCTACGGGCTCCAACTTTATCACCTTGGCCCTCACTCATTCTTGCTAGTGGTGACTTTCGTCCACTTCTGCTAGATGTGGGTGAGTGTGCCGCCAAGCATTGAGCTCTTCCAGACCTTCTTCATGGTTCACATGACTGGAAAGGGGACTGAGTTGATCGGCTTCTACTACTTCATGAAGCGCATGAGCTGTCCCTTCAAGTACTTGAGGACTTTCCCCTCTGGGAAGTGGGACAACTGAAAGAAGGACTGGGTGGTCATCATGGTGGATCATCACAACAGGCTGGAGTTGCCTACAAGCCTCCCCAATGTCGACACCGATGCCTGGAACATGGATCAGGAGTTGTTTGAGGCGTACAAGCCTGTCCTAACCAGGATCCAACAATGTATTGAGGGTGGAGTGACCCCTCAGATGGTCTTCGACAACTTCTTGGTCAACAGGTGGACCCCGCTAAAGACGAGGGAGTGGCCCACATGGGCTTTCAACAGCGAGATGGATCACAACCGGATCGAAGCTGGTTTCCGGACTAACTTGGATGATGAGGCTTTGAAGCTCCATCTCCAGAAGCTTCAACATGGAGCCATCTCCCAAGATGCCTTGACTTCGCCGGTAGACTTCCTCCCTCTTAACATGGTTCCTGAGTTCAGGAGGGAGCTTCGGAAGGGAATGCTAGAGCTGGACGACCTCGACTTGGTGGAGAAGCGTGGGAACGCCAGGGTTTCTATTCCTACAGCTTCGGAAAGGGTGGATCCCACTGCTCCAAGCCAGAAGGTTGATGACGTCGGCAAGGGCAAGGGTAATGGCAAGGGCAAGGAGCCGGCCGAATCTTCCAACCGGAAGAGTGTGAGACCTATGTGTGCTGAATACATTGTCTATGGTGATAAAAATGTTGAATACTACAAAAACACCTTTATCGTCAAGGTCTGACTCTAGGTCCGAGCTCCAGCAAGGTCCGATGATAGGTCCGACTAGCTTTGGTTAGCTCTGGTGCTAGGTCCGACTAGCTTTGGTTAGCTCCGGCGCTAGATCCGACTAGCTTTGGTAAGCTCCAGCGCTAGGTCCGACTAGCTTTGGTAAGCTCCGGCGCTAGGTCCTGCTAGCTTTGGTAAGCTCCGGCTCAAGGTCTGGTTAGTTTTGGCAAGGTCCGGAGCTAGACTGCAATGGTTCTGCTTTTACTTTGAAATATTTCAAACTTGTTTTACATCTATGGAAAGTTAGCTTAATATTATTTTATTAATTTTTTGGTGTGTTTTGGTGGTTATTGCTGTTATCAATTTGCTATGGTTTGCAACATGCTTATGTGAGGTGCTCACGTAAGGTGTTGTGGTTTTGGAACTAACAAGAGTCAAGTCGAGGGCTTGTGCTTGGAAGTATCGATTGTTTTTTCATGTGCAGGTGTTGCTTGAGTTCAATACATGGCTGGTGAAGGGATCCATTGAACTAGTCTTAGGGAGAAGATGAGGTTCAACAACCAAGTTTGGAAGGAATTGTGGTTGAGTTGATCGGGAGGTCATGCAACATGTTTGGATCAAGAACATTGCATATGAAGGTATCGTGGACGTCGTTGGAAGATATTTGCACGCGTGCAAGGAGTGCATGGACGTGACTACATGATTCTGAGGCGTGATAAAGAGATGTGAACGTAAAGAATTGGTCAGAAAGGTCCAACCGACTAGGTTATGGACTTAGACTGTGGCTGAGTCGTGTTTGACTCAAATATGGAATTGAGTTGGTTATGATAGGATTTCGTGTGGGTCACGAATTTGAGTTGTTTTAGGAATGTGGGATACGTTCCTAAGGTGTTTGGAAGTCTTAAGATTGTTTCTATATGTGTATAGAAGAGTCTTGAGCAGTTATGGAAAATTTTGATACGTGATTTGAGTAGGATTAGAGTCCTAGTTAAGTTTGGGTTGGCCTAACGGCTGGTTATATAAGCAAGGGAGGCCAGAGATGGTGGTAGACGACTTTTTGTCTGTTCCACTTGTATTCTATTGAATAAAATTTGTAGTTGAAAGGAACTTTTGTGCCTTGTTCGTCCAACTTGTTTCAGACATGTTTTTCTCGTCGAGTTTCTGCATAACACTACCTTGCTTCGGTGGTTTTGTCATAAATTGAGTTTTATAGATCCGATTGACCTGATTATTTTTGGGTTGTATTCAAAACTTGATTTTCTATAATATGTGAAAATTTCACAGTCATTGGATTTGTGGTTTCCGATCTACACAAGTTTGTTTGTAGTGTTCCAGAACTGTTTTCTCGGGTAGAATAGATTGACCTTTGTTTGATCTTTCCATCGTAACTTGAGTTTCTCTTGATGGATTTTAGTGATTATTGTTGTGACGATTTGTGACTTGATAATCTACAATATATAATAGTTTAGTCATAGTTGAACATGTTTAGATTAGTCGCACGCACGGTTTCTTTAACAGATCGGTTTTCTGCCAAGGGGTGTTTTGTTGCTTCCGCTGAAAAGTTTTAATCTAACATTCACCCCCTCTGGTAGCTTTACACGTGCTCTTTGATCCTACAAAGGGGAAGCTGAGACATGCTGATGGGAGCTCCCTCAGGTCGGCTCCATCTCCAGCAGTCTCTTCCCACCCCCCCCCCCCGGCCAAGCAGAGCTTCGACGACCATGCCTTCTTCGGTGCCGGAGTCCATGAGGGGCGCTAGCTCCGGCATGTCGACCCCGACTCCAGTGTCAGCTGCGGTCTCCTGGTCCAGAGGTCCTTCCCAGCTGAGGGAGGTCCCCGCTGAGGCAACTCCAGCCCCTGCGGCAAGCTCCCAACTGAAGTCCGGGGTCTCTACCTCACCAGGTCCGGTGGGCTCTGACTCCTGGCCACAGAAGAATAAGTTTCGCAGCGACTGGAGTAGAAGCTTCCCAAGGTAAGCATTGTCTTCTCAACCTGAGTTGCTATTTTTCTCTTTACCATGGTTTGAATTTTTTGATCTTTTGCTTCCAGGGTCTCGAAGAAGAACACTGAAGTTTCAGCCTCTGTTGCAGCAACGGAGGCTGTGCAAACAGAGGTTCCTGCTTTGACCCTTGCGTCTCTCCAAGTGGTGGCTTAAGACACGACAGCTCCGGTGCCAGCTCTTATGGAACTGGATCCAGTGACAACACCAGAATCTCCCGTGGTAGTGTCGGACCACGGGGGAGAGACTCGTGAAGAAGCGCCGACTGTTTCTGAGTTGGCGACTGAGGTTCCAGCACTAAAGCCGGAGACGGCAGAAGCTTGGGCACCTGAACCATAAGTAACTAAAGCTCCAGACCTGAGCTAAAAGTAGTCGAAGCTCTGGCACCCTAGCCAGAGGAAGTTGAAGCTCTGAAACCTGAGCCGGAGGTAGTTGAAGTCCCAACACCTAAGCCAGAGGTGGTGGGGGCTCCGGACTAAGCTATAGCGCCAGCCTCGGAGGTGATTACTTCGGAGGTGTCCATGTTGGAGCTGGAGCACCCAAAAGACTCGGCGGCAGGTCCTTCACACACTGAGCCAACCATTGAAGATTTGGCTATGAAACCCTACACCTCGGGTCCACAGGTCGAAGTTCCCACTACGGGACCTTCCTTAACAGTGGCAGATGCAGAAGAGCTCCCGGAGAGCGGCCCCAGCACCGAGGAGACGCAGAGGACAACACTTGTGCAATGGTACCCAATTTTTGTTTTTGAAGACCCCCTGGAGTCTGTAGAAGTGCTTCAGGCAGGCCTGGAGCCAAATCCTTTGGCGTTGTCTATAGACAATGCCTACTCCAGTCTCCGCCAGGTCTAGCTCGCCTTCGACCATGATAGCAAGGTCCTCGAAGAAGAGTGCCACACCCTAAGGTGTTGGTGCAATAGACTTCACTTTGAGACCACGCTGACATAATTAAGGCTTGCAGACCAGCGAGAGTGGATTGATAAGGAGAAAGCCTGGCTGACACGGTGGGACCACCTGTTGAATGAGCAGGAGGCTGCCATTAAGGCCCTCGACGAGAAAACTCGGGAGATTTTCGAGTATGCTTAGGAGACCAATGAGGCTGCTAATGAACGTCAGGACAACCTCAATGAGCTGAATGAAGTACTCCTCAAGCGACAGGAAGCTCTCGACTAGAGGGAGGATAAGCTCCTGGAGAAACAGGAAGATCTGCTTAAGAGAGAGGAGGAGCTCGCCTAGAGGCTATCACTGGGAGAGCAGAGTTTGGCTGTTCGTGCCAAACAGTTTGAACAACATTGCGTTCAAGAGAAAGAGAGCATTTGGCTTTTGGGACAAGAAGTCTCCAAGAGAGAGACTGATGTCTCCGCTCGGGAGGAAAGAGTGAAAGGTAGAGAGAAGGACCTGGCAGACTGTTGGAACTGCATCCACCACCGGTAGACGATGCTTGCTGAGCGAGAAAAACATGTGGTCGAAAGGATCCAGCAACATGCTAAGGAGCTTGAGTGCCGCGCCCGAGAGAGTTTGGAGCTTGCGGCCGCTAGAAAGTCGTTGGAGGAATTGAGGAGTTTGATAGCAACTGAGTCCCAACAAGTTTGGGACTTCTTGGGGCGAGGCAACAAAGCTCTGGTGCCATTTGGCTTCAGTCTAGTACGTTCGGATGACCCAGAGCCAGAGCTGCACATGGCGCTGGTGGCGTTGGGCTCTGCTGGCAACAAACTTGATGCAATGGGTGACGACATCATTGACCAACTAGAGACGGAAGGGAAGTCTCTGGCCAAGAACATCGCCAAATATGTGTGACGTGTTTCAAAAGCCAGGACCCCCAACTGTCTTTAGCTCCGGTGATCGAAGGTCCCGTTGCCGAAGAGAAAGATGCCGCTAGGGCCAGCGTGCAAGAAGGTGCCGAAAAAGTTGCCTCGTTTTTCCATAGGACCTCTGGTAGCTAGATCTTTTTTCTTCTGCATTCACTTGTAATTCCCCAACTTTGAATCAATGAAATCCAATCTTTTGAATGAATGAATTCCATTTTGTGTGTGTCTTCAATGCATTGTCCTTTATATTGTTGGCCCCTTAGTAGATGTACAAAATTTGATTGCGAACATGTACCAAAAGGATTTGACAATGTCTTGATGACTTCACTTATCGCTCGCAGCCAAAATGACATCTCCGAGTTCTAATGTTTACCTCCGACATCTCCAGGGACCCTTTGTTACATCGACGGCGGGCCCCCTGGGAGTCGCCAGAGCTAGGTAGGTCTGACGGCGCCCATTATCAATGCTTAGAAACGTCGACAGCGGGGCTCCTAGAAGTTGTCGGAGCTTGGTAGGTCCGACGGAGTCCACTATCAACGCTTCAAAATGTCGATGGCGGGTCCCCTGGAAGTTGTTGGAGCTTGGTAGATCTGACAGCGACCACTGTCAACGCTTAGAAACGTCGACGACGGGCCCCCTAGGAGTTGTTGGAGCTTGGTAGACCTGACAGCGCCCAATGTCAACACTTAGAAACATTGAAAGCGGGCCCCCTAGGGGTTGTCGGAGCTTGGTAAATCCAACACCCACTGTCAACGCTTAGAAACGTCGACAGCGGGCTCCCTGGGGGTTGTCGGAGCTTGGTAGATCCGACGACGCCCACTGTCAACGCTTAGAAACGTCGACGGCGGGCCCCCTGGGGATTGTCGGAGCTTGGTAGATCCAACGATGCCCACTATCAACACTTAGAATCGTCGATGATGGGCTCCCCGGGGTTGTTGGAGCTTGGTAGGTCTGACAGCACCCACTATCAACGCTTAGAAATGTCGACGCCAGGCCCCCTGGGGGTTGTCGAAGCTTTGTAGCTCCGACGGTGCCCACTGTCAACGAGTAGAACGTCGATGGCGGGCCCCTCGGGGTGATTTATCCACCATCTTTGTTTAGATCACCGTTATTTGTTCACGTCGATGGTTGGCCCCAAGGTTGTTTTCGGAGCTTGTTAGCTCCGATGACGCCCACTTTCAAAGTATAAAACATCGACGGTGGGCCCTTGGGTGTTGTCGGAGCTTAGAAGTTCCGGCATCGTCCACCATCGTCATGCATTTTTCATTTTTCCTGTGCTTAAAGATAAGAAAAGCAGTAAAATTCTTCCTATTGTCTATAACTTGTTCGGGGATTAATGTTCTTATTTGAACTTTAGATCCAAAGGAACTCAACTTGATAACAAGTATATTGATGCAATCTCTTTAGACCCGAATGCCTTTCGAACCCGCCCTATTGAGACCCGCCGAGATATAGGTAGAGTGGCATACTTAGGGAGCCTGACCAGTCTAAGTCGATAGCACACTCCAGACCTTTCATTGGCTTTGGTTTTCAGTCGAGTAGACCATCTAACAATGCTAAGATCCAAAAAAAGATCAACAATATAACTTGTATATCATATGAATAAGTCATACTAAATCTCAAAAAGAATTGCACAACTTTGTTATAGACAAGAAGGAAAAGATATTAAAAGAAACGAGCCTGTACAAAATTAATGCACATGGAGTCTGTTTTGACACAACAATGTCTTGCATTATAGGTCCAAATCATAGGGGAGACAAGGACACACTAAGAGTATGGAACCTGGCTAAGTGTGTTATTCATCTTGTTCTAACCCAGTGTAGGTAAGCTAGTACATGGACCAAGTTAAGTGTGCTTGAACTGTCTGGATCCTCCCGGAGGGGTCCGGATGTTCTCCTTAAGGATCCACCGAATCTTTCCATAGACTCTATAATTTACATTATGTGTAAGTACAAACTCACCTCCGTGAAACTAGCATAAAACTTAAAGAGGTGCTCGATATTCCATGGATTGGGAAGCAGAGTCCCATCCTCTGTCGCCAAGCGAACGCATCTGGGGCGGGAAACTTTGATAACTCCGAAGGGACCTTCCCGGCTTGGGAAGAGTTTGTTCATCCCTTCTTGAGTCAGAATTCTCTATAGAACAGATTGCCTTCTTTGAGCTGTCAGTTGTGCATGAACCTTTGATGATAGCGCTGGAGCGCCTGGCGGTATCGTGCATTTCGAACAGCTTCTTGGCACCTTCCCTCGTTGATGAGGTCAAGGTCTTAACACCAAAGCTTGTCCTGCACGGCTTCGTCGAAGGTCCGAACCAAGAGTGACCTGATGGTGATCTTCAAAGGAAGGACTGCTTCAGATCCGTACACCAGGAAGAAGGGTGTCTCTCTAGTTGACCAGTTAGGTGCTGTCCTGCTCGCCCACAATGCAGACGGAAGCTCCTCTATCCAGTTGGCTCCGTGTTTCTTCAGGCGCTCATATGTGCGCGTCTTAAGTCCTTTTAATATCTCTGCATTTGCTCTCTCGGCTTGGCCATTACTTGCCGGGTGAGCTACTGATGTGTAGCTGACTTGTATGCCGAGATCTTCACAATACTCTTGGAATGCTGCACTTGTGAATTGGGTTCCATTGTTAGTGATGACTTTGTTCGGAACTCCAAATCTACACACTATGGACTTCAGGAACTTGATAGCAGATTTTTTGTTTCTTGTCACAAGTGGAGTAGCTTCCGGCCGCTTAGTGAACTTGTCGATGGTGACGTACAGGAACCTGTAACCTCCGACAGCTTTTGGGAAGGGTCCCAAAATGTCCGTCCCCCACACAGTGAATGGCCATGTAGGAGGTATCATTTGTAGCAATTGAGCCGGTGTGTGAATTGTTTTTGCGTGGAACTGGCACGCTTCACACTTTTTTACCAGCTCAACTGCATCCTGGAGTACTGTAGGCCAGTAAAAGCCATGCTGGAAGGCTTTACCAACCAACGTGCGAGAAGATGCGTGGTTCCCACACTCGCCTCCATGGATTTCCGCGAGGTGCTCGTGACCTTTTCGGGCAGTGCACCACATTAGAACGCCATTGGCACCACGTCGGTAGAGATCCCCTTCTACGAGTGTGTATCTTTTAGCCAACCTGACAATTCGGTCAGTGGAAGCACTGTTTTCAGGAAGGATGTTATCTTTCAAGTAGCTGCGGATCTCCGAGATCCATGCATCAGAGCTAACTTTAGCTTCTGGATCTTGCACGCTGGGTTGCTAAGAGCTTCTTGCAGCGCCTACGATCCTTAGTAGATGCCACGGTAACAGGGCCATCGGGACTACCAGCTTTTGGGTGCTGGTCTCGCCCCCGTCACTTAGTTCGGCCGGCTGAGTGGCAGGTCCTTATAATCTCATGACAAAACCTCTGTTAGGATCATGAGCTCCGGTTGAAGCTTTCATCGAGAGTTCATCAGCTTCAGCGTTGTTGAGACGCTGGACATGGCAGAGATCTAGGACATCGAAGTCCTTCTACAGCTTCAGGACTTCAAGGAGGTAAGCAGCGAGTTGAGGGTTGTTACAACTGCATTCACCTTTGACTTTCTTGATGATGAGTTGCAAGTCACCCTTCACTAGCAATTGTTCAACACCATATGATAGCGACACCTTGAGTCTATAGATGAGAGCTTCATACTCCGCCATGTTGTTGGTTGCCTTGAAGTCAAGGTGTACCATGTACTTGACCTTCTCCCCGGTCGAAGCGAGAAGAAGGATTCCAGCTCCGGCCCCCTGCTTCTGCATGGAGTCGTCAAGGTAGAGAGTTCATTGAGGCTCGGTGAAGACCTGGACCTTGGGATCCGACTTCTGCTCACTGTGGCCCCCTGGATTTGATAAAGAAGGGGTCCATTCCACCACGAAGTCAGCCAATGCCTGACTCTTCATAGCATGTCGAGGCAAGAATTCGAGATCAAATTCTGCCAACTCCGCTGCCCACTTTGCAATATTTCCCATAGACTTGGGGTCATGCAATATAGCACGTAGTGGATAAGATGTTACCACTGATACTTCGTGGGCTTGGAAGTAGTGACAAAGTTTCCTTGAGGCAATAAGAATTGCATAGAGCAGTTTATGCACCTCAATGTACCAAGTCTTGGCATCATGTAGTACTTTGTTGATGAAGTACACTGGCCGCTAGATGGTCCAGACCTTCCCGGAAGGGCCCAGCGCGTCTCATCAACCCGGACCCTGCCATAGGGGTTTGGACCTTCTTCTTGAGCTTCTTGAACCCTCCCGGAGGGGTCCAAAACATCGTATTGATCAGCCTTGAGAACTCCCTTAGATGAGAGAGGTTGATCCTCTAGAAGCTTGCCTTCAGGATCCACACCTGGGGGCTGGGACCCATACTCCCCTTCAGATAGCTCTGGACCCTCCCAGAGGCGTCTGGACTCCTGAACTGAGGATGGCTAAGGTCTCTCCGCGACCAGGACCATGCTGACAACCTCTGTAGTTGCCGAAATGTAAAGCAAAAGAGCCTCACTAGAATCCGGAGCTACCAAGATTGATAGTGTGGTGAGGAGCTGCTTGAGCTCCTGGAACGCCTTTTCTGCTTCTTCGGACCAATGCAATGGCCCGGACTTCCTAAATAGCTTGAAGAAGGGAAGCGTCCGCTCTGCTAGTCTTGAGATGAACCGGCTGAGCGCAACTAAACATCTAGTTAGCTTCTGAACATCCTTGACGTGAGGTGGGGGCCACATCTCTTCAATAGCTTTGATCTTTGTCGGATTTGCCTCAATTGCTCAGTGAGTCACCAAGAATCTGAGGAGCTTCCCAGAACTAACCCCGAAGACACATTTGTCCGGGTTTAGCTTGGTACGCGTTACGCGCAACTTGTGGAAATGGCTTGTAGGTTGTCAAGGAGTGATTCCTTGTTCTTCACCTTCACAACAATGTCATCGAAATACACTTCCACCAAGTCCCTAATAAGCTCTCCAAATGTTTTGTGCATGGCTCGCACAAAAGTTGATGTAGCATTTTTGAGAACGAAAGGCATGGCAGTATAACAATACAACCCATCTACTATTATGATGGCAGTATGCTCTTCATCATCCCTAGACATTTGGATCTGATGATATCTAGAATATGCATCTAGGAAACACAATAGCTCACACCTGGAGGTGGAATCCACTATCTGGTCTATTCTAGGTAGTGGAAATGGGTCTTTTGGACATGCCTTATTCAAGGTCATGTAGTCGATACACATCCAAAGCTTCCCACTGTACTTTGGTACAACGACTGGGATTGTCAGCCATCATGGATGATGAACCTCCCGGATGAAACCAACTTCGAGCAGCTTCTTGATTTCTTGTCTAATAAAGTTCTGCCGCTCGACTGATTGCTTTCGGGGCTTCTGATGTACTGGCCGTGCATCAGAATATATCCTCAGGCTGTGCTCAATCACCTCCCTAGGGATCCCAGACATCTGTGACGGTTGCTATGCAAACACATTGACATTCGCCCGGAGGAAAGTGATGATCGCGAGTTCCTATTTGTTGTCCAGACCTCCCTATATATGGGTGGTCTAGGTAGCATCGGAACCGATTTGGACGACTGTGACGGGAATGTCGATGTTGCCGCTTGGTTGCACGCATGGTGCAGATGTTGAGCTTTGATGATGAGAGCTCGAAGGTTGAGCAGCTTGCTCCTTCCTGGATTCTTCCACTTGCGCTGTTGCAAGCGTGTGGAGTTCTTCCAGCGCGGTGACTCCCGCAGTGCGACCCCCTCAGATCTAGAGGATGCCTGAAGGAGTCAGCATCTTAAACATCAAATAGCCGTAATGAGCTACGTCCATGAATCTATACAGGGCTGGCCTGTCTAGGATGGCGTTGAAGGGAGGGTAGATGTGCTCGGCGTCAAAGATCAACTTCTCAGACCTATATTTGTCCCAAGTCTCGAAGGTCACCAGTAGTGTAATTGATCCGATATGAGTGATAGCTCCCGGACCTACCTTGGAGAAAGGACACGAGGGACGAAGGTCCGAGAGGCTAAGTTGGAGCTTCATGAACGCGACGTAGCTGAGGAGGTTGATCGGGTCCCCCATCTACCAAAACATGGTAGAGCTAGATGTTGTTGATGGTAGGAGAAACCATCAAGGGTAACTGACCAACTTCAGTCATGTTCTTCGGGCAATCCGAAGCATTGAAGGTGATGGCGGTGTCCATTCACTTCCGATGAGGTTCTGCCTTGGCGGTGGGAGCTAAGACAACCATCTCCTGATGCATCATCTTGAGGATACGCTGGGAGGTAATATCCCAGGACCCTCCATATATCATATGGAGAGTCTTTCAACGCTCATTTTCGGAGACGTCGGAATCATCATTGACGGTATCGTAATCGGTCTTCAGGACCTTCTTGGGGTCCTGGAAACCTAGCTCCTGATCAGCCACAACTTCATCAACCTTCTGTTTCCCTTCCTGTTGGCGGAAAGAGGCTCTTTCTTGACGCTCATTTTTGCGTTCAATGAGCCATTGGACCTCGCGACAGCCTTCAAGATTGTGGGTGTCACTTTTTTGAATCGGACACCACATCTTTTGCTCGATGCCGTCTTCAGACGAGGGTCGTGGACGTTTTTCAGGGCGTGGCCCCCGGCCACCAGGAGCTGCAGCTGCAGCGGCAATAGTAGGTGTGCCAGTCGATGACTTTTTCTTGCTGTTGGACTTCTTCTTCTTCTTTAGGCTGCCTAAGGCAGTAGCTTCAACCTTGGAGGAGGGTTTTTCCAACCTCCGGAGCTGGTTTGGAGTGCCTCTCTCGGCCCTCTGCAACCCTAGCACATTTGTCGGCTATGCTGAAGAGCCCCGTGGCACTACTGACTTCTTTTGTCGCCAGCTTCTCCAACATTTTCTTATATCTAACACCCTGTCAAAATGCGACAACGACAAAAGCAATGAAGATTGAAGAATTGTGTTCCGTACTTGAGAAAATCGCTGGATAAACGATTGCAGCGATTCTCCCATCTTATGTTGTACGACGAACAGGTCCAGCTCTGTTCCAGGTCAGGTGTAGGATCTCCTGAAGTTGGTAGTGAACTGGCAGCAGAGCTCCCCCCAACTATAGATGGAGTCAGGCGGGAGACTCATGAACCAGAACCTGGCTATCCCAATTAGAGCCACAGGGAAGTAATTGGCCATCACAGCCTCATTGCCTCCCGTCGCAAGGATGACGGTGGAGTAGATCTGGAGGAACTCAACAGGGTTGACAGTCCCGTCGTACTTCTCTGGCAGATGAGGCTGGAACTTTGATGGCCATTCAACCTTGCGAAGGTGCATAGCCAGAGCTAAACAGCTGCCCCCTACTCCCAAGGGAGAAGGGTTTTCTCGGGCAACTTGCCTCTCGCGAGCACACTCCATGAGGACGCGGCCATCCTATCGCCTATATCTGCGGTCGAGCTCTGACCAGAGATCATGCATCGAGAGCCTCGATTCCATGTGATTGCGGCGTGCCCCAAAGGGCAGCGACATCACTTGTTGAGATACATCACGTCTCCTGTGCTGTGACACTTGAGGACCAAGTCTACCAGACAAGGTCCTACGCTGAGAAGGTGCCTGCCCTGCAGGGGGGCGACCTTGGTTGCTGATGGCATCGGCTATGGCTGCAACCAGATGTTGCACATTAGTACACCGCTGTTCCATCACACCCTGAGGTGTTCCGAGCGCCGGTGGACGTTGAAGAAGAGTCCATGCTGTGTTCAGCGCATTCTTGGGGTTGTTTGTCGATGCAGTGACCGAGACGAGGACACCATCCTGCTGTCCTATGTTGATTGCTAGAGCAGGAGGTGGCGGTGCTAGAATGACTCCCGCCGGGATAACAGCGTTAGCCGGCTGCTATACGTTGGAGGGATTTCCTCCGGCAACCTACTTGGCATGGCCGTTGGACGATGCTGCAGCGGAATTCACCATCTCGAAATCTAGAGCCCCCCTACCCAGTGCGCCAAATGTCGAAGTGTTTCTACGACACGTCTCCGGGTACTACTAAAGTGTAGTCCACGAAGGTTCGTATTTGGTTGGGGCGCACGCAAGATTATGATCGAGACAGTGACACGAGTGATTTTTACATGGTTCGGGCCACCTGAGCATAATACCCTACTCCACGGGGTGGTTGTTGATGAATCTGCGTAGTATGTGTGTGAGGTTGCCTTGGCATGGTTGGAGTTGGTTTCTACCGTGCGGCGCATCCCTTTATATGCTAAGGGTTGGCCGTTACAGGGGTTGCCTGACCCGACAAGTGGCCCCGATGGTAATCAATCACCTAATACACGACCTACATGTATTAAGTATGATTAAACATCATGATAACGCACCTTAATGGTGGCATTACCAGTACTAATAGTCATCTGATCATGTGTCATTAATATAGCATTAATGACACATAATCAGGTATTGTAACGACTATTTTATAGCCTCTTGAATGTCCATGCCGTTGGAGATCCTGTAGTCGTTGCTGTTTTAAGTCCGGAGGTACAACACGTGGCAGCTCCGGAGCTTCCTTCTGTGGGGAGGTAGGTCCAGAGCCACTCGACACGTGGCGGCACCAGAGCTTCCCTCTACTAGGGGTTAGGTCCGGGGTTGCTAGACATGTGGCAGGACCAGAGCTTCCCTATGAAGGGAGGTAGGTCTGGTCCCGCTGGACACGTGTTAGTACCGAAGCCACCCAAACAAGGGATGCAGGTCCAGTGCTGTCAGACGTGTGTTGCCTTCGGGGGTCTTCAACTCGGATGTGGAAACTCTTTTGTTTTTCATGCGGTATCGTGGGGTACCCGGTACGCAGGGTACCGATAACTACGAACTGCAAAAACATTGCACCAACTTCTTCCCTACTTCCTCCTCAGTTTCCTTCTTGGTTCACTCATTGTTTGCCCTGGTATTTTGAAGTCGCGCCGGAGGTCTCTGGTGGTGTAGCCAAGCGCTGCCCTCTGCTCGACGTTGCTAGGACTAAGCAAGCCTTCTCGTGCCCACCTCAAAACAGCAAAGTGGTGCGTTATTGCTCCCTTAAGATGTCTGCAAAATTTCTCAGCTTGTCATGGACCATAGCTCTAGTAATTCCAGTTTTCTCCACAGCATGCTCATAGGAATGGACCTAGGTTTTGCTTTCAATTCCGCTTATATGTGTAAACATCCTACATTCCAGTTGGAAAATAGTTTGCAAACTTCCTTACGCACCTCCACGAACAAACCCCATCGAAAATCATGGAGAACAGACCTAGTTATTCTAGTTCTTCTCGCCGGCGGGCAAAAACCGGCTAGGTCGTCGAGGAACTCTCTGTTGCAACCATATAAATCCACTCCTTGATCCATTTTCATGCTTACCATCGTTCCAGGGTTCTTTTTCAGCAATCTGCAATGAAAATAATCCACAATCCAAGCAGGACCGAGTTCACCGGCGAGCTCTGTGCGCGGCCACCGCCGGGAGTTATGCTACAGCCGATGGTAGCCCAATTTGAACCCACCATCTTTCTCTCCATTGGTTTTTAGCCTTTGGCGGTGAGATTCAAGATGGGCAGAGCAGGGGAATGGGGCCCCGGCAAACGCGCGGCCGTGCGCCGTTGGTGCCGCCGCGCAGCACCGCCAGGCGCGACGGGGAAGAAGACCCTGGCGGGCCCCATGTGTCTGTGACTTTACCCTTTTGGCCGGATTTGCTGTGGCCCGTAGATCTATTTTGGCTGCATTATTTTTAACGGTGGCCCACGTGTTGCCGCGTGCTGAGTGGCAGAGTCAGCCATGGGCCTCAATGGCAAAGATTTAAACCTTTTCTTTTTCCTTTTGAATTTCCAGATTTTTCCCAAACTTCAAAAATCAGTTTCTCCTAGTAGAATTGGCCTAAAACTTCCAAATAAATTGTGGTAGACTCCTCTTGATCCACAATATCCATTAGTGCAATTTGTTATGCATGAAAGTCCCATAATTGTCTTAATTAATTACTTTGACCTAATTGCTTGGGAAATTAATTCCAACTGTTATGGTAATTGGAAAATTCCCAATTTTGGTAAGAATTCTCATTGAAATATACTTGGACTCCAGTAAATATTTCAAGTTCATTTGACAATATTTACTGTGTCTAATTGTGTTCCAAACCTCTATGTTCATTGAAAATTTAAAAATGAACAGAAACTGTTTCAGAAAATGTTTCAAACTTGTAAAATTCATATCTCCCTCTAGGAAGCTTAGAAAAATATGAAACTAATTTTGTTGGACTCCTGGTGACAAGCACAATCTGGAAAACTAACTGTGATGCATGTCAAAGCTCCAGTTTTTACAGGAAAATTCTTTGAAAATTATAGGTTTGTAGATTTCTCGACCACATTCAATAATTACTTTAGCTGAAATTTTGTTAGCAATTTTCTTAGGACATCTGTGGACTACTACAAAAATCCCAGCTTAATTGCACTTTGTCTTCATCAGATTATGACAGTAGTATGCTTCCTCTACATCAAAGTCATAATAAAGTTCACAATGCCATTACTTTGAGCTCAACTTTGGTAAATTCAAACCTTTCCACCAGAATTGAGACCCACATAGAGCCTTCCTATAGTCCTGTACTATCAATGTCATTGTCCAGATTTATAAAGTTTCATTGTTGCTAGACTATATTCTTATGTTTTGCATCTCATATCGAATAGTGATCAAGACGAAGGACTTGGAGAAGGGATTTCTATTGGAAGGACCAGCAGCTGATTATATTCTCATCACACTAACTTTGACTAACCATTGAGCAAGGCAAGCCCCGGTTTGCATTTAAGCGCTGTTTCAAATTTTTGCTTCCTCACTACTTATATGATTAGGAATGAAATGTGCATTATGTCTAGGATGGAATGACACTCCAGATGCATGTAAACCTTGGAGTGTATGGGTAGCATAGAATTCTGTCATAAGATTATTGCCATGCTAATGTTATAATTGTAGATGGTCCGCTAGAAGTCAAGTAGATGTCTTCTACCCTCTTGTGTATAGCAATGGGGAAAACATGGGTAGGTTTAGTGAGTATTTCACTGGAAATGAATATAAGACCAGGCATCAATCTAGGTTATAATGATTGTTGTGACTGTAGGGGTAGCACTGCCTGTGTCAGTCAGGACTGTGCCGTGTGTGGCCCCGCTGGGCAAGTTTGAGCTGTACCGAGTGCATACTGGATATATGGGACTCAGGAAACTGATGTAACTCAATGACCATGGTCTGGAAACTTCTCCGCTGTCCTTGAATGGAGATGTGAAGGCATGAAGGTGTAAATCTTCTAGCGGGCAACTTCGACGTGTTCGTGTAGAGGATCTTTTGCTCAGGATGGAGAGTTGACTCCATATTAGGGCCTCTTGTGAAAAGTGGCTGCATATGATGTAGAGTGAAGCACAACGACGTGGCTTCCTCGCGGGCATATGTGTTGTGCATCCTTGGTTGTTATTGATAAAAATCATTATCGCTCGTGGTCATGGATTGAGCATACTTGTTCACTGTATCGTGATGTAGTAAGAAAGAGTAGATGAAATCAATTGAATTATGCTCTATGTTAATCACTATTTTACTAATTGTATGTTGTAGCTATATTGCTAATGGAAATTACCTTTCATGAAGCTTTATCTTGCTGCTAAAAACTGAAAATGAAGGACATTCGTTAGACGAGTATCTTCTATGCAAATCAGCTGCCTATGTGATTAAAGTTCCTAGCATATAGAGTTGCATGTTTAGGTTAGACAGTTAAGTCTTGCTGAGCGTTATGCTCACAGTTTGTGGTTAATATATTTTGCAGGTAAATGTTGCTTATGACGGGTTCCGTAGTGCGGCATCATCTCTCTCGGGTTGTATTGCCGAACGGAAACCCTACGAGCCGCTGCTTTCTCTTCTTGATGCTAGTGTGATGTATTCCGTGCTGAATACTACCACTTGTGCAGTAGCTAGGTTGAGAAATGCAACACGTAACTTCCGCTGTTGTAAAAATACTTTTGTTGTACAAAGACAAAAGAATGTGACACTCTCATTTGTGTTATGTATATTTGATTATCTTTATGTGTGTGTTGTTTGGTGCCGCATCGCAAGGCGCCACACAATTCGATTTTTGGAATGTCAGGACCCCCGTCCTTACAGCCTGGTATCAGAGTCGTGTAGGAATAGCACGCTCAAAAAGAGCATATTTTTGAAAAAGTAGTAGTAGTCGAGTGAGGATTAGTCACTATGCCCACATAAGGTTTATTATTGTATTAGTTACTTAATGTGGCAAAGCTAACATATGTGTTATTATATTCTATAATGACGCTCTGATGTTAGGTAAGAGGTAAGGTACGCCACCGCAAGCGGATCAATTGCGGCAAGCTCCTCCGTACAAGAGGTAGTATGATGATTGCCCCCCGTGGCTTGGGATGGAAGTTAATTTGAGTGTCTGAACCTTCTCATGGCTCTGGGAACATATGAAACGCTGCTCCCTGACGTGCTTCAGGCAAAAGAGAGGATACCCCATCGTGTGGTAAAAACGCGATAGTATAAAATGCTTGCCATATGCCGCGCTTGCCATCGGCCTGCCTCAACTTTTTTGGGGTAGTAGGTGCTATCTATTGAGTTGATAAATTTCCGTCTGTGATGACCGTTCGCGCTTTACTCGGGTCTCCCGTCGTGTGGTGTTGAAACGCGACCACATTTCTCGAGACATATTCTCCTTGAGGATGGCCTTCTTGGAAACATACATGGCGTTATCTTTGGTGACATGTATATTATTGTCACTGCCAAAAATGATCGCCCGTGCGCACCGTGCTGTACGGCACTGTCGGTACCCTCGCGTACGAGCATGAAGCAGCTCCAAACTCGGCCTCCCTGCTGGGGCGGGCTCCGGACCCAGCCTCTCTAATTGGGTGAGCTCCAGAGCTACCACGTGTCCTGGGCTCCAGATCCCACGTCCCTTCTGGGCCGGGCTACGGAGCTGCCACGTGTCTTGGGCTCCAGACCAAGCCTACCTGCTTGGGCAAGCTCCAGATCTGCCACGTGTAATGGTCTCCGGACCTGACCAGCCTACCCGCTGGGGTGGGCTACTGTGATTCCATGTGTCTTGGGCTCTAGACCCAGCCTCCCTGCTGGGGCGGGCTCCAGAGCTGCCATATGTCCTAGGCTCCAGACCCAGCCACCCCGCCGAGGCGGGTTCTGGGCTGCCACATGTCCTGGGCTTCGGACCTAGCCTCCCTACAGTGGTGGGATTCGGAACTGCCACGTGTCCTGGGCTTCAGACCCATCCTCCCCACTGGGTCGGGCTCCAGAGCTACCACATGCCCTGGGCTCCAAACATAGTCTCCCCACTAAGGCGGGCTCCAGCGCCGCCACGTGTGTCATACAACTCTGGGTCCCACCTCCTTGTTAAGATGGGTTTAGACCTGCCAAGTGCCCACGACCTGTAATGGGTCGTAGGCATCAAGATTATAGGAAGTCATGGCCTGTCCAGTCACACATTTAAGACTCGTGCGTTCCCCAGGAGCACGATGCATAGCGCACGCCTCCGTGTGCCACAGTACTTGCATGGGGCGTCTGCACCTGGCAGGAACAATAGTGACTAGTCAGGCTGCCGTGATGGTGTAACAGTGTTGTGCTGTGCAGGTGACCGAGTAGACTGCGACGGGATGGGACATTCTCTACCATCATCAACAGCTATGCTTAGCCTGAGGCATTTGGAGCGTCAGGACGACACATCTTGATGCCATCATTAGTGAAATGTGCAAGTAACCATAAGTACTCTAGATTTTGTATAGGGTGCAGATCACCTAGGGGCCACCTATCGAGCTTCGGGTCTTTGTGTAACTATCTGGCCTTGAACTATAAAAGGACCGAGCAGCCACTGATAAAACACAAGGCAGAAACAATCTTAGAAATGCTCACACAAGCTCAAAAAAGCCAAGACAACAATACAACATAGTCATCCGTAGAGGTAGGGTATTACGCTCCGGCGGCCCGAACCATGTAAATCATTATGTCCATCGTGTTCGTCCCGCTCGAGCATTCTGTAGCCTTAGTCTCTCCAACAATGAACCTACGCGGGCTGTTGTTGGTATTTTTTAACATCTATAGTTCATCCTAGCAGCAAAGGCTAGTTCAGTAGAGGCACTACACTAAAGCAAGATGAGTTCTGCAAGCACACAGAAAGTACTGCTGTAGCATTTCACCCAAGAGTATTCCCTAGGGTATCATATTTATTTTATCCAGAGGAAGGGAAGTGAAGAGTGGCAAAAGAAAGGGAAGAGTAGGATGATACAATGAGACATCTAGTAGAATGGGTAAATGACATAGTGGGGTAGTCTGACACACAACTACGAAAACTACTTTAAGCGATAAAAATGTCGTAGTGAAGGTCAAGTTAAAGATGAAGCAACTCCTACTGTTCTTTAAGTATTCATATACATAGCCTATTAGCCTTCGAGACATCCAACGCTACTTAACTATCTAAACACCACACTTACATGTTAAGTAAATACCTTAAGAGCTGCAGTACAAGTACCTTCATAAGGCAATCACTAACCTTAACATCTTTGAAACAAATATTTGGACCAAGCACTAACTTACTCATATTAACATAATTGTAGGAATACCTAATTAGACTATAGTGGTGGTGTATAATGTTTTTGATAACATGATATGAGCATTATGGCTAGATCATAATAACATCTACACACCTAGCACATACATGGACTCCACAATAAAAAAGAAACGCTTTCCCAAGTATATGAATAAATAAAGACTAATAATATCATTATCATAAAGCATAAAATCACAAAATAAAGAAAAGATACATGAGCCGTATCTTTCCGAATTTGGACTTGGGACTAGAGGCTACCCTCTACAACCTAACCTCCACTAAGGAACTAAGAGAACACTAGTGTAATACACGAGAGAATGGTTGAGTGGTGTGTGGGACAAGTGAGGCCTCCCCCTATTTATACATGGAGTAGAGGCGGTTCCCGCCACCAAAAGCGCGTGAATCAGTATTCACCATCTTCAGGGCACTACAGAAGAGCACCATGTGTTAGCTGACCGAGTGTGGCGACAGGACGGAGTCGGCCGAGCTAGGGGGTCGACCGACTTGGTCCTGTCTCCCCCCCCCCCCCCCCCCCTCGGTTGTGCTTTCTCCTAGTGACTGATAAGTGGGCCCATGCTTCATCCCTGCATGAATCGACGTTGGATTCCCTCAAATATGCCTGTGAAAGGGTCCATGGATCTATGTGATGCCACATGTCACCCCGTGATTGGTTGGGATAGCGCTTTTAAGGATTGCTTCCCTCATTCTCCATTAATTCTGCATAAAAACCTCTGCATGCACTATTCCTCCAAGTACAAGTGGAATTATGTCAAATCTAAATATATGTGTGTAAGAAATATTTATTCCTTCACGTATTTGAGTTATATTGACGGTCGAAATTTGTATATAATAATTGCCAAGAAACTCCGCCAAGCTTACCCTTTGCTCGTCCCGAAGAAAAGATAAAGACTTAGGTTGTTGATCAGGAGTTGCTACAATGTCTTATTTTTCAAAAGTATCAAGTGAACAACAAAACCTTCTACCTTGCATTGAATAAATTAGCTATAGTACCTCACCTTTTTTTAGTCATTATGGGGTTATGCCTCATCCTTTTCTTGGGTGGTTGAAAGATATAACAGTAAAGTGAGCATGCATCACCTAATGATTAAGTTCCACTCAAGTTTCTGAAGAATTTTACATGGTGTTTGAATTTAAGTCCCTCAAATGATGCACTCAATCACTCCTTTGTAGGAAGTGATATTTATATCCTCACCAAGGCAATGCCTTTCTTGCCCTACTTCTAAATAAGGCTTATATGTGGAGCTTGGTAGGGATCAAGCGTAGGCATATTTGCAACACATTTATTGCTAGTCAAAAGAGTAAGCCTTAGGAGAAAACAAATCATACTTTTGATCAAGATTTGTGCAAGTGCGATGGAATATTTGTGGAGTGGAAATATGAAAATGACTCCTTTGTATGCACTCTCTTTATTTTGAGGATGAAACATGACTACTTATTCTCTTTTTTTTCTCATGCTCTTGTCCATGAGCATGCATTTTTCTTTTCTTTTTCTTGTAGCCATGTCTTCTACTCCTCTTTTATTTTCAAATATTTTGAAGAGAGTATTATGCATTGAAATCATGGAGTATCTTTTGATGGTGGAATGGTATGATGGAATTTTGCTAACTTCTAGTGTAGAAGTTTAGCATGTGCCCATGCAATCTTGATCTTTAAAAGCATGAAAAAAATTCTCACATAGGTCTATACTAGTTTGACTAGGCTCAATGTGAAGGCAAATAGCATATGCATGGGGTTTATCAATTTCAAATCATCATATGGCTTTGGTAGGAATTTTGATCAAATGAGGAACTTCAATTTTAGATTTTCTTCGAAAAATCAAGTTTCACTTTTAACTAGGATATTAGCAGCTATTATCACTATATCATATCCAACAACAACGTAGAATTGGACTAAGCTTTTGCTAACCACAAATTCCAAGTTTTAAGGCAAGATTATTCTAAGTCAATAAACGCAATACTTGGAGAATACTAAGTTGTATTCAAGGGACTAGAGAACATAAAATAGAGCAACTATTCATCATTTCAATTTATGCAAAGTAATTAAATATTCTTACCGCACATCTTTTTTTTATTAACCTAACCTATACTGCATTGTTTTTTAGATGCAAATATGGTGGAAAGAAGGAAATAAAATAATGGAATGCAAATGGGATGTGATAGAAGTTACTTAAAGTGGCGGTCCTCCCCCAAGCTTGTGCTTCTCAATCTCCGTGATAAGGGTTGAAACCTTGATGATGGAAGTAGGCCATGAGGTCGGCCTATTGTTGCTGCAATGTCGTGTTGACGTTGTTGAAGTGTGTGTCGATTTGTTGCTACCAGTGGTGATTACCTTGGATGTTGTCTTTAAGTGTGTTGAGGACATCGCCCGTCCTTACTTCAATGTATCCCATCCGTTGAGTGAGTTCTACCATTCCTTGGCCAAGGTCACGAGAACCTCGGGCCGAAAGGGAACGACGTGTACTCATCGGTGGAGGAAGCGAGCTACTAGAGCTTGAGTTGGAAACATAAGGGTCCCATGTCCCTCCGGTGGCAGTCCACTCTTGCCACGATGATCCTCCAGCCTCATACCTTTGAGGTTGGGTCTAACTAGGTGCATCACCTGTTGGATCCACTTCCTCTTGGTAATCATAGGCAGGAGTAGATCGTGGCACCATCTCCATGTGTGTTTTTTGTGAACGACTTCTTGTGACCCTGCCAGAACCATTACTCCTACAAACCTCTTTGATAGGTTGAATAGCAATCGTTAGCTATCGACACTTGTATAAATTAAAATCCGGGTTAGGTAATAAAATTTTATTCACATAGCCAGGATAGAAAAACACTAAGGATCCATCTAGATTATGTTGAAGAGTGTGTCCTTGCGCTAGATAGTCCTCATCCATTAAGTAGCGGCTTGTTGAAATATATTCAATTGAAGCATTTCTAAATCCCCTACTTTCATAGCAAAATGCGGGTAATTAAAGATGTACATTTAATTCGACCCGTCATTTTAGTGTTCTCTAACTACTGTGACATCATAGTCTTGATAGGAGCAATTTTAATCTTTCTAACCATGGCATAAAGGGTTCTAGGTTCATGTTCACACACAATCCTAACATCTCCTCTAGGAAACATAGTCATAGACACCCATCTATGCAAGAAGCATAAAGTGGGATTTTGCAAGTGGTTATTCCTAGGACTCCTACATGCTACCTCACAAGTCAATTATTGCCAAAAACTTTGTTTATTGAATTTAGGCAAAGTGTCTAAATCTATTAAACAACGTCTATGGAAGCCTAGGAGTTTATTAAATTCTTTCCATTGGATAAAGTGTTCTTTTCGGAAAAACCTAAAAGAAACACCTTCAACTCCTACTTTAAGAGTGCATAGGAATTGAATAGTGAGAAGGTGTGAACCTTCCTCATCTATTTGAGCAAAATTATCCCATCCTGTTGCATGCGAAATGGTAAAGAATTCGGAATCCATACCAATTTTGCAGAGTAGCGCCGAATAGTAGGCCTTCATGAGAGCAAACTCACGATCTCGGAGGAAGTTGTAGGATTATCGTTCAACATCGTGCCTCAAGTCAAGGTCATCGTTGTTGAGAAGGCAGAGTGGAACATCATCTTCTTCCATCGGGACGTCGTCTTGCGCACCTCTCCACCGTCGACTTGGTGTAGGCTCGAGGGAGAGGTGTGAGCATAAGTCTCTCCCATGGATTGAGCTTGATGAAGGTCCCTTCCTCTCCAAATAACTTCTTCACGCTCTTCATGGCTGCACAACTTGAGAACAGACAAAACAAACTCCAAACAGGTTACGTGAGTGAAAACCAAACGAAAACCCTGACAAAATGTTTTGTCAACTTGAGAACAACTTGAAATGCAAATGATGATGAAAGAAAATCTTTTTGGTTTGAAATTAGGAGGTGTTTGAACAAAGTGCAGAACAATTCTTGAGCAAGTGTGTGAGTGAGTTGGGGAGGTGAAGTGTGAAGCAACACACTCACCCGGGCATGTATAAATAATGTAGCACCACCTGACGGTCATAAGAGGAAATAATATAGCCGTTGGTGGAAGGAGAGCCAAAATGGCGCTCCTCCCTAGTCGGCCAAATAGGGGGCTCGACCGCACTGTAGGTGGGCCCTCTCTAATCCGTCTTCTGGCACGTGTCTCCCCAATGGCTGTATTTTGAGCTATCATGTGGATCAACTACAAAATTGCTTCGAAAAATTATTTTAATTTTTTCCACCAAATCCAATATTTTTATTTTTGATTTTCAAAAATGAAAGAGAATACATCTAAGTGGAGACTACAAATTTCCCAACCCTATAAGTAAAAGAAAACATGCTTCAGGAAAATGCAAAAGTCCAAATGGGGGAAAATTCAAATGAGGATCAAAAATGAGATAACTACCAAATTAACCTATTGGCAAGGTCCCATCCAAAATCCGATGAGATAGATTTTCCTTCATATTCATTAAAGCTTAATTTTCAGCCTCTGACCCCAAAGAAGTGGGCAAGACCGTCTCGCCTTGCCTCTTTCACCATTCGTTCCTTGGCAGTTTAGTGGACTTGGGCCATTCAGACTGCTCTGGCTTCTCCATGTTTTCAAAATGTCGGCGTGGACCAAAAGATGGAGTCTCCTCATAAATTAATTTCCTCATAAATGCAATGAGGGTGTCCACTTGAGGTGGTGTAACTTTGACCTCCTTGATGTGTTTGACATTCGAGCCATACTTGATTTTGATCATGGAGCATTGCTCCTTCCTTGGCCGAAAGTCAAACTTGTCCTCCTTACCATTGATATGGAAGAATATTTCTCCGGCTCCAACACTGATGTGAGCATCCATGGTGCTAAGGAAAGGGCACCCAAGAATGAGTAGGGTTTCCTTTTCGATCTCCATGTCGAGCACCACGAATTCCACGGGTATGAAGCAGTTCTGGATTCTCACCAGAACATCTTTGGTGATATCCGTGGGATAGCGGACCGATGAATCGGCCAACTAGAGCTTCATCAGCATTGGAGATGGTGAGGTGAATTTGAGCTTGTCGAAGACCACCTTCGGCATGACACAAACACTTGAGCCAACATCACAAAGTGCCTTGTCAAAGTGTAGTGTCCCAATCGAGCAGGATATAGTGGGGTATCCTGGGTCCTTTGGCCAGTTGCCCTCCCGTATGGAGATCATATTGATATTCTCTACGGGAGGCTTGGGTTACCCTGCATCTTGCCATTGTCTAATGGCAGGACATCAGCTACTAGTTGAGCTAATTTGGTCTCCAACATATTATTGAAGCTCAACTGGTTCTTGAAGGCAGAAGTTAAGCCTTCAATCTTTGCATTGATATTCTCCAGGGTCTTGTCATTAGCCGACAACTTCTTGGATAGGGCATCATTGATTTTGAGTTGGCTAATGGCAAGTTCCTTAAAGTTGGGCTGATTTCAATTGCCATTGTTGTTGTTGTAGCCTCCTTGAAAGAAAGGGCGTGGTCTGCCTGACCCTTTACCTCCTGGACGATAACCATTGCTGACATTCCCGTTGTTGGCTAAGTATAGAGCATCCTCATGGGTCTCAGGGCAGTCACTCCACATATGACCCGTTTTTTGACATACCTCGCACGTCATGTGAGAGTCTAAGGCCTATGTAGTGCCAAATACTTCTCCATTGGCTTGACAGTCTAGTTTCTTCATCAGGAGGTCCAATTTGGCAGCAATCTTTTCCACCTCTTTCAAGGTGTGCATGCCTCGCTGTCTGGGATTGAGACGCTCATCGCTCTAACCCATGTTGAAATCCATATTATGAATCAATTCTTTGGCTTTAGGCACCCTAAGGGAGAAGAAGGCTCCTCCAACAGCAGCATCCACATGGTCACGGGCAGACGAAGTCAGGCTGTTGTAGAAGTTTTGGTGATGAGCCAATCATCCATCCCATGGTGGGGACAGGCCATAATGTACTCCTGCATCTTTTCCGAAGCCTCGAGAATGGACTCCTTGGGCTCTTGCTGGAGGATCCTTTCCTAAGTCTTGCCCAACGGGAAGAATTTGGCGAGGAACGCCATAGAACACTTTTCCCAAGTTTTTATAGCACTTCGGTCTGTGTAGAACCATGGTTTTGCTCTCCAAAGGATGGAGAACGGAAACAATCGAAGACGAGTGACATCAGGTGTGACATCCTTGATCTTGAAAGTGCTACAAATCTCAAGGAATTGTTGCAGGTGAGCACTTGCATCCTCGTTGGCTTTCCCACAAAAGGGATTATCCTGCACCATACTGATCAGGCCAGTCTTTATTTTGAAGTTTACGTCTCTGATCCCGTGTTGACATTGGGCCCAGTAGGCACATTGTCAGCACAGTGAGACGAAAACTCACGAAGGGTCTTTTGGGCCATTGGCTTGCAGCGTGATAGTGTGGAGTTGACATGTTTCCTTGCTGTCAAAATCACTTGTGGAGGAACGACATGATGTCGAACTCTTCTCAGAAGTGATTCAATATCTTCAACGTAGTTTGTCACTAAACGAAAATCGGTCACACACTACCCTATTTTCACATCAAAGAATGTGAAAACAAATCAAGGTTATCCTACTAAAAACCTACTAGAATCTATATACCACATGATCATGCAAATCTTCTGTGCCTTCTCCGGCAACTGTGCTAGAAATGCTTGTTGGTATTTCCTAACATCTACAGTTTATCCTAGCAGGGAAGGCTAGTTCTAAAAAGGCACTAGGCCAAAGCAAGATGAGTTTCGCAAGCACACATAATGTACCGCTATATCATTTCACCCAAGATTATTCCCTAGGGTATCATATTTATTTTATCCCAAAGGAAGGCAAGTGAAGAGTGGCAAAATCATGGGAAGAGTAAGATGTTCCAGTGAGGGATCCAATAGAATGTGTAAATTATGTAGTGGGGTAGTGTAACACACTTAAGCAATCTACTCTAAGGGGTAAGAATGTCCTAGTGAAGGTCAAGTTAGAGATGAAGCTACTCCTACTGTGCTTTAAGTATACATATACATAGCCTATTAGTGTACTCATAAGTATGCTAACGATTAATACTAGGGCTTAGTGGTTCAACACATCAGGCACGAGTTTACTCCTGCCAACATCAAGACAATTCCTGCCTCGAGCTTGTGGTGTAGCTGAACGTGGGGGATTACGAAGGACAGGCAGGGCTGCCACCACCTACCACCTACCCCTACAACCTGTGGGTCTATGAGACATCCAACGCTACGTAACTATCTAAGCACCACGCTTACATGTTAAGTAAATACCTTGAGAGCTGCAGTACAAGTACCTTCCTAAGGCAAAGACTAACCTAAACATCATTGAAACCAATGTTGGGACCAAGAACTAACATACTCATATTAACATAATCATATTAATACCAAATTAGACTATAGTGGTGGTTTATGATGTTTATGATAACATGATATGCACATTATGGCTAGATTATAATAACATCTACACCTAGCACATACATGGACTCCACAATCAAACAAGAAACATTTTGCCCAAGTATATGAATAAATAAAGACTAATAATATTGTCGGTGGTTTTGATTCGGCAGATCTCCCGACACTACTAAAGTGTTAGAGGAGTATGAGGTTCGGTGTGGACGCGCGAAGATTCAAGAAGGTGAAGTGTAAATAACACAGTAGACACGAAGATTTACGTGGTTCGAGCCGCCTGAGCGTAATACCCTACTCCACGGGATGTGTTGGTGTTGTATTGGTTGTATGAACTCAAAGTGAGTTAAGGGTGTAGAGTGAGCGCCTCGCTTCTATGTGTTCCAAGAGTGTCCTATGTATCGTCGGCCTGTCCTTTTATAGTACAAGGGCAGGCCGTTACAAGTTAGCCTGGCCCGACATGTGGCCCTGGCGGTTACTGATATTGATACACATTCAACACATTTAAATGCCCTTAATGACCTTGTTATGGGCTCTGACAGCACCGTTACTGGTAATTAAGGTCGTCTGATCGTGTGTCATTAATATAGTATTAATGACACTTGATCGGGTCTTGAAGTCCTTGGTTCCCCTTTGAAGATCCGGAGCCGTTGTGGAGTCTTCCGGAGGTTAGAGGCTGAAGATCCGACGATTGGACACGTGGCAGCGACAGAGCACACTGTGGGGAACAGATAGGTCCGGTGTTATCCGACACGTGTCAGTTCCGGAGCTTCCCTCGGTCTGGGGTTAGGTCCGGGGGTGCCATTTCGGTACACAGCCCGGAGCTTCCCCCTTGTGGGCGGTAGCTCCGGTTTGATAGTACACGTGGCGACCTTGGGACTAACCATGTTGGAGAAGCGGGTCCGGTTATGTCTGACATGTGGGCCTCCGAAGGTCTTCAAATCAAGTAGATGACTTTCCCTTGAGATCTTTGCAATCCCAAGGAGTATATGGTACCCAGGGTACCGACAGTGGCCCCTGGGCCCACATCTGGGGAAGACCCCTTGGGTGAAGTCATTCCGCCGGAGGTGGGTCCATCCTTCGACTTTTGAACTGAGTCTTCAAATGTCTTCGGATGTGCCGTTAGCGATAGTTTGGAGTTAAATCCTAGCCGCGTGGCATATCCCGTGTGCGGCAAATGAGATCTTTGGCATGCGGATCTCACGCAATTGAAGGTCGCCGGTTCCCGATACGAAAATTGTATCGGTTCCGCGTGCCTTGTCAGGCCGCCGCCTTCGAGCTTCCCGCCTCATGATGACAACCGTTCGCCTGGGTAAGAATCTCGACTTGATCGTCGGGGTGGTCCCGGGCCCTCTTGTCATCGGCTGGGTGGATTTTTTTAGTAGTATCTTCGACTTCCTTGCGGTTTCCATCCAAGCGTTGCGAGGGCTTACTTAAGGAGGAAAGCGCGCACCGTCTGGAGTTCTTTACGCCTCTCATCTGATCTTGCACTCAAACTCCCAACTTGTGCTCGCTTTTCCTCTCTTGCCTTGCTGTGCTGCGATGGAGTTGGGTCTCCGCGAGAGTCGTTTGATGACCGAAGGTGACTTGAAGAAGGTCCGGGCCCTGATGGTATGGTCCTCGGACTTCTTCAACCGCCTGGTCCGCGCCGGGGGAGAGCTCCCGTTTGAGAAGGAACACACCGGCGAAATGGTGTACTTCTCTTCGTACGCCATGGTGGGGTTGATCCCACCTTTTTCCTCCTTTTTCTTGATGCTGCTAGACTTTTATGGTCTGCAGCTGTACCACCTTGGCCCCCACTCCATTCTTCTTGTGTCCGTCTTCGTCCACTTCTGTGAGATGTGGGTGGGCATCCCCCTGCATTGAACTTTTCTGGACCTTCTTCACCGTTCATACCATCGGTAGGAGTAATGAGTACCTTGGCTTCTATTACTTCGTGAAACGCAAGAAGTTCCCGTTCAAGTACCTCCGGTCGTTTCCCTCTGGAAAGTGGGATGATTGGAAGAAGGACTGGATAGTCATCCAGGCGGAGGAGCACGAGAAGCTGGAGCTGCCCGAAGGCCTCCCCAACATCGACACTGCAGTCTGGAGTGAAGCTCCGGTGCTGGCGGACGCCTTCAACCCTGCTCTGACAAGGATCCGCCAGTGCGTGGAGGGAGGATTAACCCCTCAGGCGGTGTTTTGCAACTTCCTGGTCAACAGGTGGGCACCGCTGAAGAGGAGATAAAAACTCGCTTGGGCCCTCAACAGTGTGATGGACGACGACCGGGTCGAGACCGGGCTGAAGTCAAACATGGCGGGGGCAACCTTGGAGTTTCATCTCAAGAAGTTCCAGCACGGCATCGACATCGTGGGTGACGACTTGACTCCGCCATCAGCTTTTCTCCCTCTGAACGTGGAAGTAGAGTTCAGCAGGGAGCTCCGGCGGAAGATGCCTGTGCTTGACGACCTTGTTGTCGTCGAGAGAAGATTGACCTCCAGGGTGGTGATCCCTGGGGCTTCCGAAGGTGGCTCCGACCCTACCCCGAAGCCAAGGATCGAAATTGTCGGCAAGGGAAAGGAGCCGGCGGATGAACCTTTGAGCCGGAAGAGGAAACTGCAGCATGCCGATGGAAGGTCCGTCAGGCCTGCAACCTATGCATCAGCTCCTTCTCCCCGGAGGGGGAGGTCTTCTACAACCGCGATGACTGTACCCACAACGGCGTCCTCCCGGGTGCTAGCTCCAGGCATGCGACTCCAGCACCGGGGCCGGTTGAGGCCTCTAGGTCTGGAGGTTCTTCCCGATCGAGGGGGGCCTCGACTAGGGAAATGCCCGTGGCTGCAACGAGTTCCGAGGGGCCTTCCGGAGCTTCCACGTCGGCGGCGGCTATGGTCAGCCCAGAACACCCGGGAAAGAGGTTTCCCGCAAGCTGGTGCGGAAGCCTCCCAAGGTAATTTTTAATATTTACCTCAGACAGTTGTTTTATTGTAGTAACTGTTTTTTAAGTTTCTTCATCCATCATCTGTAGTGTTCCCAAGAAGAGGAGTGAGGCTCCACCCTCAGCCACAGCAGCTAAAGCTGTGAGGGCGGAAGCTTTTGCTCCTGTTCCGGTGCCGCCCAAAGTGGTGGCTGAAGCTACGACAGCTCCGGCGCCAGCTGTCATGGATATGGACCTCGACTCATCCCCAGAGACTCCCGTGGTAGCGCCGGACCGCGGGAGAGAAGATGCGCCAGCGGCACCTGCCCCGGAGGTTGAAGCTCCGGGTCCTGGTGCAGAGATGATGGAAGCTCCGGCCGTTGAGCCGGAGGAAGCAGTGATTCCGGCCCTAGAGCCGGAAATTGTCGAAGTTCCGGCGGTTGAGCCAGAGGTAATTGAAGTCCCGGCGTGCGCACCGGATGTTGAGGAAGTCCCGGCGGTTGGGCCGGCTACCTCTGAAGCACCGGCCGCAGAGCCAGTCGTTGTTGGAGCTCCGGCTGCAGGGCCGGTTGATGTTGAAGACCTTCCGGCTCCCGAGCCGGTTGTTGCAGAGGCGTCGGCGCTCAAGCCACCAGTAGAGGAGGTGCCCAGGCCGGAGCCAGAAGCAGCCCCTGCTCCGGGAATGACGACGCTAGAGGTTCCCGCGGCTGAACCGGAGTGCCCAGAAGAGGTTGCTGGCCCCCTGCCTCAGGGGGCAAATGAAGACCTGGTGGCGGGGCCTTCGGAACCACTTTCGGAGGTCGGAACTTCATCAGCGGGACCTTCCTCGATGGCGACTGAGGCCATCCCAGAGGACAACCCTAGTGCCATAGAGGCTCAGGGGACCACTCTTGTGCAGTGGGACCCAATTTTTGTAACTGAAAACCCGCTGGAATCAGCGGAGGAGACCCCAGCAGGTCTGGAACCTATCCCGTTGTCATTGTCTATTGACAACGCCTGCTCCAGTCTGCGTCAAGTTCAGCTGGCATTCTTCCACGACAGCAAGGCTCTTGAAGAGGAGCGCCAAACCCTTAGGAGGTGGCGTAATCGGCTCTACTTCGAGACCAAGCTGGCGCAGTCAAGGCTGGCAGATGACAAAGAATGGATCAAGCAGGAGAAGGTCCGCCTGGAGTACTGGGGCAAGTTATTGGATGACAGGGAGAGCTTGACTCGCGCCCTCGACGCTCAATCCCGGGCCTTTTATGAGCAGACCAAAGCAGCTAATAGTGCGGCTGATGAACGCCAAGAAAGGCTTGAGGCCATTAACACTACTATCATCAAGCGCCGGGAGGCACTTGAGGAGAGGGAGAAAAGGCTCGAAGATGAAAAGCACAAACTCCTAGAGCTGCGGGATGACGTCTTGAGGAGGGAGGAGGAGCTCACCGAAAAGGCGGCTCTGGCTGACAAGGGCCTCGAAGAGCGCGCCAAGAAATTGGAAGAGCGTTGCGCTGAGGAGGAGGAGAAGGCCTGGGTGCGAGGGCAGGAACTCTACGAGCAAGAGTGTGCCATCGCTGCCAGGGAGAAGAAAGTAAGGGGCAGAGAGAAGGACCTGGTTGACCGCCGGAACAAGATCTACCTCCGGGAGGAGGAGCTCGGAAAACTCGAGAAGAAGGTTGCTGAAAAGATTCAGCAAAATGCCAAAGAGGTCGAGCACCTCGCTCGCGAGAATTCTGAACTGGCGGCGGCTAGAAGATCCTTGGAAGAACTGAAGGGCTTGAGGGTTGCGGACTCCCTACAGGTTTGGGAGTTCCTGGGCAAGGCCAACGACGCGCTGACACCGATGGGCTTCAGTCCCATGCATCCGGATGATCCGGAGCCAGAGCCGGACCTGGCGTTGCAAGCGCTGAGCTCGGCGGGTAGCAAACTCTCCAAGGTGGGCGACGTCATCGCAGACCAGTTGGAGGTTGAGGGGCAATCCCTGGCGAAGAACGTCGCAGAGTATGTGCTGATGTGCTACACTAGCCGGAATCCCCAAATCCCTCTGGACCCGGTGCTTGAAGGTCCCATCGAAAAAGAAGGTGAAGCCGCCCGAGCCAATGTGTCAGAGGTTGCTCAGAAGTTCGTCCAGTTCTTCCATAGGGTCTAGGACCATCTCCGTAGCTTCCACTTGTATTCTCTCTTTTTCCTCCTCAATTTTGTAATCCCTTGTCTCCAGATGAATGAAATCCCCAAATTTTTGTGAATTTCACTTTTTGTCTTCAACACTTTTGTCTTCACTTGGCCCCCTGGTAGATGTACACAATTTGATTGTGAACATGTACCAGGAGGATATTGTGTTTTGTTGAAGACTCATTTGCTTCGAACTTGTAGAGTGTAGGTCCGAAGTCTTCGATAGTGAAGGCCCCCTGAGGTTGCTGGAGCTTAGAAGCTCCGGCATTGTCTATCGTCCGAGCTTAGTAGCTCCGACAATAGTCCCTATCAACGCGTAGAGCATCGATAGTTAGTCCTCCGGGGTGTCGGAGCTTAGTAGTTCCGGCAGTGACCTTTACCAACGTGTAGTTTGTTGGTAGCAGACTCCGCTTGCGGGGTCTTCTCACCATCATTTATTTTGCGTCGACAGCTGGCCCCCCTAGCTTTACCGAAGCTTGGTTGCTCCGGTGATGCTCGTTTTTAAAGTTTAACATCGATACAAGCCACCTAGGGGGAGTCGGAGCTTAGTTAGCTCTGGCTTTTCTCCATTAACGTGGATTTTTTATTTTTCCTGCACACTGAAGCCAAGAAAAATAGTAAAATTCGTTCCTTGCCTATAACTTCGTCGCGGCTTACGATTCCCAAGAGAGTTTTAGGTCAAACGCGATTCTGAATACAACCGAATGCATAATCTTTTCTTCCAGATCCAATTGTACTTGGACCCGCCTTACTTCGGCCTGTCGGGATGTAGGTAGGATGGCGTACT
Organism: Tuctoria greenei; assembly: GCA_036927565.1. Classification (NCBI taxonomy): domain Eukaryota; kingdom Viridiplantae; phylum Streptophyta; class Magnoliopsida; order Poales; family Poaceae; genus Tuctoria; species Tuctoria greenei. Next base: position 135,469,729 of record JAYESD010000010.1, on the reverse strand, counting down.
TAGGGTGCTTGACCAGGCTAAGTCGATAGCTCACTCTGGCCCTAGGTTGGCTTGGCGGCATTCAGGCGAGTGGGCCATAAACAATATTTGAATCTAGAAGAATCCACAATACAGCTCGAATCGTATATGAACCAGTCGAACTAAAATTTCTTAAGAATTGCACGCCTTTGTTATAGACAAGAAAGAGAAAAATAAAAAAAATGTTGAGCCTGTACAAAATAAATGCACGTGGAGTCTGTTTCACATGAAGATGTCTTTCATTATAGGTCCGGGGTACAGGGGAAACAAGTACACTCCTAGGGTACGGAACCAGGCTAAGCGTGTTTCGTTTCTTGTTTGACCCAGGGTAGCTAGCCACACCTTTAGTCCTGAGACTGTGACAAGTGTTGCATGAACTTTGCGGACCTTCCGGGAAAGGTCCGGCTGTTCTCCCGGAGGAACTACCCAACTCTGTACAATGACTCTATAATATACACCTCAAGTTACTACAGACTCACCTCCGTGATGTTAAGTGTAGAACTTACGGAGGTGCTCAATGTTCCAAGGATTTGGGAGAGGTGTCCCATCCTCGGTAGCCAAGCGAACGCTTCCGGGACGGGATACTTTAATCACTCGGAAGGGTCCCTCCCAGCTGGGGGAGAGTTTGTTTAATCCTTCTCTGGATTGTATTCTCCGTAGCACCAAATCGCCTTCCTCGAGCTGTCGGTTGTGTACATGCCGCTGATGATAGCGCCGAAGGGCTTGGCGGTATCGGGCATTCCAAACAGCTGCTTGGCACCTTCCCTCCTCAAGAAGGTCTAGGTCTTCACGCCGGAGCTGGTCCTGCGTGGCTTCGTCGAAGGTCCAGACCCGGAGTGACCCCAAGGTGATTTCCGAAGGAAGGATTAATTCAGCTCCATACACCAGGAAGAAGGGTGTCTCTCCAGTTGACCGGTTTGGAGTTGTCCTGTTGGCCCATAAAGTGGGCGGAAGCTCTTCAATCCAGTTGGCTCCATGTTTTTTCAAGCGCTCATAGGTGCGCGTTTTGAGTCCTTTAAGGATTTCAGCATTTGCTCTGTCGGCTTGGCCATTACTTGCTGGGTGAGCTATGGAGGCGTAGCAAACTTGAATGCCGAGGTCTTCGCAATATCCTTGAAATGCAGAGCTTGTGAATTGAGTCCCATTATCAGTGATGATTTTGTTTGGGACTCCAAATCTGCATACAATGGACTGCAAAAAGTTGATAGCAGATTGCTTGTTGATTGTCACAACTGGAGTTGCTTCCGGGTACTTGGTGAACTTGTCAATGGCAATGTACAGAAACTTGTAACCTCCGACGGCTCTTGGGAAAGGTCCCAAGATGTCCATCCCCCACACAGCGAAGGGCCATGTAGGAGGTACCATTTGTAGGGGCTGGGCCGGTGTGTGAATTTGCTTTGCATGAAATTGACATGCTTCACATTTCTTCACCAGCTCAGTTGCATCCTGGAGTGCTGTAGGCCAGTAGAAGCCATGCCGAAAGGCTTTACCAACCAGCGTGCGAGAAGACGCGTGGTTCCCACCCTCGCCTCCATGGATTTCTGCGAGGAGCTCGCAACCTTCTTCCCTTCTTATGCACCGCATTAGGATGCCATTGGCACCGCGCCTGTAGAGATCCCCTTCTACCAACGTGTATCTTTTAGCCAATCTGACTACCCGGTCAGCGGATACATCATCGTCAGGAAGGATGTTGTCTTTCAAGTACTTCCGGATCTCCGAGATCCATGCATCGGAACTAACTTGAGCATTTAAGTCTTGCGTGCTGGGTTGCTCGGAGCGTCCGGTAGCACCTACGACCCTTGATGGCTGCCATGGTAATAGGGCCATCGGGACCGTCAACTTCGGGATGCTGGTCTCGCCCCCTTCGCTCAGTTCGGCAGGCTGAGCTGTGGGTTTTGACAACCTCCGGACAAAAGTTCTGTCAGGAGCCGGAGCTCCGGTTGACGCTTTCGTCGAGAGTTCGTCGGCTTCAGCGTTGTGGGCACGCTGGACATGGTGGAGATCTAGGACTTCGATGTCCTTCTGAAGCCTCTGGACTTCAAGGAGGTAAGCAGCTAGCTGGAGATTGTTGCAGGAGCATTCACCCTTCACTTGCTTAATGATGAGCTGTGAATCTCCCTTGACCAGCAGTTGCTTTACACCGTATGACAGTGCCACCCTTAGTCCGTAAATTAGTGCTTCATATTCCGCCATGTTGTTGGTCGCCTTGAAGTCAAGGTGTACCATGTATTTTACCTTCTCTCCGGCTGGTGCGAGGAGAAGGATTCCTGCTCCGGCCCCCTACTTTTGCATGGAGCCGTCGAAGTAGAGGGTCCAGTGAGGCTCGATGAAGACCGGAGCCTTGTGTTCTGACTTCTGCTCACTGGAGCCCCCAGGGTTTGATGGAGAGGGAGTCCATTCCGCCACGAAGTTTGCCAATGCTTGACTCTTGATTGCTTGCCTTAAAATGAATTCGAGATCGAATTCGGCCAATTCCGCTGCCCACTTTGCAATATTCCCAGTTGAGTTGGGATTATGAAAGATTGCTCGAAGTGGGTAAGAAGTCACCACTGAGATTTTGTGAGCTTGGAAGTAATGGCGAAGCTTCCTGGACGAAATAAGAACTGCATAGAGCAGCTTATGCACCTCTAGGTATCGAGTCTTGGTATCATGGAGTACTTCACTGATGAAGTAAATTGGTCGCTGAATGGTCCGAACCCTCCCGGAGGGGCCCGGAGCTTCCTCTTCACTGACCCGGATCCTCCCGGAGGGATCCGGATTTTCTTCGCGGACCTTCGGGTCCTGGCTGGAGGAACCCGGAGCTTCTTCAGAAGCGACCTGGACCCTCCCAGAGGGGTCTGGGTCTTCTGAAGTAACTTCTTGTGGATTCAAGTATGGGAGCTGGGACCCAAACTCGCTTTCAGGAACCTCCAGACCCTCTTGAAGGGGTCTGGACTCCTGAGTATGGGATGGTTCTGGTCTCTCCGCAACCAGGACCATACTGACGACTTTGTCAGTTGCTAAAATGTAAAGCAACAAAGGCTCACCTGGGTTCGGAGCTACCAGAGTTGGTAGGGTGGTGAGGAACTATTTTAGCTCCTGGAATGCCTTTTCTGCTTCTTCAGACCATTGGAATGGTCTGGACTTCCTTAATAACTTGAAGAAGGGGAGTTCCCGTTCCGCCAGTCTTGAAATGAACCGGCTGAGGGCTACTAGACATCCAGTTAGCTTTTGGACATCTTTGATGCGAGCTGGTGGCCGCATGTCTTCAATGGCTTTGATCTTCGCCGGATTAGCTTCTATGCCCCAGTGACTTACCATGAAACCAAGAAGTTTTCCGGAGCTAACCCCGAAGACACACTTGTCTGGATTTAGCTTTGTGCGGGTGACCCTCAGTGTGACGCCCGGTTCCGAAAATGAACCAAACTAAAGCATATGTGTGCCCAGGATGTTCAACACACATACACGAGTGATTCACAAATGATAAACAGATAATTACCACAGCTCAAATTATTAAATATGTACTCTTATTACATAATTCATTATATCCTCGAATACAAACTCTAATGAATATTAATGAGAGGTTCAACTAATGCAGCGGAAATAAACTAATTAAGCAACTAAGCAAAAGGGATAGCGCAGCTCCATGCAACACCACAAGCAAAGCTGACGGTAGACACGGCATAGATCTCCACATTATCGCCATTAAACTCACAATTCTGACCTGCAACTGTTGGGGGGGATTGCAAGAGTGAGTACATGTCGTACTCAGCAAGTGTGGAAAGTATGACATGTGGCTCATTCAAATGACGAATGTAATAATGGCTAAGTGCTGAAAAGTACAGTAAAATATTTGAAAAGCAATATATGTATTATGTGTATGTAAACCCATCATAAACCATGTGGCCATCATAATTCCAGCCCATAATTCACCATTACCAATAACCATAATCAATGTCATAAACCATAATTCCATCCATAACCATAACCATAATCATAATATCAACCATAACCATCACCAAACCATAACCATTATCAAACCATAACCATCCCAAATCCCAATTTCCCTCTAATCATGTAGGTCATCCAGACGCTCATAACCGGGAGCACGGCTATCATGATAGTTTTAATACTCTGCAGAGTTTGTACCACTTTACCCACGTGTTTGTGATTTTATCACCCGTCGGCGACTAAAGAACCTCCCTTATGCCAATTACACTTCCTTTGGTGTATGGCCAAGAGATCACAAAATAGCCTTTACAAAGGGATTACTAGCCTATTCAGACCCCACTGAGGTTTCACCGGTGGCGATGCTTCCAACTGAGCACATCTTCAACCAAGGGCCCCCTCTTGAGCCATTCGGATCCCAGGGTAGTCCCACCAATCATCAACAAACCCAATCCGACTACCCCTTCCCCGAGCATCCACAATGGTCCAAACAGCACTAGCAAAGCCCTAATTAATCAGCCTCGTGGTGGCACTGTAGTCCTGGCTTATTCTCGCATGAACCGGTCCTTAGATCTAAAGCAAGCAAACCACCATAACATCCAACCCATCCACATACCAGGCTTGCTTAGATCACCCATCGTATTGACCAGTTCACATTAACCATAGTATCATTGATGCATAATTAAATGTGTAGTGTTGTTTGCCATCCCAATTAATTAAGCGAAGCGAAAAGGTAAAAACCCTTCCCGACTCTCTACCATAAATTTCCAGGTGACAAGGGTGGTTTAACAATTCTAGTAAACTTCCTACCATAGGATTCCCATCAATTTGACAAAAGCATGCAAGTTCGCAAACAAAACATTTATTTTAAAATAGGATCAATATGCTTCAAGGACACTTGCCTTGCTCCGGCGGATAGGGTTGCTCAAGCGCTTCGAAATCTTGATTCTGAAAATCCTCGTACACGATCTCTTGAGCACTTCCCTCGTAGGTGCGATGGCTTCGATGATCGCGGGATGGAGACAATGCGTAGACGAAGTAGATGTGTTCTCCGGCGGCACGACGACGGCGGCGCGATGTCGACGACGATCTCCGACGAACGGTGGCACCCTCCTCTTTTTCTTCCTCTTCTTCCCCTTCTTTTCCTCCTTTTTCTTCCCTAGGTGCAGCTCTCTGCTCTCTGGTGTTTTTTTCCCGGTGGCGTTTCCCTATGGCGGCGGCTGGGAAAAACCCTACGAGGTTACCGTCGTATTTATAGGTGGTGGTACCGGGATTCGCAGAGTCCGGCTCGGTTCGGAGACGGGGCGAGGCGCGTACGCGGGGCCGGTCGCGGGAGGGCGGGGTAGAGATCGTGCGCGGGACGCGCGGGAGCGCGTTCGGCCGAGCGGCTCGGTCGGCGCGGAACTCGAGGGTGGGCACGAGGCCACGCGGGAGCGGGAGGCTGGCGGCAGGCGGTTGGCGCAGGGCGTGGGAGGGCGCTCGGGCGGGCTGCTGTGCGGGTGAGGCCCAGGCGCACTGCGCGAGCGCGTGGGGGTGGGGCCCGGCGGGAGCGACGCGTGGGCGCGGGAGGCAGCTGCGGTCGGGTGGCAGGCGGCGGGGGACAGGGGAGTCGGGGCGGGCGGCCGAGCCGGCGCGTCCGGCGGAGGTGGGGCCGGGGCGCGTACGGCGCTGAGCCCCGGGCGGCGGGGCGTTTCGGCGTGCGTGGCCGGCTGGGCCGGTACAGCCTGGCCGGCGGATAGATTTTTTTTTTCAGTATACTACTATTTTTTTATACTATTTATTTATTTTATTTTTCTTATTCATTTTATTTATTATTTATTATTTTTTTATATATTTATTATTATATATAATTTGTTTATATATATTTCTTTTTATATATTATTATTGTTATCTTTTATATATTTTTTTTATTATAATTTTTATACTTATTCCCTATTACAAGTTTTAGGCTATAATTATTATTTCTATTTCTTATTTTGCTACATACATTTGTATATATATGCTCCATCTTTTATGTTTTATTATTTTTCTTTTATCCTACTAATGTTTAATGCATGATCATGTATGCAATGCAGGATGCGAAAATTTAGGGTGTTACATTGGATGACAGGGAGAGCTTGACTCGCGTCCTCGACGCTCAATCCCGGGCCATTTATGAGCAGACCAAAGCAACTAATAGTGCGGCTGACGAACGCCAAGAAAGGCTTGAGGCCATTTACACTACTCTCATCAAGCGTCGGGAGGCACTTGAGGAGAGGGAGAAAAGGCTCGAAGATGAAGAGCAGAAACTCCTAGAGCTGCGGGATGACGTCTTGAGGAGGGAGGAGGAGCTCACCGAAAAGGTGGCTCTGGCTGACAAGGGCCTCGAAGAGCGCGCCAAGAAATTGGAAGAGCGCTACGCTGGGGAGGAGTAGAAGGCCTGGGTGCGGGGGCAGGAACTCTACGAGCAAGAGTGTGCCATCGCTGCAAGGGAGAAGAAAGTAAGGGGCAGGGAGAAGAACCTGGTTGACCGTCGGAACAAGATCTACCTCCAGGAGGAGGAGCTCGGAAAACTCGAGAAGCAGGTTGCTGAAAAGATTCAGCAAAATGCCAAAAAAGTCGAGTGCCTCGCTCGCGAGAATTCTGAACTGGCGGCGGCCAGAAGATCCTTGGAGGAACTGAAGGGCTTGAGTGCTGCGGACTCCCTACATGTTTGGGAGTTCCTGGGCAAGGCCAACGACGCGCTGACACCGATGGGCTTCAGTCCCGTGTGTCCAGATGATCCGGAGCCGGAGCCGGACCTGGCATTGCAAGCGCTGAGCTCGGCGGGTAGCAAACTCTCCAAGGTGGGCGACGTCATCGCGGACCAGTTGGAGGTTGAGGGGCAATCCCTAGCGAAGAACATCGCAGAGTATGTGCTGACGTGCTACACCAGCCGGAATCCCCAATTCCCTCTGGACCTGGTGCTTGAAGGTCCCGTCGAAGGAGAAGGTGAAGCTGCCCGAGCCAATGTGTCAGAGGTTGCTCAGAAGGTCGCCTAGTTCTTCCATAGGGTCTAGGACCATCTCCGTAGCTCCCACTTGTATTCTCTCTTTTTCTTCCTCAATTTTGTAATCCCTTGTCTCCAGATGAATGAAATCCCCAAATTTTTGTGAATTTCACTTTTTGTTTTCAACACTTTTGTCTTCACTTGGCCCCCTGGTAGATGTACACAATTTGATTGTGAACATGTACCAAGAGGATATTGCGTTTTGTTGAAGACTCATTTGCTTCAAACTTGTAGAGTGTAGGTCCAAAGTCTTCGATAGTGAAGGCCCCCTGAGGTTGCTGGAGCTTAGAAGCTCCAGCATTGTCTATCGTCCGAGCTTAGTAGCTCCGGCAATAGTCCCTATCAACGCGTAGAGCATCGATAGTTAGTCCTCCGGGGTGTCGGAGCTTAGTAGTTCCGGCAGTGACCTTTACCAACATGTAGTTTTTTGGTAGCAGACTCCGCTTGCGGGGTCTTCTCACCATCATTTATTTTGTGTCGACGGCTGGCCCCTCTAGCTTTACCGGAGCTTGGTTGCTCCGGTGATGCTCGTTTTCAATGTTTAACATCGATTACAAGCCACCTAGGGGGAGTCAGAACTTAGTTAGCTCCGACTTTTCTCCATTAACATGGATTTTTTATTTTTCCTGCACACTGAAGCCAAGAAAAATAGTAAAATTCGTTCCTTGCCTATAACTTCGTCGCGGCTTACGATTCCCAAGAGAGTTTTAGGTCAAACGCGATTCTGAATACAACCGAATGCGTTGTCTTTTCTTCCAAATCCAATTGTACTTGGACCCACCTTACTTCGGCCTGCCGGGGTGTAGGTAGAGTGGCGTACTTAGGGTGCTTGACCAGGCTAAGCCAATAGCACACTCCGGCCCTAGATTGGCTTGGCGGCATTCAGGTGAGTGAGCCATGAACAATATTTGAATCCAAAAGAATTGAAAATACAGCTCGAATCGTATATGAACCGGTCGAACTAAAATTTCTTAAGAATTGCACGTCTTTGTTATAGACAAGAAAGAGAAAAATAAAAAATGTTGAGCCTGTACAAAATAAATGCACGTGAGTTTGTTTCACATGAAGATGTGTTTCATTATAGGTCCGGGGTACAGGGGAAACAAGTACACTCTTAGGGTACGGAACCAGGCTAAGCGTGTTTCATTTCTCGTTTGACACAGGGTAGCTAGCCACACTTTTAGTCCTCAGACCGTGACAAGTGTTGCATGAACTTTGCGGACCTTCTGGGAAAGGTCCGGCTGTTCTCCCGGAGGAACTACCCGACTCTGTACAATGACTCTATAACATACACCTCAAGTTACTACAGACTCACCTCCATGATGTTAAGTGTAGAACTTACGGAGGTGCTCAATGTTCCAAGGATTTGGGAGAGGTGTCCCATCCTCAGTAGCCAAGCGAACGCTTCCGGGACGGGATACTTTAATCACTCAGAAGGGTCCCTCCCAGCTGGGGGAGAGTTTGTTTAACCCTTCTCTGGATTGTATTCTCCGTAGCACCAGATCGCCTTCCTCGAGCTGTCGGTTGTGTACATGCCACTAATGATAGCGCCGAAGGGCTTGGCGGTATCGGGCATTCCGAACAGCTGCTTGGCACCTTCCCTCCTCATGGAGGTCTAGGTCTTCACGCCGGAGCTGGTCCTGCGTGGCTTCGTCGAAGGTCCGGATCCGGAGTGACCCCAAGGTGATTTCCGGAGGAAGGATTGCTTCAGCTCCATACACCAGGAAGAAGGGTGTCTCTCCAGTTGACCGGTTTGGAGTTGTCCTGCTGGCCCATAAAGTGGGCGGAAGCTCTTCAATCCAGTTGGCTCCATGTTTTTTCAAGTGCTCATAGGTGCGCGTTTTGAGTCCTTTAAGGATTTCAGCATTTGCTCTCTCGGTTTGGCCATTGCTTGCTGGGTGAGCTACGGAGGCGTAGCAAACTTGAATGCTGAGGTCTTCGCAATATCCTTGAAATGCAGAGCTTGTGAATTGGGTCCCATTATCAGTGATGATTTTGTTTGGGACTCCAAATCTGCATGCAATGGACTGCAAAAAGTTGATAGCAGATTGCTTGTTGATTGTCACAAATGGAGTTGCTTCCGGCAACTTGGTGAACTTGTCAATGGCAACGTATAGGAACTTGTAACCTCCGACGGCTCTTGGGAAAGGTCCCAAGATGTCCATCCCCCACACAGCGAAGGGCCATGTAGGAGGTATCATTTGTAGGGGCTGAGCCGGTGTGTGAATTTGCTTTGCATGAAATTGACATGCTTCGCATTTCTTCACCAGCTCAGTTGCATCCTGGAGTGTTGTAGGCCAGTAGAAGCCATGCCGAAAGGCTTTACCAACCAGCGTGCGAGAAGACGCGTGGTTCCCACACTCGCCTCCATGGATTTCTACGAGGAGCTCGCAGCCTTCTTCCCTTGTGATGCACCGCATTAGGATGCCATTGGCACCGCGCCGGTAGAGATCCCCTTCTACCAACGTGTATCTTTTAGCCAATCTGACTACCCAGTCAGCGGATACATTATCGTCAGGAAGGATGTTGTCTTTCAAGTAGTTCCGGATCTCCGAGATCCATGCATCGGAACTAACTTGAGAATTTGAGTCTTGCGTGCTGGGTTGCTCGGAGCTTCTGGCAGCACCTACGACCCTTGATGGCTGCCATGGTAACAGGGCCATCGGGACCGTCAGCTTCGGGATGCTGATCTCGCCCCCTTCGCTCAGTTCGGCAGGCTGAGCTATGGGTTTTGACAACCTCCGGACAAAAGTTCTGTCAGGAGCCGGAGCTCTGGTTGACGCTTTCATCGAGAGTTCGTCGGCTTCAGCGTTGTGGGCACGTTGGACATGGTGGAGATCTAGGACTTCGAAGTCCTTCTGAAGCCTCTGGACTTAAAGGAGGTAAGCAGCTAGCTGGAGATTGCTGCAGGAGCATTCACCCTTCACTTGCTTAATGATGAGCTATGAATCTCCCTTGACCAGCAGTTGCTTGACACCGTATGACAGTGCCACCCTTAGTCCGTAAATGAGTGCTTCATATTCCGCCATGTTGTTGGTCGCCTTAAAGTCAAGGTGTACCATGTATTTTACCTTCTCTCCGGTTGGTGCGAGGAGAAGGATTCCAGCTCCGGCCCCCTGCTTTTGCATGGAGCCATGGAAGTAGAGGGTCCAGTGAGGCTCGGTGAAGACCGGAGCCTTGTGTTCTGGCTTCTGCTCGCTGGAGCCCCCAGGGTTTGATGGAGAGGGAGTCCATTCCGCCATGAAGTCTGCCAATGCTTGAATCTTGATTCCTTGCCTTGAAATGAATTTGAGATCGAATTCGGCCAATTCCGCTGCCCACTTTGCAATATTCCCAGTTGAGTTGGGATTATGCAAGATTGCTCAAAGTGGGTAAGAAGTCACCACTGAGATCTTGTGAGCTTGGAAATAATGGCGAAGCTTCCTGGAGGCAATAAGAACTGCATAGAGCAACTTATGCACCTCTAGGAATCGAGTCTTGGCATCATGTAGTACTTCACTAATGAAGTACACTGGGCGCTGAATGGTCCGGACCCTCCCGGAGGGGCCCGGAGCTTCCTCTTCACTGACCCGGATCCTCCTGGAGGGATCCGGATTTTCTTCGGGGACCTCCAGGTCCTGGCTGGAGGAACCCGGAGCTTCTTCAGAAGCGACCTGGACCCTCCCAGAGGGGTCTGGGTCTTCTGAAGTAACTTCTTGTGGATTCAAGTCTGGGAGCTGGGACCCAGACTCGCTTTCAGAAACCTCCAGACCCTCCTGAAGGGGTCTGGACTCTTGAGTATGGGATGGTTCTGGTCTCTCTGCAACCAGGACTATACTGACGACTTTGTCAGTGGCTGAAATGTAAAGCAACAAAGGCTCACCAGGGTTCGGAGCTACTAGAGTTGGTAGGGTGGTGAGGAACTGTTTTAGCTCCTGGAACGCCTTTTCTGCTTCTTCAGACCATTGGAATGGTCCGGACTTCCTTAATAACTTGAAGAAGGGGAGTGCCCGTTCCGCCAGTCTTGAAATGAACCAGTTGAGGGCTGCTAGACATCCAGTTAGCTTTTAGACATCTTTGATGCGAGCTGGTGGCCGCATGTCTTCAATGGCCTTGATCTTCGTCGGATTAGCTTCTATGCCCCGGTGACTTACCAGGAAACCAAGAAGTTTTCCGGAGCTAACCCCGAAGACACACTTGTCTGGGTTGAGCTTTGTGCGGGTGACCCGCAGCTTATTGAAGGCAGCCTGCAAGGTGTCAAGGAGTGACTCCTTGTTGTTGACCTTGATCACGATGTCATCGACGTACACTTCCACTATGTCTCTAATGAGTTCTTCAAAGGTTTTGTACATAGCTCGTACAAAGGTTGAAGCTGCATTCTTGAGACCAAATGGCATGGCTGTATAACAGTACAATCCATCTACTGTGATAAAAGAGGTATGCTCTTCATCTTCCTTAGACATTCTGATTTGATGATACCCAGAATATGCGTCTAGGAAACACAGTAATTCACACCCGGAGGTGGAATCCACTATCTGATCTATTCTAGGTAATGGGAATGGACCTTTTGGACATGCCTTATTTAGTGTTGTGTAGTCGATACACGTCCGAAGCTTCCCGCCGGCCTTGGGCACAACGACTGGGTTTGCCAGCCATTTTGGATGGAAGACTTCTCGGATGAATCCAGCTTCGAGCAACTTCTTCACTTCTTGTCGAATGAAGTTCTGTCGCTCTACAGATTGCTTCCGAGGCTTCTGATGCACAGGCCGGGCGTCGGGGTAGATCTTCAGATTGTGCTCAATCACTTCCCTGGGGATCCCAGGCATTTGTGACGGTTGCCAGGCAAACACGTCGACATTAGCCCGGAGGAAAGCGATGAGCGCGAGTTCCTATTTGTCGTTCAATCCCCCCGATATACGGGTGGTCTGAGCAGCATCGGAACCGATTTGGATGACTTTGATGGGAATGTCGGTGTCGCCGCTTGGCTGCACATGAGGTGCAGAAGTCGAGCCTCGCTGACGAATGCTCGGGGGTTTTGGAGCTTGCTCCTGCCTAGAGTCCTCCTCTTGCACCGTAGTAAGCGCATGGAGTTCTTCCAGAGCAGTTACTCCGGCAGTACGATCTCCGCGGATCTGGAAAACGCCTACTGGTGTTGGCATCTTTAACTCCAGGTAACCATAATGAGCAGCTGCCATGAATTTGTACAAGGCAGGCCTACCCAAGATGGCATTGAAGGGTAAGTTGATCTGAGCAACGTCAAAGACCAACTTCTCGGTGCGATACTTCTCCCGGGTCCCGAAGGTAATGGGGAGGGTAATAGCTCCGAGTGGGGTAATGGCTCCCGGACCTACTCCAGAGAAAGGCCGGGAGGGGTGGAGATCCGAAGGTTGGAGCTGAAGCTTGGTAAAAGCTTCGAAGCTTATGAGGTTGAGCCCCGAACCTCCGTCTACCATGACATGGTGGAGCTGGATGTTATTGATGGTAGGAGATACCATCAAAGGTAGCTGACCTGCTCCAACCATGCTTCGAGGGCAGTCCGAAGCATCAAAAGTGATGGCTGTGTCCATCCACTTCCGATGAGGCTCCGCCCTGGCTGTAGGAGCTACAGCAGCCATGTCCCGACGCATAGTCTTGATGACGCGGTGGGAGGTGATGTCCCATGATCCACCAAAAATGGTGTTCATGGTCTTCCGACGCTCATTGTCAGAGACGTCGGAATCGTCGTCGACGGAGGAGTAGACAGCCTTCAGGACCTTTTTGGGATCCTAAAAACCTAACTCCTCTTCAGCCGGAGCTTCGTCAGCTTTTTGTTTTCCTTCCCTCTGTTGGAAAGGAGCTTCTTCCCGGTGCTTGTTGTAGCGCTCGGCAAGGTTTTGGACCTCCCGGCAGTCTTCCAAACTGTGGCTGTCCGTTTTGTGAATTGGACACCACACCTTGGGTTTGCTACCATTTTCAAAAGACAGTCAAGGTCGCTTCTCGGGGCGTGGCCCCCGGCCACCTGGAGTTGCAGCAGCTGCAGCATTGGATGCACCAGCCGACAGCTTCTTCTTACTGTTGGTCTTTTTCTTCTTCTTGCCACTCCTGGAGGTAGCGGCTTCTCCTTTGGAGGATTTCTTGTGATCCTCCGGAGTTGGTTTGGAGTGCATTTCACGGCCCTCCGCAGCTCTGGCACATTTGTCAGCCAAGCTGAAGAGTTCCGTGACACTGGTAATCTCCTTGATCGCCAGTTTCTCCAGCATCTTCTTATCCCGCACTCCCTGTCTAAATCCCACGATGACAGAGGCGCTAGAGATAGAAGGGATAGTGTTTCGTACCTGAGAGAATCTCTGGATGAATGATCGCAGGGATTCTCCTCCTTTTTGCACAACTGCAAAAAGGTCCAGTTTGGTGCCTGGTCAGGTGTAAGAACTCCCGAAGTTGGCGGTGAACTGCCGGCACAACTCCTCCCAACTGCTGATGGAGTTGGGTGGAAGGCTCATAAACCAGGACCTGGCGATCCCAGTTAAAGCCACTGGGAAATAATTGGCCATTACGGCCTCATTTCCTCCAGCTGCCAAGATAGCAGTGGAGTAAATCTGAAGAAATTCGACAGGATTAACGGTCCCGTCGAACTTCTCCGGCGGGTGAGGCCGGAACTTCTGTGGCCACCTGACCATACGCAGATGCATGGCCAGGGCTGAACAACCTCCTCCTACTCCTTCAGGAGCAGGAATGTCTTGAGCTTCTCATCTTTCATGAGAACGCTCAATATGGACTCGGTCGTCTTGTTGGCGATATCGGCGATCAAGCTCTGCCCGGAGGTCATGAGTTGAAAGCCTCGATACCGTGTGAGTGCGTCGTGCCCCGGAGGGCAACGACGTCACCTGCTGTGATGCAGCACGTCTCCTGTTGTTGGAAACGTGTGGACCAAGTCTGCCAGACAAGGTCCGTCGCTATGACGGGGCCCGTCCTGAAGGAGGAGGACCCTGGTTGCTGATGCGGTCAGCTGCTGCTGCAACCAAGTGTTCCACATCAGCAATCCACTGCTCCATTGCATCCCGGGATGCGTCCGGAGGTGGTGGGTGCTGAAGAAGAGCACATGCTGCATGAAGCGCGTGTTCCGGGTTGTCAAGATTCGCCGACGCAGTGATTGACGCCGGTGCACCATCGCGTTGTCCAGCTTGATTTGCTGGTGGAGGCGGCGGTGGTGCAAGTGTGACTCCTGCTGGAACCGTGGTTCCTGCTGGTGGCTGCATATTGGAGGGATTACCCCTAACAGCTTGAACAGCGGGATGACCATTGGATGATCCAGTGGCTGAGTTCACCATTCTTGAAATCTCGGGCGCCCCTTCCTGGCGCGCCAACTGTCAGTGGTTTTGATCCGGCAGATCTCCCGACACTACTAAAGTGTTAGAGGAGCTTGAGGTTCGGTGTGGGCGCGCGGAGATTCAAGAAGGTGAAGTGTAAATGACACAGTAGACACGAAGATTTACGTGGTTCGGGCCGCCTGGAGCTGCAGCAGCTGCAGCATTGGATGCACCGGCCGACGGCTTCTTCTTGTCGTTGGTCTTTTTCTTCTTCTTGCCACTCCTGGAGGTAGCGGCTTCTCCTTTGGAGGATTTCTTGTGATCCTACGGAGTTGGTTTGGAGTGCATTTCACGGCCCTCCGCAGCTCTGGCACATTTGTCAGCCAAGCTGAAGAGTTCCGTGACACTGGTAATCTCCTTGATCGCCAGTTTATCCAGCATCTTCTTATCCTGCACTCCCTGTCTAAATGCCATGATGAAAGAGGCGCTACAGATAGTAGGGATAGTGTTTCGTACCTGAGAGAATCTCTGGATGAATGATCGCAGGGATTCTCCTCCTTTTTGCACAACTGCAAAAAGGTCTAGTTCGGTGCCTGGTCGGGTGTAAGAACTCCCGAAGTTGGCGGTGAACTGTCAGCACAACTCCTCCCAACTGCTGATGGAGTTGGGTGGAAGGCTCATAAACCAGGACCTAGTGGTCCCAGTTAAAGCCACTAGGAAATAATTGGCCATTACGGCCTCATTTCCTCCAGCTGCCAAGATAGCAGTGGAGTAAACTGAAGAAATTTGACAGGATTAACGGTCCCGTCGAACTTCTCCGGCAGGTGAGGCCGGAACTTCTGTGGCCACCTGACCATACGCAGATGCATGGCCAGGGCTGAACAGCCTCCTCCTACTCCTTCAGGAGCAGGAATGTCTTGAGCTTCTCGTCTTTCACGAGCACGCTCAATATGGACTCGGTCGTCTTGTTGGTGATATCGGCGATCAAGCTCAAACTGTCGGTGGTTTTGATCCGGCAGATCTCCCGACACTACTAAAGTGTTAGAGGAGTTTGAGGTTCGGTGTGGGCGCGCAGAGATTCAAGAAGGTGAAGTGTAAATGACATAGTAGACACAAAAATTTACGTGGTTCGGGCCGCCTGAGCGTAATACCCTACTCCACGGGATGTGTTGATGTTGTATTGGTTGTATGAGCTCAAAGTGAGTTCAGGGTGTAGAGTGAGCGCGTCGCCTCTATGTGTTCCGAGTGTCCTATGTATCGTCGGCCTGTCCTTTTATAGTACAAGGGCAGGCCATTACAATTTAGCCTGGCCCGACATGTGGCCCTGGCGATTACTGATATTGATACACATTCAACACATTTAATTGCCCTTAATGACCGAGTTATGGGCTTTGACAGCACCGTTACTGGTAATTAAGGTCGTCCGATCGTGTGTCATTAATATAGTATTAATGACACTTGATCGGGTCTTGAAGTCCTTGATGCCCCTTTGAAGATCCGGAGCTGTTGTGGAGTCTTCTGGAGGTTAGAGGCTGAAGATCCGAAGGTTGGACACGTGGCAGTGCTGGATCACACTGTGTGGAACAGATAGGTCCGGTGTTATCCGACACATGTCAGTTCTGGAGCTTCCCTCGGTCTGGGGTTAGGTCCGGGGGTGCCATTTCGGTACACAGCCCGGAGCTTCCCCCTTGTGGGCGGTAGCTCCGGTTTGATAGTACACGTGGCGACCCTGAGACTAACCATGTTGGAGAAGCGGGTCCGGTTATGTCTGACATGTGGGCCTCCGATGGTATTCAAATAAAGTAGATGACTTTCCCTTGAGATCTTTGCAATCCCAAGGAGTATATGGTACCCAGGGTACCGATAGTGGCCCCCTGGGCCCACGTCTGGGGAAGATCCCTTGGGTGAAGTCATTCCGCCGGAGGTGGGTCCATCCTTAGACTTTTGAACTGAGTCTTCAAAGGTCTTCGGATGTGCCGTTGGCGATAGTTTGGAGTTAAATCCTCGCCGCGTGGCATATCCTGTGTGCGGCAAATGAGATCTTTGGCGTGCGAATCTCACGCAATTGAAGGTCGCTGGTTCCCGATACGAAAATTGTATCGGTTCCGCGTGCCTTGTCAGGTCGCCGCCTTCGGGCTTCCCGCCTCATGATGACAACCGTTCGCCTGGGTAAGAATCTCGACTTGATCGTCGGGGTGGTCCCAGGCCCTCTTGTCATCGGCTGGGTGGAATTTTTGAGTATTATCTTCGACTTCCTTGCGGTTTCCATCCAAGCGTTGCGAGGGCTTACTTAAGGAGGAAGCGTGCACCGTCTGGAGTTCTTTACACCTCTCATCTGATCTTGCGCTCAAACTCCCAACTTGTGCTCGCTTTTCCTCTCTTGCCTTGCTGTGCTGCGATGCAGTTGGGTCTCCGCGAGAGTCGTTTGAAGACCGAAGGTGACTTGAAGAAGGTCCGGGCCCTCATGGGATGGTCCTCGGACTTCTTCAACCGCCTGGTCCGCACCGGGGGAGAGCTCCCATTTGAGAAGGAACACGCCGGCAAAATGGTGTACTTCTCTTCGTACGCCATGGTGGGGTTGATCCCACCTTTTTCCTCCTTTTTCTTGATGCTGCTAGACTTTTATGGTCTGTAGCTGTACCACCTTGGCCCCCA
Organism: Tuctoria greenei; assembly: GCA_036927565.1. Lineage (NCBI taxonomy): Eukaryota > Viridiplantae > Streptophyta > Magnoliopsida > Poales > Poaceae > Tuctoria > Tuctoria greenei. Next base: position 135,452,836 of record JAYESD010000010.1, on the reverse strand, counting down.
CTCCATTCTTCTTGTGTCCGTCTTCGTCCACTTCTGTGAGATGTGGGTGGGCATCCCCCCCTGCATTGAACTTTTCCGGACCTTCTTCACCGTTCATACCACCGGTAGGAGTAATGAGTACCTTGGCTTCTATTACTTCGTGAAGCGCAAGAAGTGCCCATTCAAGTACCTCCAGTCGTTTCCCTCTGGAAAGTGGGATGATTGGAAGAAGGACTGGATAGTCATCCGGGCGGAGGAGCACGAGAAGCTGGAGCTGCCCGAAGGCCTCCCCAACATCGACACTGCAGGCTGGAGTGAAGCTTCGGTGCTGGCGGATGCCTTCAACCCTGCTATGACCAGGATCCGCCAGTGCGTGGAAGGAGGATTAACCCCTCAGGCAGTGTTTTGCAACTTCCTGGTCAACATGTGGGCACCGCTGAAGAGGAGAGAAAAACTCGCTTGGGCCCTCAACAGTGTGATGGACGACGACCGGGTCGAGACCGGGCTGAAGTCCAACATGGCGGGGGAAACCTTGGAGTTTCATCTCAAGAAGTTCCAGCACGGCATCGACGTCGCGGGTGATGACTTGACTCCGCCATCAGATTTTCTCCCTCTGAACGTGGAAGTAGAGTTCAGCAGGGAGCTGCGGCGGAAGATGCTTGTGCTTGACGACTTTGGTGTCGTCGAGAGAAGATCGACCTCCAGGGTGGTGATCCCTGGGGCTTCCGAAGGTTGCTCCGACCCTGCCGCGAAGCCAAGGATCGAAATCGTCGGCAAGGGCAAGGAGCCGGCGGACGAACCTTTTGAGCCGGAAGAGGAAACTGTAGCATGCCGACGGAAGGTCCGTCAGGCCTGCAACCTCTGCATCAGCTCCTTCTCCCCGGAGGGGGAGGTCTTCTACAACCGCGACGACTGTACCCGCAGCGGCGTCCTCCCGGGGTGCTAGCTCCGGGCATGCGACTCCAGCACCGGGGCCGGTTGAGGCCTCTAGGTCCGGAGGTTCTTCCCGATCGAGGGGGGACTCGACTAGGGAAATGCCCGTGGCTGCAACGAGTTCTGAGGGGCCTTCCAGAGCTTCCACACCTGCGGCCGGCTACCTCTGAAGCACCGGCCGTAGAGCCGGTCGTTGTTGGAGCTCCGACTGCAGGGCCGGTTGATGTTGAAGACCTTCCGGCTCCCGAGCCGGTTGTTGCAGAGGGGTCGGTGCTCGAGCCCCCAGTAGAGGAGGTGCCCAGGCCGGAGCCAGAAGCAGCCCCTGCTCCGGGAATGACGACGCCGGAGGTTCCCGCGGCTGAGCCGGAGTGCCCAGAAGAGGTTGCTGGCCCCCTGCCTGAGGGGGCAAATGAAGACCTGGCGGCGAGGCCTTCGAAACCACTTCCGGAGGTCGGAACTTCATCAGCGGGACCTTCCTCGATGGCGACTGATGCCATCCTGGAGGACAGCCCTAGTGCCATAGAGGCTCAGGGGACCACTCTTGTGGAGTGGGACCCAATTTTTGTAACTGAAAACCCGCTGGAACCAGCGGAGGAGACCCCAGCAGGTCCGGAACCTATCCCGTTGTCATTGTCTATTGACAACGCCTGCTCTAGTCTGTGTCAAATTCAGCTGGCATTCTTCCACGACAGCAAGGCTCTTGAAGAGGAGCGCCAAACCCTTAGGAGGTGGCATAATCGGCTCTACTTCGAGACCAAGCTGGCGCAGTCAAGGCTGGCAGATGACAAAGAATGGATTAAGCAGGAGAAGGTCTGCCTGGAGTACTGGGGCAAGTTATTGGATGACAGGGAGAGCTTGACTCGCGCCCTCGACGCTCAATCCCGGGCCATTTATGAGCAGACCAAAGCAGCTAATAGTGCGGCTAATGAACGCCAAGAAAGGCTTGAGGCCATTAACACTACTCTCATCAAGCGTCGGGAGGCACTTGAGGAGAGGGAGAAAAGGCTCGAAGATGAAGAGCAGAAAATCCTAGAGCTGCAGGATGACGTCTTGAGGAGGGAGGAGGAGCTCACCGAAAAGGTGGCTCTGGCTGACAAGGGCCTCGAAGAGCGTGCCAAGAAACTAGAAGAGCGCTACGCTGAGGAGGAGGAGAAGGCCTGGGTGCGAGGGCAGGAACTCTACGAGCAAGAGTGTGCCATTGCTGCCAGGGAGAAGAAAGTAAGGGGCAGGGAGATGGACCTGGTTGACCGCCGGAACAAGATCTACCTCCGGGAGGAGGAGCTCGGAGAACTCGAGAAGCATGTTGCTGAAAAGATTCAGCAAAATGCCAAAGAGGTTGAGTGCCTCGATCGTGAGAATTCTGAACTGGCGGCGGCCAGAAGATCCTTGGAAGAACTGAAGGGCTTGAGGGCTGCGGACTCCCTACAGGTTTGGGAGTTCCTGGGCAAGGCCAACGACGCGCTGACATCGATGGGCTTCAGTCTCGTGCGTTCGGATGATCCGGAGCCGGAGTCGGACCTGGCATTGCAAGCGCTGAGCTCGGCGGGTAGCAAACTCTCCAAGGTGGGCGACGTCATCGCGGACCAGTTGGAGGTTGAGGGGCAATCCCTGGCGAAGAACGTCGCAGAGTATGTGCTGACGTGCTACACCAGCCGGAATCCCCAATTCCCTCTGGACCCGGTGCTTGAAGGTCCCGTCGAAGGAGAAGGTGAAGCCGCCCGAGCCAATGTGTCAGAGGTTGCTCAGAAGGTCGCCCAGTTCTTCCATAGGGTCTAGGACCATCTCCGTAGATCCCACTTGTATTCTCTCTTTTTCTTCCTCAATTTTGTAATCCCTTGTCTCCAGATGAATGAAATCCCCAAATTTTTGTGAATTTCACTTTTTGTATTCAACACTTTTGTCTTCACTTGGCCCCCTGGTAGATGTACATAATTTGATTGTGAACATGTACCAAGAGGATATTGTGTTTTGTTGAAGACTCATTTGCTTCGAACTTGTAGAGTGTAGGTCCGAAGTCTTCGATAGTGAAGGCCCCCTGAGGTTGCTGGAGCTTAGAAGCTCCGGCATTGTCTATCGTCCGAGCTTAGTAGCTCTGGCAATAGTCCCTATCAACGCGTAGAGCATCGATAGTTAGTCCTCCGGGGTGTCGGAGCTTAGTAGTTCTGGCAGTGACCTTTACCAACGTGTAGTTTGTTGGTAGCAGACTCCGCTTGCGGGGTCTTCTCACCATCATTTATTTTGCGTCGACGGCTGGCCCCCCTAGCTTTACCAGAGCTTGGTTGCTCCGGTGATGCTCGTTTTCAATGTTTAACATCGATTACAAGCCACCTAGGGGGAGTCAGAGTTTAGTTAGCTCCGTCTTTTCTCCATTAACGTGGATTTTTATTTTTCCTGCACACTAAAGCCAAGAAAAATAGTAAAATTCGTTCCTTGCCTATAACTTCGTCGTGCTTACGATTCCCAAGAGAGTTTTAGGTCAAACGCGATTCTGAATACAACCGAATGCGTTGTCTTTTCTTCCAGATCCAATTGTACTTGGACCCACCTTACTTCGGCCTGCCGGGGTGTAGGTAGAGTGGCGTACTTAGGTTGCTTGACCAGGCTAAGCCAATAGCACACTCCGGCCCTAGATTGGCTTGGCGGCATTCAGGTGAGTGAGCCATGAACAATATTTGAATCCAAAAGAATTGACAATACAGCTCAAATCGTATATGAACCGGTCGAACTAAAATTTCTTAAGAATTGCACAACTTTATTATAGACAAGAAAGAGAAAAATAAAAATGTTGAGCCTGTACAAAATAAATGCACGTGGAGTTTGTTTCACATGAAGATGTCTTTCATTATAGGTCTGGGGTACAGGGGAAACAAGTACACTCTTAGGGTACGGAACCAGGCTAAGCGTGTTTCATTTCTCATTTGACCCAGGGTAGCTAGCCACACTTTTAGTCCTGAGACTGTGACAAGTGTTGCATGAACTTGGCGACTCTGTACAATGACTCTATAACATACACCTCAAGTTACTACAGACTCACCTCCGTGATGTTAAGTGTAGAACTTACGGAGGTGCTCAATGTTCCAAGGATTTGGGAGAGGTGTCCCATCCTCGGTAGCCAAGCGAACGCTTCCGGGACAGGATACTTTAATCACTCGGAAGGGTCCCTCCCAGCTGGGGGAGAGTTTGTTTAACCCTTCTCTAGATTGTATTCTCCGTAGCACCAGATCGCCTTCCTCGAGCTGTCGGTTGTGTACATGCCGCTGATGATAGCGCCGAAGGGCTTGGCGGTATCGGGGATTCCGAACAGCTGCTTGGCACCTTCCCTCCTCAAGGAGGTCTAGGTCTTCATGCCGGAGCTGGTCCTGCGTGGCTTCATCGAAGGTACGGACCCAGAGTGACCCCAAGGTGACTTCCGGAGGAAGGATTGCTTCAGCTCCATACACCAGGAAGAAGGGTGTCTCTCCAGTTGACCGGTTTGGAGTTGTCCTGTTGGTCCATAAAGTGGGCGGAAGCTCTTCAATCCAGTTGGCTCCATGTTTTTTCATGCGCTCATAGGTGCACGTTTTGAGTCCTTTAAGGATTTCAGCATTTGCTCTCTCGGTTTGGCCATTGCTTGCTGGGTGAGCTACGGAGGCGTAGCAAACTTGAATGCCGAGGTCTTTGCAATATCCTTGAAATGCAGAGCTTGTGAATTGGGTCCCATTATGAGTAATGATTTTGTTTGGGACTCCAAATCTACATACAATGGACTGCAAAAAGTTGATAGCAGATTGCTTGTTGATTGTCACAACTGGAGTTGCTTCCGGCCACTTGGTGAACTTGTCAATGGCAACGTACAGGAACTAGTAACCTCCGATGGCTATTGAGAAAGGTCCCAAGATGTCCATCCCCCACACAGCGAAGGGCCATGTAGGAGGTATCATTTGTAGGGGCTGAGCCGGTGTGTGAATTTGCTTTGCATGAAATTGACATGCTTCGCATTTCTTCACCAGCTCAGTTGCATCCTGGAGTGTTGTAGGCCAGTAGAAGCCATGCCGAAAGGCTTTACCAACCAGCGTGCGGGAAGACGCGTGGTTCCCACACTCGCCTCCATGGATTTCTGCGAGGAGCACGCAGCCTTCTTCCCTTGTGATGCACCGCATTAGGATGCCATTGGCACCGCACCGGTAGAGATCCCCTTCTACCAACGTGTATCTTTTAGCCAATCTGACTACCCGGTCAGCGGATACATCATCGTCAGGAAGGATGTTGTCTTTCAAGTAGTTCCGGATCTCCGAGATCCATGCATCGGAACTAACTTGAGCATTTGAGTCTTGCGTGCTGGGTTGCTCAGAGCTTCCGGTAGCACCTACGACCCTTGATGGATGCAATGGTAATAGGGCCATCGGGACCGTCAGCTTCAGGATGCTGATCTCGCCCCCTTCGCTCAGTTCGGCAGGCTGAGCTATGGGTTTTGACAACCTCCGGACAAATGTTCCGTCAGGAGCCGGAGCTCCGGTTGACACTTTCGTCGAGAGTTCATCGGCTTTAGCGTTGTGGGCACGCTAGACATGGTGGAGATCTAGGACTTCGAAGTCCTTCTGAAGCCTATGGACTTCAAGGAGGTAAGCAGCTAGCTGGAGATTGTTGCAGGAGCATTCACCCTTCACTTGATTAATGATGAGTTGTACATCTCCCTTGACCAGCAGTTGCTTGACACCGTATGACAGTGACACCCTTAGTTCGTAAATGAGTGCTTCATATTCCGCCATGTTTTTGGTCGCCTTGAAGTCAAGTTGTACCATGTATTTTACCTTCTCTCCGGTTGGTGCGAGGAGAAGGATTCCAGCTCTGGCCCCCTGCTTTTTCATGGAGCCGTCGAAGTAGAGGGTCCAGTGAGGCTCGGTGAAGACCGGAGCCTTGTGTTCTAGCTTCTGCTCGCTGGAGGCCCCAGGGTTTGATGGAGAGGGAGTCCATTCCGCCACGAAGTCTGCCAATGCTTGACTCTTGATTGCTTGCCTTGAAATGAATTCGAGATCGAATTCGGCCAATTCCGCTGCCCACTTTGCAATATTCCCAGTTGAGTTGGGATTATGCAAGATTGCTCGAAGTGGGTAAGAAGTCACCACTGAGATTTTGTGAGCTTGGAAGTAATGGCGAAGCTTCCTGGAGGCAATAAGAACTGCATAGAGCAGCTTATGCACCTCTATGTATCGAGTCTTGGCATCATGTAGTACTTCACTGATGAAGTACACTGGGCGCTGAATGGTCCGGACCCTCCCGGAGGGGCCCGGAGCTTCCTCTTCACTGACCCGGATCCTCCCGGAGGGATCCGGATTTTCTTCGGGGACCACCGGGTCCTGGCTGGAGGAACCCGGAGCTTCTTCAGAAGCGACCTGGACCCTCCCAGAGGGGTCTGGGTCTTCTGAAGTAACTTCTTGTGGATTCAAGTCTGGGAGCTGGGAGCCAGACTCGCTTTCAGGAACCTCCAGACCCTCCTGAAGGGGTCTGGACTCCTGAGTATGGGATGGTTCTGGTCTCTCTGCAACGAGGACCATACTGACGACTTCGTCAGTTGCTGAAATGTAAAGCAACAAAGGCTCACCAGGGTTCGGAGCTACCAGAGTTGGTAGGGTGTTGAGGAACTGTTTAGCTCGTGGAACGCCTTTTCTGCTTCTTCAGACCATTGGAATGGTCCAGACTTCCTTAATAACTTGAAGAAGGGGAGTGCCCGTTCCGCCAGTCTTGAAATGAATCGGCTGAGGGCTGCTAGACATCCAGTTAGCTTTTGGACATCTTTGATGTGAGCTGGTGGCCGCATGTCTTTAATGGCCTTGGTCTTCGCCGGATTAGCTTCTATGCCCCCGTGACTTACCAGGAAACCAAGAAGTTTTCCGGAGCTAACTCCGAAGACACACTTGTCTGGGTTTAGCTTTGTGCAGGTGACCCGCAGCTTATCGAAGACAGCCTGCAAGGTGTCAAGGAGTGACTCCTTGTTCTTGACTTTGACCACGATGTCATCGACGTACACTTCCACTATGTCTCTAATGAGTTCTTCAGAGGTTTTGTACATAGCTCGTACAAAGGTTGAAGCTGCATTATTGAGACCAAATGACATGGTTGTATAACAGTACAATCCATCTACTGTGATAAAAGAGGTATGCTCTTCATCTTCCTTAGACATTCTGATTTGATGATACCCAGAATATGCGTCTAGGAAACACAGTAATTCACACCCGGAGGTGGAATCCACTATCTGACCTATTCTAGGTAATGGGAATGGATCTTTTGGACATGCCTTATTTAGTGTTGTGTAGTCGATACACATCCAAAGCTTCCCGCCGGTTTTGGGCACAACGGCTGGGTTTGCCAGCCATTTTGGATGGAAGACTTCTCGGATGAATCCAGCTTCAAGCAACTTCTTTACTTCTTATCGAATGAAGTTCTGTCACTCTACGGATTGCTTCCGAGGCTTCTGATGCACAGGCCGGGCATTGGGGTAGATCTTCAGATTGTGCTCAATCACTTCCCTGGGGATCCCAGGCATTTGTGACGGTTGCCAGGCAAACACGTCGACATTAGCCCGGAGGAAAGCGATGAGCGCGAGTTCCCATTTGTCGTTCAATCCCCCCGATATACGGGTGGTCTGAGCGGCATCGGAACTGATTTGGACGACTTTGACGGGAATGTCGGTGTCGCTGCTTGGCTGCACACGAGGTGCAGAAGTCGAGCCTCGCTGACGAATGCTCGGGGTTTTTGGAGCTTGCTCCAGCCTAGGGTCCTCCTCTTGCACCGTAGTAAGCGAATGGAGTTCTTCCAGAGCAGTTACTTCGGCAGTACGATCTCCGCGGATCTGGAGAACGCCTACTGGTGTTGGCATCTTTAACACCAGGTAACCATAATGAGCAGCTGCCATGAATTTGTACAAGGCAGGCCTACCCAAGATGGCATTGAAGGGTAAGTTGATCTGAGCAACGTCAAAGACCAACTTCTCGGTGCGATACTTCTCCTGGGTCCCGAAGGTAACGGGGAGGGTAATAGATCCGAGTGGGGTAGTGGCTCCCGGACCTACTCCGGAGAAAGGTCGGGAGGGGTGGAGATCCGAAGGTCAGAGCTGAAGCTTGGTAAAAGCTTCAAAGCTTATGAGGTTGAGCCCCGAACCTCCGTCTACCATGACATGGTGGAGCTGGATGTTATTGATGGTAGGAGATACCATCAAAGGTAGCTGACCTGCTCCAACCATGCTTCGAGGGCAGTCCGAAGCATCAAAAGTGATGGCTGTGTCCATCCACTTCCGATGAGGCTCCGCCCTGGCTGTAGGAGCTACAACAGCTATGTCCTGATGCATAGTCTTGATGACGCGTCGGGAGGTGATGTCCCATGATCCACCAAAAATGGTGTTCATGGTCTTCCGACGCTCGTTGTCAGAGACGTCGGAATCGTCGTCGACGTAGGTGTAGACGACCTTCAGGACCTTTTTGGGATCCTGAAAACCTAACTCCTCTTCAGCCGGAGCTTCGTCAACTTTTTGTTTTCCTTCCCTCTGTCGGAAAGGAGCTTCTTCCCGGTGCTTGTTGTAGCGCTCGACAAGGTTTTGGACCTCCCGACAGTCTTCCAAACTGTGGCTATCCGTTTTGTGAATTGGACACCACACCTTGGGTTTGCTACCGCTGGATCATCCAATGGTCATCCCGCTATTCAGGCTGTTGGGGGTAATCCCTCCAATATGCAGCCACCAGCAGGAACCACAGTTCCAGCAGGAGTCACACTTCCACCACCGCCGCCTCCACCAGCAAATCAAGCTGGAAAACGCGATGGTGCACTGGCGTCAATCACTGCGTCAGCGAATCTTGACAACCCGAAACACGCGCTTCATGCAGCACGTGCTCTTCTTCAGCGCCCACCACCTCGGGACGCATCCCGGGATGCAATGGAGTAGTGGAGGGCCGATGTGGAACACTTGGTTGCAGCAGCAGCCGATCGCATCAGCAACCAGGGTCCTCCTCCTTCAGGACGGGCCCCGTCGCAGCGACGGACCTTGTCTGGCAGACTTGGTCCACACGTTTCCAACAACAGGAGACGTGTTGCATAACAGTAGGTGATGTCGTTGCCCTCTGGGGCACGATGCACTCACATGGTATCGAGGCTTTCAACTCATGACCTCCGGGCGGAGCTTGATCGCCGATATCGCCAACAAGACAGCCGAGTCCATATTGAGCGTGCTCGTGAAAGACGAGAAGCTCAAGACATTCCTGCTCCTGAAGGAGTAGGAGGAGGCTGTTAAGCCCTGGCCATGCATCTGCGTATGGTCAGGTGGCCACAGAAGTTCCGGCCTCACCTGCCGGAGAAGTTCGACGGGACCGTTAATTCTGTCGAATTTCTTGAGATTTACTCTACTGCTATCTTGGCAGCTGGAGGAAATGAGGCCGTAATGGCCAATTATATCCCAGTGGCTTTAACTGGGACCGCCAGGTCCTGGTTTATGAGCCTTCCACCCAACTCCATCAGCAGTTGGGAGGAGTTGTGCCGGCAGTTCACCGCCAACTTCGGGAGTTCTTACACCCGACCAGGCACCAAACTGGACCTTTTTGCAGTTGTGCAAAAAGGAGGAGAATCCCTGCAATCATTCATCCAGAGGTTCTCTCAGGTATGAAACACTATCCATTCTATCTCTAGCGCTTCTATCATTGTAGCATTCAGACAGGGTGTATGGGATAAGAAGATGTTGGAGAAACTGGCGATCAAGGAGATCACCAGTGTCATAGAACTCTTCAGTTTGGCCGACAAATGTGCCAGAGCTGCGGAGGGCCGTGAAATGCACTCCAAACCACCTCCGGAGGATCACAAAAAATCCTCCAAAGGCGAAGCCACTACCTCCGGGAGTGGCAAGAAGTAGAAAAAGACCAACGGCAAGAAGAAGTCGTCGGCCGGTGCATCCAATGCTACAGCTGCTGCAGCTCCAGGTAGTCGGGGGCCACGCCCTGAGAAGCGACCTCGACCGTCTTCTGAAGATGGTAGCAAACCCAAGGTGTGGTGTCCAATTCACAAAACGGACAGCCACAATTTGGAAGACTGCTGGGAGGTCCAAAACCTTGCCGAGCGCTACAACAAGCGCCGGGAAGAAGCTCCTTTTCAACAGAGGGAAGGAAAACAAAAAGTTGACGAAGCTCCGGCTGAAGAGGAGTTAGGTTTTCAGGATCCCAAAAAGGTCCTGAAGGCCGTCTACACCTCCGTCGACGACGATTCCGACGTCTCTGACAATGAGCGTCGGAAGACCATGAACACCATTTTTGGTGGATCATGGGACATCACCTCCCGCCGCGTCATCAAGACTATGTGTCGGGACATGGCTGCTGTAGCTCCTACAGCCAGGGCGGAGCCTCATCGGAAGTGGACGGACATAGCCATCACTTTTGATGCTTCGGACTGCCCTCGAAGCATGGTTGGAGCAGGTCAGCTACCTTTGATGGTATCTCCTACCATCAATAACATCCAGCTCCACCATGTCATGGTAGACGGAGGTTCGGGGCTCAACCTCATAAGCTTCGAAGCTTTTACCAAGCTTCAGCTCCGACCTTCGGATCTCTACCCCTCCCGACCTTTCTCCGAAGTAGGTCCGAGAGCCATTACCCCACTCGGAGCTATTACCCTCCCCGTTACCTTCGGGACCCGGGAGAAGTATCGCACCGAGAAGTTGGTCTTTGACGTTGCTCAAATCAACTTACCCTTCAATGCCATCTTGGGTACGCCTGCCTTGTACAAATTTATGGCAGCTGCTCATTATGGTTACCTGGTGTTAAAGATGCCAACACCAGTAGGCGTTCTCCGGATCCGCTGAGATCGTACTGCCGGAGTAACTGCTCTGGAAGAACTCCATGCGCTTACTACGGTGTAAGAGGAGGACTCCAGGTAGGAGCAAGCTCCAAAACCCCCGAGCATTTGTCAGCGAGGCACGACTTCTGCACCTCGTGTGCAGCCAAGCTGCGACACCGACATTCCCATCAAAGTCATCCAAATCGGTTCCGATGCCGCTCAGACCACCCGTATATCGGGGGGATTGAACGACAAATAGGAACTCGCGCTCATCGCTTTCCTCCGGGCTAATGTCGACGTGTTTGCCTGGCAACCGTCACAAATGCCTGGGATCCCCAGGGAAGTGATTGAGCACAATCTGAAGATCTACCCCGACGCCCGGCCTGTGCATCAGAAGCCTCGAAAGCAATCCGTAGAGCGACAGAACTTAATTCGACAAGAAGTAAAGAAGTTGCTCGAAGCTGTATTCATCCGAGAAGTCTTCCATCCAAAATGGCTGGCAAACCCAGTCGTTGTGCCCAAGGCCGGCGGGAAGCTTTGGATGTGTATCGACTACACAACACTAAATAAGGCATGTCCAAAAGATCCATTCCCATTACCTAGAATAGATCAGATAGTGGATTCCACCTCTGGGTGTGAATTACTATGTTTCCTAGACGCATATTCTGGGTATCATCAAATCAGAATGTCTAAGGAAGATGAAGAGCATACCCCTTTTATCACAGTAGATGGATTGTACTGTTATACAACCATGCCATTTGGTCTCAAGAATGCAACTTCAACCTTTGTACGAGCTATGTACAAAACCTTAGAAGAACTCATTAGAGACATAGTGGAAGTGTACGTTGATGACATCGTGGTCAAGGTCAAGAACAAGGAGTCACTCCTTGACACCTTGCAGACTGTCTTCGACAAGCTGCGTGTGACGCCCGGTTCCGAAAATGAACCAAGCTAGCGCATATGTGTGCCCAGGATGTTCAACACACATACACGAGTGATTCACAATTGATAAACAGATAATTACCACAGCTCAAATTATTAAATATGTACTCTTATTACATAATTCATTATATCCTCGAATACAAGCTCTAATGAATATTAATGATAAGTTCAACTAATGCAGCGGAAATAAACTAATTAAGCAACTAAGCAAAAGGGATAGCGCAGCTCCATGCAACACCACAGGCAAAGCTGACGGTAGACACGGCCTAGATCTCCACATTATCGCCATTAAACTCACAATTCTGACCTGCAACTATTGGGGGGGATTGCAAGAGTGAGTACATGTCGTACTCAGCAAGTGTGGAAAGTATGACATGTGGCTCATTCAAATGACGAATGTAATAATGGCTAAGTGCTGAAAAGTACAGTAAAATATTTGAAAAGCAATATATGTATTATGTGTATGTAAACCCATCATAAACCATGTGACCATCATAATACCAGCCCATAATTCACCATTACCAATAACCATAATCAATGTCATAAACCATAATTCCATCCATAACCATAACCATAATAATAATATCAACCATAACCATCACCAAGCCATAACCATTATCAAACCATAACCATCCCAAATCCCAATTTCCCTCTAATCATGTAGGTCATCCAGGCGCTCATAACCAGGAGCACGGCTATCATGATAGTTTTAATACTCTGCAGAGTTTGTACCACTTTACCCACGTGTTTGTGATTTCATCACCCGTCGACGACTAAAGAACCGCCCTTATGCCAATTACACTTCCTTTGGTGTATGGCCAAGAGATCACAAAATAGCCTTTACAAAGGGATTACTAGCCTATTCAGAGCCCACTGAGGTTTCACCGGTGGCGATGCCTCCAACTGAGCACATCTTCAACCAAGGGCCCCCTCTTGAGCCATTCGGATCCCAGGGTAGTCCCACCAATCATCAACAAACCCAATCCGACTACCCCTTCCCCGAGCATCCACAATGGTCCAAACAGCACTAGCAAAGCCCTAATTAATCAGCTATGCCGCACCCATACTTGGCCTCGTGGTGGCACTGTAGTCCTGGCTTATTCTCTCATGAACCGGTCCTTAGATCTAAAGCAAGCAAACCACCATAACATCCAACCCATCCACATACCAGGCTTGCTTAGATCACCCATCGTATTGACCAGTTCACATTAACCATAGTATCATTGATGCATAATTAAATGTGTAGTGTTGTTTGTCATCCCAATTAATTAAGCGAAGCGAAAAGGTAAAAACCCTTCCCCACCCTCTACCATAAATTTCCAGGTGACAAGGGTGGTTTAACAATTCTAGTAAACTTCCTACCATATGATTCCCATCAATTTGACAAAAGCATGCAAGTTCGCAAACAAAACATTTATTTTAAAATAGGATCAATATGCTTCAAGGACACTTGCCTTGCTCCGGCGGATAGGGTTGCTCAAGCGCTTCGAAATCTTGATTCTGAAAATCCTCGTACACGATCTCTTGAGCACTTCCCTCATAGGTGCGATGGCTTCGATGATCGCGGGATGGAGACAATGCGTAGACGAAGTAGATGCGTTCTCCGGCGGCACGACGACGGCGGCGCGATGTCGACGACGATCTCCGCGAACGGTGGCGCCCTCTTCTTTTTCTTCCTCTTCTTCCCCTTCTTTTCCTCCTTTTTCTTCCCTGGGCGCAACTCTCTGCTCTCTGGTGTTTTTTCCCGGCGGCGTTTCCCTATGGCGGCGGCTGGGAAAAACCCTACGAGGTTACCGTCGTATTTATAGGCGGTGGTACCGGGATTCGCGGAGTCCGGCTCGGTTCGAGAGACGGGGCGAGGCGCGTACGTGGGGCCGGTCGCGGGAGGGCGGGGCGGAGATCGCGCGCGGGACGCGCGGGAGCGCGTTCGGCCGAGCGGCTCGGTCAGCGCGGAACTCGGGGGCGGGCACGAGGCCACGCGGGAGCGGGAGGCTGGCGGCAGGCGGTTGGCGCGGGGCGTGGGAGGGCGCTCGGGCGGGCTGCTGTGCGGGCGGGGCCCAGGCGCATTGCGCGAGCGCGTGGGGGGGGGGCCCGGCAAGAGCGCCGCGTGGGCGCGGGAGGCGGCTGCGGTCGGGTGGCAGGCGGTGGGGGACAGGGGAGTCGGGGCGAGCGGCCGAGCCGGCGCGTCCGGCGGAGGTGGGGCCGGGGCGCGTACGGCGCTGAGCCCCGGGCGGCGGGGCGTTTCGGCGTGCGTGGCCGGCTGGGCCGGTACGGCCTAGCCGGCGGATAGATTTTTTTTTTCTTTTTTTTCAATATACTACTATATTTTATATTATTTATTTATTTTATTTTTCTTATTCATTTTATTTATTATTTATTATTATTTTTTATATATTTATTATTATATATAATTTATTTATATATATTTCTTTTTATATATTATTATTGTTATCTTTTATATATTTTTTTATTATAATTTTTATACTTATTCCCTATTACAAGTTTTAGGCTATAATTATTATTTTCTATTTCTTATTTTGCTACATACATTTGTATATATATGCTCCATCTTTTATGTTTTATTATTTTTCTTTTATCCTACTAATGTTTAATGCATGATCATGTATGCAATGCAGGATGCGAAAATTTAGGGTGTTACATCCAATAACTTGCCCCAGTACTCCAGGCGGACCTTCTCCTGCTTGATCCATTTTTTGTCATCTGCCAGCCTTGATCGCGCCAGCTTGGTCTCGAAGTAGAGCCGATTACGCCACCTCCTAACGGTTTGGCGCTCCTCTTCAAGAGCCTTGCTGTCGTGGAAGAATGCCAGCTGAACTTGACGCAGACTGGAGCAGGCGTTGTCAATAGACATAACCGGACCCGCTTCTCCAACATGATTAGTTCCAGGGTCGCCACGTGTACTATCAAACCGGAGCTACCGCCCACAAGGGGGAAGCTCCGGGCTGTGTACCGAAATGGCACCCCCGGACCTAACCCTAGACCAAGGGAAGCTCCAGAACTGACACGTGTCGGATAACACCGGACCTATCTGTTCCCCACAGTGTGCTCCGGCGTTGCCACATGTCCAACCGTCGGATCTTCAGCCTCTAACCTCCGGAAGACTCCACAACGGCTCCGGATCTTCAAAGGGGAATCAAGAACTTCAAGACCCGATCAAGTGTCATTAATACTATATTAATGACACACGATCAGACGACCTTAATTACCAGTAACACTGCTGTCAAAGCCCATAACTCGGTCATTAAGGGCAATTAAATGTGTTGAATGTGTATCAATATCAGTAACCGCCAGGGCCACATGTCGGGCCAGGCTAACTTGTAACGGCTTGCCTTTGTACTATAAAGGACGGGCCGACGATACATAGGACACTCTCGGAACACATAGACGCGAGGCGCTCACTCTACACCCTGAACTCACTTTGAGTTCATACAACCAATACAACACCAACACATCCCGTGGAGTAGGGTATTACGCTCAGGCGGCCCGAACCACGTAAATCTTCGTCTCTACTGTGTCATTTACACTTCACCTTCTTGAATCTCCGCGCGCCCACACCGAACCTCAAACTCCTCTAACACTTTAGTAGTGTCGGGAGATCTGCCGGATCAAAACCACCGACAAATATCATTATCATAAAGCATAAAGTCATAAAATAAAGAAAAGATACATGAGCCATACCTTTTCCTATTTGGACTTGGGACTAGAGACTCCTCTCTAGAGCCTAACCTCCACTAAGGAACTAAGAGAGCAGTAGTGTAGAGAAAATGCTCGAGTGGTGTGTGTAAGAAGTGAGCCCTCCCCCTATTTATACATAGAATAGAGGCAGTTTTGTTACCAAAAGCGCGCGAATCAGTCTCCACCATCTTCAGGGCACCACAGGGGTGCACCAAGCGTCGGCTGACAAAGTTTGGCACCAGGATAGATTCAGTCGAGCAAGGGGGTCGACCACCTGGTCCTACCCCCCTCGATTGTGCTTTCTCCAGGTGATTGATAAGTTGACCCATTCTTTATCCCCACATGAATCGACATTGGGTTCCATTGGATATGCCTGGGAATGGGTCCATGGATCCATGTGATGCCACATGTAATCGTGTGATTGGCTGTGGTGGCGCTTTTAAGAATTTCTCCCCTCATTCTCCATCGATTCTGCATAAAAACTCTTGCATGCACTATTTCTCCAAGTAGAAGTGGAATTAGGTCAAATCTAAATATAATGTGTGTAAGAAATATTTATTCCTTCACGTAGTTAAGTTATATTGACGGTCAAAATTGGTATATAACGACCGTTAACAGCTGCTCCAGTAGCGGTGCTGGGGGAAGTGTCGTAAAAACCACTTCGACATTTGCTGTGCCAGGAAGTGGGGATGGGTCACCTTACCCAATCCTTTGAACATGGAACACAGAACACTACTGTATGTTTTACCGTTAGCACGGTGTTGGGACTGGGTCCCTTGGCTATTATCTTGCTCGGGGTCCTGTGGTGCTGATTGGTCACCCCCCTGAAAAGCTAACGCCAGTAGGGGGTCAAGAGTGTGCAACCTGCTTAGCCTATTCCTGTACCCTAAGCGTGTATAGATTGCCTCCCCAACGTCGTGGCTGAGTACTGGGGAGCCGGACGACACATACTCATGAGCAAGGCAATAACCATAACCATTTCTGTCTTACCTTGTGCCCAACTATGTTGTAACACCCTAAATTTTCGCATCGTGCATTGCATACATGATCATGCATTAAACATTAGTAGGATAAAAGGAAAATAATAAAAGATAAAACATACATATATGGTGTAGCAAAAAGAAGAAAAAGAAAATAATAATTATAGCCTAAAACTTGTATTAGGGAATAAGTATAAAAATATATATATAAATATATAGATAAATAAAATATATAATAATTATATATATAAAAATAAATAATATAAAGAATAAATAAATGATAATATATTTATAAAAAAAGAAAAAAAGAAGAAGGAACAACTGCCGGCTAGGCCAAACGGCCCAGCCAGCCACGCACCCGCCGCCTGGGCCCCGCCTGCTCCCGCGCCCCAACCCCGCAGCGCGCAGCCCCGCGCCGGGCCCCAACGCGCCGGCGCGTCCGACCGGCCGCGCCCGCACTCCCGAGTGCCGAGTCGCCCACCCGGGCCCCACCCCGGCCCCGCCGTGTTGACCCGCTCCCGCGCCCCTCCCGCGCAGCGCCCCGACCCCACCCGCCTGGCCCCGCTCGCCCCGCCGCCTGAACAGCACAGCCCCACGCACCCCGCGCTCGAGCGGCCGGTGCCGCCATCCCAGCCCCCGTGACTCCACGCGCGCATCGCGCGCTGGCCCTAGCGCGCGCCGCGCGCCGCTCAGGCCGAGTCGGCCACGTACCGCCTGCGCTCGTGCCTATAAAAACCACCAGAGGCTTCGTAAATTTTCCCGACACCAGAAATCACCGCCGCCGCCAGGAAAAAGGGGAGAAGCCCTATCCGCCGGTAGAAAAAAAAAGGCACCAGGAGCTGCGCCGCCAGGAAGAAAAAAAAGAGAGGGAAAAAAGGGGAGGAAGAGGAAGAAAAAGAGGAGAGCGCCGTCGTCCGCCGGAGATCGTCGTCGTCGTCATGTCGCCGGAGGACCGTTGCGCCATTTACTTCATCTACGCGTGACCATCATCCCGCGATCTTCCAAGCCATCGCATCTACGGTAGGATTCGTTTTTCCGATGCGAGTTTTAGCAACGTATAAGATCTAATAGACGTAAATTGATTTTTGTTGCATCGCCTTTTTATTTTCAGCAACATTAATCCCCGTTAAAATCCTCGTAAACTTGTATGAACACGTATGAACTAGTTGCATCTAATTAATAAACAACCATAGTTAATTAATGATTTGCATGCATGCATATCATTGCATGTTGATTAATTTGTGTGCATCATATTGAATTGTATGTATTTTCTTGTATGTGTGATCGCGAGTAGAGGGAAGTGCTCAAGAGGTCGTGTACGAGGATTTCCAGAACCAAGACTTCGAAGCGCTTGAGCAACCCTATCCGCCAGAGCAAGGCAAGTGTCCTTGAAGCATATTGATCCTGTTTTTAAAATAAATGTTTTGTTTGCAAACTGCATGCTTATGTCAATTTGATGGGAATCCTATGATAGGAAGTTTACTAGATTTGTTTAACCACCCTTGTCACCTGGAATATATGGTAGAGAGTCGGGAAGGGTTTTTTACCTTTTTGCTTTGCTTAATTAATTGGGATGGCAAACAACACTACACATTTAATTATGCATCAATGATATTCTGGTTAATGTGAACTGGTCAATACGATAGGTGATCTAAGCAAGCCTGGTATGTGGATGGGTTGGATGTTATGGTGGTTTGCTTACTTTAGATCTAAGGACCAGTTCATGCGAGAATAGGCCAGGACTACAGTGCCACCACGAGGCCAAGTATGGGTGCGGCGTAGCTGATTAATTAGGGCTTTGCTAGTGCTGTTTGGACCATTGTGGATGCTCGGGGAAGGGGTAGTCGGATTGGGTTTGTTGATGATTGGTGGGACTACCCTGGGATCCGAATGGCTCAAGAGGGGGCCCTTGGTTGAAGATGTGCTCAGTGGGAGACATCGCCACCGGTGAAACCTCAGTGGGGTCTAAATAGACTAGTAATCCCTTTGTAAAGGCTATTTTGTGATCTCTTGGCCATACACCAAAGGAAGTGTAACTGGCATAAGGGAGGTTCTCTAGTCGCTGACGGGTGATGGAATCACAAACCCGTGGGTAAAGTGGTACAAACTTTGCAGAGTATTAAAACTATCATAATAGCCGTGCTCCCGGTTATGAGCGCCTGGATGACCTACATGATTAGAGGGAAATTGGGATTTGGGATGGTTATTGTTTGATAGTGGTTATGGTTGATATTATGATTATGGCTATGGTTATGGATGGAATTATGGTTTATGACATTGAATATGGTTATTGGTAATGGTGAATTATGGACTAGTATTATTATCGTTACATGGTTTATGATGGGTTTACTTCACATATATATGATATATTGCTTTTCCAAATAGTTTTACTGTACTTTTAAGCACTTAGCCATTATTATTATCGTCATTTGAATCAGCCACATGTCATACTTTCCACACTTGCTGAGTACGACATGTACTCACTCTTGCAATCCCCCCCCCCCCAACAGTTGCAGGTCAGAATTGTGAGTTTAATGGTGATAATGTGGAGATCTAGGCTGTGTCTACCGTCAGCTTTGCCTGTGGTGTTGCATGGAGCTGCGCTAACCCTTTGCTTAGTTTCTTAGTTGCTTAATTAGTTTATTTCCGCTGCATTAGTTGAACTTGTCATTAATACTCATTAGAGCTTGTGTTCGAGGATAATATGGTTTGTGTAATAAAATTTGATAATTAATCTTGTTTTGTGGTAATTTTCTGTATACTCTTTTGTGATTGCACTCGTGTATGTGTGTTGAACATCCTGGGCACACATATGTGTTAGCTTGGTTCAGTTTTCGGAACCGGGCATCACAGATTGGTATCAGAGCCACAGGTTGACTGTAGGATGCAGCCTAGATAGAATGGACACTTTAGAGCACATAGGAGCACTCAGGGATTGATGTGTTTTTGCTTGAAGTGCTGTTTGCTATATATATTGGTTGCTTGTGTGCTTAATAGAGGATTTTGGGATGCTTTAGCATTGCCATGTCCACGTAGGCTAGCTAGTTGGTTAGCTTCATATCCCTTGATGCATCTGGTTGGGGACATTTTCTAATTCTTACCTATTGCTTTCCTTCAGATGGTGAGGACTCGCAACCAGAGGGATGGCAATGAGAAGGAGGAGAACAATGGAGTACCTCAGAACAATACTGGACAAGGAACTGCTCATGGAGCTATCAACATTGAGCAGCTTTTGGCTATGCAAAACCAGCTCATGCAGACCATGATACAAACGATGGGACAGCTGCAGGCTGGCAACATCAACAATCAGCCCCACATGCCTCCACCGCCACCCCCGCCTCCTCATAACCGATTGGGAGAGTTTATGAGGACTAGGCCACTGACCTTTGCTCAAGCCGCCGACCCTATGGATGCTGATGATTGGCTCAAGTCCGTGGAGAAGAAACTAGCTATTATCCAATGCAGTGACCGGGAGAAGGTCCTATTTGCTTCTCATCAACTCGTTGGAGCAGCTGCCGATTGGTGGGATTCACTATGCAATGCTCATGAGGATCAAGAGAGGATCACCTGGGCGGAATTCAAGGAGAGTTTCCGTTCTCATTATGTGCCGGAAGGTGTTATGATCTTGATGAGACAAGAATTTGAGAACTTGAGGCAAGGAAAATCAAGTGTGAGTGAATATCTCAATAAGTTCACTCAACTCTCAAGATACACGCCCAAAGATGTGAGCCGGGACAGCCAGAAGCAATATTTGTTCATGAGAGGCTTGAACAATGAAATCCAAGTGCAACTACTCAACTGCGACTATGCCAACTTCCAGAAGCTTGTGGACAAAGCAATTGTGGTGGAGAACAAGGTTCGTGAGATGGAGCAAGACAACAAGAGGAAGGCGCCATACCAAGGACAACAACAAGGAAGTAATGTGCACCCTCGCTTTGCGCCGCCCAATGCGCCTCATTACAGCTCCTCCATCCCTGCTCAGCGCCCTAGTTATGCACCGCGCCCAACTCAGTTTGTGCAGCAGCGCCCTGTCATGCAAGCACCTAGGCCTTCGATGCCTTATGTGCCTCGTGCTGATTTTCCTGGCGCCAATGCTCAAAACCAAGCTCGCCCCAATAATTCTGGTAGAGTTAAGAAGTGCTATACTTGTCGAGAAGCTGGACACTTTGCGTATCAATGTCCTAAGTCAGGCCTTGGTCAAGGAAGCAATGCGCCGAGGCAAAACCCAAGACCCAATGGAGGACAGCCACAAGGGAACCATGGACAGTAGAATTTTGCTCGTGGCAACGTGAACCATGTCTCTACGGAGGATGCTCAACAAGCAGATGACGTGGTCATTGGTATGTTTCTCGCCAACTCCAACCCCGCGACTATGTTGTTTGATTCTGGAGCATCGCATTCATTAATTGCATCAAAGTATGTTGCCAAGTATAGTTTGCCTATCCCTCATATGAACTTTACTCTATTGGTTAAGTCTCCTGGAGGAGAGATGAGGACAAAATATAGTATGCCCAAAAATAAGCCTTAGAATAAGGGGGGTAGACTTCTCCGCCAACCTCATTGTTTTGGATTCTCAAGGATTGGACATTATACTTGGTATGGACTAGTTGAGGAAGCACAATGGAGTTATTGAGTGTGCCACGAAGACGGTGAAGTTGACCAATGAAGAAGGGATCACCGTAGAATTTGAAGCATCTCAAACCGCCCCGAGGCAATTGGAGTTGAATCATATGGACGGTGCCGCAATTGAGGAGATTCTGGTGGTGTGTGAATTTTTGGATGTTTTTCCGGATGAGTTGCCAGATATGCCACCTGATCGAGACATTGAGTTTGTTATTGATTTAATACCTGGAACTGCACCTATAGCTAAGAGGTCGTATAGGGTGCCTCCTATGGAATTATCGGAGCTCAAGAAGCAAATTCAAGAGCAATTAGAGAAGGGTTTTATTCGCCCTAGCTCTTCACCTTGGGGAGCGCCCGTTCTATTTGTGGACAAGAAGGATGGAACGCAAAGGATGTGTGTGGATTACCGAGCTCTCAAAGAGGTGACCATCGAGAACAAGTACACCTTGCCCCGTATAGAGGATTTGTTTGATCAGATGAAAGGTGCCTGTGTGTTTTCCAAGATTGATTTGAGGTCAGGGTACTTTCAAATGAAGATTAGACCATCAGACATACCCAAGACGGCTTTTAGGACACGGTATGGATCTTATGAGTACATCGTGATGTCATTTGGATTGACAAATGCGCCTGCCTACTTTATGTACCTCATGAATAGGGTCTTCATGGAGTACTTGGATAGATTTGTTGTGGTGTTTATTGATGATATTATGATCTACTCGAAGGATGAGAAGGAACATGAGGAACACTTGAGGCTTACGCTGCAGAAATTGAGGGAGCATCAATTGTATGCCAAGTTCAACAAGTGCCAGTTTTGGTTGAAAGAGGTGCCATTTTTGGGTCATATAATCTCAGGAGGAGGAGTATCGGTTGACCCCGGAAAAGTGAGAGACGTGTTGAAGTGGGAGCCTCCGCAAAATGTCAAGGAAATAAGGAGTTTTCTTGGGATGGCTGGATATTACCGTCGGTTTATCAAGGATTTTTCCAAGATAGCCAAGCCTGTGACGGAGTTGCTAATGAAGGGAAAGGCGTTCCAATGGACTGAAGCATGTCAAAATAGTTTTGAGGAGTTGAAGAAGAGGTTAACAACAGCCCCAGTTTTGGTATTGCCGGATGTAAGCAAGAGTTTTGATATTTATTGTGACGCATCAAGACAAGGACTCGGATGCGTGCTTATGCAAGAAGGTCAAGTGGTCGCCTATGCGTCAAGACAATTGAAGAAACATGAGCAGAATTACCCAACACATGATTTAGAACTTGCAGCCGTGGTACATGCATTGAAGATTTGGAGACACTATATTCTTGGACATAGGTGTGAAATTTACATGGATCATAAGAGTTTGAAGTATATTTTCACACAAACGGATCTGAACTTGAGGCAACGAAGATGGTTGGAGCTCATCAAAGATTATGATTTGGGGATCAACTATCATCCGGGAAAGGCCAATGTAGTGGCCGATGCTTTGAGTAGGAAGGGAGTAAGTCATCAACTCACGGTTCGAGAGTTACCATTCGAGTTATGTAAGGAGTTTGAACAGTTGAACCTCGGGTTTGTAAATGAGATGGAGATGATGGAGTTAAATCCAACCTTGGAGCAAGAAATTCGAGAAGCACAAACCACGGATGAGGAGATCAAGGAAATCAAGGAAAGGATTGAGGAAGGGAGAGAATTCAGATTTGATGAAGACAAATATGGTACCTTATGGCTCGGAAAGAGAATCATTGTGCCTAATGTGAGGCATATTCGGGAGACAATATTAAAGGAGGCACATGACTCGCCGTACTCAATTCATCCCGGTTGTACAAAGATGTACAAGGATCTAAAGACATGTTATTGGTGGGCCAGCATGAAAAAGGACATAGTCGAATATGTTGCGTTATGTGATGTGTGCCAACGAGTTAAAGCTGAAAATCAAAGGCCAGCAGGATTATTGCAGCCATTAAAGATTTTGGAGTGGAAGTGTGAAGAGATTGGTATGGACTTTATAGTTGGATTACCACGTACACAGTCCGGATATGACTCGATTTGGGTAATCGTGGATCGATTGACAAAATCAGCTCACTTCATTCCTGTCAAGACCACATATACCACCGCGAAGCTAGTAGAATTGTATATGGAGCATATTGTGTGCCGACATGGAGTCCCTAAGAAGATAGTCTCGGATAGAGGTTCTCAATTTACCTCCAGATTTTGGCAGAAATTGCATGAAGCAATGGGAACAATGTTTGAACTTCAGTTCGGCGTATAACCCTCAACAGATGGACAAACTGAGAGGACCAACCAAATTTTGGAAGACATGTTAAGAGCTTGTGCTTTAAAGCATGGGAAAAGTTGGGATAAAAGTTTGTCGTATGCTGAATTCTCGTACAACAATAGTTACCAAGCAAGTTTGAAAATGTCACCCTATGAAGCACTATACGGAAGGAAGTGTAGGACACCTTTGTTTTGGAATGAGACAGGAGAGAACCAAGTATTTGGTCCTGATGTGTTACAAGATGCTGAAAGGCAAGTTCAAATGATACGGGAAGACCTAAGGGCCGCCCAGTCCCGACAGAAGAGTTATGTGGATAATAGGCGAAGGAGTCTGACTTTCGAAGTTGGAGAGTTTGTATACCTCAAGGTGTCACCTATCCGAGGGCAACGCTGGTTTAACGTCAAAGGAAAACTGGCACCTCACTATATCGGGCCATTTAAGATTCTGGACAAGCGAGGAGAGGTAGCTTATCGACTTGAGCTGCCGGCGTATCTCTACGATGTACACGACGTGTTTCACGTGTCTCAACTCAAGAAGTGTCTCAGGGTGCCGGAAGAACAAGTGCCGATGGACGAGTTAGAACTTCAGGAGGATTTGTCTTATGTCGAGCAACCTATCAACATCCTGGACGTGAAGGAAAGGGTCACGAGAAATAAGAGGATATGTTGGTGCAAAGTGCAATGGAAACACCATACAGAAGCCGAAGCTACGTGGGAACGCGAAGAAGATCCGAAGGCAGAATTCCCGCATCTTTTCTCCATGCTGTCGAATCTCGAGGGCGAGATTCATTTTAAGGGGGTAGGTTTGTAACACCCTAAATTTTCGCATCGTGCATTGCATACATGATCATGCATTAAACATTAGTAGGATAAAAGGAAAATAATAAAAGATAAAACATACATATATGGTGTAGCAAAAAGAAGAAAAAGAAAATAATAATTATAGCCTAAAACTTGTATTAGGGAATAAGTATATAATATATATATAAATAATATATATAATAATTATATATAAAAAATAAATAATATAAAGAATAAATAAATAATAATATATTTATAAAAAAAGAAAAAAAAGAAGGAACAACCGCCGGCCAGGCCAAACGGCCCAGCCAGCCACGCACCCGCCGCCTGGGCCCCGCCTGCTCCCGCGCCCCAACGCTGCAGCGCGCAGCCCCGCGCCGGGCCCCACCGTGCCGGCGCGTCCGACCGTCCGCGCCCGCACTCCCGCGTGCCGATTCGCCCGCCCGGGCCCCGCCCGGGCCCCGCCGCGTTGACCCGCTCCCGCGCAGCGCCCCTGCCCCACCCGCCTGGCCCCGCTCGCCCCGCCGCCTGACCAGCGCAGCCCCACGCGCCCCGCGCTCGAGCGGCCGGTGCCACCATCCCCGCCCCCGCGACTCCACGTGCGCATCGCGCGCCGGCCCTAGCACGCGCCGCGCGCCGCCCAGGCCGAGTCGGCCACGTACCGCCCGCGCTTGTGCCTATAAAAACCACCAGAGGCTTCGTAAATTTTCCCGACACCAGAAATCACCGCCGCCGCTAGGAAAAAGGGGAGAAGCCCTAGCCGCCAGTAGAAAAAAAAAGGCACCAGGAGCTGCGCCGCCAGGAAGAAAAAAAAAGAGAGGGAAAAAAGGGGAGGAAGAGGAAGAAAAAGAGGAGAGCGCCGTCGTCCGCCGGAGATCGTCGTCGTCGTCGTGTCGCCCGAGGACCGTTGCGCCATCTACTTCGTCTACGCGTCGCCATCATCCCGCGGTCTTCCAAGCCATCGCATCTACGGTAGGATTCGTTTTTCCGATGCGAGTTTTAGCGACGTATTAGATCTAATAGACGTAAATTGATTTTTGTTGCATCGCCTTTTTATTTTCAGCAACATTAATCCCCATTAAAACCCCCGTAAACTCGTATGAACACGTATGAACTAGTTGCATCTAATTAATAAACAACCATAGTTAATTAATGATTGAACTTTGCATGCATGCATATCATTGCATGTTGATTAATTTGTGTGCATCATATTGAATTGTATGTATTTTCTTGTATGTGTGATCGCGAGTAGAGGGAAGTGCTCAAGAGGTCGTGTACGAGGATTTCCAAAACCAAGACTTCGAAGCGCTTGAGCAACCCTATCCGCCGGAGCAAGGCAAGTGTCCTTGAAGCATATTGATCCTGTTTTTAAAATAAATGTTTTGTTTGCAAACTGCATGCTTGTGTCAACTTGATGGGAATCCTATGATAGGAAGTTTACTAGATTTGTTTAACCACCCTTGTCACCTGGAATATATGGTAGAGAGTCGGGAAGGGCTTTTTACCTTTTTGCTTCGCTTAATTAATTGGGATGGCAAACAACACTACACATTTAATTATGCATCAATGATATTCTGGTTAATGTGAACTGGTCAATACGATAGGTGATCTAAGCAAGCCTGGTATGTGGATGGGTTGGATGTTATGGTGGTTTGCTTGCTTTAGATCTAAGGATCGGTTCATGCGAGAATAGGCCAGGACTACAGTGCCACCACGAGGCCAAGTATGGGTGCGGCGTAGCTGATTAATTAGGGCTTTGCTAGTGCTGTTTGGACCATTGTGGATGCTCGGGGAAGGGGTAGTTGGATTGAGTTTGTTGATGATTGGTGGGACTACCCTGGGATCCGAATGGCTCAAGAGGGGGCCCTTGGTTGAAGATGTGCTCAGTGGGAGACATCGCCACCGGTGAAACCTCAGTGGGGTCTAAATAGACTAGTAATACCTTTGTAAAGGCTATTTTGTGATCTCTTGGCCATACACCAAAGGAAGTGTAACTAGCATAAGGGAGGTTCTCTAGTCGCCGACGGGTGATGGAATCACAAACATATGGTAAAGTGGTACAAACTCTGTAGAGTATTAAACTATCATGATAGCCGTGCTCCCGGTTATGAGCGCCTGGATGACCTACATGATTAGAGGGAAATTGGGATTTGGGATGGTTATGGTTTGATAATGGTAATGGTTGATATTATGATTATGGCTATGGTTATGGATGGAATTATGGTTTATGACATTGATTATGGTTATTGGTAATGGTGAATTATGGACTGGTATTATTATGGTTACATGGTTTATGATGGGTTTACTTCACATATATATGATATATTGCTTTTCCAAATGGTTTTACTGTACTTTTAAGCACTTAGCCATTATTATTGTCGTCATTTGAATCAGCCACATGTCATACTTTCCACACTTGCTGAGTACGACATGTACTCACTCTTGCAATCCCCCCCCCCCAACAGTTGCAGGTCAGAATTGTGAGTTTAATGGCGATAATGTGGAGATCTAGGCCGTGTCTACCGTCAGCTTTGCCTGTGGTGTTGCATGGAGCTGCGCTATCCCTTTGCTTAGTTTGCTTAGTTGCTTAATTAGTTTATTTCCGCTGCATTAGTTGAACTTGTCATTAATATTCATTAGAGCTTGTGTTCGAGGATAATATGGTTTGTGTAATAAAATTTGATAATTAACCTTGTTCTGTGGTAATTTTCTGTATACTCTTTTGTGATTGCACTCGTGTATGTGTGTTGAACATCCTGGGCACACATATGCGTTAGCTTGGTTCAGTTTTCGGAACCGGGCATCACATATGTTAATTAAATTATGCTTCAATTTTGTGCTTGCTTTCGCATATCGTCTGTCATATGATTGGTTACTTTTTCCCTTGTTCTGCCCCTAGTTGGGGTTGTGCTATCCTGCTGCAGGCGGGTCTCCTTGAGGCATCTGTGATGTATCTGGGGTCCCTTGGTTATTTTCTTTCTCGGGGTCCCGTGGTGCTAAACAGTCACCCCCCCTGAAAAGGTAATGCCAGTGGGGGAGTCCAGAGTGTGCATCCTGCTTAACCTGATCCTGCACTCTAAGCGTGTGCACTTCGCTTACCCAGCGTTGCAACTGAGTATTGGGAGACTGGACGCCACATGCTCCTGAACAAGGCAATAACCGTAACCCGGATACTGTCGCACCAAATTACCCATGCCCATGGCACGTATGAGGACTGTAAGATATAACAACACTAAGAGCAGGGAGATTATGACCAATTAGCACAATTACTTTTTGTCTATCATGTCTATTCAGGTCCCAGCAAACCTTTTTGGTACGAATTTGGAACAAACATGCGTGAAGGCAAGATGGTGGTCCCACCTATGAGATCATCACCTCTCTCGAGGTGGGCCCGAGGGCCACTGTTGGTACCCTGCAGACTGGGTACCCCCACGTACAAGCATGAAGCAGCTCCAGACCTAGCCTCCCTACTGCGGCAGGCTCTGGATCAGCCTCGTGTCTTGGGCTCCGGACCCGACCTACCTACTGGGGCGGGCTTCGGAATTGCCACGAGTCCTATGATCCGAACTCGACCTCCCTGCTGGGCCAGGCTCCAGACCAGCCACATGTCCTGGGCTCTGAACCCTGCCTCCCTGCTGGGGCAGGCTCCGAAGCTACCATGTGTCCTGGGCTCTGAACTCGGCCTCCCTACTGGGGCGGGCTTTGGAGCTACCACGTGTCCTGGGCTCCGGGCCCAGCCTTCTGTTGATGTTTCTTATGTATAGAATAAATTCGCCTAGTGCACGAAAACAATCGATGTAGCATTTCACCTTAAAAGAATATTCCAAGGGTGTCATTTATTTTATCTCAAAGGAAGGCAAGGTGGAAGTGTAGCAATCATCAAATGAAAAAGGTAGAATGGAGGTAAGTTTCTAGTGAGGATGGATAATAAATAAGTGGAGGTAGTGTGACATACATAAGAGCATTCTATTCTAAGGGGGATAAATGGATCTAAAGGAGATTAGACTAAGAGTTAGGGAGTTGCTCCTACAATGCCTCTAATACACATATACATAGCCTAGGTTAGATACTAATGAGCATGTTAACGGTGAATCCTTATGCTAAGTTGCTCAACACATCGGGCACGGGCTTACCCCTACCAATACTAGGGCGACTCCTGTCAAGAGCCCGTGGCATAGACAAATGTGGAGGATTACAAAAGACAGATAGGGTTGTCACCACCTACTGCATACCTCTTCAATCTGTGGGTCTACGAGACATGCAACGCTACTTAACTATCCTAGCACCATGCTAGCATATTAAGTAAATACCTTAAGAGCCTAGGCACAAGCCATCTTAAGGCAATGACTAACCTAAACATCGTTGAATCAATGTTGAGACATAGCATAAGTTATTCATATTAACATGATCATATCATAACTAATTAGACTATAGTGGAGGTTTGTAGTGTTCATGATGATAGAATGAGATTGTTATGGAATAATCATAAAGACTATGCCTACCACATACATGAAATCCACAATCAAATAAGAAACGCAAGCATATGTATAAAAGAAGACTAAAGATAACATATTTATTATGCATAAAGTCACAAATACAAAAATGAATACAAGAGCCATACCTTTCCCAATGTGGAATTGGGAAGAGAGACTCCCTCTACTCCTTTACTAATTTGGACTAGGGACTAGAGACTCTCCTCTCTACAGCCTAAACTCCTCTAAGACTATGGAAAAATAGTGGATACAATAGAATGAAGCTCAAGTGGTGTGTGTGCGAAGTGAGGGGTAGGGGTCCTATTTATAGCTGGAGAAGGGTCAGTCACCCCTCCCCCCCCCCCCCACACAAAAAGCGTGCGAAATAGTCTTCATTGTGATTTGGGCACCACATGGAGTCGACACGTGGAAGCTGACTGTGTTTGGCATCAGAAAGGCTTCGGTTGAACCACCACTTCGGCCGCACTGGAATTAGGACCAATTCCAGTTTGCTTTCTCGGGGTGACTTCCAGGTGAGTCCCATTGACTAATATGGGTGATACACCATTGGATCTCCTCGAACACGTCTATTTGTGGGCCATTTGATCCATGTGACGCAACGTGTCGGTGCTTGATTGGCTTGGATGATAACTTATAGGATTGCTCCCCTTCTTTCACCTCATTTCCTGCATACAAAGCCTGCATGCACTATTCTTCCAAGGACAAGTGGAAATAGGTTAAGTAGAAAGGTGATGTGTGCAAGAAATGATTTTTCCTTCACATAATTGAGTTATATTGACGGATGAAATTGGGATATAACAACCATCAACAAACTCCTCCAAGCTTATCATTTGCTTGCCCCAAGCAAAGTCAAGACTTTAGGTTGATGATCAGGAATTGCTACAATGTTCTATTTTTTTTCAAAAGTACCATGTGCACAACAAAATACTCTACCTAGTACTGCAAAAATTGGCTATGGTACTTCACCCATCTTAAGTCATTATGCGGCTTATGCCTTCTCCTATTCATGGGTAGTTGAAAGATAGAACAGTAAATGGAGCAAGCATAGCCTAGGGATCAAGTTCCACTCAAATTATGAAGAGTTTTCAATTAGATTATAGGTACCTTAATTTGATTCTCCCAATCACTCCTTTTAGTGTAGTGGAAATATATCCTCACCAAGGCATTTTGCCTATACTAATCCTACCACTAAATAAGGCATATATGTGGAGCTTGGTAGGGAATGTAGTAGGCATATTTGCAACACATAATATTGCTAAGTCAAAAGAGTAAGCCTTAGGAGAAATCAATTCAAAACTTTTTGATTCAAGACTTGTGCATGTGTGATGGAATGGAAGTGGAAGCAGATGTTGAGATGACTCCTTTTGATGTGGACTCTCTTTATTGCAGGGATGAAACATGGCTACTTCTTTTTCTCATGCTTATGATGTAAGCATGAATTTTTTGTAGCCATGTCTTCTACTCCTTTTTGTTGCAATAGATTTGAGGATAGTAATAAGCATGACAACATGGAGTTTCTCTTTTTATTGTGGAATGATGATATGATGGAATTTTGCTAACTTTTAGTGTAGAAGTTTTAGCATGTGCAAGTGAAGTCTTGAATTCAAAAAGAAATGAATGAATTCTCACATAGGACTATACTAGTTTGATTAGGCTCAATGTGAAGGCAAATAGCATATGCATAAGGTATATCCATGTAAAATATCATATGGCTTTGGTAGGTATTTCCAATCAAATGAGAGTAGCTTAAATCTTTTTAGAATTTCTCTGGAAATCTAAGTTTCACTTTAAAACTAGGAATAACAGTCCTATCACTATATCATATCTCACAACAACCTAGAATTAGATTAAGCTATTGATACCCACAATTTATAAATCAAGGCAAAGTTAACTTTAACCAATAAAAGCAATATTTGGAAAGTAGCAAGTTGTAAACTAGGGACTTAGGAAAAATAAAACAGAGCAACAATTTATCATTTCATCTATGTAAATTCCAAATCATTCTTACCAAACATCTTTATTTGATGGAAAGAAAATCTACACTATTTATTTTTAAGTTTTTTTATATGCAAGGTGAATTGTGGATGAATGAAAAACAAATATACAATGGATGTGATACAAGTTACCTCAAGTGGGGGTCCTCCCCCAAGCTTGTTTTTCAATCACCTCCGTGATAAGGGTTGAACCCTTGACGACGGGAGTATGCCTCGAGGTCGGCTTGTTGTTGTTGTTGTAGCATGGAGTTGAATTTGGTGAACTGAGTGTCCATGTGTTGTTGCCAGTCTTGGATACCTTGGACATGCTCTTGTGTGTTGTAGATGTCTCCCGTCCTCACTTCAAGATCTCTCATATGTCTAGTGAGATCCTTCATTCCTTGTCTATAGTCATGATGACTTCTAGCCAAAAAGGAACAACGTCCTCTCATAGACGTTGGAGGCAAGCCGCTAGAGCTTGAAGTGGATAAGGATGGCTCCCATGCGTTACTCAGTCATCCATGCCAAGACGGCCCTCCGATCTCATACGGTTGAGGTTGAGTCCATCTGGGTGCATCACCCATTGGGTTCTCTTCCTTTTGGTACTCACATACTAGGGAGGTTGTCGGAGGCATGGACGTGGTCGTTATCCTTGCACGGCTTCTAGTTACCCTGCTAGAGACATTACTTCTTTTAGCTTCCTTGATGGGAAGAAGATCAATGGTTAGCCTCCGACATTTGTACAAATGGAAATCTGGGTTAGGTAACCGAATTTGATTGATAAAGCCGGGATAGTAAAATACCAAAGACCAGTGTGATCATGCTTAAGGGTACATCCTTGCACTAGATAATCTTCATTAATCAATTCTCGTTCAGTTTCAGTGTACTCAAATAAAGTATACTCTAATGCTCCTACCCTAGTAGTAATGTGGGTAATCAATGAAGTGCATTCAATTGGCCCTGTCCTTGAAATATTATCTAACCATTGTGTCATCATGGCAATAATTGGAGCAACTTTTATCTTCTTAATCATGGCACTAAAATTTTCAGTTCATCATCACAGACTACTCTAATATCTTCTCTAGGGAACATAGTCATATCCACCCATCTATGCATGAGACGAACAGTAGGATTTTGCAAGTGGCTATTCCTAGGAGCGCTACATGTGACATCACTAGTCAATTCATGCCAAAAACTTTGTTTCTTAAATTTAGGCAAAGCGTCTAAATCTAGCAAACAAAGTTTATGGAAGCCTAGGATTTCACTTAGTTCTTTCCATAGGATGTTGTATTCTCTTTGAAATAATCTAAAAGTAATACTATCAAATCCTATTTTGAGGGTGCAAAGGAATTGTAGTGAGAAGGAGTGAACCTTTCTCCTCTATATGAGCAAAATCCTCCCATCCTAATGCACGCCAAATGGAAAAGAATTCGGAATCCATACCTTTTTTGGAGATTAAATCCGGATCATAAGCTTTAGTGTGATAAAACTCACGATCTTGGAGGATATTGCGTTATTGATCTTCAACTTCACTTTTGTATGTCGAAGTCGTTATCGTGGAGAAGTTGATGCGGGTTGCTCCTCTCGTCCATGGGTGTGTCTTCACACACACTCCTCATCCATGGACTTGGTGTAGCAACAGAGGAGAGATGCTCACTTGAGTCTCCACCATGGCTTGAGGTTGCAACCCCCTTTCTTTTCCCAAACAATCTCTTCATTCCTTTCATGGCCACAACAAGCAAGAACACAACAAGGCAAAAACTCAAAATGATGTGATGTTAGTGAAAACAAAACCTTTGACAAATTTTCCCTTGAAGAACTTGAGAGAAAATTGCAAATGCAAACGAAATCAAATCTTTTTGAGTTCGATTTGAGCAAGAATGCTTCAATGAAGAGCAAGAAAAACAATGTGAGCAAAAGAGTGACTTGGGGAGGTGTAAAATGAGGTGAAGTGGGAAGAGGGGTGCTCCTCACAGCCACCATTTATAGTGTACACTACCCAACGGTCATAAGAGACACAAATGTAGCCGTTGGGGGAGAGAGAGCCACTTTGGCCCTTTCCCCACTTAGGCCGAATAGGGGGGTTCGGCCGTACTGAAAAGTGGGCCTCCCTATTCTTTTTTTTTGGCAGGTGGTTTCCCAACAGCTATAAAATTAGCCAGTTGGTGAATTGCCACATTTGCAATTAAGAAAAATTGTTTTTCGAATAAAACCTTTTTTTTAATCCAACAATTTTCATTTTTAAAAATAAAGAAATAAAAATGATTGTTGAGAATATAAGATTCTCAATTTGCTAAGAAAAATCAAATATGCAGTGGGAAAAATCAAACAAAAAACAAATAAAAATACTACCAATTATCCTATTGGCTAGGTCTCACCACAGTCCGATGAGATGGACTTTTCCTTTGTCTTCATTTCTTGGCATCTGGGCCTAGAGGAATGGGCTCAGACGGCTTGTCTTGCTTCATTCGCCACTCCTTCGGCGATTTAGTGGACTTGGGCCTTTGGGAAGGCTCGGGCTTCTCCGTCTTCTTGGTATGTCGGCATGGATGATAAGACGGGTTCTTCTCATAGATTAATTGTCTCATGAATGCAATGAGCAGATCCATGTTTGGAGGTGTGACTTTGACCTGTTGAATGTGTTAAACATTCGCCCCATACTTGATGCGAATCATGCAACATTGCTCCAACTCTGGGCGAAAGTTTAACTTCTCCTCCTTGCCATTGATATGGAAGTGGATTTCTCCAGCTTCCACATCTATGTGAGCCTTCACAGTGCTAAGGAACGGGTGCCCAAGAATGAGCGGTGTATCCTTCATGACACCCATGTCAAGCACCACGAAATCCACGAGTATGAAGCAATTCCAGATTTTCACAGGAACGTCTTCAGCAATACCCGCTGGATAATGGACTGAAGAATCAGCTGGTTGGAGCTGCATTGGTATTGGAGCGAGTTTCATGAAGTTCATTTGGTCGAAGCCCTCCTTGGGCATAACACTTACACTTGCTCCAATGTCACAAAGTGCCTTGTCACAGTAGTGAGCCCTAATAGAGCAAGATATGAAGGGATATCCAGGGTCCTTCAGCTAGTTGCCTTCTTGTAGAGAAATCATGTTGACATTTTCCACAGGAGGCTCAGGATGCCCTTGCATCTTACCATTCTTTAATGGCAGAACAATAGCTGCCAGTTGAGCCAACTGAGTTTCCAACATCTTGTTGAAGCTCAGTTGATTCTTGAAGGTTGAGGATAGTCCTTCAATTTTGGCGTTGATTCTTTCTAGGGTCTTGCAATTAGCCGATAGCTTCTTGGATAAGGCATCATTGATCTTCAATTGGC
Source organism: Tuctoria greenei (assembly GCA_036927565.1). Taxonomy (NCBI): domain Eukaryota; kingdom Viridiplantae; phylum Streptophyta; class Magnoliopsida; order Poales; family Poaceae; genus Tuctoria; species Tuctoria greenei. Next base: position 135,419,039 of record JAYESD010000010.1, on the reverse strand, counting down.
TAATGGTAAGCTCTGTCAAGTTGGGTTGTTTGCCATTGTTGCCATTGTTGTTGTTGTACCCTCCTTTAAAGAAAGGGCGTGGTTGGCCCCACCCTTGACCTCCTGGATGATAACCATTGTTGTTGTTGAAGTTCCCATTTTTGGCTATGTATAGGGCATCCTCACGAGTTTCGGAGCAGTTACTGCCCATGTGACCCATGTCACCACAGACTTAACAGGTGATGTGAGAGTCTAAGGCACAAGCATAGCCACATACTTCACCACTGGCTTGTCCATCAATTTTATTCATGAGGAGGTCAAATTTGGCAGCAATCATGTCCACATCTTTCAAGGTGTGCATGCCTCGCTGATAGGTTTGAATATGCTCATCGCTCCAACCCATATTAGACACAATCTTCTCAATCCAATCTTTGGATTGGGGCACCGTTAATGAGAAGAAGGCTCCTCCAGCAGCAGCATCCACATGGTCACGGGCGGAAGGGATCAGCCCGTTGTAGAAATTTTGGATAATAAACCAGTCATCCATCCCATGGTGGGGACACGCCAGGATGTACTCCTGTAGACTTTCCCATGACTAGAGAATAGACTCCTTAGCATCTTGCAGGAAGCAGGAAATTCTTCCACGTAGGGCAGCGGTCTTGCCCAACAGAAAGAATGTGGTGAGGAATGTCATAGAACACTTATCACAAGTGTCTATAGCATTTCAGTTCACATAGAACCATTGCTTCACTCTCAAAAGAACGGAGAACAAAAATAGTCTAAGACGGACGACATCAGGAGAAACGTCCTTGATCTTGAAAGTGTCGTAGATCTCAAGGAACTATTGCAGGTGAGTACTTGCATCCTCGTTAGCCTTCCCACAAAATGGGTTGGATTGAGCCATAGTGATGAGGACGGTCTTGATTTTGATGTTCACGTCTCCCATATTAATAGTGGGCCCGACTGGCACATTGTTAGCAGAGGGAGCTGGAAACTCACGAAGGGTCTTTTGGGCCATTAGCATTTTAGTTGTTGGTGCAGAAGAGGTGGTTTGCTTTGCCGCATGAAGCTTTTGAGGAGTAACGACACGAGGTCGATCTCTCAGAAGGGATTCAGGATCTTTAATAAAGTTTTCCGGCAAGCGGAAACCAGACATACACTATCCCATTTTCACATAGATGCGAAAACAAAGAAGGGTTATCCTACTAAAAACCTACCCAGGGTCCTACCAAATTCACTCAATCATGCAATACTTCAGCTGCCTTCCCCGGCAACAGCGCCAAAAATGCTTGTTTACATTTCTTACATACAGAATAAATTCCGCAAGCGCACGGAAACAATCGATGGAGCATTTCCCCTTAAAAGAGTATTCCAAGGGTGTCATTTATTTTATCCCAAAGGAAGGCTAGGTGTAAATGTAGAAATCATCAAATGGAAAGGGTTGAATGGTCTACGTAAGGTTCTAGTGAGGATGGATATTAGATAAGTGGAGGTAGTGTGGCACACACAAGAGCATTCTATTCTAAGGGGGATAAATGGGTCTAAGGGAGATTATACTAAGAGTTAGGGAGTTGATCCTACAATGCCTCTAATACACAAATACATAGCCTAGATTAGATACTAATGATCATGTCAATGGTGAATCCTTATGCTAAGTTGTTCAACACATCGAGAACAGACTTACCCCTAGCAATACTAGGGTGACTCGCGCCAAGAGCCTGTTGCATAGCCGAACGTGGACGATTACAAATGATAGATAGGGCTGTCACCACCTACTACCTACCTCTTCAATCCGTGGGTCTACGAGACATCCAACGCTACTTAACTATCCTAGCACCATGCTAGCATATTAAGTAAGTACCTTAAGAGCCTAGGCATAAGCCATCTTAAGGCAATGACTAACCTAAACATCGTTGAACCAATGTTGAGACATAGCATAAGTTATTCATATTAACATGACCATATCATAACTAATTAGACTATAGTGGAGATTTGTGGTGTTTATGATGATAGAATAAGATTGTTATGGCATAATCATAAAGACTACTCCTACCACATACATGGGCTCCATAATCAAACAAGAAACGCTTCATCCAAGCATATGTATAAAAGATGACTAAAGATAACATCTTTATTATGCATAAAGGTCACAAATACAAGAAGGAATACATGAGCCATACCTTTCCCAATGTGGAATTGGGAAGAGAGACTCCCTCCACTCCTTTCCTAATTTGGACTAGGGACTAGAGACTCTCCTCTCTACATCCTAAACTCCTCAAAGACTGTGGAAAAATAGTGGATACAATAGAATGAAGCTCAAGTGGTGTGTGTGTGAAGTGAGGGGTAAGGGGTCCTATTTATAGCTGGAGAAGGGTCGATTCCCACCACCAAAAGCGTGTGAATCAGTCTTCATCGTGATCAGAGTACCACAGCGAGTCAACACTTGGATGCTGACCGAGTTTGGCGCCAAAAAGGATTCGGTGGAACCACCACTTCGGCCGCACTAGAATTCTAACCAATTCTAGTGTGCTTTCTTAGGGTGACTTCCAGGTGGGTCCTATTGACCGATATGAGTGATACACCATTGGATCTCGTCGCATACGTCTGTTTGTGGGCCATTTGATCCATATGATGCCACGTGTTGGTGCTTGATTGGCTAGGATGATAATTTATTGGATTGCTCTACTTCTTTTACCTCATTTCCTGCATAAAAAGCCTTCATGCACTATTCTTCAAAGGACAAGTGAAAATAAGTGAAGTAGAAAGGTGATGTGTGCAATAAATGGCTTTTCCTTCACATAATTGTGTTATATTGATGGATGAAATTGGGTATAACAGCCGTCAACACCTTCCCGTTGGGGCAGGCTCCAGAGCTGCCAGGTGTCCGAGGCTCCGGACCCAACCTCTCTACTAGAGTAGGCTCTGGAACTACCACGTGTCCTGGGCTCTAGACCCGGTCTCCCCGCTGGGGCGGGCTCTGGAGCTTCCACGTGTCCTGGGCTTCAGACCCTGCCTTCCCGCTGAGGCAGGCTCCCGCGCCACCATGTGCGTCATAGAAGTCTGAGTCCCACCTTCCTGCTAAGATGGGTTCAGAGCTGCAAAGTGCCCCATGACCCATAATGGGTCATAGGCCTCGAGAGTAAAGGAAGTCATGGTCTCTCCGGTCGCTCATTTAGGACTTGCGCATTCCGCATGAGCATGAAACACAGTGCACACCTTTGTGTGCCATAGTACTGCCATGGGGCGTCTGCACCTGGCAGGCACTACAGTGACCGGTCAGGCCGCCGTGATGGTGCAAAAGTGCAGCGCCGTGCAGCTGACTGAGTAGACTGTGATAGGATGGGACATTCTTCACCATCGTCAAAGGCTACGCTTAGCCTGAGGTGTTTGGCACGTCAGGACGGTGTCTCTTCATGCCATCATCAGTGAATGCTGCAAGTAACCATAAGTACTTTAGATTTTGTATAGCGTGCAGATTACCTCGGTGCCACCTGTCGAGCTCTTGGTCTTTGTGTAACTACCTCGCCTTGAACTATAAAAGGACCGGACAGCCACCGACACAAGACAAGGTGGAAACAAGCTGAGAAAAGTTCACACAAGCTCAAAAAATCTAAGACAGCAATACAACACACTCCTCTGTGGAATTAGAGTATTACGATTTGGCGGCCCGAACCACATAAATCCTTGTGTCCATCATTTTCATCCTGCTCTAGCGTTCCAGAGCCTTAGCCCCTCCAACAATGAACCTCTGCGAGCTGCTCCAGTAGCCGTGCCGGGGAAGTGTTGTAAAAACCACTTCAACGGGCACCATAATGAACATTCTGCAAATTGAGTGTCTGATGCAGGTACACTAACTACTTACTCGTATTGCGCTTAGAAAATGTTTGCGAGTGACCGTCTATAGACACCGATTTAGACGTATGTGCCGGTATAATCCGGTTAGGATTTTGTGAGGCACGTAGTACCGACATGTATCTCATCGATGTATTATGAAGATCACTGTAAAATGAACTTAAGAAGTTGTAATAATATATGTATTAGCTGTCGATTTTTGATTTTGAACTAAGTTTCAAAGTAGGAGTAGGTTAAAACTCAAGTGATTCAAAAACCCGAGTTTCTGTTCTCTGTCAGGAATTTGACCTCACTTTGAAAAGACGTAACTCCCAGAAGAAAAATTCAATGAAGATGTATTTCACACGGATGAAAAGATTAGGAAGTATTCTAAATCTTTTCCGTTGAATACTAGAGCAGAATCGCTCTCTAATCTATTCAAAACTTCAAAGTTCCAAAGTCTACCAAAGTGGAGATAAACTGGAACTCTTTCTGGACCTGTTCTTATTTTTGTCATATCTCTTAGTAGAAATATTGAATGGCTTCATGTGATACATTTCTGAAATCCTTGTTATGTGTATTACAATGCTGTAATTTAATGTTTCTGCAATATTTGGTATTGTCTATTTGTAAACTGTGGCCAAATTCACAATATAAAAAGGAGGTGCTGTCCAAATTTTCCTAAAATTCTGGGAACTTCGTCAACATTTAAAAATCCGTATCTCTTTACCCAGAACAGATATGGGGGCATATAAATACTCGTTGGAAAGATATCGAAGTTAACTTTAACTTTGGTATTCAATTTGAGACATGAAATTGCAATTTTCATATTCAAATTCTGGTTTGAATCCAGACTGCCCAATATGGACAGAATGTCGACAGGTTCCAATTATTTCGGGGCTGATCATGGAAATTCAAGTTTGTATGCTCTGCTAAGTTCCAGAGTCTGTTCGTGAGTCATCTATCATCACTCTTGCTGTATAGTTGGAGTGTTTGATGAGTTTTATTGAGTTTTGAATTTAGTTCAAAAGTTTCAATTCTTTGTTTACATCTTCGCATGCGGCATGGTGTATGTGATGCGAATTATGGTTAATGTTTTTTAGTTCAAGTTGACATTACAACTTTGGATTTTAACTGTATTACTCACTCTTGCAGCATGGATCACACTCATTCCGAGTGTGAACTAGGTGGTCCCATTCGTGGCGAAAATGACTCGATGCCACAACCATCACCGCCATCCTCATCGTCGTTTCCGACCATGATTGAGGAAGTCATGGTAAACGTGGTCGAGTCTAATCGCGAGAACCATCTGTTACTCCGAGAACTGGTGCAACAGGGCAGATCCTCGGAAGCTTGACTGCATATTTCAACTCGGAGTTCTAATGTAGAGTTTCTTTCAACACGCCCACCGGTTTTTATGGGGGTGAAAGATCCGGTGGAGCCGACCAATGGCTTCAGGTTATAGAAGGCAAATTCAGACTATCTCAGTTTGATGAGTACCAGAAGACTTTGTTGCCAGCTCAATAACTTCATGGGTTCGCTGTAGCCTGGTGGTCAGAATATCTCACCACTCTGCCAGTTGGGCATCATGTCGCGTGGAGTGAATTCCTCAATGCATTTTGTGCTTGTCACATCCTTGCTGGGATTATAAGCACCAAGGATGAAGAATTCTTGGAGTTGAAACATGGAGAAATGAGGGTTATTGAATATTTTGAAGAGTTCAACCACTTGGTGCAGTATGCAACTTATTTTGTAGACTTTTTCCAAGGTCTAAATGTTAAACTCAAGGCTGAAGTGGCTTTATTCAATGATGGCTACTACCATGACTTGGTGAATGCCGCTGTTGGGCGAGAAGTTGCCGATCTCCATCTTCAAGCAGAGAAGAAGAGCAGCATACCACCAGATTGTAATAGTGATATCCCTGCGAGATATCGGGTGAGGTATTACTTGCCATCCGGTCAGAAAATTCAGTCTGTGGTGAACCACCACAACAACAGCTGCATTTAATGACTTGTGCACCTCCACCTCAGCTGAGGATGCAAATAATTTCTACACCTCAGCAGCAGCAACCAACTATTTTTCTTGCAGCCCTACCACAACAACACATGCAAGAGTTATGTCCACCTCAATTCAGTGGAAAGCAGAGGGTTCATTTGGCACAGAATTGTCGTGAAGCTGAGCAGAGCCACAGCCACATGCCATCTCACAAAAGCTCAGATCAGCATCGTGAACATCCGAAGAAAGCCCTATCAAAGTCTTGTAGTGTTAATTATGCTGCAATTGAGGACATTCCGGAAGATGAACCCATTTTAGCAGGCATGTTCACTTTACATGAGCAACAAACTCTCATTCCATTCGATTTTGGTGCCACCCATAATTTCATTAGCAAATTCTTCGAGCTGAAGCACCATCTACGATTCACTGCCATGACACATCCATTTCATATCAGCTCACCTGGAGGCAGGATTTTAGCCAATGAAATTGTTTCTCGTGGGCCTCTATGTATGGGTGGGAAAATATATTTGACAAATTTTATCGTGTTGGAAGGTCAAAAGATTGATCTTATCTTGGGAAGGTCATGGTTGACACATTATGGAGCTGTCTTCGATATTGGCTCTCGGACTATTCAACTAAATTCCCAAATATACTGTTGCAACACATTGAATCTTGTGAAGTCATCACAAGAAGTTCCAGCAGTGTACAATGTGGAAGCCACCAAGCTTGAAGATATTCCTATGGTACGAGAGTATCCAGACATTTTCCCGATGACTTACCGGGTATGCCACCGGACAGAGACAAAGAGTTCAAGATCGAGCTTGTTTCGAGAACCACATCTATTTCTCGAAGGCCGTACAAGATGGCACCGAATGAATTAGCGGAGTAGAAGGAACCTTTAAAGGACCTGCTAGATAAAGGTCTAACATGCCCAAGTTCATCACCTTGGGGTTGCTCCGCACTATTTGTGAAGAAGAAAGACAAGATGTTACATCTATGAGTGGATTATCGTCCGTTCAACACCGTGACGATCAAGAACAAGTATCCACTACCGTGCATCGATATTTAATTCTATCAACTAGTGGCTGCTAAGGTATTCTCGAAGGTGGATCTTCGGTCTGGATATTGTCAGATCAAAATCCAACCGAAAGATATTCCGAAGACGGCATTCTCGACAAGATACGAGCTCTATGGATATCTCATCATGTCGTTTGGTCTTATTAACGCGCCGGCTCACTTCATGTATCTCATGAATTCTGTGTTCATGTCGGAGTTGGACAAATTTGTCGTGGTCTTTATCGACGACATTCTAGTTTATTCTAAATCGGAGTAAGATTACATCAAACACTTGCATATCGTCCTCCAATGATTGTGATATCACAAGTTTTATGCAAAATTCAGCAACTGCAAGTTTTGGATCAATCGAGTGCCATTCCTGGGGCTTATTATTTCAGCTGAGGGTATCACTGTTGATCCAAGCAAGATTATACAAATGCTGAAACGGGAGCCTCCAAAGTCCATTCATGAAGTTCGCAGCTTCCTCGGATTAGCGGGATACTACCGAAGGTTCATTCCGAGCTTCTCGAAAATCGCTAAGCTTATGACAGAGCTGCTGAAAAAAGGGGACTAAATATATTTGGAGCAAGGCATGTGAGGATGCTCAACTGGATACGACCAAATCTTTCGGTGTTTATTGTGATGCGTTTGGCATTGGTCTCGGCTGCGTATTGATGCAAGAAGGACGCGTGATCGCATATAGATCACGGCAGATTTGAAATCATGAGCAACATTATCCAACTAATGACCTTGAGCTCGCTGCCGTGGTGCTTGCACTAAAATTGTGGAGGCATTATATACCAGGCAATCTTGTACACCTTTACACCGATCACAACAGTCTAAAACATATCTTAACTTAGAAGGAGTTGAATATGCGGCAACAGAGATGGTTAGAGCTGATCAGAGATTATGAGATTTAATTTCACTACCATCCCGACAAGGCGAATTAGTTGCCAATGTGTTAAGCCGCAATTCATATGTCAACAACTTGTCTATTCTCTGATGGAAGAGGATGAGCTGAGTTTATACTTGGTTCCATATGGAGTGTTATATTATATTGCTCTCATCCCTACGATACGAGAGGAGATTATAGAAGCTCAGAGGAAAGACAAGGGCATGTGTTACATACGCGAGAGAATGGACAAGGGTGAAATGAAATGTTTCCGAAGGGATGATCATGGTACACTATGGTTTAACAAGCGTATAGTGGTACCCGTGATATGACACTTCAGAAGAAAATCATGGATGAAGATCACTTGTCCAAGTATTCTATTCATTCGGGAAGAAACAAAATGTATCAACACTTGAAAACAAGATTTTGGTGGACTCGGATGAAACGAGAAATCGCAAAGTACGTATCTGAATGTGATACGTGTCGGCGGGTGAAAGCTGACCATATGAGAAAGGTCGGACAGCTGCAACCATTGAACATTCTGGCTTGGAAATGGGAGGACAATGTGAGTATGGACTTCATCGTCGGATTACCGATGACCTTCCGTAAGCATGATTCTATATGGGTGATCATTGATAGGTTGACAAAATATGCTCACTTCATCCTTGTTCATACCAATTATCATGCTAGAAAATATGCGGAGTTGTATATTGCTCGCATCATGTGCTTACATGCGTTCCCCGTACAATCATATCAGACCACGATACGCTGTTCGTTGCTTGGTTTTGGGAGCAACTGCACTCCTCACTGGGAACCAAGCTGATTAGAAGCTCCACTTAGCATCCACAAACCGATGGTCAAACTGAGAGGGTAAATCAAATTCTTGAAGATATGTTATGAGCTTTACCATCCATCATGGGAAGAATTGGGATAATCACCTATCATTGGCGTAATTTTCATACAACAACGGTTATCAATCTAGCACCAAGATGAAACCATATGAGGCTCTCTACGGACGGAAATGTCGCACACCCCTCAACTGGTGTAAATCTGTAACACCCTCATTTTCATCCATCGTGCATTGCATACATTCTACTACATGTTGAACATTAAGAAACACAAAAAGAAATAGGTTTAAAATGAATTTAGAGTAAAACCACACTTAAGAATTTTGAGAAGTGCGGACTAGTCCAATTTTGATGCGGACTAGTACGATTTCTCTCTGACCTCCATCGGACTCATCCGTTTTGCTGCGAACTAGTCAGTTTTTGCCTCTGGACACTTTCGGACTTGTCCTGTCTATTGTGGACTAGTCCGGTATTCCAAATCCTTAGAAATTTTGCTAAGTCCTTGGACTTGTTCGGACTAGTCCGGTATTCCAGCGGACTTGTCCGTTTTTCCTCTGACTAAAATCAGACTTGTCCGGTTTTGGCCAGACTTGTCCGATTTCTCTCTGACCAAGTTCGGACTCGTCCGATATAGTCCGGACTTGTCCTATATCCCTCTGACCAACTTCGGACTAGTCCGGCCCTTTTCGGACATGTCTGGTATATCGCAATTACGTGTTGATCTTTTGTCCCACGATTTGTTTTTGGGTTCTACCTTAAGTGGTCCTAAGGACGTCGTGTCTAACTCTTTTTGGAGCCCATGTGGGACCCCAAACCGGCCTCTACCCATCTCAAACTCGTATTCATTGAAACCCTAGCCTCCACCTCTATATAAACAACCACGCCCCTTCACTTTGCATCCTTTTGCCTCAATTGAAAGACCACCCAACCCTAGTTCATGGGAGCCGCCATCAAGGAGCGAGAAGAAGATCCCGAACAAGAATAAGAAGAGGAAACAAAAGAGGATCAAGATCTCCATCAAGTTTATGTTCTTCATCAACAATCCACCATCAAGTTTCTTCATCAACCCTAGATCATTATGATCCAAGTGTTGCCTCCAAAACCTTTGATTCATTGGAGTTCTAAACACCTGGTACACCTTCTAATCTATTTTTCTCACGTGAATTCAACCCCAATTCTCCAAATTCACGTCAATCTAGAGAACCCTAATTCGTTGTTCCTGCGAAGGGCGGACTACTTTGGCCTCCTGCGGACTTGTCTGATTTTACGATCTATTTCCTACTGAATTAATTCTAAATCGAGTCAAATCAACTCCAAACCTGTGTAGACTTGTTAATGACCATTGTAATTTATTAGTAAAAATTAAAAGCAACTCATTAGCTAGTTTTGCTTCACAATTGCACTAATCATGCATGTCATGACATATTGAGTAATATAGGTGCACTTATTGATTATAATTCTTGTATTGTATGTTATTGCGCAATTTTGACGGATTTGCGCTAGAGAGTGCTATGGAGGACCTCCATAACCAAGAATTCGAATTCTTTGATCGTAATCAAGCTCAAGAGCAAGGCAAGTGTCCTTGAACATATTGATCCAGTTTCTAAAATAAATGTTTTGTTTTCAAAACTGCAAGCTTGTGTTAATTTGATGGGAAATCCTATAATAGGAAGTTTACTAGCATTATTTAACCACCTTTGTCATCTAGAATACATGGTAGAGAGTCGAAAAGGGTTACCTTTTTGCTTCGCTTAATTAATTGGGATAGGAAAACAACTGTACTATTTAATTATGCATTAATGAGATTATGGTTAATATGAACTGGTTAATATGACATGGTAATGGGTGATCTAAGAAAGCATGGTATGTGGATGTGTTGGATGTTATTGTGGTTTGCTTGCTTTAGATCTAAGGACCGGTTCATGCGAGAATAAGCCCAGACTACAGAGCCACCAAGAGGCCAAGTATGGGTGCGGCGTAGCTAATTAATTAGGGTATTGCTAGTGTTGCATGGATCATTTGGCGCACCGGGGAAGGGGAGTTAGGATGGGTTGGGATATGGTTGGAGGGTCTCTCTAGGATCCGAATGGCACAAGAGGGGCCCTTGGTTGAAGATATGCTCAGTTGGAGACATCGCCACCGGTGAAACCTCAGTGCGTCCGTACATGCTAGTAGTCCCTTTGTAAAAGAGATTTTGTGATCTCTTGGCCATACACCTATGGTAGTGTTTTGGCATAATGGAGGTTTTCTTTAGTCGCCGACGGGTAACGAAATCACAAACACGTGGGTAAAGTGGTACAAACTCTGCAGAGTATTAAAACTATCATGATAGCCATGCTCCCGGTTATGATCACCTGGACAACTTCCATGATTAGAGGCGTTTTGGTTATGGATATGATTTGGTATGGTTACGGGTTCGTACTGGTTATGATTGGTAATATGGTTGTGGTTTGGTACTGGTTATGGTATTATGGATTTAATTATGGCAATGGATATGGTTAATGGTAATGAGAAATCTGGTATATGGATGATGGTAAGAAGATATGGACTGGTATCATGATAACTACATGGTTTATGATGAGTTTGCTTCACATACATATAATATATATTGCTTTTCAAATGTTTTAATGTACTTTTCAGCACTTTATTATTGTCATCGTTTGAATCAACTACATGTCATACTTTCCACACTTGCTGAGTACGACATGTACTCATCCTTGCAATTCTCCCACCAACAGTTGCTGGTCAGGATTGGGAGTATAACGATGATAATGCGGAGTTCTAGGCCGTGTCCGCCGTCAGCTTTGCCTGTGGTGTTGATTGGAGCTGTGCTACCCTATTTGCTTATGCTGCTTAGCTGCTTAGTTTGCTCAGTTTAGTTTATTTCCGCCGCATTAGTTCAAACTTGTCATTAATATTCATTAGAGCTTGTATTTGATAATATTCTGAATTCTGTAATAAAAGTGGTTAATTAATATTTTTCTGTGGTAATTTTCTGTATATCCTTTTGTGAATGCACTCGTGTATGTGTGTTGAATGTCCTGGGCACACATATGCATTCACTTGGTTCATTTTCGGAACCGGATGTCACAGAATTGGTGAGAGGGTTGTATATAGAATTTCTAGTAAAGGAAGTCGAAGAACGGGTCAAGGTAATTCGATAAGCCAACCTTAAAGCCCCTCAGTCTCGGCAAAAGAATTATGTGGACAAAAGAAGTCGCGTGTTAAGATTTGACATCAGAGACCACGTATATCTTCGCGTGTCACCAATGAAAGGAATTCACTGGTTCAGTGTAAAAGGAAAGCTCGCTCCTCGATTTATCGGTCCGTTCACAATCGCGGAGAAGTGCGACCCGTGGCTTATCGATTGAAATTGTCGGCATCTCTCGCTAGTATACACGACAGTCTCCACGTATGTCAGCTTCAGAAATGTCTCAAGTTCACAGCTTCAGATAATACCAAAGAAATCTGTGAGTTGCAACCAGATCTCACTTACAACAAACATCAGGTTCAAATTATTGATGAAAAGACTCGCACCACAAGAAACCGAACTTTGTGCTTCTACAAAGTCTTGTGGAGCAACCATACCACTGAAGAAGCGACATGGGAAAGCATGGATTATCAACGATTAAACAATCCAGATTTGCTATTATCATATATTCGGTAATCTCTCCTCCTTCGCCTCTTTTGTTTATAATCTCAAAACGAGATTCCTTTAAGTGGGGAGGAATGTAAAAGCCCAAGTTTCAAGTTCCAAGTTTGCAAGTCAGTTAGGAGAGATGAATATTGAGAATCAGAAAAGAACAAGTTAAAAATAGAAAATGAAAAATTGAATTAAGTTAAACCCTAATTGAGGGTTTCAAAATGCAAATTTATCTACTGATTCAAACCAAGACAGATATAAAAATCGAGTTCACAAATAGGTTCCTCATAACTTAAGTAGTTGCTCTGCAAAAATTTCATGATTTTTGGAGGCCATTTACTATTTATTTCAATAGGTACATTGAAATCCATTTGAAATCAAATTCAAATGTGAATTTGAATAAAACTGATCAAATAAGGAATTTCATTTTCAAAAATGGATTCTACACATTGGATTTAGTCTACCAGAAAATATGTAGATTTTTTTTGGACTGAATTAGGTAGTAGAATTCATTCTACAGAGGAAGGGATGAGTATTCACTTGTAGGACCCACTGGCCAGTGACCCAAATCCAAATGATCCGCCTCTGTTCTAGTCTTGCACCGAGTCTGGTTGTTGCCGTGATGACAGCCCGACATGGTGGCATGAAACACTTCTATGGACTCGTCCTTACCCTCTGCTGCCCACCTCTCTACTCCGCAAACCGAAGTGAGAACACTACACCCTATTCCTCTCTGATTTTGCCCACCATAAGAACAGAGCAGCCGCCATGCTCGCTGCTTATCGATGAGCTCGACTCCTAGCCGATTTTCCACTGCTACAAACTGCAAAAACGTTGCACCAACTTCTTCCCTACTTCCTCCTCAGTTTCCTTCTTGGTTTACTCATTGTTTGCCCTGGTATTTTGAAGTCGCGCCGGAGGTCTCCGGTGGTGTAGCCAAGCGCCGCCCTCTGCTCGACGTTGTCAGGACGAAGCAAGCCTTCTCGCGCCCACATCCAAACAGCTAAGTGCTGCGTTATTGCTCCCTTAAGATGTCTGGAAAATTTCTCCGCTTGTCATAGACCATAACTCTAGTAATTCTAGTTTTCTCCACGGCATGCTCATAGAAATGGACCTAGGTTTTGCTTTCAATTTTATTCTATGTGTAAACATCCTCCATTCCAGTTGGCAAATAGTTTCCAAAGTTCCTTACGCACCTCCACAAACAAACCCCATTGAAAATCATGGAGAAAAGACCTAGTTATTCGAGTTCTTCTCGCCAGCGGGCAAAAACCGGCTAGGTCGTCTAGGAACTCTTTGTTGCAACCATTTAAATATACTCCTTGATGCATTTTTATGCTCACCATCATTCCAGGGTTCTTTTGCAGCAAAACACAATGAATATGAGGCACTAGCCAAGCATGAACGATTTCACTAGTGAGCTCCGTGCGCCGCCACCGTCGGGAGCTGTGCTTCGGCCGATGGCAGCCTGATTTGAACCCACCAGCTTGCTCTCCATTCAGTTTTAACCTCTGGAGGCGGGATTCAAGACTGGCAGACCAGGGGAACGCGGGGCCGGCGCACGTGCCTGTCGGTACCCTGCGGATCGGGTACCCCACGATATCGCAAGGCAAACCACAGAGTTCCACCTGTTCGAGTTGAAGACCTCCGAAGGCTCCACGTGTCCCGCAGGACTGGGCCCATCTCCGTCGTTTGGGTAGCTCCAGCACCGCCATGTGTAACACAAGGACAGCTCTAACTCCCTATGTAGTGAAGCTCTGGTCATTCCACGTGTCGTGGAGCCCCGGACCTAACCCCCGGTAGAGGGAAGCTCCAGTACTGCCACATGTATAGCGGCTTCGGACCTGCCTCCTCACAGAGGGAAGCTCCAGAGCTGCCACATGTGAAGCCTCCGGACCTAAGCCTGCAATGGGAAGACTGCCGGATCTCCAACGGTGTGGACATTCAAGAGGTAGGTAAAGAAGTCGTTACAAGACTTGATTGTGTGTCATTAATGCCATGTTAATGACACACGATCAGAGGACCTTTAGTATCAGTAACGCTGCCATTAAGGCGCGTTATCACACTGTTAAATATACTTAATACATACAAATCATGTATTAGGTAATTAAAGACCGGCGGGGCCACATGTTGGGCCAGACTAACAATGTAACAGCCAGTCCTTAGACTATAAAAGGGTTGTGCCGCACGGTACAAAGGACAAGTCTGATCGACCCCAGAAACACTCATACATACAACACCCACCCGTGAAGTAGGGTATTACGCTCAGGCGGCCTGAACCACATAAAAATCCCTCGTGTCACTATTTCGATCGTAATCTCACGTGCGCCCCAACCAATTACAAACCTCTGCGGACTACATTCTAGTAGTATCAGGGGAAGTGTCAATCGCACACTACGGCATTTGGTGCGCTAGGTAGGGGGCCTGAGATTTCGAGATGATGAACTCTGCGGCAGCATCGTCCAATGGCAACACCGGACAGCCCGACGGTGGAAATCGCTCCAATGCCCAACAACCAGTTGGAGTTGTTGTCCCGGCAGGCATTGCTGCACCACCACCACCACCACCTGCTCTGGAAGGCAATGCCGGACAAAAGGATGGTGCCCCAGAGAACGCGCTAATCGCTGCGCGTACTCTGCTCCAGCGTCCTCCAGCGTCTGGAGCTCCTCCGGCAGCCATGGAACAATGGCGTACTGATGTCGAGCATCTGGTTGGAGCCGCAACCGATGCCATCAGTAACCAAGGCCAGCCCCCTGCTAGGCAGGCAACCTCTCAATGAAGGACCTTGTCTGGTAGACTTGGACCTCAAGTTTCACAGCACAGGAGACGTGCTGTGTCCCAAGAAGTGACATCGCTGCCCTCCGGGGCACGTCGTACTCACACTGCATTGAGACTCTTGACGCATGATCTTCGGTCAGAGCTTGATGAACGATACATGCAGCAAAAACAGCCGCGTCCACATCGAGCATGATCGTGAAAGGCGGGAGGCTTGGGAAAACTCTTCTCCTTTAAGAGTTGTGAGCAGCTGTCCGGCCCTTGCTATGCACCTTCGCATGGCTCAAAGGCTACAGAAGTTCCGGCCTCATATGGCGACGAAATATGACGAGACTGTCAACCCTGTCGAGTTCCTCCAAATCTACTCCACCGCCATCCTCACGGCTGGTGGAAATGAGGCCGTGATGGCCAATTACTTTCCTGTGGCTCTGAGTGGGACAGCCAGGTCCTGTTTCATGAGTCTTCCACTGAATGTTGGCCTAGAGGGGGGGTGAATAGGCCTTCTTGAATTTTATCGGTTCCTGTAACACTTCAACAACGAGATCAAAAAACAGATATAACGGACTAGTCCGGTAAAGTGCGGACTAGTCCGGATTTTACGGGCTAGGTTGATCAAGTTAGGTCAATTTGATTGTTTGTTGACTTTTGCAGCGGAAATATAAACTTTGTGATCAGTTCAATAGTTGTGTAACAGATTCTATTAAGAATATGACTTTATTTCAACTATTAACTTTGTATTCAACAAATCTAATCAAACCCTAGATAATGTTGATCAACTAGAATAAAGAACACAAATGAAAGACACAAGATTTATCCCGTGGTTCGGTTACCACGAAGGCAGCCTACGTCCACGTTGAGGAGCCCACAAAAAGGGCCGGGTCTTCACTAACCCTTCCCTCGTTCGGATCGCCACGAAGGCCAATCCTCTTCCACTAATCACACAGGGGTAAATCACCGAGTTTAAGGGGCGATCTCACAAGTTGAGCGCTCCCTTGATTACAAGATTCAAGACCACCAATAACACACTTCAAAATATACAAACTGAGATGCAAGAGTGTGTTAGAGATTCAAACCAAGAGCTCAATCGCGTATCAAGTGCCCTCTCCAATGATCTACAAGTGATCTTCAATGTAGTGATCAATTTAGCACTTGGTTTTGTGGAGAGAGGTAGTTTTTGAGGCTCTTGGGAGGTGTGACGGCGCTAGGGTTCCAGAGTGTTTGAAAGTGGGCCGTGCACCTCTATTTATAAGGGGTTTCTGGAAGTTACCGTTAGGGTTCAGAAAATTCGGACTAGTCCGTGGTGGTGACCGGACTAGTCCGGTGTGCTGTGAGAAGCAAACCCTAAGTGTCCAGGAATATCGGACTAGTCCGTTTGAAAACGGACTTGTCCGATTTCACTGCTGGAAAACTTCGGACTAGTCCGATTGTCATTGGACTGGTCCGGACCTGTGAAACCTTTAGTGTTTAGGATGACAAGTCCGCACTTGGAGGACTTGTCCGATTTAGATCAGTGTGTATATCGGACTAGTCCGTGTAAACACCGGACTTGTCCGAAGTGGATCAGAAAGGATATCGGACTAGTCCGGTGGAGACCGGACTTGTCCGATCTAGTGATTTGTGCATTGTGTTGAGGACTAGTCCGCACTGGGGAGGACTAGTCCGAAGTGGAACAGAAGAATTATCGGACTAGTCCGGTGATGACCGGACTTGTCCGATCTTGTGCAGAATGTGATATCGGACTAGTCCGGTGGACATCGGACTAGTCCGGTCCTGTATAGCTTTGTGCATGTGTGTGTGTGATTAAATGAGATTGAGCTCTTGGGTGTGTTTCCTTAACACACTCCACACATACTAAACTACTAGTTTCTTCTCCTTGAGCTCAAATCCATTTTCCTTCTCAATTTCCTCTTTTTGGCACTTTGCTCATCTTTCATCATTTTTCTGCATTCATCTCAACAAAAGAATTAGGATCCCAATTGCTTGTTATAAATCATCCAAAACCCACAAGGGAGTCCTAGATGCACTTTCAATCTCCCCCTTTTTGGTGATTGATGACAACCAATTGAGATTTCACAAAATGAGGTATAAAATGAGATTTTTCATAAAGTATGCACATATGACTCAAAAATGCATCAAGCAACAAGAGAATCATTCATATGTGCATTCTTTATGGTGGGATGCATACTAAGAGCATGAATGCATTAAGAATGACAGAATTTGCATTGATCAACTAATATCAAGTGAATATAGCATTTCAGGAGCAAGAATTCAGATTTCATCACACACTTGCAAATTAACTGAGCAATTTAACATAGGACCAAACATGATATGAAAATAGCGTTAAACAATTACAATCACAAATAGAAAATACATGGAGACTCTCTCCTCGCATTCTATGCAGCTAAAGCTAAGTCTAGAAGCTCCCCCTCAATCTCTCCCCCTTTGGCATCAAGACACCAAAAAGAGAGAGAGGGAGGTCCTAGGGCTTCACTCTTCGCTGTCAGTCCTCTCATCGTCTTCATCATCTTCATCGCTTTCTTCTTGGCGAGGTTGAGAGGGAGGAGGAGGAACGGAGCTGCTCGAGCCCCCAATGCCAAAATAGGCAAGCTCGGATGTAGTCAAGGGGCTGAGTTCAGTGACGTCCAGATCAGAGTCTTCAGAAATGACTGGAGACCCTATTGGGTTGATCTCCAGTTTCTCACTCAGCTGCTTCACATTTGCTTTTATGTACCTCATGTCTTCTTTCCTCTTCTGGTTGAGCTTATGAAGCTTCACTTCAGTTTTCTTGCAGGAGGAGAGAAGAGACACCAAGTACTTCAGGATCCCACTGGCGGATCCTTTCTTAGGGGCTTCCCTGGAGGGAGGAGGAGCCCTAGCAGCTTCTTCTTGTCTTGCCGGTGCCTCGGGGCTTGAGGCCGGCGATGGAGGAGCTTGGACAATTACTGGCTGAGGCTTCTGAGGCCTCAGTGGAGTGTGCTCCACATCCTTCACGAACTCGATCCCTGTGACCTTCTCGATCATAAACATCAAGTAGGGGGCATAGCCACAGGATCGGTTGGGGGTGCTTGAGATATTGACCATATCATTCCAGATATAGTCAGCCACATCAAACTTTCTGTCCTTGCTTATGACCCTCATCAGGGTCCGGAGGTAGCCTTGTACACTCCCTGCATCCCCATCCTTGGGGGCTATTGTCTTCCGGAGGACTCTATTGAGCACAACAAAGAAAGGCTTCATATTCTTGGTAGAGGGAGGGACATACTTGGAGTTGGGCTCATACAGGAACTTCATCCTGTCCCTCTCAATGACCCCTATGTTGTGGATAATGAGGTGGTCATGTCCTCCAGACTCAAGGTGCAGCAAACTGGCAAACTCTTCTTGAGTAATTGAGTACTTGGATCCATGAGTCATCCAAGTCACACTTTCCTCGTCTTCACTGGAGAAGTGGCACGTTGCATAAAACTGTGCAATCACTTCATCATTCCAGTTATATCTGAAGGCAAACAAGTCCTTCAGTCCGTGTTTCTCAGCAGCTGCAATAACCTCATCAAAGGCTGCACACTTCTTCTTCTCCAGGTGGGCCCAGTCAATCCATTGACTGCGCACCACTGGGGTCTTCATAGGCAAATAGACCAATTTGTAGAAGTCCGAGTGGAAATTGGACCAAAATCTGCCATCTGCTGCTTGCTTGGATCTTGCATAGCAGTCTACCCCTCTCAGCTTAGCAGCCACCTCGCTGCCCTTGCCAGTGAACTTCTCTTCATTTGGGTCCCGGGCCCCTTCTCTGGGGGCATGCAGCTTGAGGGGCCCAACTGGCCCTGTGGCAACTCCTTTGCCCTTTCCTTTGGTTTGTCGAAGGCCACTTGAGGAGGTGCCGGCCTTCGATGCAGCTTTCTTCACACACACTTTCCTTCTGACTTGGGGAGGTGAGGGAGCTGGCTCGGAGGGTTTCTCTTGGCGTTTCTTGCCAAGACCCGCCGAGGGCCGAGGTGCCACTTCGGACTCAAAATCGGACATTTCGTAGTCAGAGCTCGACATGATCTGAGAATGAGTGATCAAGGTAAAATACAGGTTATACAAGGTATTGGTGAGATAATATGGCAATGGAAGGCATTAGGGAATGAAGGAATTAGGTTTTGGTTCAGAAACAACGGACTTGTCCGGTGCACAGGCACGGACTAGTCCGGTGGACCGGACTTGTCCGTACCTGGACCGGACTAGTCCGGTGTTCATCCGCAAAACCTAACAGATTGGGTAAAATTTGATCCCTAAGCCAAAAATAGTCTAGCATACACGTAGTACACCTATTGGACATGTAACTAGTGAAGAATGCTAGGCCAAACGATAAGCAATGGAGAAATTTGCGATTTCTTAGGGTTTGAAGAAAATTTACCAAGAAATCGAAGGAGGCTTGAGATTTTGGGGGTTGGAGGCCGGACTTGTCCGCTAACTTCAATCCCCGAGTCTTCAAGCTTGATCTCCGCCCAAGTTTGAGGCTTTTCGACGGAGGAATCGAGTATTTGCCTTGGGAGCTCGAGCGCAAGAGAGAGAATGCTTGGGGCGAGTGTGAGAGTGAATGAATTAGGGTTTGGTGGCGGCTAGGGTTAAGGACACGAAAAATCGGACAAGTCCGGACATGACCGGACTAGTCCGAAGTCGTCCAGAGACTTATATCGGACTAGTCCGTGGTCTGTCGGACTAGTCCGGCCTAACCGGCACTCTGCGGACAAGTCTGCAATGGGCGGACTAGTCCGGGTAACCACGGACTTGTCCGTGGTCACCAGGAGAGAAATGCATAGCCCATTCATATATATTTGAAGGTTCAATATTAGAGATTAGAGAGACAAAACAATTCAAATAATCTTGATGAATTTGACCAGTAAGCAAACAACAATCATACTATGATCAAAATTCATCAAGATCTAATAATTGACATAGTTTTCGAGAGAAAAGTGAAGAGGGATGATTTTCACAATTCAATCAAAATTTTGAAGAAACATACAGGTATGCAACTTTTCAAGCCACACTCCGAGAATCAAGAACATTTAGCTCATTTCGGAGTTCACAAAAGCGTTTTTCATCAAGTGGCTTGGTGAATATGTCGGCTAATTGTTTTTGGGTGTTGACATGAGAGATGGATATGTCTCCTTTCATGGAATGGTCTCTCAAGAAGTGGTGTCTTATGTCTATATGTTTTGTTCTAGAGTGCTCAACTGGATTGTGTGCTATTTTAATGGCACTCTCATTATCACAAAGGAGAGGAATATGGTTCATATTGTAACCATAATCCCTTAGAGTTTGTCGCATCCAAAGAAGTTGTGCACAACAACTCCCGGCTGCAACATACTCCGCTTCGGCTGTGGATAATGCAATGGAATTCTGTTTCTTGGATGACCAAGAAACTAAGGATCTTCCTAGAAATTGGCAAGTGCCGGAAGTACTTTTTCTATCTACTTTGCACCCGGCATAATCTGCATCGGAATACCCAATGAGATTGAATTTTGAGCCTTTTGGGTACCAAAGACCAAGGTTGGGTGTATGAACTAAATATCTTAAGATTCTCTTAACGGCTGTCAAATGACATTCCTTGGGGTTGGCTTGAAATCTTGCACACAAGCAAACACTCAACATGATGTCTGGCCTAGATGCACATAAATATAGTAAAGATCCAATCATGGAGCGATATACCTTTTGGTCGACGCTCGTTCCATCTTCATTGAGGTCCAAGTGCCCATTCGTTGCCATGGGAGTCTTTATCGGCTTTGCTTTGTCCATGCCAAACTTCTTGAGGATGTCCTGCGTGTACTTGGTTTGGCTTATAAAAGTTCCTTCCCTTTGTTGTCGCACTTGGAATCCCAAGAAGTACTTCAATTCTCCCATCATCGACATTTCGAATCTCTCTGTCATAATTTTGCTAAACTCTTCACAGAAGGATTGGTTAGTTGACCCAAAAATTATATCATCAACATATATTTGGCAAATAAAAAGATCATTATCCAGATTTTTTGTGAATAACGTATAGTCTACTTTGCCAATTTGAAAACCATTATCTATTAAAAAATCTCTAAGGCACTCATACCAAGCTCTAGGAGCTTGTTTGAGGCCATAGAGAGCCTTACGCAGTTTATACACGTGATGGGGGAACTCTTCGTCTTCAAACCCGGGTGGTTGCTCCACGTACACCTCCTCCTTGATCGGTCCGTTGAGGAAGGCGCTTTTCACGTCCATTTGATACAGCTTGAAATCATGGTGAGTAGCATATGCAAGTAATATTCTAATTGATTCAAGCCTAGCTACTGGAGCAAAAGTTTCATCGAAATCCAAACCTTCGACTTGTGAGTAACCTTTGGCCACAAGTCGTGCCTTGTTTCTTGTTACCACACCGTGTTCGTCTTGCTTGTTGCGGAAGACCCACTTGGTGCCTACAACATTTGCATTGGGTCTTGCCACAAGTTCCCAGACCTCGTTTCTCTTGAAATTGTTCAACTCTTCTTGCATCGCCACTACCCAGTCCGGATCCTTCAATGCATCCTCAGTCCTGCGGGGTTCCAAAAAGGAGACAAACGAGTAATGTTCACAAAAATTTGCTATGCGAGATCTAGTGGTTACTCCCTTTTGGATGTCGCCGATGATGTTGTCGATCGGGTGATCCCTTTGAATGCATTGGTGCACTCTTGGGTGTGGTACTTGGGGAGTCGTGTGTTGGTGATCATCTTCTTCTCCCCCTGAGTTGTTGTCCTCGTTGATTTGTTCATTACGTTCGTACTCCTGTGGTTGATCTTGTATTGAGGCTCCCCCTTGATGGTTGATTTCATCTTGTGGTTCACTTTCATCTTGTATTTGTGACGTTGACTCTTGTGGTCGTACTTCGCCTAGAGCCATTCTCTTCAATGCTTGATAGGGGGCTTCTTCTTTACCTAATTCACATTGATCAACTTGCTCCTTTTGGGAGCCATTAGTTTCATCGAACACTACGTCACGTGCCACTTCAACAAGTCCGGAGGACTTGTTGAAGACACGATAGGCGTAAGTGTTCGAATCATAGCCAAGCAAGAAACCTTCATCAGACTTCGAAGCGAACTTTGAAGTCCTGGGCTTCTTGTTTAAAATATAGCAAGGAGAACCAAAAACTCGAAAATATGAAATGTTCGGTTTGTTACCGGTGAGTAGCTCATAGGGGGTCTTCTTTAGTAGTCGATGAAGATAGAGGCGATTTGTGGCGTGGCAAGCTGTGTTGATTGCTTCCGCCCAAAATCGGTCCGAAGTCTTGTATTCATCGAGCATAGTTCTTGCCATTTCTATGAGCGTGCGGTTCTTCCTTTCGGCAACTCCATTTTGTTGTGGGGAGTATGGTGCTGAAAATTCGTGCTTGATTCCTTCTTCATCAAGGTACTCCTCCACTTGTATGTTTTTGAACTCCGTGCCATTGTCACTCCGAATACTCTTGATTTGTAATGAAAATTCGTTTTGTGCTCGCTTGAAGAACTTCTTGAGTGTCCCTTGTGTTTCTGATTTTTCATGCAAAAAGAACACCCAAGTGAAGCGGGAAAAATCATCAACAACAACTAAACCATACTTGTTACCGCCGATGCTTATGTAAGCAATTGGACCAAACAAGTCCATATGAAGTAGTTCGAGCGGTCTTGTTGTGGTCATGATGTTCTTCGCAGGATGCTGTGCTCCAACTTGTTTCCCTGCTTGGCACGCGCTACATGGCCTGTTTTTCTCAAACACAACATCTTTCAAACCTCGGATGTGATCGCCCTTGAGGAGTTTTTGAAGGTTCCTCATACCAACATGTGCCAGCCGTCTATGCCACAGCCAACCCATGTTGGTCTTTGCAATCAAGCATGTGTCGAGTTCGGCTTTATCCTTGTTGAAGTCAACAAGGTAAAGCTTTCCCTTCAACATACCCTTGAATGCAATAGAACCATCGCTCCTTCTTGAGACGATCACACCCTCGTTAGTAAACAGGCAATTATAACCCTTGTCGCACAATTGAGATATGGACAGCAGGTTATAATCTAAAGATTCAACGTGCAAAACATGTGAAAGAGTATGTTCAGAGGATATGGCTATTTTACCGGTACCGAGGACCCTCCCTTGACTGTTGTCTCCAAAGTAGATCCCTTCATTTGGGTCCTCGTTCACTTCATACTCCACAAACATCCTCCTTTCTCCGGTCATGTGGTTTGTGCATCCACTGTCTAGCACCCATTTGGATCCACCGGAGGAGTAGGCCTGCAGAAACAAGTTACGCCTTGGTTTTAGGTACCCAAGCTTGCTTGGGTCCTTGGAGGTTAGTGACAATACATTTGGGCACCCACACATGGGATTTTGTGTTCCCATGGCGTGGCCCAGCATAATAAGCATACACTTTACCAATATTGTTTCTCATTAATACATATGAAGCATCGAAGGTTTTAAACAGGAGTTGTTGCTGATTATTGGTCGGACTAGTCTGTGTGACCGGACTTGTCCGGATGACCGGACTTGTCCGGACCACAACCGGACTAGTCCGGTTTTCATGAGAGTTCAGATTTTTAGTTTTCGTGCTGCCGGGTTGTGAGGGTCCTCCTTTCACAAAGGTAATCTTTCCCTTGTTATTCTTATGATTTCCAGCTCTTTGCTTTCCATCATAGGAATATCCAATGCCATACTTGACATTTGGAGGTCTTTGGACCAAATATGCACTACGTGCATAGTTGATCCTTTTCTTGTCAAATATTACACATTGGGTAGGGTTTTTGTCCTTTGTGGAGGTGGACTTTTCTTTCAACCTGGTGTTTATCTTTTCACATTTGCAGATATGAGTATTATTACTTGAAGTGGATTGAGAAGGTAGGCTTGAAGAGGAGGAGGGTTCACTAAGCTTGAGTGACTCAATTTGCACTTCAAGGATCTTGTTGACCTCGATCAGGTCATCAAGTTGGTCCTTGATTGCTACATTTGAGTTGGTTAGCTCCAAGCAAGTTTTCTTGCTTGAAGCTAGCTCAAGCTCTAGTGAGTGGCTTCTTTCCTTTTCATGAACTAGAAGATTGTCAAGTTCCACATGCTTCTCCTTTTGGGAGATAATCATGTCTTCTTGACGATCGATTAGCTCTTCCTTCTCAACAAGTTGGTTAAGCAAGAATTTCATTTTTGCAGCAGTTTTTCTATCTAAGCCAGCTAGCATATCTTCATCACTATCTAAATCATCATCACTTGAATAAGAATGTAAGGAAGGAGTTTTGATATTTACCTTGCGTTTACCTTCCTTAGCCATGAGGCAAGTCCCATTTGCCTTCTTTGCACCGAGCGTGGGAAAGAGTGTGGGTTTCTTGGACACGCTCTCGATGGCTATGCTAGCCAATTCTTCTTCATCGGACGATGAAGACTCATCGTTTGAGTCCCATTCCTTTCCAATGTGTGCTTGTTCAGCTTGTTTCTTCTTCTTGAAGAACTTCTTTGCTTGAGGCTTGGACTCTTTGTTCTTCTTCTTATTGTCCTCATACGGGCAGTCGACTATAAAGTGGTTGTATTCACCACAGTTATAGCACGCCCGCCTCATCTTTGGCTTCGTCCTTTCTTTGTATTTTGCTTCATTTGATTTTGTTCCTTGTCTTTTCTTCATAATTCTCTTAAACTTCTTCATGAACAAAATCATATCTTCTTCATCTAGCTCGCTGCTTTCATCATCGCTGTCCTCCTCAAGCTGTGCTTCTCTTGCTTCTTTGGATAAAGGCTTGAGTGAGGACTTTAGGGCAACTCCCTTCTTCTTGGCCGATGTGAGGTCGGCTATTTCTTTTACGTGCTTGGCTTGCTTCTCCATCATCTCAAAGTTAATGATCTTGCCAAGCAGTTCATCAGGAGTCATTTTCTTGTACCCCGGACTCTCTCGGATCATAGAGCAAAGTGTAACATTGCGAGGCATGAAAGCTCTAAGGATGAGCTTTACAACCTCGTGATCATTCCACTTTCTGCTCCCATATGATCGAACCTTGTTCACGAGAGTCTTCAGTCTGTTGTACATGTCCTGGGGTGACTCATCTTCCTCAATCGCGAACCTTCCTAGTTCGCCCTCAATCATTTCAATCTTGGCTTCCCTCACATGTCTGTCACCTTCATGCGCTGTTTGTAGGGTATCCCAGATTTCTTTGGCAATTTCTAATCCGTCCACCTTTGTGAATTCATCTCGACTTAGAGATGAGGTGATGACGGCTGCGGCTTGTGCATTCCTGTGGATGGCTTGCTCTTGACTTGGCGTGAGCTCTTCGTCGTCATCTGGGATATTGATTCCTGTGCACACAATATGCCATAAACTTGGGTTAAGGGAAATCAAGTGCATCTTCATGTTTTGCCTCCACATAGAGTAGTCACTCCCATCGAAGTGTGGGGCTTTTCCAAGGGGAATGGATAGATAGTGATTGCTGTTAGAATTTAAACGGTCATAATTAAAAGGATATCGGGAGTAGTCGGTGTGACTACTCCCCTTCTTCTTTTCTTCAACTTTGGCTTTCCCTTTGGAAAGCGCTTTCTTTCTAAGGAGAGCTTTCAGCTCCAATGTCTCCTCATCATCATCGTCAAAGTCTTGAATGGCTTCGAGATACTTCTCAAGCTTTTGATGCTTGTCATTGTTCATCTCTTCCTGGTTGTTGATCTTTTGGACTTCCTTCATGTCCGACATGATCTCTTCGAGCGGTTGCACTCTTTCTTGAAGAACCTTGCTTTGATACCAATTGAATGTTGGCCTAGAGGGGGGGTGAATAGGCCTTCTTGAATTTTATCGGTTCCTGTAACACTTCAACAACGAGATCAAAAAACAGATATAACGGACTAGTCCGGTAAAGTGCGGACTAGTCCGGATTTTACGGGCTAGGTTGATCAAGTTAGGTCAATTTGATTGTTTGTTGACTTTTGCAGCGGAAATATAAACTTTGTGATCAGTTCAATAGTTGTGTAACAGATTCTATTAAGAATATGACTTTATTTCAACTATTAACTTTGTATTCAACAAATCTAATCAAACCCTAGATAATGTTGATCAACTAGAATAAAGAACACAAATGAAAGACACAAGATTTATCCCGTGGTTCGGTTACCATGAAGGCAGCCTACGTCCACGTTGAGGAGCCCACAAAAAGGGCCGGGTCTTCACTAACCCTTCCCTCGTTCGGATCGCCACGAAGGCCAATCCTCTTCCACTAATCACACAGGGGTAAATCACCGAGTTTAAGGGGCGATCTCACAAGTTGAGCGCTCCCTTGATTACAAGATTCAAGACCACCAATAACACACTTCAAAATATACAAACTGAGATGCAAGAGTGTGTTAGAGATTCAAACCAAGAGCTCAATCGCGTATCAAGTGCCCTCTCCAATGATCTACAAGTGATCTTCAATGTAGTGATCAATTTAGCACTTGGTTTTGTGGAGAGAGGTAGTTTTTGAGGCTCTTGGGAGGTGTGACGGCGCTAGGGTTCCAGAGTGTTTGAAAGTGGGCCGTGCACCTCTATTTATAAGGGGTTTCTGGAAGTTACCGTTAGGGTTCAGAAAATTCGGACTAGTCCGTGGTGGTGACCGGACTAGTCCGGTGTGCTGTGAGAAGCAAACCCTAAGTGTCCAGGAATATCGGACTAGTCCGTTTGAAAACGGACTTGTCCGATTTCACTGCTGGAAAACTTCGGACTAGTCCGATTGTCATTGGACTGGTCCGGACCTGTGAAACCTTTAGTGTTTAGGATGACAAGTCCGCACTTGGAGGACTTGTCCGATTTAGATCAGTGTGTATATCGGACTAGTCCGTGTAAACACCGGACTTGTCCGAAGTGGATCAGAAAGGATATCGGACTAGTCCGGTGGAGACCGGACTTGTCCGATCTAGTGATTTGTGCATTGTGTTGAGGACTAGTCCGCACTGGGGAGGACTAGTCCGAAGTGGAACAGAAGAATTATCGGACTAGTCCGGTGATGACCGGACTTGTCCGATCTTGTGCAGAATGTGATATCGGACTAGTCCGGTGGACATCGGACTAGTCCGGTCCTGTATAGCTTTGTGCATGTGTGTGTGTGATTAAATGAGATTGAGCTCTTGGGTGTGTTTCCTTAACACACTCCACACATACTAAACTACTAGTTTCTTCTCCTTGAGCTCAAATCCATTTTCCTTCTCAATTTCCTCTTTTTGGCACTTTGCTCATCTTTCATCATTTTTCTGCATTCATCTCAACAAAAGAATTAGGATCCCAATTGCTTGTTATAAATCATCCAAAACCCACAAGGGAGTCC
This sequence comes from Tuctoria greenei, assembly GCA_036927565.1. Lineage (NCBI taxonomy): Eukaryota > Viridiplantae > Streptophyta > Magnoliopsida > Poales > Poaceae > Tuctoria > Tuctoria greenei. The sequence goes on along the minus strand of JAYESD010000010.1, from coordinate 135,391,754 downwards.
TAGATGCACTTTCATCCACCTGACTCCATCAACAGTTGGACGGAGCTATGCCCCAGTTCACCCCCAACTTTGGGAGCTCGTACACCCGGTCTGGCACATGACTGGATATGTTTGCCGTGCAAAAGAAATCGGGGGAGTCACTGCGATCATTCATCCAACGGTTTTTCCAAGTACAGAATACAATCCCTTCTATCTCCAACACATCTGTCGTTGTGGCTTTTTGACAGGATGCCAAAGACAAGAAGATGCTGGAGAAGATGACGACGAAAGAAGTCACCAGCATCATGGAACTCTTCAACCTAGCCGACAAATGTGCTAGGGCTACAGAGGGCCGGGAAATGCACTCCAAACCAGCTCCGGAGGCTAGCAAAAAGTTCTCCAAGGCTGAAGCCACTACCTCCGGTAGTGGAAAAAAGAAGAAAAAGTCCAACGACAAGAAGAAGCCGTCGACTAGAACGCCTACTACTACTGTAGCTCTACCTCCGGGTGGCCGGGGGCCACGCCCCTAAAAACGACCTCGACCATTGACTGAAGACGGTGATGATCAAAGATGTGGTGTCCGATTCACAAAATGGACACTCACAATATTGAAGATTGCCGCGAGGTCCAGAACCTTGTCGAGCGCTTCAACATGTGCCGAGAAGAAGCTTCTTTCCACTAGCGAGAAGGAAAATATAAAGTCGATGAAGCTCCGGCCGATCCGAAGCTAGGCTTCCGGGACCCCAAGTAGGTCCCGAAGGTTGTGTACAACACCATCGATGACTATTCTGACATATTTGACAACGAGCGTCAGAAGACCATCAATACCATATATGGAGGGTCCTGGGATATCACCTCCCGCCGCGTCCTCAAGACTGTGCGTCGGGAGATGGCTGCCACAGCTCCGACCGCCAAAGGAGAACCCCATCGAAAGTGGATGGATACTCTGAACACTTTTGATGCTTTAGACTGTCCATGAAACATGATCGGAGCTGGAAAACAACCGTTGATGGTTTCTCCTACCATTAACAACGTCTAGCTCTATCATTGTGAAAATCAAGTTTTTGCTTTTATTTGTGTAATCTCAAAATGGTTGTCATCAATCACCAAAAGGGGGGGGGGTATTGAAAGTGCATCTATGCACACCCTTGTGGGTTTTGGATGATTGATGACAAATAAATGAGATCCGAATATAATTTGTTGAGATGAGAGCAGGTTTCAGAGAATAGAACTAAAGATACAAAAAGATGAAAAATGATTTCAAGAAAGGGAAGAGCACAAGTGAACAAAAGGTGCAAAAAGGTGAAAATATAAGAATCAATAAAGGGAAGAAAACAAGTGAAGAAAAGATGCAAAAGTAGTCCTAAATGTATAGGGTATGTGTGAGAGAGACACACCCAAGAGCTCAAGTCGTTGCGGAGAGAACTAGGGCTATAACACAATTCAAGTTGTAGGAATAATGGACAAGTCCGGCCCCAGAGAGGACTAGTCCGGTCTCTCACAGTATCACAATTGGACTAGTCCTATTTCACAGTCCGTTCTATCACAGTACGTCATAAAGGACTAGTTTGTTTTCTCACAGTTCCAAAAGAGGACTAGTCCGGTGGTTGAGAGGACTACTCCGATTACCTTTCTGGACAAAAATGGACTAGTCCGATCTTCAACAGACTAGTTCGGTTCACTCACACAAATTAGGGTTTCCTAATGTGCTGCACTTGTCAACGCATAGATCACTCAGCACACCGGACTTGTCCGGTCAATAACAGACTAGTCCGGTTGTCGGGATCCAAACAATAACTTTTTGGAATGTCTATAAATAGGTGATGCACAACCCCATAACCAACTATCCAAGAACCATAGTGTCGCCACTACATCCAAGAGCACAAAAACACTTCTCTCCACATATTCTAAGGCCCTACGAGTCAAATCTTTGGGAGTTGGCAATTGGGAAAGGGAGAGTGACGATCTTATCGACATTGAGCTCTTGGGTTTGATTTGTCACACACTCCTGTTGATTATTGTGTAATTATTTGAGTGTGTTGATCACTCTTTTTGTTTGTAATTTTGTGGGATCCCTCAACGTGTGAGGTTGCCCCCCAACTCGATGATTACCCGTGATACTGGAATCAAGTTGGCCTTGTGTGGTGACTTGAAGAGAGAAAATGGTTTGAAGAGACCCGACTCTGTGTGGGCTTCCTCAACGAGGAGTAGATCTCTTTGGTGAGATTGAACCTCGGTAAAAATCGTTTGTCTTGTGTGCTCTTGATCATACATACAACTTGTGTTTATCTTGTATTCCACGTGCAAATCATTTACCATTGTAGTATCTAAGAGCACGTGTAAAACTACCAGAGGGGGGGGTCAATGGTAGATTAAAACTTTTCAGCGGAAGCAACAAAAAACCCCTCGGTAGAAAATGATATGTTAAAGAAATCATTTGTGCGACTAATCTAAAGGGGATCAACTGTAACTAAACAAGTATAGATTTTGTATAATCAAGTCATGAATACGTCATAACAAGAATCACGAAAATCCGTCGAGAAAAACACAAGTTACGATCGAAAGATCAAACAAAGGTCAATCTGTTTTACCCAAGAAAAACAATTCTGTAATACTTCAAGAAACTCGTGTAGATACAAAACCACAAATCCAATGACCATGAAATTTTTAAGGATGATAGAAAATTAAGTTGTGAAGACAACCCAAAAAGAATCACGCCAATCAGATCTGTAAAACTCGAGTTATGATAAAACCACCGAATAAAGGTAGTGCTGTGCAGAAACTCAACGAGAAAGACTTCAAGAAAACAAGTCGGACGAACAAGGCACAAAAATTCATTCAAACTACGAATTTTATTAATCAAAACAAAAGAGAAACAGCCCCAAAGTCGTGCACCATGAGCTCTGACCTCCCTTGCTTATATAACCAGCCCTTAGGCGAACCCAAACTTAACTAGGACTCCAATCCTACTCAATTCACGAATCGAAACTTTCCATAACTGCTCAAGACTCTTCTATACGCAGATAGAAACAATCTTAAGACTTCCAAACACCTTAGGAACGTATCCCATATTCCTAAAACAACTCAAATTTGTGACCCACACGAAATCTTATCATAACCAACTCAAAACATTCCATATTTGAGTCAAACATGACTCAACCGCAGCCTGAGTTCATAACCTAGTCGGTTGGACCTTTCTGACCAATTCTTTACGTCCATATCTCTTCATCACGCCTCAGAACCATGTAGCCACGTCCATCACTATAGGAATATCGAAGAGTTACATCGGCCAGTTTAAGTTACGTCGGCTGGCCGATGTAAGTTAAATAACTTACGTCGGCGCCATGGAACCGACATAAGTAAGTTAACCTACGTCGGCTGCCGACGTAAGTAATGAGACCGACAACTTTTAACAATAACTTACGTCGGCTAGAGCAACAGGTCGACGTAAATAAAAGAGCCGACGTAACTTAGTGTTAACTTACGTCGGCCAGTAGGATGGCCGTCGTAAGTTACGTCCACTGACGTAAGTTGAGTATTTAGCCGACGTAAGTTATGTATTTTAACCTACCCCGCGTGTCCTTCTCTTTTCTTCCTTACCCGCCGCTTTCTCTTCTCTTCCCCGCCGCCTGCGCACGACGCCCCCACCGCGCCCCGACCCCGCCGCCGCCGCCCCCGTTCCCGCTCCCGCTCCCGCCGACCCGCGGCGCCCACGCCGCCGCCGGCCTCACCGCGCCCTGGCCCCACCGCCCCCGCTCCCGCTCCCGCTGACCCGAGGCACCCACGCCGCCGCCGGCCTCGCCGCGCCCCGGCCCCGCCGCCCTGCTCCCTCTCCGGCTGACCCGCGGCGCCCACACTACCGCCGGCCTCGCCGCGCCCCCGTCTCCCCCGGCCCCCCGCGCCGCCCCCGGCCCTCACCGCCCTCGGCCTCCCTCGGCCCCGCCGCGCCGCCCTGCCTTCGGCCCACCGCCCCCGGACCTCACCGCTGCCCCCAGACCTCGCCGCCGCTGGCCCCGCCCCTGCGCCCCCGCCGCCTGCTCGTCTGCCGATCCTCGTTGCAAGTATTTCCTCGCCTCTCCCCTTGCTCTCATTGTTTTGAATTATTGCACATGCATTTGCTTGAAATTTTGCCTGAATTGTGGATTGCACATGCATTTGCAAGTGTTTACTCTTAATAGAAAATTGTGAATTGCTATGCTTATGTTAGAAATTGTTGAATTGCTATGCTTATGTTAGAAATTGATTAGAAATTATATAGATACACAAATAATGTTTACTATGCTTTTAGAATTAAATCGATAAATTGATGAATTACAATTGATGAATTTTTATGCTTATTTGTTATGCTTAGAATTATGGTTAGAATTGAATTGTTTATGTTTAGGTTTAATTTAATTGAATTCAATTGCTTATGTTAGAATTGAGTTGATAAATTGATGAATTACAATGGATAATTGTTATGTTTAGGTTCATTTGAATTGCTTAGTTTTTTGAATTATGGTTACAATTTTAATTTTGATTGCTTGAGTGTTTAAGAACTATATATACATAAATGGGCTTCGGACCGGCTTGACAAGGCCTGACAAGGACCATTTAGTGGTAAGGTAAAGTATGCGTGTAGACGGGCACGAAGGCGAACGACGACGGTGAGGATGGCAAGCACCTGCGCGTGGATGGCGTACCCCGACGAAGTGGTTTCATCTCCGATCTATTTACAGCAGCTAACCCTAAAGCCGTCGTGGAATTGTCATCTAAGACCAACTTTCCTCTTAGTCTTTCTCTAGTTCTTTCCTCTCTCTTAAATGACCTCAAAATGAAAATGAGCAACGTAACCTATAGCAATGTATTACTCGTTTTGGATCGGCACGTCTCACATGCCATTGGCATGTGAGACGTGCAGGTTGGAATTGTCCCTTTTTGGACAGCCTCAGAGTGACCGAGGGGGCGTGGCTTGTGACGAGACGCAGGTCCGGATTTGGACGAGATTTCGGTGGCGTAACCCTGTTGTTCTCTGCTGCACCATTTTTGGGCGTGCAGTGGAGAACAGCGGGGTTATGCTGCCGAAATTTCGTTCGAATCCGGATCACGTGTCTCGTCATGAGCACGCTCCGCTCGGTCACTCTTGGGTGGGTTTAGGATCTATCTGCCTAGGTTGTAGGGCCGTGAAACATAACATAACAATACATTAACGACAATTTCTTTCGTGTTAAACTGCAGAGTCAAACATGGGCGAAGACCGTAGTTGGATGTACACTGGTTGGAAGAGCAGAACTGGTGGTCACTCAGATGAGTGGTACGCCAAGACAGAAGCTTTTGTGGAACGAGCTTTTTCATTGTCAAATAGAGATAAGGCGCGGTGCCCATGTACGAAATGCCGAAACAGAACGTTTTTGGACAAAGTGGAACTTACGTTGCACTTGTGTCGAAATGGTTACGTGTCACATTATGAGTTGAGGAACTTCCACGGTGAGACAGCTTCTCAAGCTGTACAAGAAGTGGAAGCGGACAATGATGATGCTAATAAGGTTGATATGATGGATGAGATGCTGGAAGCTATATGACCAGAGCTTACAGAAGATACTCAAACAACAGAGGTTAAAGAGTTCTTCAAACGTCTCAAAGATTCAGAAGAGGCTCTGCATGAACACACTAAAATGTCATTCCTCAATTTTGTGACTAGACTTATGGCAATTAAGTCTAAGTTCTTCTTTTCTAACAATTGTTACAACATGCTCATCGATTTGTTCAAAGATGCCCTTCCACAACCCAACAAAGTGCCTAAGGATATGTACAACTCGAAGAAAATTCTTTCTGGTCTCGGGATGAAGCACGAAAAGATTGATGTGTGTCCGAACAACTGCATGCTTTTCTGGAGAGAGCATGCCAATGAGAACAAATGTTTGAAATGTGGTCAACCGAGGTTTGTCGAAGTTGTTAATAATGATGGTAATACAGTGACGACGGAAGTCGCACGTAAGCAGCTTCGTTACTTACCTGTGACACCGAGGTTGAAGCGGTTGTTCCTTTCAAAAAAAAAAACGGCCAGACACATGAGATGGCACAAAGAATGTGAGCATGAGAACAATGGAGTCATGACGCACCCGTCCGATGGTGAGGCATGGAAGGCTCTGGACCGGTTCGACCCAGAATTTGCTCGTGAAGCGAGAAATGTTCGCATCGGGTTGGCGACAGATGGGTTCACGCCGTTCAGCACAAACGCCGCACCATACTCCTGTTGGCCCGTCTTTGTCATTCCGTACAATCTTCCGTCGACCTTTTGCATGAAGAATGAGTTTATGTTTCTTAGCCTCATTGTACCTGGGCCAGATCATCCTGGGTCACGTCTCAACGTGATGTTGAAACCGTTGATCGAAGAGTTGAAAATGTTGTGGACAGGAGTCGAAGCGTACGACTATTACAAGAAACATAAATTCAACCTCCGAGTTGCTTATTTGTGGTCCGTTCATGATTTTCCGGCATACAGCATGTTTTCTGGATGGAGCACTCATGGTCGGTTGACGTGTCCGGTATGTGCCTCGGACACAGATTGCTTTCGACTTACCCATGGATGCAAGATATCTTACTTTGATTATCATAGACGTTGGCTACCTCTGAATCACTTGTTTAGACAACAGAGGAATGTCTTCAGAAAGAACACCGTTGTCACTAAAGGACCACCGAAACATCTTGACGGGTCAGAAATATCTGATATGTTGGACAAATTGGTGCCAGATGAAGGTCGTCCTGGATATTTTGAAGGTTACGGAGACAAACACAATTGGACTCACATATGTGGACTTTGGGAGTTACCGTATGTAAAGTCGTTGATTCTAAGGCACAACACTGATGTTATGCATCAAGAGCGTAACATGGCCAAATGTATCATAAGCACATGCATGGACATGATGGGCAAAACAAAAGACAATTTAAAGGCTCGAAAGGATCTTTCCGAGCTTTGTAACCGTCAAACTCTTGAGCTCTCCGAAAATGGTGGTAAACCACGCGCTCCTTTCTGTCTTCGACCTAAAGAGAAAAAAGAAGTTCTCGAATGGTTGCAAAGGTTGAAATTCCCACATGGTTACACAGCTAGTCTGAGACGAGCCGTTAATGTGAAAACGGGAAAGCTCATTGGGTTGAAGAGTCATGATTATCACATAATCATGGAAAGACTTCTGCCTGTTATGTTTCGAGGCTATTTTGACGATGCAGTGTGGAAGGTGTTAGCCAAGCTTAGCCACTTCTATAGGCAACTCTGTGCTAAAGAAATCACGCCTGAGATGATGACTAAATTGGAAAAGGAGGTTCCGGTACTTTTGTGTAAGATGGAAAAAATTTTTCCTCCGGGATTTTTCAATCCAATGCAACATCTCTTAATTCATCTTCCATTTGAAGCGAAAGTGGGCGGTCCCGTGCAATATAGGTGGATGTATCATATTGAAAGATCACTTGGATATCTGAAACCAATGGTTGGTAACAGGGCAAGGGTTGAAGGTTGCATCACCGAAGCTTTTACTCTTAAGGAAGTGGGATACTTCTCAAGTGTTTACTTTGCAGAGGAAAACAATGTTAATACTTCGGTAATGCGATACAATATAGATGAGCAACCTCCTTGTAGCGATCTCTCCATTTTTGCAACAAGAGGCACTACTGTTGGTAGTTACACTTCGTATGATGTTAGCAAAAAAGAAAGGCGTGTTGCATTCTTCTATATGTACGCTAATATGGAAGAAATGAATGAATATTTCAAGTAAGTGTTTCTCCTACACTTATGCTTTTCACCATCTTTTCTGACACATGTATTCTAAGAGGTTCTCTTTGTCGTGTAGTATGTTCGACAAGGAAAATTGGAGACATAGACATCAACCAACGAGCAAGCAAATAGAACATATTCGACGGGAAGGAATAAACGGGGGATCTAATTTTCTCTCCTGATTTCGAGATCATGTAACGTTTTCTCGATAACTAATCAATGTTAACAATGTTTTCTTATAACTTAAGAATGCTTACGTTTTCTAATAACTCCATATCTTGGACAGTGCCAAAAAGATGCCAACATCCATGAAGATTTGCGACAACTATCCCGTGGAGTGGTTAATGTTAGAAGCTATGGTCGATATGACGTCAACGGCTTTCGATTCCGTACAACTTAATTTGAATCTCTTCGTCCTCTCGCGACAACATGTAATACCGGAGTTGTGATGAGGGCAATCGATTCGCAAGATCATGAAACGCAGTACTACGGGATTATTAAAAAAATCCTTGAATTCACCTTTGTCGCAAACAAGCCAATTCGAGCGGTATTCTTTGACTGCGAATGGTTTGATTCCATTCGTGGAATTCGAGTAAACGAATTTGGCATGGTCGAAGTAAAACACAAGGAACGGTTGAAAGGATTCGATTCATTAGTTCTTGCACACCAAGTAGAGCAAGTGTACTATCTACCTTATCCATGCAATAAATTCAAAGCTTGGTGGGTGGTACATAAGGTGAATCCTCGTGAGCGGTTATACACTCCAGGAGATGATGATTATCACGACGAAGCTGAGGTTGATTGTGTCTACCAAGAGGAAGAGTTGCCAGACTCCTTCTCAGTCGAGCCCAGTGTAGGACTTGATAACTTAGTTGGAGACGCTCAAGATATCGAGGCTGGCACGAAAGCGGAAACTGAATCAGAATCAGAAACTGAAGATATCGATGACATAGTCGAACCTGCTGATTTGCGCAAACGAAAACGATTTGCGCAAGAAGAAGATCGATGGGATGGTTTAAGGAGTAGGGTGCATGATCGTGATGTTGATGAATTTTGAAGTAACGTTTTATTCACTAATTTAACATTAATTTTGTATATTATCTTTGCATATTAATCATTTATTCCTTGAAATAGGATGTCGTCAAAGGGGAAGGGGAAGGGGAAGCCAGTGAGAGGGTTTGAGCCGCCAGCAGACCCTTGCTCAGGGAGCTCGTTCCTTTCTAGCCGACGTGAGCTCTTTCTGGCACACACTCCACCCTCAGCTGTCGTGTGCTTTCAGCGGACAGAGGTAAACTTTAGTTATAATAAAGTTATTTTTGAAATTGCAATTGTTATTAATTATTAATAAAGTCATTCCTTTTGTGCAGTCTGACTCAGAGACTTCTGAGTCAGAGTCAGAGTCAGAGGCTAGGGGGCCGCTACAGGAGCCCGACTCAGAGGCTAGGGGGCCCTCTAGCGCTAGCCTCCCTTTGGAGCCGGCTAGCGCTAGCCTCCCTGGGCAGCCCTCTACCACTAGCCTTCCTGGAGGCTCCGGGGGTCCGCAGAGCCTTCAGGGTCACAGGATGCGGCAGTGTCGCAGCAGAGGCGACGGACGAGGAGGACCCACTTTGCGGCTCCTCCTCCGGTTACTACTCAGCGGACCACGATCCGTCCCGTTGGAGACAGGTATAAATACTGTATATAGTATATTAAATATTAGATGTTGTTTTCCTTTACTTAATGATTTAATATATTTTGTAGATGTTGGTACGACTTCTCGTTCACGGGGGCCGAGAAGCACCACAGGCAGGTTAACATTGTCCTCAGTGCTATCGTCAAGTTGCACTACCCCGGTGTAATTGACGGTTTTCCTGCCCTGTCGTGGGATGACTACGCTCGGCTCTCTCACCCGGTGCACGGCACGGTTCAGGGAGCCGTGTGGCACAATTTTATGGTAAGTTTAACTATTTTGTTTTTTCAACTCGTTTGAATTCTTAATTGCATATCACTTAAATATTTGTTTGCTTAAAGCTGAGGTACCAAGTAGAGGAACCGGGCATGGAGGACCACGCGAGATGCGTGTTCCATTACAACGCTCGGAAGCTCACGACGGCGGCGTTGTCGTACGCCCGGATTCAGGCCGTCAACGCGTACTACAAGCGGCACCCCCGGGAGCAGGAGCAGGAGCAGCAAAGGAGTGTCTTTAGGAAGGACTCGGACTCCTACTTGACAGAGGTGCAGTACGCGGAGGTAAGTTTTTAATATTGTTAAATATTTACAATATCTACGTATGTTAACCGCATTTATGAAAATGAAATATGTGCAGGTTAGTATTTCCTGGTTACAGGGTAACATTGAGGCGTACTTAGCTCTCTGTCGGTACTGGGCTAGCGACGCTTTTATCAACAAGTCCACGAAGGCTAGACAGTGCCGCATGGGGTCCGAGGGCAAGCACAACTATGGCGGCGACGGCTACTTGCGTTTGGCTAAACGCATGGTAAGTACCTTTTTATTTTATTTATGTGTTCCTAATATATTATTTATATCACTAACATGGATGTACAGGAGCAAGAGATGGGTCATGAGCCGACCCCGATCCAGGTTTGGAAGAGAGGTCACAAGGGAAGTGACCCTTCTCAGCCAGGGCAGTGTAGTCAGGTCGCAGCCGACCGACTGGTAAGTTTTCGAAATTCATCAATTTCATTATAACTAATACTATTATTGACATGCTTACAAGATTTATTTGTTTTGTAGACAAAGTACGCGCAGGAGGCCGCGAAGATACACAGTGCGGATTACGATTGGGAAAGCGCGCCGATCGACCCCCAAGCCGCGTACGCAAGCGGAGGCGGGAAGGCCCACGGACGGTGAGTTCTTCGTGTGTTTCATTTCTTTTTCAATTAATCTTCTTCTACTTAGTGTTTTCATTCTTTTGAAGGTTTGCCATTTTTGATGGAGTTGTCGACTCGAGGTCAACGCGACCTTTGAGAGACGCTTCATCTTCGCAGGCTTCGACCGTTGGGACCAGTGGTCGTCTCTCGTAGACCCAGCTGGAGCTCCAGGCCATGAGGGAGTCGCTGACGCAAACTCAGGCAGAGCGGGAGAGGACGAGAGTGGAGGCAAGGGAGGAGCAGCAGAGGACGGCCTTAATGATGGCCCAGATGCAAGCAATGGTGGCGGTGAGTAATTTAAAGTACCGTAGTTAAATTTCACAGCACTTAATAACATATATCTGCTAATATCTTGCAATGGCAGGCTCTTGCTCGACAAATCGGTCAGGAAATCGAGATTCCTACGCTTCCGCCGCAGCAGACACCGGAGCAGGTAATATTGTCTATACCTAGGAGTTTGATTCCCTTTTCATTATGTTAAAGAAGTTACTTGCATCACATTTAATTTAGCAAATGTGTTACTCACACTATTGACTAGTTGTTTTATGGACTTCTAATTTATCCTAATTATGATTCTTTTGCAGGGTTCCGGAACGCGTCGAGATCCCGGAGGCAGCGGAGGGGCTAGCGTGTAGACACCGGAGCAGGTGATAAAATCTCTTTAATATTGTTGTGTCCATTTTAGTATTTTACATAGAGAGATAAGGAGGTACAACATAGAGGTAGATCTTGATGACTTGTCAGATATTGATTCCTATAGTGGTGAGGAAGTTAAGTGTATCTAATCAAGCTTTAGTAGTTTTTGACCATGGTAGAAATGATTAGTATATAGTGAATAAGTTGTCAGTGCTTCCATTTAACAAAATGGCTAGTGATTATCACTGATGTTTCCTTCTTATGTCGAAACTGATGTTCACTGAGTTAACAAAGGGCTAGTGCTTCCATTTAACTAGTGATATAGTACATTACTTCATTTGAAACTACATCATGCTTCCTTCTTTTGTCACTGATGTTCTTGGCCTCTTATGTTATCACTGAGTTGACATTGATGCTTACTAGTGATTATGTTTCTTTTGCAGGGATCCGGAACGCGCCGAGAAGATCCCGGAGGTAATGGAGGGGCTAGCGTGTAGCCCGGTGGAATTTATTTTGCAAATTGTGTTGTTGTTGATGTTTTGAACTATATATTGAAACTGTTATGCTGTGTATATCTTATTTTTCTGTTCTGTGTTCTCGCCATCGAGCGAGGTAGTCAGTTTCTGTTTTTAAAAAAAATTCGAAAACTTAACTTACGACGGCTATGGGAATGCCGACGAACTTACGTCGGTCAGGCCATACCGACGTAAGTTAAACCACTTAACTTACGTCGGTTTGCCCTGGCCGACATAAGTTACAGCACTTTACTTACGTCGGCTTGCCCAAGCCGACGTAAGTCCTCCGGCCCAGCCCAAGGCCCATCTTGACACTTAACTTACGTCGGCTTCTGCAGACCGACGTAATTAAGGTAACTTACGTCGGTGGCCGACGTAAGTCACCTTAATTACGTCCAAATGCCTATGTCGGCTGAAAGCCGACGTAATTAAGGGAAAACCGACGTAATTAAGTTAGTTACGTCGGTTTAAGCCTTACTTACGTCGGCTTTGGCCGACGTAAGTGACCGATATTCCTGTAGTGCATGCACTCCTTGCACACATGCAAACATCTTCCAACGATGTCCATGATACCTTCATATGCATTGTTCTTGATTTAAATATGTTGTGCAACCTCTCGATCAACTCAACCACAATTCCTCCCGAACTTGGTTGTTGAAACTCATCTTCTCCCTAAGACTAGTTCAATGGATCCCGTCACCAGCCATGTCTTGAACTCAAGCAACACCTGCACATGAATAAACAACCAATACTTCCGAGCACAAGTCCTCAACTTGACTCTCGTTAGTTCCGATAACCACAACACTTACTGAGCACCTCACATAAGTATGTTGCAAACCTTAGCAATAAGATATCAGCCATAACCACAAAAACACACAAAAAACTTAGTAAAAGAATACTAAGCAAACCTTCCATAATCCAAAAAGCAAGTTGGAAACATTGCAAGTTAAAAGCAGAACCACTGTGATCAAGCTCAGAGCCTTGCCAAAGCTAACCGGACCTTGAACCGGAGCTTAACAAAACTAACAGGATCTAATGCCGGAACTTACCAAAGGTAGCAGAACCTAGTGCCGGATCTTACCAAAGCTAGTCGGACCTAGCGCCGGAGCTTACCAAAGCTAGTCGCCCCTAGAGACGAAGCTAACCAAAGCTAGTCGGACCTAGACAAAGAAGTCGGACCTAGCCAAAGTAAGTCGGACCATACGTTGGACCTTGCTGGAGATCGGACCTAGAGTTGGACCTTGATAATAAAGGTGTTTTGGTAGTATTTAAAAACTTTTATCGCCATAGCTAATGTATTAAGCACACATAGGTCTCACAGTCTCCCCCTTGATGAATGCATTGGCAACACCACTTAAAATCCGAACATTGGCTTATTCACATGAAAAGTTTCGAAAATAATTTCTCCCCCTTTTGAGGATCAAATGAGATAGAAATAAATTTCTCCCCTTCCCCTTGCATGCTTCTCCCACTGAGAAGAACTGTGCCAAAAACACTCGTGAATATGTGAATATGTGCAATGTGTGATCAATTTCTCCCCCTTTGACAATGTATTCAGCAAGGTTCAAAAGAGAAATTTCAATTGTTATAGCACATTAGAACATATACATATAAAACAAAGCTCATCCAAGTCATACTATCAAGTAACTTACACTATCACAATAATGAGATACATAATATAGTGTAAGCCATGCTAGAGATCAAATGTAATTTTCAATTTAAGCAAGTCATGATCTCACAACTATTTCAAGACCTGAAAGCATGACACTTGTTGCTGCATTTTATTATTTTTGAAGGCAAAAATTTAGATCATATGATATTTGCAAGAGATTATATGCGCATCTGCCTTATTCCAACCAACCAAGCCAAGCCTATGTCATTTGACAATCAGAAGCTTAAGCACATGGTTTTAGTCTTACACAACTTCTTCCAAGTTCATATCTAAGTGCAATGATAAGCCATCACAAAAGAAGAAGTGTGATGCATGCATATTCTCTTGATCTTTTCTCAATTTATATTGTTTATAAAACTCAACATGTGAGTTGATTACTTGATTAATTCATTACCATTAAAAGCACTTGTGATCATGCAACAAGTTCAAAACAGCAAGAAAGTTTGATCATGACCAAATTTAGTGTAAGTAATTATTCAAATTACTAGTCATGGCAAAAACTACAAAATGTATAACATGAGTTTTGTAGTAAGAACATTCAATATGTAAAAGGAATCACAAAGTCATATATGTATGAAATACTATGATCATATTGTTTTAAATTCGGATTCACACATAGACTTCTCAAGTTTCAAAACCCCCTCAATTTAAGCCATGAGGATGCATAACCCCTATTTAACTACGAATGTAACAAAAATGAGTGACATCCAAAGGTTTTGTGAAAATGTCAGCCAATTGTTGTTCGGTATCTACATGGTGAAGCACAATGTTTCCTTTTTCAACATTATCACAGAGAAAGTGATACCTAATATCAATAAGCATAGTTCTAGAATGTTGCACGAGGTTTTTAGCAATGCAAATGGCATAAGAGGGGGCCCCTGGTTGAAGATGTGCTCAGTTGGAGACATCGCCACCGGTAAAACCTCAGTGGGTCCGTACATGCTAGTAGCCCCTTTGTAAAGGCTATTTTGTGATCTCTTGGCCATACACCTATGGTATTGTTTTGGCATAATGGAGGTTTTATCTAGTCACCGACGGGTGATGAAATCACAAACACATGGGTAAAGTGGTACAAACTCTATAGAGTTTTAAAACTATCATGATAGCCATGCTCCCGGTTATGAGCACCTGGAGAACTGCCATTATTAGAGGGATTTTGATTATGGATATGATTTTGTATGGTTACGGGTTGGTACTGGTTATGATTGGTAATATGATTATGGTTTGATATTGGTTATGGTATTATGGATTTAATTATGACAATGGATATGGTTAATGGTAATGAGAAATCTGGTATATGGATAATGGTAAGGAGATATGGACTGGTATAATGATAAATACATTGTTTATGATGGGTTTGCTTCACATAAATATAATATATATATATATATATTGCTTTTCAAATGTTTTAATGTACTTTTCAGCATTTAGCCTTTATTATTGTTGTCGTTTGAATCAGCTACATGTCATACTTTCCACACTTGCTGAATATGACATGTACTCACCCTTGCAAATCCCCCACCAACAGTTGCAGCACAGGATTGGGAGTATAACGATGATAATGCGGATTTCTAGGCCGTGTCTGCCGTCAGCTTTGCCTGTAGTGTTGATTGGAGCTGCGCTACCCTATTTGCTTATACTGCTTAGCTGCTTAGTTTGCTCAATTTAGTTTATTTCTGCTGCATTTGTTCAAACTTGTCATTAATATTCATTAGAGCTTGTATTCGAGGATATTCTGAATTCTGTAATAAAAGTGGTTAATTAATCTTGTTCTGTGGTAACTTTCTGTATATCCTTTTGTGAATGCACTCGTGTATGTGTGTTAAACGTCCCGGGCACACATATGCGTTCACTTGGTTCATTTTTTGGAACCAGGTGTCACAAATTGGTATTTGAGCCACAAGTTGACCGTAGGACGCAACCTAGATAGAATGGACACTTTAGAGCACATAGGAGCACTCAAGAATCGATGTGTTTTTGTTTGGTGTGCTGTTTGCTATATATTGGTTGCTTGTGTTCTTAATAGAGGATTTTGGGATGCTCTAGCATTGCCATGTCCACATAGGCTACTATAGGTAGTTGCTTAGTTTGATATCCCTTGATGCATACAGTTGGGGACGTTTTCTAAATTCTTATCTCTTGCTTTTCCTTAGATGGTGAGGACTCGCAACCAGAGGGATGGCAATGATGAGGAGGAGAACAATGGAGCACCTCAGAACAACAATGGACAAGGACCTGCTCAGGGAGCTATCAATATTGAGCAGCTATTGGCTATGCAAAACCAGCTCATGCAGACCATGATTCAGACTATGAGACAGTTGCAGGCTAGCAACAACCTCAACAATCAGCCCAACATGCCTCCACCGCCACCCCCGCCTCCTCATAACTGGTTCGGAGAGTTTATGAGGACTAGGCCACCGACTTTTGCTCAAGCTACTGACCCTATGTATGCCGATGATTGGCTCAAGTCTGTGGAGAAGAAGCTAGCTATTGTCCAATGTAGTGACCGAGAGAAGGTGCTCTTTGCATCTCAACTTGTTGGAGCACCTGCCGATTGGTGGGATTCACTATGCAACGCCCATGAGAACCAAGAGAGGATTACTTGGGCTGAATTCAAGGAGAGCTTCCGTTCTCATTATGTGTCGGAAGGTGTTATGATCTTGAAGAGGCAAGAATTCGAGAACTTGAGGCAAGGAAGATCGAGTGTGGGTGAATACCTCAATAAATTCACTCAACTCTCAAGAATGCGCCTGAGGATGTGAGCCGGGACAGCCGGAAGCAATACTTGTTCATGAGGGGCTTGAACAATGAGATCCAAGGGAAATTTGCTCAATTGTGATTATGCCAACTTCCAGAACCTTTTGGAC
Organism: Tuctoria greenei; assembly: GCA_036927565.1. Lineage (NCBI taxonomy): Eukaryota > Viridiplantae > Streptophyta > Magnoliopsida > Poales > Poaceae > Tuctoria > Tuctoria greenei. The sequence continues at coordinate 135,375,465 of JAYESD010000010.1, read as the reverse complement.
AAAGCAATTGTGGTTGAAAACAAGGTCCGTGAGATGGATCTAGATAACAAGAGGAAGGTGCCATACCAAGGACAGCGACAAGGAAGCAATGTGTGCCCTCGCTTTGCACCACCCAATGTAACTCATTACAGCTCTTCTTGCCTGCTCATCGCCCTAGTTATGCACTGCGCCCAACTGAGTTTGTGCAGCAACACCCTGTGATGCAAGCACCTAGGCCTCCAATGCCTTTTGCGCCTCGTGCCAACTTTCCTGGTGCCAATGTTCAAAATCAAGCTCGTCCAAATAATTCTGGTGCAGTCAAGAAGTGCTATACATGTGGAGAAGCAGGACATTTTGCACATCAATGCCCTAAGTCAGGCCTTGGTCAAGGAAGCAATGCGTCGAGGCAAAACCCAAGACCCAATGGAGGACAGCCGCAAGGGAACCGTGGACAGCAGAATTTTGCTTGTGGCAACGTGAACTATGTCTCTACGGAGGATGCTCAACAAGCGGATTATGTGGTGATTGGTATGTTTCTCGCAAACTTCAACCCAGCGACTATGTTATTTGATTCTAAAGCATCACATTCATTCATTGCATCAAAATATGTTGCCATGTATAGTTTGCCTATCTCTCATATGAAGTTTACTCTATTGGTTAAGTCTCCTGGAAGAGAGATGTGGACAGATATAGTATGTCCAAAAGTAAGTCTTAGAATAAGGGGGGTAGACTTCTTTGCCAACCTCATTGACTTGGATTCTCAAGGATTGGACAATATACTTTGACCCAAAACTTACCAGCATTTGGTAGTTGGATCTTACAAGATGATGATGAAGCCATTCTTTCGTGGGGGATGGTCAAAATATCAATTGTGATACTGACGGTACTACGTTCCTTACCAAAGAAAAGTCTAACCCGATATATCCAGATACGTCTATTGGTGGTCCTAATATCGATCACTCACAAACATTTGCTACACGGGTCGCTACCAGAGTTAGTGACCTGCAGAAGACAAACAATCCCCTTTCACACCTTCACACCTCAAGGGTGGCACGGGAAAACACGACACCCAGTCACAATAAGATATAATCAAAAGTAAATGCATACGACTCTGGTGTGAGTCGCCCTCGAGCGAAGTCATGTCTCGAGGTGCATGGCTGTAAATATGTCTGTACAGCAAAGACTCCCGTATGAACCGGCTTATACACGCTCGGGCATACGTGTTTCGCATGCTCCCATAGAACATGAATGGTTATAGAGATGCATACTATCGTGTATACACCACCCGACGGGGGCTCCCACTAATTTTGTGTCACGCTGGGGTACCGCGTGTCATATGTTCTCAGAAACATGGAAAAGTTTCAGAGACTCATATTAACTTTCCATGTTAAGCCACGGAAATTTCACATACCATAGCTCATATGCAGAGTTTACCTAGATTGATCCACTTTCGGTGGCGTACCTTACCTCTTACCTTGAAGACGGAGCATCGTTACAGAACAATATAACAAGTTAGTTCACCACCTTTATAACTTATACTAGTAATAGTCCTTAATGGGCATATAGCTAATCCTCACTCGACTACTTCGGAGTTTTCGAAAATAGGCTCTTTTCGAGCGTGCTATTCCCAATGAAGCTCTGATACCATGTCTGTGGGGACCGGAGTCCACACACCCGAAGATCTCATTGGGTGGTGCCGTTTGATGCGGCACCTAACAGCACACACAAAGAGAATACCAAAATATACAAAGTTTTCATTTCATAAAATTATTCAGAGTTTACAAAACAGTGTACATCAGAAGTACACACGCAGCGGAACTACATACTCATTTTCTCACCTATCTAAGCATAAGAGAAGACGTCCATGCCCTAGGACGATTCTCACTAGCAACATGACGATGAATCAGCAACGGCGTGGTTCACATGAGATTTATCTTGACACCTCGAGTCTCATGTACAACCTGAACAGCAGAAATAAAACTAATACCTGCAAAAATCGTTAAAGCGCAAACGTGAGCATAAGGCTCAGCAAGACTTAATCGTCTCACTAGACATATGCAGGGGTAAGTACTAAGCATGGGTAAGGAAAAGCATAAAGGACTCGCCTACAAGTGGATCCTTACATTCATGTTTTAAGTAGCAATTGACATTCTTCAGGCACGAAACATCATAGACTCCACAATCAAACAAGAAACGCTTTGCCGATGATATGACATGCCCAAAGCACATAATGCTATTACAGCTAAAGTATGGGGAAACTGTAAACTTTTAATTATACTATCTCGAAGCCAAACAAGGTCGCAATACAATGATTAAGTAGATCGGCAATATTTATCATCATTCCGTTACTCTTATTTACTACGTCACAACTCAGTGAACAAGTGGTACTCTATTACCGCGAGGGACGGTGATTGCAATCAAGACACACCCGGAATACACGACACATACACCCGCTCGGAAGTACCTTTCACTGTACTCCTCTCCCACATCGTATGTGGCCACCTTTCACCCATCATCCCAATGTCGAACCAGTTCTACCGTCCCAAAAGTAAGGTCCCTAACCGAGCACGTCGAAGTTGCTCCTTAGAGGTTCCCACCTTATGACTTCCCCCGAAGGACGGCAGTATAAGTTTCGACACGAGGGTGCGCGAGCTACATAAGTTTAGTGGACCCCATTAATCCATTATGTAACCGATACTATTCAAACTTGCTCAACAGGGCCGCACACGAGACGGTCCTTAACCGACACAGACGGGGCTACAACCAACCTCCACATTTGCCTTACCCTTACCGGCCCAGGCCCAAATGTGGTCGCAAGCATTGCCCCCCTCATCCGGGATCAGACAACCTTGCGCGTCCCGTCCTACAGAAACATCCCCGTCCACATCTCCAATTATTAAGAGTGAACATTTTGGTAACATCTCGCGAGTAGATTTCCCCTACCCGACTTCTCTCGCAAGTAGAATAAACTACTTGACTTGCGGTCAATAAAATGTGACCCTCTCTCGAGTAGATTCCAACTACTCGACTTCTACCGGATTTCCTATACATTAGCAAAGCAGTTCTACACGTCAAGTTGTAAACCTTCCCAACCTTCCCATAGGATTTTATGGATATGCAAGTGGGGTATCAAACACCTTATACGTAATGCACAATATCAACTAAAGACGTAAGTGAGAAATACTGCAAAACTCTGTAAAGCTTTTAAATGCAAACCGGGGCTTGCCTTGTTTGCGACTCTATAGCAATGTTAGTTGTTATGGCTAGGTCTTCCTCCGGAGAATCTGCCGTGGAATTATGAAGTTGGAACTCCTCGACATTCTCCTCCAAGATAAGCTTCTCGTTGATCATCTATCATCACGTTCCTATCGACATGATATGCATATAAGTAATTAAGGTAATCTAATAATGGACTCGATGAGTTGTAAAAACCTTAAGAAGAAGAATCTTGACTAGAAAGATTAGACATGTCTTGGATGGGTGGAGAAACTATGGATAAGTCAAGTGGTCATAGTATTTCGAGTTGTGAATTAACAGGTGCAATGAAAGCATGTGTTTGCCCTTATTCACTTAACACTTGGAGCTATGCCACTCGAGAAAACTGAGACTGACTGGTGTGGCAGTGTTGGACTGAATAGTGTAAGAATGACTAAGGAATCAAAGGAGGACATCAAAAGCTTAAGGCATGAGTGAACTGTGCAACAAGTGGTCACGACTCAGAAGGCGACCAATGAAGTTACACAAACTCATTAAAGAGTAAACCTAATTAAGTGACCAGTGTGGTCGTAGGGTTCTGAATTAGGATGAATCGATGTGAAACCCTAGCGACACTTGGAAAAGAAGAGAGATCGGCATTGCATGGACTCAAAAAGTCATCACAAGCATTGCTAACCTAATGTGAGTATCAAGACACGTTCAAAGGACCTTTAGGTAAATCAGTCGCTATGAGAATCTTCTCGAGCATCATTCAAGTGCTTACATGACGACACTAATGTAGTGTCTTCTGCGACAGCGTCCAGGTGAGCTCGATAAGCTACTGGGACTTGAACATGATGCGAGACCTTGCCGTAAAGGCATGCTTTGCCATCTCGATAAGATCGTCTTGGCAACGTCCACATCAACCCGGACTCGTCAATGGGGTGAGCGGAATCCCGAACACCACCTTGTGAGTCTTAAGGCTAGTGATGTCGACTCAGTTGTTGATAAGCGACTCGACGAACCTGCCGTCAATGAAGTGGTACACCAAGTTAACCAATCCTATGATCGGTTAGGGAACATCCTCGACACAACCAAGGAACTCTTATCCAAGGTTCCCCTTGGTCTAGTTTTCCTTGTCGGTCGCAACGTTCTTGCATACCTCTACCCCAGGTCATCGGTGATCACCGACACACCTGGTTTGACCTAGAAGGCATTTCATCGAGCACCTTGGCTACACTTAGGACTTGATGAATCTCACCTCGACTAAACCCTAATTTGGCCAAACAGCCATCACCCGATGTGTCGTGGTTGTGTTCCCGCACTATCTATATCCCCGACATTCCTTGTCTTGTTGCCAGGACACACCCATGACGTGGAACGTCATGACGACGTAAAGCGGACAACGATGGCAAAACATTGGCTTGAGCTGGTGTGCCAAGTGAAAGGTAAACGACCTAAAGGAAACTTTAGTGGAGTTGTAGGGTGTAGCGGCACAACACAATATGCTAGGCTCCCCTTTGTGCATCAAAGTTATGATGCAGGGTGGGCGACGCGCTCACCATGGTCAACGCACAGGCGTGACCATGGCACAAGTAGGGCAACAACACAACCCTGGTGGCGACGTGACACACACAAGGGAATCACAAAGCATGGCCGGTGTGGATGAGAATAAGAGTGTGCAGTCGCTGTGACATTGCGAGCACGGTGATGGTCACCGCGACACGTTGATGACCATGGCGCACTAGAGCACGACGAGCAGTGGCATGACACATAGCAGTGAAGCATCATAGCGGCATTTCATCAAGCAGGCACTGCACGATGCACGATGTGGCGCGGAGCGCGTAGCGTGGCTCGAAGACGAGACACCGGGGACAGGCACATAAGGGTACGGCGCTGCATGGGTTAGCAAGGGTCGGGCGAGATGCGGCTTGCGTTCTAGCGGCATGGGTTGGGCGAGCAGATGGCATCCATGGCACGCTGCCGGCGGCGGAGAGCAACACGCAGGGACGAGGCCAGGAGGCGGCGAGGTGGAGGAGAGGAGCACGGGCCAAGCCACTCACCTTGAGGACGATGGGGACGGAGTAGACCGCCGTGGCGCTGGCGCCGGCAGCCAGGCGAGCGGACGGACGGCTAGTGGCCGGTGTTGGGCGGGGTGCCGACGTCATCGGGAAAACAGAACTACAGGCGGTGCGGGGTGGTACGGCTCCGACGAGGAGGCGCGCGCGGCGGTGAGGGGTGGTGCGGCTCCGGCGAGGAGGCACGGGGCGGCGCCAGTGAGGAGGCGGAGTGCCATGGCAACTGGGACTTGGCCAAGGGCGTGGGTCGACAGTGCTAGGGCGGCTCGGTGAGCGCACAGCGGCAGGGCCGCGGTGGTTGAGCGGAAGACGGGAGGAGGCCAGGCGACGGGAGCTTTGCCGACGGCGTTGGTGAGGGTTGAGCGCGGCCAGGCGGAGCGCGACCGGAGGGAAGCGAGTGCGGCAGGGTGGCCGGCAAGGGAGGCGCGCGGGCCGGCGATGGACGCGAGCCGGAGTGAGTGGTGGCCGTGGCCGTCGGGCAGAGGCGAGCTGGGGCGCGGCGCTGCTGGGACGCCGGCGAGACGCGGGCGCGAGGCGCGCGGGCGGACGGGACGTGAGGTGCCGTGGGGCGGTGGAGTCGGGCGGCTAGATAAAGACCGATTTGCATCGCGGTGGCACCTGCATACGTCTGCGTGGAGGCAGGGGAGGACAGAGAGAGGAGGTGCCAACCTGACATGTGGGGACCACTTGTGGGACCGACCTCCCTCACTCTTCTTTCCAAAATTCAAATGGGCTAGCAAACATGCTTCATAAATAGTCAACTTTGGCCCAATGACCAAATAAAATGTGAGGAATTTTATGGTGCAATCAGATTTCAAAACTGAGCAAGTTGAATTTCGAACTCAAGTTTGAATTTGAATTCAATCGGTGATACTTGATTTAATGAAATAAATGGTAGATTAGGTTCAAAAATCCTGAAACTTTAGGGTTAACCTTTTTGAACCATAAGGGACCTCAGGAAAAATTTGGAATGGATTTGGACAAAGTTAAGTACAAAGTTTCAATTTGAAGTCGACTTTGATTAAACTCTCAGTACGTGTCCAATAAATGGAAGACGTGCTTCAAAATTTTTGAAACTTTATCGAGAGTCTATTGGGAATATTAGAAGGTCATGGAAAAATTTACAGTCTTAGATTTGAATTTTTGTGATTGTCCCATTTTAGGGTTGGAATAATTCCTTTTTCTTTCTCTCTATTTTGTTTTCTTTTCTCCTTTAATTTTTTTTATTGAAAATGTGGATACTTGGAAATTAAGGATTTTTCACCTTAAGTTCCATTATACATTAGCAACCATGTTCTCTATGTGAAATTATAACAAGTTCCTACTTCTAGTGAACATGGGTTAACTCATATGGTTCATGTGAGTTTGGAATTTCCAAGTCCATTTTCAAGAATTTTTAAGTTCACATTTTTGCATTTTTGTTCTCCCGAAAAGCGGGCTTTTACAATATACTTGATATGGACTGGTTGACGAAGATATTAACACGCACCGAAGCAATTGGAGCTGAATCACATGGACGGTGCTGCAATTGAGGAGATTCCAGTGGTGTGTGAATTCTTGGATGTATTCCCGTATGAGTTGCCAGGTATGCCACCTGATCGAGACATTAAATTTGTTATTGAATTAATACCTGGAACTGCACCTATAGCTAAGAGGCCTTATATGATGTCTCCTAAGGAGTTAGCAGAGCTCAAGAAGCAAATTCAAGGGCAACTGGAGAAGGGTTTTATTCGCCCAAGATCTTCACCTTGGGGAGCGCCGTTCTATTTGTGGACAAGAAGGATGGATCCCAAAGGATGTGTGTGGACTACCGAGCTCCCAACAAATTGACCATCAAGAACAAGTACACCTTGCCCTGCATAGAAGACTTGTTTGATCAGATGAAGGGTGCTTGTGTCTTCTCCAAGATTGATTTGAGGTCGGGATACATCCAAATGTAGATTAGACCATCGGACATACCCAAGACAACTTTCAGGACATGGTATGGATCTTATGAGTACATCGTGGTGTCTTTTGGATTGATAAATGCACCTGCATACTTTATGTATTTCATGAATAAGGTATTCATGGAGTACTTGGATAAGCTTGTTGTGGTGTTTATTGATGATAATATGATCTACTCGAAGGATGAGAAGGAACATGAGGGACATGTGAGGCTTACGTTGCAGAAATTGAGAGAGCACCGATTGTATTCCAAGTTCAACAAGTGTCAGTTTTGGTTAAGGGAGGTGTCGTTTTTGGGTCATATCGTCTCAGGAGGAGGAGTATCGATTGACCCAGGATAAGTGAGGGATGTTTTGAAATGGGAACCCCCGCAGAATGTAAAGGAGATCCGGTGTTTTCTCGGAATGGCTGGATATTACCGTAGGTTCATCAAAGACTTTTCCAAGATAGCCAATCCAATGATGAAATTGCTAATGAAGGAGAAAGCATTTCAATGGACTCAAGCTTGTCAAGAGAGTTTGGAGGAGTTGAAGAAAAGGTTAACAACAACCCCAGTTTTGGTATTGCCGGATGTGAGCAAGAGCATTGATATTTATTGTGATGCATTGAGACAAGGACTTGTATGCGTGCTCATGCAAGAAGGTCAAGTAGTTCCATATGCATCGAGACAATTGACGAAACATGAGAAGAATTACCCAACGCGTGATTTGGAACTTGCCGCAATGGTACATGCATTGAAGATTTGGAGACATTATATCCTTGGACATATGTGTGAAATTTATATGGATCATAAGAGTCTCAAGTACATATTCACACAAATGGACCTGAATTTGAGGCAACGAAGATGGTTGGAGCTCATCAATGATTATGATTTGGGAATCAACTATCATCCAAGGAAGGCTAATGTAGTGGTTGATGCCTTGAGTAGGAAAGGAGTAAGTCACTAGCTCATGGTTCGAGAATTGCCATCCGAGTTATGTAAGGAGTTTGAACAGTTGAATCTCGGATTCATCAATGAGATGGGGATCATGGAGTTAAATCTGATCTTTGAGCAAGAAATTCGAGAAGCTCAAACAAAGGACAAGGAAATCCAAGAAATCAATGAAAGGATCCAAGAAGGGAGAGAATTCAGATTTGATGAGGATGACCATGGTACTTTATTGCTGGGAAAAAGGATTGTTGTGCCCAATGATAAGCATATTCGGGAGACGATATTAAAAGAGGCACATGACTCGCCATACTCAATTCATCCCAATTGTATGAAGATGTACAAGGACTTGAAGACTTATTATTGGTGGGATAGCATGAAAAAGGACATAGATGAATATGTATCATTGTGTGATGTGTGCTAACGAGTCAAGGCGGAACATCCAAGGCCAGCTGGATTATTACAGCCATCAATGATTCCGGAGTGGAAGTCGGAAGAAATCGGTATGGACTTTATAGTTGGTTTATTGCGTACTCAGTCTGGTTATGATTCAATTTGGGTAATTGTGGATCGTTTGACCAAGTCAGCTCACTTCATACCTGTCAAAACAAGGTATACTGCAATACAACTGGCAGACCTATACATGGAGCATATTGTGTGCCGACATGGAGTACCGAATAAGATAGTCTCGAATAGAGGTTCTCAATTTACCTCCAGGTTCTGGCAAAAATTGTATGAAGCTTTGTGAACAAGGTTGAATTTTGGCTCGGCATATCACCCTCAAACGGATGGGCAAACCGAGAGGACCAATCAGATTTTGGAGGACATGTTAAGAGCTTGTGCCTTGAAGCATGGGAAAGGTTGGGACAAGATCTTGCCATATGCAGAATTTTCATACAACAATAGTTACCAAGCAAGCCTGAAAATGTCACCATATGAAGCACTTTACAGAAGGAAGTGTAGGACGCCTTTGTTCTGGAATGAGATAGGAGAAACTTAAGTATTTGGTCCGGATGTGTTGCTAGAAGCTGAAAAATAAGTTCAGGTTGTCCACGAGAACTTGAGGGCTGCTCAATCAAGGCAAAAAGGCTATGCAGACAATAGGAGATGAAAATTAGCCTTTGAAGTGGGAGATTTCATCTACCTCAAAGTGCCACCAATGAGAGGCCATAAAAGGTTTGACATACGAGGCAAGCTAGCACATCGATACATTGGGCCATTCAAGATTTTGGACAAAAGAGGAGAAGTGGCATATAAACTGGAGATGCCTGCACATCTATCGGATGTTCATGATGTATTTCATGTTTCCTAGCTCAAGAAGTGTTTAAGGGTGCCCAAAGAACAGGTGCCAATGGAAGAATTGGAATTAGAGGCAGATTTGACTTACGTTGAGCAACCGGTCAAAATCTTGGAAACCAAGGAGAGGGTCACAAGGAACAAGGTGATTCGATGGTGTAAAGTTCAATGGAAGCATCACACAAATGAGAGGCAACTTGGGAGCTGGAGGATGATATCAAGAAGGAATTCTCCTATCTCTTTCCTTTTGCGTTGAATCTCGAGGGCAAGATTCATTTTAAGGGGGGTAGGTTTGTAACACCCTCATTTTCATCCATCGTGCATTGCATAGATTCTACTACATGTTTAACATTAAGCAACATAAAAAGAAATGGGTTTAAAATGAATTTAGAGTAAAACCACACTTAAGAATTCTGGGAAGTGCGGACTACTTCGATTTTGGTGCGGATTAGTCCAATTTCTCTCTAACCTCCATTGGACTCGTCTGTTTTGCTGCGGACTAGTCAGTTTTTACCTCTGGACACTTTTGGACTTGTCTGGTCTATTGCGGACTAGTCCGGTATTCCGAATCCTTGGAAATTTTGCTAAGTCCCTGGACTTATCCGGACTAGTCCGGTATTCCAGCGGACTTTTCTATTTTTCCTCTAACTAAAATCGGACTTGTCCGGTTTTGGCCAGACTTGTCTGATTTCTCCCTGACCAAGTTCGAACTTGTCTAATATAGTCTGGACTTGTCCGATATCCCTCTGACCATCTTCGAACTAGTCTGGCGCTTTTTGGACTTGTCCGGTAAATCGCGCTTCCGAGTTGATCTTCTGTCCCACAATTTGTTTTTGGGTTCTACCTTAAGTGGGCCTAAGGACGTCGTGTCTAACTCTTTTTGGAGCCCATGTGGAACCCCAAACCGTCCTCTACACATCTCAAACTTGTATTCATTGGAACCCTAGCCTCTACCTCTATATAAACAACCCCACCCCTTTACTTTGCATCCTTTTGCATCAATTGAAAGACCACCCAACCCTAGTTCGTGGGATCTGCCATCAAGGAGGGAGAAGGAGATCCCGAGCAAGAAGAAGAAGAGGAGGAAACGAAACAGGATCAAGATGTCCATCAAGTTTACGTTCTTCATTGACAATCCACCATCATATTTCTTCATCAACCCTAGATCATTAAGATCCAAGTGTTGCCTCCAAAACCATTGATTCATTGGAGTTCTAAACACCTGGTACACCTTCTACTCTCTTTTTCTCACGTGAATTCAACTTCAATTCTCCAAATTCATGTCGATCTGAAAACCCTAATTCGCTGTTCCTGCGAAGGGCAGACTAGTCTGGCCTCCTGCGGACTTGTCCGATTTTACGATCTTTTTCCTGCTAAATTAATTCTAAATCGAGTCGAATCAACTCCAAACCTGTGTAAACTTGTTAATGACCATTGTAATTGATTAGTAAAAATTAAAAGCAACTCATTAACTAGTTTTGCTTCACAATTGCACTAATCATGCATGTCATGACATATTGAGTAATATATGTGCACTTATTGATTGTAATTCTTGTATTGTATGTTATTGCGTGATTTAGACGAATTTGCGCAGAGAGTGCTGTGGAGGACCTCCAGCACCAGGAATTCGAAGTCTTTGATCGTAATCAAGCTCAAGAGCAAGGCAAGTGTCCTTGAACATATTGATCCAGTTTCTAAAATAAATGTTTTGTTTTCAAAACTGCAAGCTTGTGTCAATTTGATGGGAAATCCTATAATAGGAAGTTTACTAGCGTTGTTTAACCACCCTTGTCACCTAGAATACATGATAGAGAGTCAGGAAGGGTTACCTTCTTGCTTCGCTTAATTTATTGTGATAGGAAAACAACTATACTATTTAATTATGCATTAATGAGATTATGGTTAATATGAACTTGTTAATATGACATGGTAATGGGTGTTCTAAGCAATCATGGTATGTGGATGGGTTAGATGTTATGGTGGTTTGCTTGCTTTAGATCTAAGGACCGGTTCATGCGAGAATAAGCCAAGACTACAGTGCCACCAAGAGGCCAAGTATGGGTGCGGCGTAGCTGATTAATTAGGGTATTGCTAGTGTTGCATGGATCATTTGGCGCACCGGGGAAGGGGAGTAAGGATGGGTTTGGATATGGTTGGCGGGACTCCTTGGGATCCGAATGGCACAAGAGGGGGCCCTTGGTTGAATATATGCTCAGTTGGAGACATCGCCACCGGTGAAACCTCAATGGGTCCGTACATGCTAGTAGTCCCTTTGTAAAGGAGATATTGTGATCTCTTGGACATACACCTATGTTAGTGTTTTGTCATAATGGAGGTTTCCTTTAGTCGCCGGCGGGTGATGAAATCACAAACACGTGGGTAAAGTGGTACAAACTCTGCAGAGTATTAAAACTATCATGATAGCCATGCTCCCGGTTATGAGCACCTGGACAACTTCCATGATTAGAGGGGTTTTGGTTATGGATATGATTTGGTATGGTTACGGGTTGGTACTGGTTATGATTGGTAATATGGTTGTGGTTTGGTACTGGTTATGGTATTATGGATTTAATTATGGCAATGGATATGGTTAATGGTAATAAGAAATCTGGTATATGGATGATGGTAAGAAGATATGGACTGGTATCATGATAACTACATGGTTTATGATGAGTTTGCTTCACATACATATAATATATATTGCTTTTCAAATGCTTTTATGGACTTTTCAGCACTTAGCCTTTATTATTGTCGTCGTTTGAATCAGCTACATGTCATACTTTCCACACTTGCTGAGTACGACATGTACTCATCCTTGCAATTCCCCCACCAACAGTTGCAGCTCAGGATTGGGAGTATAACGATGATAATGCGGAGTTCTAGGCCGTGTCTGCCGTCAGCTTTTCCTGTGGTGTTGATTGGAGCTGTGCTACCCTATTTGCTTATGCTGCTTAGCTGCTTAGTTTGCTCAGTTTAGTTTATTTCCGCTGCATTAGTTCAAACTTGTCATTAATATTCATTAGAGCTTGTATTTGATAATATTCTGAATTCTGTAATAAAAGTGGTTAATTAATCTTGTTCTATGGTAATTTTCTATATATCCTTTTGTGAATGCACTCGTGTATGTGTGTTGAACGTCCTAGGCACACATATGCATTCACTTGGTTCATTTTCGGAACTGGGTGTCACTGAATTGGTGAGAGGGTTGTATATAGAATTTCTAGTAAAGGAAGCCGAAGAACGGGTCAAGGTAATTGGATAAGCCAACCTTAAAGTCCCTCAGTCCCGGCAAAAGAATTATGTGGACAAAAGAAGTCGCATGTTAAGCTTTGACATCGGAGACCACATATATCTCCGCGTGTCACCAATGAAAGGAATTCACTGGTTCAGTGTAAAAGGGAAGCTTGCTCCTCGATTTATCGGTCCGTTCACAATCGCGGAGAAGTGTGACCCATGGCTTATCGATTGAAATTGTCGGCATCTCTCGCTGGTATGAACGACAGTTTCCACGTATGTCAGCTTCAGAAATGTCTCAAGTTCACAACTTCGGATAATACCAAAGAAATCTGTGAGTTGCAACCGAATCTCACTTACAACAAACATCCGGTTCAAATTATTGATGAAAAGACTCGCACCAGAAGAAACCGAACTTTGTGCTTCTACAAAGTCTTGTGGAGCAACCATACTACTGAAGAAGCAACATGGGAAAGCATGGATTATCAACGATTAAACAATCCAGATTTGCTATCATCATATATTCGGTAATCTCTCCTCCTTCGCCTCTTTTGTTTATAATCTCAAAACGAGATTCCTTCAAGGGTGGAGGAATGTAAAAGCCCAAGTTTCAAGTTCCAAGTCTGCAAGTCAGTTAGGAGAGATGAATATTGAGAATCAGAAAAGAACAAGTCAAAAATAGCAAATGAAAAATTAATTTAAGTTAGACCCTAATTGAGGGATTCAAAATGCAAATTTATCTACTGATTCAAACCAAGACAAATATAAAAATCGAGTTCACAAATAGGTTCCTCATAACTTAAGTAGTTGCTCTGCAGAAATTTCATGATTTTTGGAGGCCATTTACTATTTATTTCAATAGGTGCATTGAAATCCATTTGAAATCAAATTCAAATGTGAATTTGAATAAAACTGATCAAATAAGGAATTTCATTTTCAAAAATGGATTCTACACATTGGACTTAGTCTACCGGAAAATATGTAGATTTTTTTGGACTGAATTAGGTAGTAGAATTCATTCTACAGAGGAAGGGATGAGTATTCACTTGTAGGACCCACTGGCCAGTGACCCAAATCCTAATGAACCGCCTCTGTTCTAGTCTTGCACCGAGTCTGGTTGCTGCCGTGATGACAGCCCGACATGGTGGCGTGAAACACTTCTATGGACTCGTCCTTACCCTCTCCTGCTCACCTCTCTACACCTCAAACCGAAGTGAGAACACTACACCCTATTCCTCTCTGATCTTGCCCACCGTAAGAACAGAGCAGCCGCCATCCTCGCTGTTTATCGATGAGCTCGACTCCTAGCCGAGTTTCCACTGCTACAAACTGCAAAAACGTTGCACCAACTTCTTCCCTACTTCCTCCTCAGTTTCCTTCTTGGTTTACTCATTGATGCCCTGGTATTTTGAAGTTGCGCTGGAGGTCTCCGGTGGTGTAGCCAAGCACCGCCCTCTGCTCGACGTTGTCAGGACGAAGCAAGCCTTCTCGTGCCCACATCCAAACAGCTAAGTGGTGCGTTATTGCTCTCTTAAGATGTCTGCAAAATTTCTCCGCTTGTCATAGACCATAGCTCTAGTAATTCCAGTTTTCTCCATGGCATGCTCATAGAAATGGACCTAGGTTTCGCTTTCAATTCTCATTCTATGTGTAAACATCCTCCATTCCAGTTGGCAAATAGTTTCCAAAGTTCCTTACGCACCTCCACAAACAAACCCCATCAAAAATCATGGAGAAAAGACCTAGTTATTCGAGTTCTTCTCGCCGGCGGGCAAAAACCGGCTAGGTCGTCTAGGAACTCTCTGTTGCAACCATTTAAATATACTCCTTGATGCATTTTTATGCTCACCATCATTCCAGGGTTCTTTTGCAGCAAAACACAATGAAAGTAAGGCACTAGCCAAGCAGGAACGAGTTCACCGGCAAGCTCCGTGCGCCGCCACCGTCGGGAGCTGTGCTCCGGCCGATGGCAGCCTGATTTGAACCCACCAGCTTGCTCTCCATTCAGTTTTAACCTCTGGAGGTGGGATTCAAGACTGGCGGACAAGGGGAACAGGGGGGGCCGGCGCACGCGCCTGTCGGTACCCTGCAGATCGGGTACCCCGCGATACCGCAAGGCAAACCATAGAGTTCCACCTGTTCGAGTTGAAGACCTCCGAAGGCTCCACGTGTCCCGCAGGCTCCGTCGTTTGGGTAGCTCCGGCACCGCCACGTATAACACAAGACCGGCTCTAACTCCCTGTGTAGTGAAGCTCTGGTCATTCCACGTGTCGTGGAGCCCCAGACCTAACCCCCGGTAGAGGGAAGCTCCAGTACTGCCACATGTATAGCGGCTCCGGACCTGCCTCCTCACAGAAGGAAGTTCCAGAGCTGCCACATGTCAAGCCTCCGGACCTAAGCCTGCAACGGGAAGACTGCCGGATCTCCAATGGCGCGGAGATTCAAGAGGTAGTTAAAGCAGCCGTTACAAGACCTGATTATGTGTCATTAATGCCATGTTAATGACACATGATCAGAGGACCTTTAGTATCGATAACGCTGCCATTAAGGCGCGTTATCACACTGTTAAATATACTTAATACAAACAAATCATGTATTAGGTAATTAAAGACCGTTGGGGCCACATGTCGAGCCAGACTAACAATGCAACGGCCAGTCCTTAGACTATAAAAGGGTTGTGCCGCACGGTACAAAGGACAAGTCCGATCGACCCTAGAAACACTCATACATACAAAAACCACCTGTGAAGTAGGGTATTACACTCAGGCGGCCCGAACCACGTAAAAATCCCTCGTGTCACTATCTCGATCATAATCTCACGCGCGCCCCAACCAATTACGAACCTCTGGGGACTACGTTTTAGTAGTATCGGAGGAAGAGTCAATCGCACACTTCGACATTTGGTGCACCAGGTAGGGGGCCTGAGATTTCGAGATGGTGAACTCTACGGCAGCATAGTCCAATGGCAACACCGGGCAGCCTGACGGAGGAAATCGCTCCAATGCCCAATAGCCAGCTGGAGTTGTTGTCTCGGCAGGCATTGCTGCACCACCACCACCACCACCACCACCACCACCTGCTCTGGAAGCCAACGCCGGACAAAAGTATGGTGCCCTCGTGTTGGTGACTACATCGACAAACAACCCAGAGAACGCGCTAATCGCTGCGCGTACTCTGCTCCAGCGTCCTCCAGTGGCTGGAGCTCCTCCGGCAGCCATGGAACAATGGCGTACTGATGTCGAGCATCTGGTTGGAGCCGCAACCGATGCTATAAGTAACCAAGGCCATCCCCCTGCTGGGCAGGCAACCTCTCAGCGAAGGACCTTGTCTGGTAGACTTGGACCTCAAGTTTCACGGCACAGGAGACGTGTTGTGTCCACACAAGTGACATCGCTGCCCTCCGGGGCACGTCGTACTCACACTGCATCGAAACTCTCAACACATGATCTCCGGTCAAAGCTTGACGGACGATACAGACAGTAGAACGGCCGCGTCCACATCGAGCATGCTCGCAAAAGGCAAGAGGATCGGGAAAACCCTTATCCTTTAAGAGTAGGAGCGGTTGTTCGGCCCTTGCTATGCACCTTTGCATGGCTCAATGGCTACAGAAGTTTCAGCCTCATCTGCCGGAGAAATATGACGGGACTGTCAACCCCGTCGAGTTCCTCAAAATCTACTTCACCGCCATCCTCGCGGCTGGTGGCAATGAGGCCGTGATGGCCAATTACTTTCCTGTGGCTCTAAGTGGGACAGCCAGGTCCTGGTTCATGAGTCTTCCACCTGACTCCATCAATAGTTGTACGGAGCTATGCCACTAGTTCACCGCCAACTTCGAGAGCTCGTACACCTGGCCTGGCACAGAACTGGATCTTTTTGCAGTGCAACAGAAATCGGGGGAGTCGCTGCGATCGTTCATCCAAAGGTTTTCCCAAGTACGGAATACAATCCCTTCTATCTCCAACGCATCTGTCGTTGTGGCTTTTTGATAGGGCGTCAGAGACAAGAAGATGCTGGAGAAGCCAATGATGAAAGAAGTCACAAGTGTCATGGAACTCTTCAACCTAGCTGACAAATGTTCTAGGGCTGCAGAGGGCCGGGAAATGCACTCCAAGCCAACTCCGGAGGCTAGCAAAAAGTCCTCTAAGGCTGAAGCCACAACCTCCAATAGTGGAAAAAGGAAGAAAAAGTCCAACGACAAGAAGAAGCCGTCGGCCAGCACGCCTACTGCTGCTGCAGCTCTAGCTCCAGGTGGCCGAGGGCCACGCCCCTAAAAACGACCTCGACCATCGACTGAAGATGGTGGTGATCAAAAGATGTGGTGTCCGATTCACAAAACGGACACTCACAATATTGAAGATTGTCGCAAGGTCCAGAACCTTGTCGAGCGCTTCAACAAGTGCCGAGAAGAAGCTCCTTTCCACCAGTGAGAAGGAAAATAAAAAGCCGATGAAGCTCCGACCATTCCGAAGCTAGGCTTCCAGGACCCCAAGAAGGTCCCGAAGGCTGTGTACAACACCATCGATGACTATTATGACATATTCGACAACGAGCATCGGAAGACCATCAATACCATATATGGAGGGTCCTGGGATATCACCTCCCGCCGCATCCTCAAGACTATGCGTCGGGAGATGGCTATCATAGCTCCGACCGCCAAGGGAGAACCCCATCGAAAGTGGATGGATACTCTCATAACTTTTGATGCTTTAGACTATCCAACAAACATGATCGGAGCTGGAAAACTACCGTTGATGGTTTCTCCTACCATTAACAACGTCTATCTCTATCATGTCCTGGTGGATGGAGGTGCAGCGCTCAATCTCCTGAGCTACGAAGATTCTTGAAGATCCAACTCTGACTCTCAGACCTTCGCCCCTCATGTCCTTTCTCTGGGGTAGGTCCAAGTGCCATCAGTCCTCTTGGTTCAATTACACTCCCTCTGATTTTTGGGACTTGGGAGAACTACAGGACCGAGAAGTTGGTCTTCGATGTGGCACACATCAGTCTACCCTTCAACATCATCCTAGGCAGGCCAACCTTTATAGGTTCATGGCCATAGACCACTATGGCTACTTGGTGTTGAAGATGCTGACACCTTCAGGCATTCTCCGGATCCGAGGGGATCGCACCGCAGGAGTCACTGCGCTGGAAGAATTCCACGAGCTTGCAATAGCACAGGAGGAAGCATCTGGAAAGGAGCAAGCTGCTCAACCTCCGAGTACTCATCATCAAGGCTCAACCTCTGCACCACGTGTGCAGCCAAGCAGCGACACTGACATTCCCATAAAAGCCGTCCAAATTGGTTCTAATGCTGCCCAGACCATCCGTATATCGAGAAATTTAGACAACAAATAGGAACTCACGCTCATCACTTTCCTCTGGGCGAATGTTGACATCTTTGCCTGGCAACCGTCACAAATGCCTGGGATCCCTAGGGAGGTGATTGAGCACAGTCTGAAGATATACCCCAACGCATGGGCAGTACACCAAAAGCCCCAAAAGCAATCAGTCAAGCGACATAACTTCATCTGACAAGAAATCAAGAAGCTGCTCGAAGCTGGTTTCATTCAGGAGGTTCGTCATCCGTGATGGATGGCAAACCGAGTCGTTGTATCCAAGGCCGGCGGGAAGATTCGAATGTGTATCGACTACACCACCTTGAATAAGGCATGTCCAAAAGACCCATTTCCACTACCTAGGATAGACCAGATAGTGGATTCCACCTCTGGGTGTGAGCTATTGTGTTTCCTAGATGCATATTCTTGATATCATCAAGTCCACATGTCTAGGGTAGATGAAGAGCATATTTCCTTCATAACAGTAGATGGGTTGTATTGTTATACCGCCAAGCGACTCGATCTCAAAAACATTGCTTCAACTTTTGTGCGAGCCATGCACATAACCTTTGGAGAGCTCATCAATGATTTGGTGGAAGTTTATGTTGATGACATCATCATGAAGGTGAAGAACAAGGAGTCACTCCTTGGCAACCTGCAAGCCGTCTTCGACAAGCTGTGCGTGACGCGCACCAAGCTAAACCCTGACCAGTGTCGGGGTGAAATTTGGGAAGCTCCTCGGATTCTTGGTAACTCATCGAGGAATTGAGGCAAATCCGACAAAGATCAAGGCTATTGAAGATATGTGGCCCCCAGCCCGCATCAAGGATGTCTAGAAGCTATTTGGATGTCTAGTCGCGCTCAGTCGGTTCATCTCGAGACTGGCAGAATGGGCGCTTCCGTTCTTCAAGTTATTGAGGAAGTTCAGGCCATTTCATTGGTCCAGAGAAGCAGAAAAGACGTTCCAAGAGCTCAAGAAGCTCCTCACCAAACTACTAATCCTGGTAGCTTCGGAGCCTAGTAAGCCTATTTTTCTTTACATTTCGGCAACTATGGGGTTCTCAGCATTGTTCTCGTTGTGGAAAGACCGGAGCCACCTACATTTCAGGAGCCCAGACCCCCTCGAGAGGGTCCGGAGCTACCTGAAGGCGACTCTAGGTCCCATCCCCCAGGCACGGATCTTCAAGGCAAGTTGCCCGAGGATCAACCTCTCTCAACCGAGGGAATTCTCACGGGTGGAGAAGAAGTTTTGGACACCTCTGGGAGGGTCCGGCAAGCTCAACAAGAAGGTCCGGACCCCTCCGGGAGGGTTCGGGTTGATGAAGAATGAGCTTCGGGCCCTTCCGAGAAGGTTCAGACTGTCCAGCGGCCAGTGTACTTTATTAGTGAAGTACTCCATGATGCCAAGACTGGATATATTAAGGTGCATAAGCTGCTCTATGCAGTTCTTATTGCCTCAAGGAAGCTACATCACTACTTCCAAGCCCACAAGATATCAGTGGTAACCTCCTATCCACTGCATGCTATACTGCATAACCCCAATTCTACTGGGAAAATTGCAAAGTGGGCAGTGGAGCTGGCATAGTTCGATCTTGAGTTCTTGCCTTGACATGCTATCAAGAGTCAGGCATTGGCTGACTTCGTGGCAGAGAGGACACCTTCTTCATCAAATCCAGGGGACCCCAGTGAGCAGAAGCCAGAACCCAAGGTCTTGGTCTTCACCGAGACTCACTGGACTCTCTACTTCGACGGCTCCATGCAAAAGCGAGGGGCCGGAGCTAGAATACTTCTCCTCGCTCCGACTGGGGACAAGGTGAAGTACATGGTACAACTTGACTTCAAGGCAACAAACAACATCGCGGAGTATGAAGCTCTCATCTACAGTCTCAAGGTAGCGCTATCATATGGTGTCAAGCAGATACTGGTGAAGGGTGATCCGCAGCTCATTATCAAGCAAGTCAAAGGCAAATGCAGTTGCAACAACCCTCAACTTACTGCTTACCTCCTTGAAGTCCAGAAGTTCCAGAAGGATTTCCACATCCTGGACCTCTGCCATGTCCAACGTCTCAATAACGTTGAAGATGATGAACTCTAGATGAGGGCTTCAACAAGAGCTCAAGCTCCCGACGGAGTTTTTGTCAGGAGGTTGTCAAGACCTACTCCTCGGTCTGCCAAACTAAGTGAAGGGGGCAAGACCAGCACTTCAAAGGTGGCAGTCCCGGTGGCCCTGTTACCATGGCGTCCACCAAGGATCGTAGGCGCTGCAGGAAGCTCCGGGCAACCCAGTGCGCAAGATCCGGAGGCTCAAGTTAGCTCTGATGCATGGATCTCGGAGATCCGGAGCAACTTGAAAGACAACATCCTTCCTGAAGACGGTGGATCCGTTGATCGAATCGTCAGATTGGCTAAAAGATACACGCTGGTAGAAGGGGATCTCTACTGGAGTGGTGCCAATGGCATCCTAATGCAGTGCATTCCCCGGGAAGAAGGCCGTGAGCTCCTCGCAGAAATCCATGGAGGCGAGTGTGGGAGCCACACATCTTCTTGCACGCTGGTTGGTAAAGCCTTCCGGCATGGCTTTTACTGGCCACAGCACTCCATGATGTAGTAGAGCTGGTAAAAAAATGTGAAGCATGCCAGTTCCACGCAAAATAATCACACACCGGCTCAGTCGCTGCAAATGATACCTCCTACATGGTCATTCGCTTTGTGGGGGATGGACATTTTGGGACCTTCCCCAAAAGCCGTCGAAGGTTACAGGTTCCTATATGTCGCCATTAAAAATTTCACCAAGTGGCTAGAAGCTACTCCAGTTGTGACTATCAACAAACAATCTGCTATCAAGTTCTTGAAGTCCATAGTCTGCAGATTTGGATTTCCGAACAGAATCATAACTGACAACGGAACCCAATTAACAATTGTAGCATTCCAATAATATTGCGAAGACCTCAGCATCAAGTCAGCTTTGCATCAATAGCTCACCCGGCAAGTAATGGCCTAACCGAGAGAGCAAATGCAGAAATACTGAAAGGACTCAAGACGTGCACTTACGGGGGCTTGAAGAAACATGGAGGCAACTGGATAGAGGAGCTTCTTTCCACACTGTGGGCAAGCAGGACAACAACTAACCAGTCAACTGGAG
This sequence comes from Tuctoria greenei, assembly GCA_036927565.1. NCBI lineage: Eukaryota > Viridiplantae > Streptophyta > Magnoliopsida > Poales > Poaceae > Tuctoria > Tuctoria greenei. The sequence continues at coordinate 135,354,333 of JAYESD010000010.1, read as the reverse complement.
AGACTCCCTTCTCCCTGGTGTATGGAGCTGAAGTGGTCCTTCCTCCGGAGATCACCATGGTGTCGCTTCGGGTCTGGACCTTTGATGATGTCACGCAGGACAAGCTCTGGCGTGAAGACCTTGACCTCGTCGATGAGGGAAGGTGCCAATTAGCTGTTCGGAATGCACGACATCGCTAGGCGCTTCAGCGCTATCACCAAAAGCATGTGCACAACCGACAGCTTGAAGAAGGCGATCTGGTGCTGCGGAGAGTACTAACTCGTGAAGGGATGAACAAACTCTCCCCTAGCTGGGAAGGTCCCTTCCGAGTGATCAAAGTATCCCATCCCGGATGCGTTCGCTTGACAACAGAGGATGGGACTCTGCTTCAAAATCCAAGGAACATCAAGCACCTTTGTACGTTTTATGCTTAGTTTCATAGAGGTGAATCTGTAATTACACATAATTTAAGTTATAGAGTCTATACACAGAGTCGGGTAGGTCCTAAAGGAGAACATCTGGACCCCTCTGGGAGGGTCCGAGCAGTTCAAGCACACTTGACTTGGTCCCTGTACTAAAAGTGTAGCTTACCTACCCTGGGTTAGAAGATGAATAGAACACTTGGCCTGGTTCCGTACTCTAAGTGTGTCCTTGTATCCTCTGTAATCCGGGCTTATAATGAAAGACATTGTTGTGTGAAAGCAGACTCCACGTGCATTAATTTTGTACATGCTCGTTTTTTTGTTATATTTTCCTTCTTGCCTATAACAAAGTTGTGCATTTCATTTTGAGATTTAGTCCAAAGTTATTCATATGATATACGAGTTATATTGTTGATATTTTTTGGATCTTAGCATTGCGAGATGGTCTACTCGACTAAACGCCAAAGCAAATGACAGGTCAAGAGTGCACTATCGACTTAGACTGGTCCAACACCCTAAGTACGCCACTCTACCTATATTTCGGTAGGTCACAGAAGGGCGGGTCCAAAAGGCATTCAGATCTGAAGAGATTACATCAATTTACTTGTTATCATGATGAGTTCCTTTGGATCAAAAATTCAAATAAGAACAGTAAGATGCAAAAACTTATAGAAAAGAGGACAAATTTTACTGTTTTTCTTGTCTTTAATGTGCAGGAAAAATAAAAAACTCATGACGATGGTGGATGATGTCAGAGCTGTTAAGCTCCGACAATCCCCAGGGGGCCCGCCGTCAACATTTTATACGTTGAAAGTGGGCATCCTCGGAGCTAACAAGCTCTGACAACACCCTTGGGGGCCCACTGCCAACATGAAGAATAAATGAAGATGGTGGAAAAATCACCCTGAGGAGGTCCGCTGTCGACGTATTATACATTGTCAAGTGGACACCGTCGAAGTCAGGAAGCTCCAACGATCCCAGGGGGCCTGTCGTTGACGTTATAAGCGTTGACAGTGGGTGCAGTCGGACCTATCAAGCTCCGAAAACCCCCAAGGGGCCCGCTATTGACACTCTAAGCGTTGACAATGGGTGCAGTCAGACCTATCAAGCTCTGACAACCCCCAAGGGGCCCGCCGTCGATGCTCTATGTGTTGGCAGTGGGCACCGTCGGGCCTACCAAACTCCGACACCTCCCAGGGGGCCCGCCGTCGATGCAACAAAGGATCCCTAGAGATTTTGGAAGTAAACTTCGGACCTAAGAGCTAAGCGTTCTAGATACAAGTTCGAAGTGTTCAAGTCATCAAGACATTGTCAGATCCTTTTGGTACATGTTCGCAATCAAATTGTGTACATCTACTAGGGGGCCAACAAGATAAAGGACAATGCATTGAAGACAAAAACAAAATGGAATTCATTAATTCAAGAAGATTGGATTTGATTCATTCAAAGGATTGGATTACACAATGAGGATTACTAAAGAAAGGCAGAAGAATAAGGTCCTATCTACTGGAGGTCCTAAGTCCTATGGACAAATGAGGCAACTTCCTTGGCAGCTTCACGAAGGCTGGCTCTGGCGGCATCTTCCTCTTTGGCAATGGGCCCTTCGACCATCAGATCGAGGGATAGTTGAGGGTCTTGACTTATGAAACATGCCAACACATATTCGGCGACATTTTTGGCCAAGGATTTCCCCTCCGTCTCTAGTTGGTCGATGATGATGTCACCCACTGTGTCCAACTTATTGCTGGTAGAGCTCAATGCCACCAGCGCCTTGTCCAGCTCCGGCTCAGAGTCAGCCAGACGTACCGGACTGAAGCCAAGCGGCACCAAAGCCTTATTAGCATGCCCCAAGAAGTCCAAACTTGCTGGGACTCAGTCGCCCTCAAACTCCTTAGTTCCTCCAGCGACCTTCTGGTGGCCGCAAGCTCCAAACCTTCTCGGGCGACGCCCTCGACCTCCTTGGCATGTTGCTGAATACTTTCAGCTACCTGCTTTTTGCGGTCAGCAAGCTCTGACTCCCAGAGGTGGATGCGGTTTCGGCGGTTCGCCAGGTCTTTCTCCCTACCTTTCACCTTGCAACGAGCGAAATTCTGTGGTCCTCAGTTGCCTTGAGTTGCTCCTCCATTGGGCCATGGATTCTACCTTGGAACATTGTTTATCTGACCTTGGGCATTGATTAGCAAAATGTTCCGTCTGACCACAAGCATAGCAAGTCTTTCCACTAGTGGCACTAGCAAAGTTAGGGCGAGACCGGTTTTGAGCATAAGTAGACATATTTGGGCATGGCGCAGGCTACATAGGTAAGCGAGGTGCTTGCATGGGCGGGTGAGGCTACATAGGTTGTTGCGGTCGCGGTGGATAAGCGGGGCGGTATGAAGTAGCAGACGGGTTGTAATAGGGGGCAGCAGGTGGTGCATAGCAAGGACGGACATTGCTTCCTTACGGTTGTCCCTGATATGGCATCTTCCTCTTGTGGTCTAGCTCCATCTCTCGAATCTTGTTCTCAACCACAATAGCCTTGTCAACCAGTTTCTGAAAGTTCGCATAGTCAGCATTGAGTAACTGAACTTGAATTTCATTGTTGAGACCCCTCATGAATAGATGTTGCTTCCTGCTATCAGTGCTGATGTCCTCTTGAGCATATCTTGATAGTTGAGTGTATTTATTAAGGTATTCACTCATGCTCATCCTTCCTTGCCTTAGGTTTTTAAATTCTTGCCTTCTTAGTATCATAACTCCTTCAGGCACCAAGTGAGAACAAAATTCTCCTTAAATTCAGCCCAGGTGATTCTTTCTTGACTTTTATGGGCATTGCATAGAGATTCCCACTAGTCTGCAGCAGCCCCCGTCAACTGGTGTGAGGCAAAAAGAACCTTCTCTCGATCATTGCACTTGACTATAGCGAGTTTCTTCTCAACTGACTTCAGCCCATCATCAGCTTCCATTGAATCTGTGGCTTGAGCAAAGGTAGGCCTGGTCCTCATAAATTCTCCCAACCGGTTGTGATGTGGCGGGGGTGATGGTGGTGGTATTTGGGGCTGATTGTTGTTACCAGCTTGCAGCTGTCCCATAGTCTGTATCATGGTCCGCATGAGTTGGTTCTGCATATCCAATAGTTGCTCAAGGTTGATTGCTCCCTGGGCAGGTCCCTGGTTGTTCTGAGGTGCTTCATTGCTCTCCTCCTCACCATTGTCATTCCTCTGGTTATGAGTCCTTGGCATCTGTTGGTGAAAGAATAGTAGATATGGAAGAATTCAGAATTTGAAAAGAAACTTCCCATCTATATGCATCAAGGTATATGTAACTAAAGAACTCCTTTATTAATACTATATCCCAATTAGCGGATGTGGACAAGGATCCCACAACACTCTACTATGTGCGGATGTGTACAAAACACTAAACGTCCCACAACTCGCACAAAGCACACACCACGAAAATTTAGCACACCACACTAAATATGACTAAGATAAGCTAAACGCTTTTCTAACTTCTAGACAGGAGACCTAGACTTAATTATGTGATCTGTGGCTGCCCTGACTGTGAGGCGGCGAAGACGACCGCTGCGGCGAGGCATACATGGGCACGCGCAAGGGTGAGTTGGCCGTCCATGTAGGTGCCGAAGAGGTTGCTACACCATTGATCTCCATGGTGGCTCGGACTTCTTCCTGCTTCTCCATGATGAATAGCCTCTTACAGAGGTAGCGGATCTCTTCCATAGCATCAGCATAGCAATTTCCCAAATTCACCAATACTGCCTAGGATCTATCAATGGCACGAGAACTAATTTGAGCTCCATCTTGCGGCCTTAAGATCTCCCTTGTACCCTTCTTGCATTGCGGGTGTAGTGCAAAACTAGTGCCTCCAATCTGTTATCGATAGATGTGGCACAATCTAGTAAGTGCATCCCAAGCGACATCATCAATAGCTTGCTCCCTGGTAGTTCTCCACGTGGATTCAAAGTGTCAGGTGACCACTTCATCTCTTGCCAAAACAGTAACTTGAGCTCTCTATTATTCTCGTCCATGGCGAGGAATCCTCTTGACATAGTACTCCGGGTGCATCTGGCATAAATCAAGGAACTCCTTCAATTGCCCAGCTTCAAATCCTCCATCAGTGCCATCGGAACGAAATTCTTGAGCATCATAGTAAACTATGCATTTGTCCTCCTTTTCTGGCTTGACTAGGCTGTGATGCATTCCTTTGAGCTTCTGGTACTTCTTTTTGTGCAGCAGGTTCCTTCTCTTGTGGTTCCTCCTCATATTGGGCTTCATCTTCACTCTCTTCATGTGTATCATTCCCCTCTTCTTTGCTATCATAGCATTCCACCATTTCAGGATCTTTCTCTCACTGCAAGGATTCTGGTTTATCGCAATGAAAAAATTCATCGCAGTAGGTTGTTTTTTGTCACAATAGGTTGCTGTTGCAATGAAAAAGAACGTGGCGATAGTTTCTACGAATGGTCATAATAATTCCCGCGGCGATAGGTTATTTGCGACGCCTTGGCATCCGTGGCGAATAGGACGCTATTGCAACGGTTTTACATCGGTGGCAAATAGGACGCTATTGTAACGGTTTCATGTATTGCGACGATTTAACATATCACAACAAATTGTAAGGTATTGCAACAGGTTCATGATCGTGGAAAATAGTTTGGTATTGCAACGATTTCATATTTGTGGCAAATAGTATGTTGTTACAACAATTTAGCGTATTGCGTATTGCAACAAACAGCATGGTATTGCAACGATTTCACATTCATGGTAATTGTATGTGGTTGCAATGATTTCACAGGCGTGGCAATAATACGATATTGTAACGATTTCATATTCGTGGCAAATAGTATGTTATTGCAACAGTTTAGCGTATTGCGACAATTTAACATATTGCAATGAATAGCATTGTATTGCAACGATTTCACAGGCATGGCAATAGTACGGTATTGTATCGATTTCACATTCGTGGCAAATAGTATGTTATTGCAACGGTTTACCATATTGTGACGATTTAACGTATTGTAACGAATAGCATTGTATTGCAACGATTTTGCGTTCGTGGTAATAGTACGTGATTGCAATGATTTTCACATTCGTGGCAAATACTACAGTATTGCAACGATTTTCACAGCCGTGGCAAATAGTAACATATTACAACGAGTTATGATGTAGCGACGATTCACCATACTGCAACAAATATCACGGTGTTGCAACGATTTCACATCCGTGGCAAATAGTATGATACTGCGATGTTTTAACGTCCGTAGCAAATAGTAGGTTAGTGCAACGAGTCAACAAACATGGCGAATAGTACCGTATTGCAACGATTTCAAATCCGTGGGAACTAGTCTGGTACTGCAATGATTTCGTATCCATGGCGAATAGTTGGGTATTGCAACGAGTCCACAAACGTGGTGAATAGTACTGTATTGCAACGATTTCGGATCCGTTGGAACTAGTATGGTACCGCAATGATTTCGCATCCACGGCGAATAGTTTGGTATTGCAACAATTTCTTATCTGTGGCAATAGTGTTTTAATGCAATGTTCTTTTGAGTCGTTGCCAAATGTTTATACTGCGACGTTTTATCATTCTATTGCCACGTTTTATCATCCGTATTGGGAATAGCTTCATATTGCAACAATTTGTCATTCGTGACAAGAAATTCGTAATGCCATGTTTTATAACTAGCGGCAGTAGAACCCAAATGCACCATGTTTGAAAATTAGTGGCAACAGAATCACGAGTTTAGCAATAAACATCCATCAATTTTACAACACGCATAACAACACTCAAGGATTACTTAAGCGATGTGTTTGCATGCTAAGAGTTTTCCTAAGCTGACCAGGACTAATTGTTGGAGGAGGTGACTTTTGGCGGTTCCTTATTTGTTGTACCTTCTGTGGAGTGGTCGCCATCATCATTTTGTGCATTTCAGCCAATGAGGCGTGCATGTCCTGCATGTCCTTAGCGGTCTGTTCACGATCAGCTGCTATCTGACCTTGTAAGTTCTGGACTTCAACGATTAACTCTTCATTCTTCTGGTTTATGCAGTCCATCTGGGTGTTTAAGCTATCATTTCTTCCTTCCAAGTCCTGCACTATTTCATTGAGGCCTGCATTTCTAACTTCTAAGTTTCGAACTTGGTCGTTAAGGTGTTCAGACATCTGGATATGCATACGTTCATGTTCGGGACCAATTTGGTTTGTCATATAACCATGCCCCCGAACCTGTGATCCTGCACAACCGATTGAGGATCTATAACAATGCTGGAAGATGTGGTTTCTCTCCTCATTTGGAATTGGGCCTCCCTGCTCAGCTTCCATGTCGTCCACTTGGGCACGTGCCTGGATCTATATACGAAAAGAGAAGTCACAGGTAATTTTCAAATATTTATTTAATTGCGGATTGTTTGAAGTGTTACTCACATGTACAGCTTCTGCCAGCTTGTTTATCCAGTTACCGTTCAACAAATGGCTTGCGTCCCACAGTTGTATGTCATCGGGTTCTTCTCCGATCTCTGGGTCTCGCTACATAAAATAGAAGTAAACTTCAACATGTCGGTATACATATTGTTTGCAGCACAAAGTAAAAGCGTGATTTATTTTTCATACCTTCTCGTAACTAAGTTGGGCGTAGGATTTGGAGCCAAGCAAGTGACACGCCTTTTGTCTTCTTCGATTTTGAGAATTGGTCCTGCTTATTGACTGCAATAATTTTAAGAATTAATTCCACGAATAAAGGTAAATGAAATATTTTTTGTATGATGCGAAGCTATTAAAAAGCTAGCTGACCTTGAATCGCTCAGACCCAAAATATTCTATTAGGTGCAACCACTCGAACGTCGTTACGTCAGCAGGCTGGTTTCGTATACGTTCTTCATCGGTAGAATAACTCTTATAGGTGGCCTGCAAAGTCGAGCGCCACCCCTTGTAGCGCTCACCAGCAATTTTCAAAATTTTTGTTGCGCTCTCCGGTGTGTCCTCCATGTCCCAGGAATCCTGTACATTGTATAACAAGTTGCTGTAAACGTACAGGATGGAGATTGCAAGAAAAAAAATACTTGTGTGGGGGTGTGACAACACTAACCAGAATGTCTCGTACTATATCTCTCTTGTTACTATGGCCAACCTCTGCCCACTTCTTTGCACCGGTGAGGGATGCATGTCTTTTTGTAAACATAACCACATCATCGACAATGTGCCGCTGATTAATACCAACTGCAGCACCCAACCTAGCGGAGAACTGAATTGGTACCTTCACATGCTCCCTTCTACTAACTTGGGATGCATAGCGTATTCTGGCAACCTTAAGTCCTTTAGCCACAGTTCTTCCTAGCTTCCTTCCTTCTATTACATTGATTCAAACAGTAAACGATTAAAGCAAATTACCACCTGAACAAGTTTAGTATCACATACAAATAGTGCAAAAAGAAGAAAAGTCTGATGTTCATACCATCTTCAGGACGAGTGCGGCAAATACGAGCGTGGGAGGACCGCGTCGTGCCAGCACCATTTTGTTATGTAGTACTCCCTCCTGGTTTATATTAATTGTCGCCCGCAAATGAATTAAAAAATAACTACTACAGTAGTTAGGACTGTCCTAACGACACCTATTTTGATGGAGGGTTACATTATTGACTTCTTTGTTGCTGTTCATACCATAAAATGAGCCATCAGGTACACATGTTAGTGGCGGTACGCACTCGTAGTACTGCAGAGGATTTTCAGTCCATGAGCGAAGCAGGCAATACTGTGAGGGGGCATGCAGCTGGCAACGCTAGACTAGACAAAAATAGGGTTCGCCGGTTCGGTCTGGCTGACATCAGCCGGAGCGCGCCTCGAAGAGAATTATTAGTTGCAGGGCAAGTAATGAACACCAGCGGTAGCAGGTGGCGAATGCAAGATAGATAAGGCAGGCAACTTGCGGGATTGAAATCCTCCGCAGTACTGCACCTGCATTAGCTGCCACTGACATGTGGACCCATGAGACATCGGGTCTACTTGTCAGTGGCGGCTACTGCAGGTGCAATACTGCATAGTGCCAGCTTGCGACACTCAACAAAGCGAGGGTTTGGTCTCGCCAAAACTCTCGAGAAGGATTGGTGGCAGGGCGAGTAATGGCCAGGGATTTGCGGGCGGCGGGGTAATCATGGCACGAGAAGGATGGGATATGGCGATGGGCGAGGGAGACACATCGGGGAGGACACTGAAGTGACCAGCAGCAGGGCATGGGCGTGGGCGCCGGTGCCGGCCAGAGTGGCCGGCGACGAAAGAGCACATCATGGAGGCATAAAAAAATCATGCCATCACACAGGCTGATGAACTGTTAACTATAAAGACTAAGTACTAATAAGAAAGTAGAATCGCAAGGCATGCTAAAACAATTAGTAGAGCCCAGGAAAGAATGCAAATGACCATGATACACCCATCATCAATACATCTAAAGGACATAACATAGTCTCTCAAAATGCTCCAAATTCAATGCCAAAGGAGTAGAGTAAAAAAATAACACGCTCTGCCAAAACAAATGGCACGGTAGAGAGGAAGGTAGTAATGTGATGTGATATGGGTAGTTGGAAGCTACTACCAAGGATTGAGTTGGAGTGGGACATTTTTTAAGCTCCAAAAGTAAAATTACGCTGGGGCGGAAGGAGTATTTCTGGTTTGTATATCTATACCTGCTGTTGGTCCATGCATCGTAGTAGTACCAGGGAGTGAAGAACCTCAGGGTTCCTGAACATCATGTGCTGCAATATTCTCTGCGTACCATGCAAAAGATTTAATGTTGTCTAAATTTGTTTAATTTTGATAGTAAACACATTTATGGTTATACCAGGTGCTTGTTGGCCACCATGAATGCTTGTAGACGACATCACGGTTTGATGTCTTGTTCCTAATGCAAAGAGCATTTTAAGTAGTCATTCCAAATAACAGTGATAACGTCAGATTACATGACCGACATAGATTTCGGATCGGACGGTGTGCTTTCTATAAACTACAGTGTTTGTTACTAACGGGGGAATTAGAAAAGAAAGAATTGAAAATAACGTACGATCCGAGAAAGCCACAAGAAAGAAAAAAGTGAAAACCATGGGAACTAAAAATCTTAGGAATACAAATTTGTAAAACAGGAATGAGAGTACAACATTTGGAGTGGTTGATCAAATAACCCGTGCATCATTTACTTCTAAATCCAGAAATTACATACTACTACCTCTGGTTTTTAGTATTTGTCATTCCCGGCCAGGAATTGAACTAGAAATACACTACCGTAATAAGCTGTCGGAGCGACATTTATTTAGGGACAGATGTAGTGTGTGTGTGTGTGTGTGTTTATATATATATATATATATATATATATATATATATATATATATATATATATATATATACATAACTAAATTTGTGAAACAGAAGATCACATTTCTTCTTTTTTAATTTATTTAATCTTTGTATATCAGGATGGATCGTGTATAACTTAACTAGGCCAAAACTGCATGGATCGTGTAGAACCAAGCCAATATAGCTCTATAAAAAGACGGCATGGATCGTGTAGTTTACCTAGCACAAAACTGGAGTCCAGGATGCGATGTCACAGGGAGGTGTCGGTGACGAAGAGGTTCAATAGAGCCCATCAAACTTGGTCCTTCGGCGTTGTACCCAGGAGTCAACACTGCCAAGAGCTTTGATGTGTCACTGCGAGATCCATGGGGGAAAAAATTGTAAAAACCGTGGGAAATGAAAACACGGGAATTTCTTAAGAATACATGTATGGAACAAAGGATAGAGAGACAACACATTTGGAGTACTACGAGATCATTGGAAGGGCGGGGCAGCTATGTGTCGGGAACAGATGCTAGTGTTTCCATTTATACCCATCGTGGCTGAAATAGGGTTACAATAATAGGCGGACTGAAATTGGAGGCGCAGGTAGTGAAAATTGAATTGTCAAAATCTCAAATGTGGCGCCAAGTAGAACGATAAAATTTTCGCGGAAGTGGAGAATTTGATGCAAGCTGTGCCCTTGTGCACGCATCCAATCGTGATTAATTACATCTCATGTCGCGTCGATTCATGCACATGGCTGGTGCGTGTAGCTAGAGGGGTAGACTTCATCTTAGGACAACTTGCTCGCTTCTTAATTCATCTTTGTTTCCATGCATGGAGATCAAAATCTAAAAGCAGTCATCTGCTAGCTAGTGGGACTTTGAAAAAAATACGAAAAAAATATGAATTGCCAAATGTATACGTATGTGCTAATGCAAACGATATGCAAATACAACCAAGTGCACAAAACGATGGTAAACAATCAGCATTTTGTAACATTAATCACAATGAAACGATAACATGTAGTATATACTACTACATACTAAAAATACATTTTCCCATGCGCCGACTACAAATGAAAAAATTGAGTGAAAGAACACAAAAGATGAGAAACGTGGCCTCAACCACGATCCCAATGGAGTTTCAACCAAGAGTCGTTGATCGTCGCATCAAAATGAATTCTTGGCTAGACATTGAACAATAGTTATCTCGCCCCTTTTTCAGAAAGGAGACGTTTTTCGATACTACATAGGATGCATTGTTCATGAACAGAAAAGACATTTATCATTAAAATAGAAACAACACATATATTACAAACAAGAACTACGAAAGCACATAGAAGACAAGAAAAAGAAAAACTACAAATACTACTCTACTCGGAGTCGGAGGAGATCTCCTGCACCTCCTCCTCCGCCGCTGCTGCTGCCGCCGCCTCCTCCGCCGCTGCTGCTGCCGCCGCCTCCTCCGCCGCTGCCACCGCCGCCTCCTCCGCTGCCACCGTTGCTGCCGCCTCCTCCGGCAATTGAGTCCGAAGCTTCCGGGCGACCGTACGCAGAAGATGCTGGCAGCCCTCCACCCCAGCCACCTCCATGATCGTCTCATAGAGGACGTTGAGACGACCGGCCACAAACCCTAACCCGAAGCAGTAGTGGCAGGCGGTGTCCATGCTGTTGCAGACAGGAAGTTTCCCAAGACCCAGACACTCACACGAGCGAGATGTATCAGAAAATACATCCCGCGCCAATATCTCGAGCTTTTTTGCTCGCCCGGTGGTGGCCGAAAGGTGCTCGGTGGCCTCCTTCAGGCGCCAATCGAGTTCATCGAAGCGGTGTTTGACGAGGCGGACAGTCTCCTGAACCCAAACGAGATGAGGAGGTGCGGGCGCCGCGGGCGGAGAAGGGGACGGAGGAGGTGCGGGCGCCGCCTCCAGTTCCACCGACATTGGCTGCGATGGAAACGGATAAGAAGGAGGTTCGGAGGACGTCGACGGCTTGGAGCGCTTCGATGCGGGGCTACCCATTTGTGCGGCGACGGAGTTGCAGAGAAAGAGCGAGAGGTGGTCGGCGATGGTGCAGCGTTGAAGGAAGAGAATTTTGGAGGCTACGATCGATAGAGATGGAGTGGTGCGGCGCAGACGCAAGAGGACGGGTGTGCCTTTATTGCGGGTCCTCGTCTCGTGCGAGTGGAGATGATCGGACGCTTCGAAAACTGCTTTTTCGAATTAATCCAAACCACAGTTGGCTTCCATCTCTGCTTAACACGCAGTTTTTTAATTTGACATGCAAAGGGTCCAGGGTATGCAGTGGCCCACCTGGCATACTTTGTAGGTCCGTCCGGCGGTGTTTCAGTTTTTCAGTTCTATTTTTTAATTTTGACACGCAAAAGGCCTACCGGCCCAAGGTATATGCAATGTTCTAGTTTTTTCAGTTATAACCCTATATATATATATATATATATATATATATATATATATATATATATATATATATATATATATAGGGTTATAGTTGAAAGATCATCAGAAAACACAAGAAAAAAAGTACAAGACGATGAACACACCACAAATTCATGCATTAATTAACACACACACACACACACACACACACACACACACACACACACACACACACACACACATATATATATATATATATATATATATCTCACAAACCCTCGTTCATGTTTTCTCAGATTGACATGCAAAAGACCTCGATCATGCATGTTTGATGATGTTAGGTGTTTTCTAATTTTTGTTGAAAGATCGTCATATTTGAGACTCGTTGATCATGTTTGGGGTGTAGCAAGCATGCATGGACAAGTAACATATGCACTTGAAAACCTCGCGATGATCATGTTTGATGACAACATTATTACATGTTTTCTCTGTTTTTTGTTGAAACATCATCATATATAGTTTGAGGCTCGTTGATCATGTTTGGGGCAGGACAACTAACATGTCATATATATATATATATATATATATATATATATATATATATATATATATATATATAGTTTGGCTCGTTGATCCTATGTTTGGGGTGTAGGGTAGCATGCATGGATAACTATAACATGCATGTGAGAGAGACATCGATGATCATATGTACTTCTCCCGTCTCCATGAACTTGTCGCTTTGTCGTAGTTCATTTTTTAACTACAAAAGCCGCATCAGAAGAGCTTGTTTATTGGCTCATGGACAAGGAAAATTATTTGTACCTAGTACAAAAAGTATAAGTTGGTCGGCGTTGCCGTTCGTACACGAAGGATGCGGCCAGGTAGTTGCTCTTGTAGGTGTATGGTAATTACGTGAGTGTTTGGTTGGGTCATGTGGTTAGTCCACGATGCACCCTAAACCCGGTGTTGAGGCCGTGTATTTGTCATTTGTGTGTACACTCTAGTGACATGTGACAAAGTGCTCAGTCATCAATTGCGTTTGGTTTGACGTTGAAGTTCGATTGGAGATAGATCATCCATTTCTTTATGTCTTGGATCATCCAAATTAACGTTTGGTTGGATGGACTGGACGATCAAATTTTTTGTTGGTAGGTTGGATGAAACTTGATTGGATTATTGAATCATCAAAGTTGATAATTTCATAATATTATTCGTGCGCGTGATGATGGATCGTGCATGCCGAGCGCCGAGTTATTCGGATTGCTGAGCAAAGTTCGAACGTGGAGTTCGTGTGTGCCCGTGCTCCCTGCAAGATTCGATGCGCTCACGTACGTGGCAATAATCAGGGCAGGGTGGTACAGTTGCGGGAATCGTGCAGTGCGCCCTTGGTTGTAAGATTTGGAGCGTGAACGTACGTGACAACCGTCTGGGCAGGGTCGCACAGAGACGGGTGTGTGGAAGGGCCGCAGAGAAATCGATTTTGGTGTTTGGAAACACGGTATTTTTGGAGTTTTAGACCATCCGCAACGGTTTCCTCTATAACTTTATATCCCTCTATACTTCAAGTATATTCTCTATACTTCCAGCATTTCACTCTGGACACTAACTATATACTTCCTGTAATCTACTCTATATTTCCAGTCTAGTAAGCTTTACAGTGAACTACTGCGGATGGTCTTAGAGCAATTAGCAATACCATGGTATTTGAGATTACTATGATATTTTTTACAGAATGGTGTTTGTCAACCAAACAGTCCTATGTATTGCAAAATCGTGGTATTACAAAACTGTGTTATTGAAATACGTACTTTGGTATTGCCATGTCATTTTAAAAACTATGGTTTCCAAAACACAGCCTAAAGCTTTACCATGAACCAATGCGGATGGTCTTAAGGGCAGGCCCAGCTCTGGGCCTAGGCGGGCGGAAATAAATTTTTTGTGGCCCTGCCGCACAACGTCGCCTTCCGCGCCCCTGGCTCCGCCGCTGGCCCGCCGCCTCTGTGCCCCCACAGCCGGCCCGCCACCGACTCGAGAACGGATCGAGGGGAAGGCTCATCACCCATAGCTTCCATGTAGCTTCCGTCCCCTCGATCCTTTGGCGATGAACCTTCTCCTCATCCGTTCTCGAGTTCGCGCCGGCCATGGCGCCACTTCGACCCTGCTTCTGGACTGACGACGCTGATGATCTGCAACATACTTTTAAATTTGCGCGTTGGTATTCTCCCCCTCATATTTGTTAATGCATTAATACCTGATGTTTTACATCGTTTTCCACTGGAGGCAAAAGGTAATGAACATCATTGATCAGCACTGCGCCGAGGAGAACGCAGAAATTGCAGTGGGCCGCGTCAAGTCGGTTTTACGATTTTATTCACGTTCCATTTGACTTCAAGTACCACGCCTATGCTTTGAAATATGTGATTATACTAATCAAGCTCCGATCTTTTACTGATTGATACTTAACCTCGTTTGTTGCATTTGCCAATGTCCGAGGCCAATAAGGGCTACTGCTTTGTCAACATCACATCGCCAGATGCGGCGTTCTGGCTGTGGACGAAACACCTGCATGGCTTCCGTTGGAAGGTGAACGACTCGCGGAAGATGTGCGAGGTCGACTATGCCAACATCTAGGTACGTCGCCGTCCGCTGCCACCGTTTTCCATTGCGCCACCGCTGCATGGTGTTCACCTGCCGCTGCTCGTCATCCTTTCGCAGGGTCAGGATGCATTGGTGGCCCATTTCTCCAAGTCATGCTTCGACTGCGAAACCGAGGAGTTCTTGCCGGTGTGGTTCAGCTCGTCGCCAAAGGTGAACGACTCACGAAAGATGTGCGAGGTCGACTATGCCAACATCCAGGTACGTCGCCGTCCGCTGCCACCGTTTTCCATTGTGCCGCCGCTGCAACGTGTTCACCTGCCGCTGCTCGGCATCCTTTCGCAGGGTCCGGATGCGTTGGTGGATGCGGCCAGATGGTTGCTCTTGCAGGTGTATGGTAATTACGTGAGTGTTTGGTCGGGTCATGTGGTTAGTCCATGATGCACCCTAAACCCGGTGTTGAGGCCGTGTATTTGTCATTTGTGCGTACACTCTAGTGACAAGTGACAAAGTGCTCAGTAATCAATTGCGCTTGGTTTGACGTCGAAGTTCGATTGGAGATAGATCATCCATTTCTTTATGTCTTGGATCATCCAAATAAACGTTTGGTTGGATGGACTGGACGATCCAATTTTTTGTTGGTAGGTTGGATGAAACTTGATTGGATTATTGAATCATCAAAGTTGAGAATTTCATAATATTATTCGTGCGCATGATGATGGATCGTGCACGCCGAGCGCCGAGTTATTCGGATCGCTGAGCAAAGTTCAGACGTGGAGTTCATGTTCCCATTCACGCTGCAAGATTCGGTGCGCTCGCGTACGTGGCAATCATCAGGGCAGGGTGGTACAGTCACGGGAACCGTGCAGTGCGCCCTTGGCTGTAAGATTTGGAGCGTGAACGTACATGGCAACCATCTGGGCAGGGTCGCACAAAGACGGCTATGCGGAAGGGCCGCAGAGAATTCAATTTTGGTGTTTGGGAACATGGTATTTTTGGAGTTTTAGAGCAATTAGCAATACCGTGGTATTTGATATTACTACGGTATTTTTTACAGAATGGTGTTTGTCAACCAAACAGTCATATGTGTTGCAAAATCTTGGTATTACAAAATTGTATTACTGAAATACGTACTTTGGTATTGCCATGCCATTTTGAAAATTGTGGTTTCCAAAACTTAATTATTGAAAAATTGTGCTCCCAAACACCGCCTAAAGCTTTACCGTGAACCACTGCGGATGGTCTTAAAGGCAGGCCCAGCTCTGGGCCTATGCGGGTAGAAATAAATTTTTTGCGGCCCTGCCGCACAACGTCGTGCGTGCTCCCCTGCTCCACACGCCATCCCATGGAAATCCCGCCGAGATCCTTCGCTTTACGCTGAGTTCGTTGTCTGGACACCGAAGGATGGAAATCCCGCGTGCCCCGCTCCCACGATTATGCGATTTTGATCGGACGGCGTGCGAGGCGGGGGCGCACGCACAATGCTGTGCGGCAGGGTCGCAGAAAATTTGTGGGCTACTGCCTAGGGCCAGGCCGGTGGGTGGGGGTGGTCACGTCCTACTAATGTTAGTTCAATGCTTTGTCCAAAACGTCAAATAAAAGAATAAGGAGGGAGTATTTATTAGATATAGTATAATATTACTAATGTGTTAATTTTCCATATGCGATGTTTTTCGATAAAAAGAGGAGTTTTTCGTTAGTGCATGTACTGGAGTAGGACACATTGTTCATGAACATAAAATAAAAGACATTTTTCATTAACATAAAAACAACACATATATTACAAACAAGAAAAAACACATAGAAAACAAAAGAAAAAACTACTACTCATCCTACTCTACTCGGAGGAGGACTTGTCCACCTCCGCCGCCACCTCCGCCTCTGCCGCAACCACCGGTGGAGCATCCTCCAACACCAAATTGAACTTCTTCCGGCTGACAGCCTCCACGAGTTGCTCGCGAAACCCCTCCCCGGCATCCTCATCGATCGTCTCGTAGAGGTAGTTGAGACGAGCCGCAATAAAGCCTAACCCGAAGATGTAGTAGCCGGCAGAGTCCATGCTGGCATGGTGGGGAAGGACACCAAGTACCAGTCGGCGACAGGAGTGATATGTATTGTGAAATACATCCTGCGCCATTTTGTCGAGCGCTTTTGCTTGCACGTCGGCGGCGAACAGGCTGCCGGTGACCTCCTTAAGCTTGCCGTCGAGTTTCTCGATGCTTTCCTCCATGAGGCGGACAATTTCATCATAGTCGGATGGAAGAGGTGCGGGCGCCGTGGGCGGAGACAGGAGTGAAGGAGGTGCGCCGCCTCCAGTTCCACCGGCCTTGGCGGTGACGAAAACGGAGAAGGAGGTTAGGAGGACATCGATGACCTGTAGCGCTTCGGTGCGGGGCTACCCATTTGTGCGGCAGCGGAGGTGCGAACAAAGAGAGAGAGGTGTTCGACGGTGGTGCGGCGGAGAAGCAAGAGGAGAAGTTTGGAGGCTAACATCGACTGAGAGGTGCGACGGAGAAGAAGAAAAAGGTGTGCCTTTATAGCGGGTCGTCGTCTAAGCGCATGAGTGGAGATGATCAGAAGCTTCAAAAATTGTGCTTTTGAATCGTCGGTCAGAGTTACTCCAAACTGCGGCTCCCCTCCTCTCGGTTATCGCAAGTGTTTTCACAAGTGTTTCTTCAAAAGACGAGTACAGCGATACATAGCATGCGATCGATTAATTTGATGAACCACATACGTACGTAGTGAGAGTTGTGCTTATTAGACGATGGTAGTCCACATTCTATCCTCATACCGTCGAGGGAATATCCTTGTGTCAAATTTGTTATCTCTATTGATTGCAGGATAATATTCTAAATTAGTGTGGTAGTTAAACTGCCATATACTGTAGGTTGAGAGCATACACACATGCATGGTAGAGAATATGAAAAATATAGAAATATATATACATGGTAGGAAATATTATTCTATTCTTGGAATACATGTTTGGGACGTAGCATATGTACGTCTAACATACATGTGAAAGACCTCGATCATGTTTGCTGATGTTACATGTTCTCTTTTTTGTTGAGAGATCGTTATGTTTGAGGCTCGTTGATCATGTTTGGGGCGTAGCATGCATGGACAACTAACATGCATGTGAAAGAACTCGATGCATGTGAAATAACATGCATGTTTTTAAAAGCAAGATATAGTGTTTCCTCAAGAAAAAATAATTTTATGAGAGATTGGGCGCACAAGCACAAAAGCTAGAACTTGAGCGATGCACCTACGAATTCCATATGTCGGGATGATCGACGGCAGCCGATCCACAAACTCGGTGGTAAGATCAGTAGTCGCCAGAGAGCAGCTTGCGGCCGACCTCGAAGGAGATGAAGGCATCGATGCACGCATAGCTGATCTGCTCGCCGGAGAGATTGTACGCGTCCCGGTTGCTCGTCCTCACCCCGTAAGGCTTCTCCATGTCGGCGCCCATCACGGCGCTCGTGATGTCCTTCAGCCCCGCACGGCGGAGGCTCGGGCGATCCATCTCCTCCACCGCGAGCTCGACCAGGTCCACCGTTTTGGCCACCTTCAGCTGCCAGTCCTTCCAAAGTCTATCGGTGTCACCCTCCATGCCAACGTCGACAAAGCGGTAGTCGGAATCGCTGAGGAAATCTTTCAGCTCATCAAGGAAGTAGTCAGCGTGGATGACCTGGAAGATGAGGCAACAATGACCGACGCAGAGCTGCAGAACGACGATGGGGTTCTGGTCGGCGGAGTAGCTGGGGCGCCACTTGACGTCGAGCCCGACGACGAGCTTGTGAAGGCGCCAACGGTGGACGGAGAGGACCTCGTCAAGCCAGTCCTCCACGGCCTTGCCGGAGGACGTCACGGTGGTGGTGATCACGTCTTCCTCGAACGTCACATTGTACACCTGAGTCCCCGCCATTGGGTCTCTCTCCTTGTCGTCCCTATGGTTGCCGTCTGTGGCGGCGCGGCGCAACTCTCTCTCTTGTGCAAAACCTTCGTCTACACCTTTAGTTTGGATTTTAATTGGAAACGGGCCTGGATATATAACTTATGCAGTTACGACATGTGCAGAGGAGTTTCCGAATTTGACAGGCCCGAGCCTGGAGTAAAGAGAGTAATGAAGATTTTTGAATCTTATATACTCTTTCTAATTTTTAGTTCTTATCGTTATGACCACAAGTTTCATTGTCTCAACCTAACACCACGTACAACAACAACAACATTTCTTAGGAGCCCACCCACTGGATATGTCGGGTGGGCCACGGGATACCCTGGGTCCAATCACCAGAGAGTAGCTAGTGTGCATACATGCTGGAGAGATCAGCGGAATCGGGAACTGGCCAATGAAGATGGATGTCAGCAGTGTCACAGTTCATGTATCGAAATGCGAGCCATCCTTTTTCTTCTTCTCCTTTTTCTTATAAGTTCGTATTATTTTCCACCAATCTTCTAATAGCATCTCCAACCCGTTTGCTATTTTTAATTTGCTATTCTTTCTAGTAGCAAATATGCTATCCACATTTAGCATCTCATTTCATGAACATCTCCAACCCGTTTGCTATATGATGTGCTATATTAAAAAATTTCATATTTTATTAATATGTAATAATTATTTTAAAATTCAAATAACATTGTTGCAACGGCTACATTGTGACGTTTGTATTTCTAACGGCTATTTTTCAATATTTATATTTCTAACGACTATTTTTCAACATTTGTATTTCCAACAGTTAATTTTCAACAACTATTTTGCAACAGAAACGACAATAATGTAGCAGAAATTGGGGATAGCAAACCGGATGGCATTTGCTACTAGTAGCACACCAAGAGCTCCATATAACAAATGGCTAAAAGTAGCAATCCTAATAGCAAACCGGTTGGAGATGATTTTTTCTCTAAATTTGCTAAATAATAAGATATCACACCATATAGGTAATGGCTAAAAGAGCATCTCCAACCCATTAGCTATATGATGTGCTATCCTATTATTTAGCAAATCTAGAGCAAAAATCATCTCCAACCGTTTTGCTATTAGGATTACTACTTTTAGCCATTTGCTATATGGAGCTCTCGGTGTGCTACTAGTAGCAAATGTTATCCGGTTTGCTATTCCCGATTTCCGGTACATATCGTCGTTCCGCTGCAAAATAGTCATTGAAAATTAGCCGTTGGAAATACATCTGTTAGAAAATAGTCGTTAGAAATATAACCATTGAAAAATAGCCGTTATAAATACAACCGTTACAATATAGCCATTGCAACAATGTTATTTGAATTTTAAAATAATTATTATATACTAATAAATATGAAAAAAATTTAATATAGCACATCATATAGCAAACGGGTTGGAGATGCTCATGGAATGAGATGCTAAATGTGGATAGCATATTTGTCATTTGAAAGAATAGCAAACCAAAAATAACAAAGGGGTTGGAGATGCTCTAACCCTCCTTTATTTGAAGTTGTACGGTTGGATCAGGATACGTGGCCGGCGTACACTTTATGACACACTAGTGAAAGTAAAACACCCGATACATTTTATGACACACTTGTGAAAGTAAAATACCTGATACATTTTATTATTATGGAAGTATATAACTTAGACTCAATCCAAATCGGGCGAAAATTTCGATGACCCTGACTTCTACTTTGTTTTTGCAAGCCATCCGGAATCAAGTCTTTTTTGTCTTCACCCTTTTGCAATGATGCCCACGAGCATATAATCTGGGCTAAAGTTGATACGTACTCCAGAAACTGTTGTTGCGTTTTTTGTGATTTACTAATCAAGTCTTTTTTGTCTTCACCCTTTTGCTGTTTGATTGCTCATTATGTTGGACCCGTGCTGGGTTTGAACAGAGAGTGGGCTTCTCCCTGCTGGTCCTGTCAGATAAACTAATAGGTGATAGTCACTTTCTGGATCACCAGCTCAATAGAGTTGGAAGTGGAAATATATTCCATTCTAAAAGATAAAAGAGCTAAATAGTCCACTAGTTTATCGTTAGAACAGCAACATTAGAACTATTTTTGCGCACCAATGAATGGAAATATAAAGTTCATTACCTTAAGACGATACATTACAAACAGGAAAAAAGAAAAACACAAACTACAAACAAGAAAAGATAAGCAACACAACTAAGAACAAGAAAAAACTACTTCTCCACCTCGCTCAACCTACTTCTCCTTCTCCTCCTCCTCCTTGGGCTCCTGGCTGGGCAGGGGCACCTCCCACGGTGGAGACGGGAAGCCCAGTTTCCTAGACGTCACTGCCACCAGGTTGTCGCGGCCGGCGACGCCGAGCTCGTCCGCCAGCGTCTCCCAGAGGACGTCGAGGTGACCGGCCAAGTGCGTCATGGTGAAGACGTAGTGGCTTGTGGTCTCCATGGCAGCATACTCTGGAAGGGGACCAAGCCCAAGGCGACGCATGGAGCGCGATGTATTGTCAAATACATCGCGGGCCATCTTCCAGAGAGCCCACTCCATGTCCGGGGGGGGGGGGGGGGGGGAGTCCGGTCGGGGATGCTTCCCCTTGGTGTCCTTCCGCAGGCTTGGCGGCAGTGTTGTCTTGTCATCCATGGTGTTCTTGGCGCGGTTTTGGGAAGAGAGTAATAGTGGCTATGCGGAGAAGACGATGGCGTGCCCGGGTGATCTTATAGCGTAGACGAAATCCCCTGCAGTAACTGCACTGCGGTTACTGCAACTGAGTGGTGGGGCCTCTGCAGTACTGCAGGTGCAGTAGAGGTGGCTGACATGTGGGTCCCACACCATGTGGGGCCCTCATGTCAGCCATCTCTATTGCACCTGCAATACTGCAGGGGATTTGAACCCGCCTGGTTGTTCGTCTCTCGAGGCGCGCAGTAGTGGTGATGGTACGCGAAGCGGTTCTAATTGGATTCAAAGATGCGCATGCGCTGCGCGCGTTTAAGGTGCCTCGGTGACTGGCGCACACGTAAGCTTAGTGCGCCCGGTCGCATCAGCCGCCTGTACAAATGGCTACGGCTTGAACGAAGGACCAAACCTTATGCGGCAAACATCAACGTATAAAACTTCCTCCGCCCCAACTCAACTCTATTTCTGTTTTGGGCGAACTAATTACCTTTGACCAATGATTTATATGGAATTTATTAACTTCAATAACATGTAGTACTAGATTGTATATTATGGAAATATTTTCATGGTGAATCTAAAAGTACAATTCTTGTATTGTTAAAACAGATCAAAATTGCGTAAATCTCAAAGATAGATTTGACGAAACCTAGGACTTCCCTTTGAAAAATTTTTATACTTTACATTAGTTTTACATATGTAATATGCACATAGGATATATCAGTAAATAGTTTTGCAAAAAAAACATGGAGGGGAAATATGTATATCCCATATGCTACTACTACGTAAATTAGGGGTGGGCAAATAAACTGAGACCGAAAAACTAAAACTGATAAAACCGAGACCGGAACCGAAAAGACCGAAATATCGGGTATCGGGTACTTTTTGGGTAGCAAATATAAATAACTGAAAATAAATATCTTGTTCGGGTACCACTCTCGGGTAACTGAAATAACCGAATAGTCGGTCTATCAAATAATAAGTTAAATTATGCATGCTAAACTATGAACAATTCAAATTTAGATATTTTATTTTCAAGTTGTGATGTGTGAAGTTGTTGGATTTAAACGTTTATTTTTTATTTTTCATTTGTCAATTTATAATAAATGACCTCATGGGATTAAATTTAGCAATCATATTAAATTTGTGCAAACATGACATGGATATAATGTATAATTCAGATATATCGGGTAGGACCGAAGATCGAACCGGAATTTTGGTACCCAAAATGTTCGGGTACCTAATATTATTACAACAATTCGGGTAGTTATTTCAAGAAACCGAATTTTGAAAAAGACCAAAATACCCGAACCAAAATATCGGGTAGACCGAATGCACACCCCTTAATGTAAATCCATCCGAAATAATTAGCTAGTTTGAGAATGAATGAAGTTGAGCTTGCGAGCTTGATGAGCACCGTCATTGTTTTGAGCAGCGATTAATTTATGGCATCATCAAATCTGGAGAAATTTTTCTAGATCATTTGGGGCCGAAAAATTAGTTAACATGCTATATATGTGAAGAAAGATTAGGATATGCTACCTATTGCTTGTGTTGAATAACCCTGCGCCATGGACAACATATATCCGACACTTCATTCTGGTTGCCAGGATCATTCTACCCTAGGGATGAAAACGGTACGGTAAATTCCCGAACCGTCCGACGCCATTTTCGAAAATTTTCGATGCGATTACCATTTTCGACAATTTCCGAAATTTTCGATCCGATTACCGTTTTTATAGGACATTGAAATTTGGTAAACAGAATGGAAACGATTTAGTCTGATTTCCGACCGAATTGTCGGAATACCATATTTTAATGGAAAATTTCCGAACAATAACCGAATACTTTTCAAATAGTAGGTTGGGTCTAATGGGCTGACATGTACTCTCTCTGTCCCTTGGAATAGAGGATTTTTAAAGGAAACATCAAAGCAATTCATTCCTACATTGTGCTTATGTCACAAGTGTTTGGAATACGGGAATCATATTTTGTTTCCTGTAGAAAGACTTCCTTTCCTATGTAAAATGGAGGAATGAAATAATCCAGTCCATGTTCTTTGTGGTCTGTTGGTTGGCTATGGAGGGAATATATAGGGTGCTAAAAGTCAAATTAACTAACCTAATGATTTGCATGGAATAATTATTTCTTTTTTTGAAACAAGGGAATAATTATTTCTAAGCTACTGCAATGCAATAGACATTTTGATGTTAGAAATATAGGAATGAAGTTGTTATGAAGCAAACTGGTAGTTCATTTTGGCAATAATTTATGACTTTGATTTGTGTATTACAAATAATGATAGTTAAGATTGTAAAGAATTTTGTTTATAGTTGCTCACTTTCTTCGTTCCTGCATTTTGTCTATTCTTATGTTTTTTCCAATTCCTGTGATTTGGATTCCTACGTTCCAAAAGGGGTTGTAGTAAATATCGCTTTGTAGTTTATTTTTGAACTACAAAGCGACAAGTATTTAGAGACGGAGGGGGTAATAAGCTAAATTCTTTAAATTTTTATTCAGACACCAGTTTGAATAAGGAGTTCTCAAAGGTAATAATCTCAATTCTGACCGTTTTCATCCCTATTCTGCCCCAAGTCATCTGGGGCAGCAGGCGGAGGACCTTGATGATCATGATAAGCACCAGGCAAGAAATCATTGGTCAAAGGTAAGTTTGACCAAAGCTAAAAATAGAGTTGAGTTGGGGCGGAGGAAGGAGTACTTTTTACAGACCGCTTTGCAGGCCCCGCTGCGGGCGATCTCCTGCCTGCTGACAACTCCAGTGGCTAAAGTAGCGTACAGTTGCACTTTAGAAGCCTTAACCCCAGTTTTGCAAGTAGCATTCCAAACGGTGCACTTTAGAAGCCATAACCATCACTGCGCGCGTCTCATCGTATTCTCCGTGCGTCTCACCGTCTTCTCCGCGCGTACTAATAAAGACACACCATCCTCTTCTCTGCAACACACAGAAGCCATCCTCTTCTCCGCGCATACTCTTCCTCTTCGTCTTCATCACGCGCGCCCTCATTGGTTCCCTTCAAAGCCCATGGAGTTCCCCTTGCCGCACGATATTGTGGTCCTAATCGCGGGGTGGGTCGTCGCAACCTCCCCGCAGCCCATGGATGACCTCTCAAGTCTGCGCGTCACCTGCAAGGCCATGCACGCGGCGTGGCAGGATCGCGCCGTGGGCAGGCGCGTGGCGCTGGAGCGGGTGAGCATCTGGAAGTATAACCGGAGCTACGACCGCCTCGTGGAGCGCCTGGCAATCGTCGGCAACCCTCATGCGTGCTACGTCACCGGGTTCGACCTCGTTCCTACACGGTCGCCCGTAGCCAGGCACCCAGTTCCTTGCCCGGGCGGCCGCGAACGGCCATATGGTGGCGCCCTAGTCCTCGCCATGGTCCGCTACGACGCCGACCGCGGGGCCCACGACGCCTTCGAGTATATCTGGCAGGTCGAAGGTGAGGCCCACATCGGCTACAACGCGGTCGGGTCCATCGCCATGAAGTGGACCAACAAGGAGAGCTACCGGTGTCGGCGTGAAGCCATGAATAGTATCGATCGAGTCGCCTAGAGGTTCCTGGGCGGGCCTCATCTAGAAGCGTCGCCGGTGGCGGTGCCCAACATTGATGATGACGCTTGGGGCTGCTCAATAGGGGGGAACTAGGGAACTGCCCGCTGCGGCAGGCCTACGTGAAAGAAGTGGACTGTCTTCTGTACAGAGAACTGTAAGATTAAGCACGAGCATGACCTGTTCTGCCGTCTGGCATTGTACTATATGGGTTATATTCCCTCTATTCCCGTTTGGATGCACCGCTAGTTCCCCCAACGCCAATTAAAAGAGAACAAAGGGAGTATATAAAATAGACTTGTACTAGTATATGTATTTCCCCTATGCCCGTCCATCTCTGATGAATGTTGCACTTGTTGTGTTTCCCCTATGCGCGCTCGTCTTATGTTTAGCCCCGTTTGCATCAAAGGAAACTCACAAGATAGTTTAAAGAAATGGATTCTTCCGGAAATGAATACATTCAATCATACAGTAGTTTGTAACAAAGGAAAAGCAACGACTGCTACGCAATCTGGGCTCCTGTGCAAGCGTGCAATCCGCGAATCTCAGCCGTGTGATGGACATCCAAACGTGTCGTACTTTTAGCACATAGATCCCTCCACCTGCTTGCGCACTTTTTACACATTTATGTGTAGAAGGTGCAGCCACCCTTGGATGTCCATCAAACGGCTAAGATTCGCAAATTCCACGCTTACACCGAAGTCCAGATTTCACAACAGTCGGTGCCCAAAGGGAAATCAGTGTTCCCTTCTCTCTGTTCATTGTCTCCACTTTTCATTCCAGTCGTTGCTAATCGACAGAACTAGCTGTTACATAATCCCCAATAAACACAAAATAAACTAATCGGCACATCTAGTCCGCATCACTTCCCTTGAAGCAGTGGTAATAACTTCTGGCCACGTATAGGAGTAGTGGTAATGATTACACCGCGTATAGGGGCATAGGGCCAGTGGTACGTTGGAGTTCTACCTATCTTTTTCTAACATTTTTCTCGTCCTTTCTTTTCTTTTCTCTCTGTTGATTGTCTCCACTTTTCTTTCCAGTCATCGCTACCTGTTAGTACTGTATACTACTTTACAAACCGCTTTGCAGGCCCCGCTGCAGGCGATCTCTTGGCACCTCTAGCGGCTAAAGTATCGTACAGGCAACTTTACAAATGAGCTTACTCGAACTTTTCGAGCTTGAGCTCATCAAGCTGGCAATACTCAAATTCATCCTCAAACTTTCAATCAAAACTAAGTTTGGTCCTTCAACTTTCAAATGGGTCAATTATTTAGTCCATCAACTTCAAAAAACCGTTTCACTTTCATCCTTACTCTGAGTTGGACATCCACACATTGGCATGCCACATAAGATAGTTAATGTGTTTTTAATCCTATTAATTTGTGATAGAAGTTTGTTTTATTTAAATGTTTAAAGTATGCATCATTATATGCATGTAAACTCTTTCTCATGTTGAAGCAAGCAGGCAAGAGTTTAAGAAACGATTTGAATGGACCCCTTAGTTGGATAGCTGGGAAGTACAACCGTCGGAACAAAACAAACGGTGGATGCAACCTTTACTGCACGCATACAGCAAAATGTCGCTACGTCAGGCGGTCCTGGTCCAGGCAGGTATGCTCCGATTCCTGTCCTCCAACTCCATCTAGGCTTCCGATGACGTAGGCGGTTCACCACCAGACTATAGAAAGGATAAGCACGCACACATGTAACAGTCATTGTTGACTGTGTTGGTCTAACGTCATTGTTTGACTGTGCAGGACTACATTTAGTCATTAACGCTAGCTTTTGAATCTGTGTAGTGTGAAAGGGTTTTGTTTTGGTTTGACACTACACTAGCTAGCCTATATAAAGTGTATATGTGTTCCCTAATGAATACACAACAAACATTCTCCATACAGAATGAAACTTGCATGCCGCTTTCTTCTGCCAGAGGTTCGAAGGAAACTACACGGATAGCTGGGTACACGTACAGTACGGGTGTGCCAGTGTACCTTAACCCCCCGTATGTCGTCTGTCCCCGATGGTTGTTGGGAAGAGCCTTACAGGTATGCTCTGATTCCAGACCTCTTACTCCATCTCTAGGTTTCTGATGACGCAGGCGGTTCACCACCAGGCAAACCAAAAAAGGTTGAGCGGCATGCAAGTTTTTTTGATGAAAAACTGACTGTGGCCCACTGACTGCGGCCTGCTGACGCATCCATCTCTAGTTTTTTATGAAACTTTCGCTAACGTATCATCATATTATTTGTTGTGAAGGACCAATAACATTTTGACACATCAGTGAGATGACACATGGGAGGACAAAACGGGAGGGACACGGCTTGCAGCCAGTTTGTCATCAAGAAATTTGCATGCCGCTCTCATCATCGAGGCTTTGCTAGTTTGTCTGGTGGTGAACCGCATGCCTCATCAGAAACCTAGATGTAGTTAGAGGACATGAATCAGAACATACCTGCAGGGGTCTTCCAACCACCACCGGGGATGCACGACGGGAGTTAAGGCACACACCGGCACACCAGAACCGTACATATGTGCCGGTGAAGATGAACGGCATTCTGGCTATGGAAGCACTTGCATGGCTTCCGTTGGAAGGTGACTGACTCGCGAAAGATGTGCGAGGTAGACTACACCAACTTTATTTGTTTTGATGGTACGGTAGTTAAACTAAACATTAATAAAGGGACCAATAACATTTTGACACATCAGCGGGATGATGCATGGGAGGACAGAACGGGAGGGACACGGCTTGTATACTCCCATTCAATGCTTCCATGCATGCTCCTACTTAAGTGTCATGATTTATTGGCCCTTTCATTTACCTAACATAATGCCTAATTTAACTTCAACCAATTAGATGATGACAAATAAGCGGGAGTACGCATGGAAGCACAAACGGGATCACCGAAGTTGCAACCGAACGGGAGGACATGTCTTGTATACTCCCATTCAGTTCTTCCATGCGTGCTCCTACTTAAGTGTCATGATTTCATTGGCCCTTTCATTTACCTAACATAATGCCTTATTTAACTTCAACCAATTAGATGATGACACATAAGCGGGAGTACGCATGGAAGCACAAACGGGAGCACCGAAGTTGCATCCAACGGGAGGACACGGCTTGTATACTCCCATTCAGTGCTTCCATGCGTGCTCCTACTTATGTGTCATGATTTTATTGGCCCTTTCATTTACCTAACATAATGTCTGATTTAACTTCAACCAATTAGATGATGACACATAAGCGGGAGTACACATGGAAGCACAAACGGGAGCACCGAAGTTGCATCCGAACGGGAGGCTCTCGCAGCCAGTTTGTCATCAAGAAATTTGCATGCCGCTCATCACCGAGGCTTTGCTGGTTTGTCTGGTGGTGAGCCGCATGTGTCATCGGAAACCTAGATGTAGTTAGAGGACAGGAATCAGAACATACCTGCAGGGGTCTTCCAACCACCACTGGGGACGCATGAGGGGGTTAAGGTACACACCAGCACACCCGGACCGTACATATGTGCCGGTGAAGATGGAACTCAACAGTCGCACGGTTATGGATAGAAAAAAGGAAGAATAAAAAGGATGGCGCGCGTTTTGATCTATGAACCGCGAGACTGCTAACTTCCATTTTAATTGGCCAGTTCCCGACTCCGCTGAGTCATTGTTGTTGTAGGTGGTGTTTGGTTGAGACAATGCAACTTGTGGTCATAACGATAAGAATTAAAAAGAGGAGTATATCAGATTCAAAAATCTTCATTACGCCAGATTGTATGATGGCCGAACACTCTCCAATCCACTTAGATTGATGTGGAACCACTCCTACCCAAACGAGGAAAAAATTTTATGGATACGGTATGCATATCCAAGGCTGTGCATACCGTTTCACATTTGTGACATATGTCCACATGAATGGACGCGCGCAGTAGTGGTGATGGAACGCGGAGCGGTTCCAATTGAATTCAAAGATGCGCATGCACTACGCACGTTTAAGGTGCCATGGTGACTGGAGCGCACGTTAGCTCGGTGCGCCCGGTCGCATCAGCCGCCTGTACAAATGGCTACAGCTTGAATGAAGGACCAAACCTTCTGCGGCAAACAGCAACGTATAATACTTCCTCCACACCAACTCAACTCTATTTCTGTTTTGGTCAAACTAATTACCTTTGACCAATGATTTATATGGAATTTATTAACTTCAATAACATATAGTACTAGATTATATATTATGGAAATATTTTCATGGTGAATCTAAAAGTACAATTCTTGTACTGTTAAAACAGATCAAAATTGTGTAAATCTCAAAGATAGATTTGACAAAACCTAAGACTTCCCTTTGAAAAAGTTTTATACTTTACATTAGTTTTACATATGTAATATGCACATAGGATATATCACTAAATAGTTTTGCAAAAAAACATGGAGGAGAAATATGTATATCCCATATGCTTCTACTACGTAAATTAGGGGTAGGCAAATAAACCGAGACTGAAAAATCAAAACCGATAAAACCAAGACCGGAACCGAAAAGACCGAAATATCGGGTATCGGGTACTTTTCGGGTAGCAAATATAAATAACTGAAAAATAAATGTCGGGTTTGGACGGATGAAGCAGTTCCACATTTGTGACATGTGTGCACATGAACGGACGTATGAAGCAGTTGCATGACGGTGACATGTGTGCACATGAATGAACGAGGTCGTATGATGGCCGGATATGACAGGGATAACACCAAGGAATCGTATCCTTTTAAAGCATAATTTTTCCCCGCATACGATGGGCCCTTCGCGTGTCAAATTAAAAATTTCTCCTTTTATCGAAAAACAGCTCCTTTAACGACGCAAAATTTTGTTACATGGGCTCACGCGTACATGAGGACGAACACCAAGCGTTCCAGCGCAGTTTCGGCTCAGGAATACAAAGTGACTCAGCGTAGTTTCAGCCCACAAATAACAGGCGGCCCAGCGCAGTGTTGGGCCTACTCTGATAGCTTCACGTACGCTTTGTCCTGGCTGCCTCCCCGCCAGATCCTTCGATCCACAATGGCCCCCTCTCCCGATTGCATGAAACGCGCCTGGAGGAGCATCCGCCGGCCGCCATGCTCTTGGAGGAGCATCCGCCAGCAGCCACACTCTTGGAGGAGCATCCGCCGGCCGCCACGCTCTTGGAAGAGCATCCGCCGTCCACCGGCGTGGATGAGCATCCGCCAGCCGCCGCACGTGGAGGAGCAACAGCGCTAGGTACAATTGCTCACATAATGTTATTGTAGTTCAATCCTCTTACGGATACGCTGATTGAATTGTAGGAAGCGATGTCATAAGATAAGACATGGATGGGAAAAGACAGCCGTACAAAGGAGTGGCAGGATGGAATGAAGTTATTTTTAAATTTAGCATTCCAGGGCACTCGCGAAGAAGAAACTAAGCCTTGTCCTTGCACGAAATGTCATAATATTTGCCACGAGAGACGCAAGGAAGTTCATCTTCACTTGTTCTTAATGGGATGTCATTTGATTATAATTGTTGGGTACACCATGGAGAAAAACGAGTTGAGAACAAAATTGTTGAGCAATCAGCAAATAATGAGGAGATAATTTCTGATGATGCTGCTATGGAAAATATGCTGTCCAGCCTTCTTAGAGGCACTGGTGATCATGGTGGTACTTCAGCAGGTGTTGATGATCCAGAAAATGCTATAAACCCACAGGAGCCAACTGGGTGTGCAAAGGCATTCTATGACTTATTAAATGATGCCAAAAAGGAGTTGTATCCAGGTTGTGAGAAGGTGACCCAATTATCCTTCATTGTCAGGTTGTACCAGATAAAGTGTTTAACTGGTTTGAGCAAAAAAGCGTGTGAGTTCATCCTTCAACTATTCTCATATGTGCTTCCAGAGGGCCATTGCATTCCTAATACACTTGATAAAGTTCAGAAGGTTGTTCGTGACCTCGGGCCGAGCTACAAAAAGATCGATGCATGTGTCAATGACTGTGTGTTATTCCGGAAGGACTATTCTCTGTTGGATCGATGCCCAAAATGTGATGAATTAAGACGGAAAAATAATACTGGTGGGGATGCAAGAGAGGCTTTACCTTGTGGAAAAGCCAAGAAGCTTGTAGCACACAAGATTCTATGATACTTCCCTCTTATTCCCCGTCTTCAAAGGTTTTATATGGCAGAATCAGCGACATCAAACATGCGCTGGCACAAAGAAGAACGTATTGATAATGGAATATTACGCCATCCTGCAGATTCGAAAGCATGGAAGCATTTTGATAGCATTCACCCAAATTTCTCATCTGATCCTCGCAACATAAGACTTGGGCTAGCATCTGATGGTTTCAATCATTTTGGAGTAATGAATGTTTCTTACAGTACATGTCGTGTGATTCTAATCCCTTATAATCTACCACCTTGGTTGTGTATGAAGCAGCCTTATTGGTTGATGTCAATGATAATTCCTGGGCCAAAGTCACCTGGAAACAACATTGACGTGTATCTACAACCTTTGATTGATGAGCTACTGAAATTATGGTCTAATGGTGTTGAAACATACGACAGTTCAAAGAAAGAGACATTTCTCATGCGAGCTTCTATATTGTGGACAATAAATGATTTTCCAGCATATGCAATGCTATGTGGATGGAGCACAAAAGGTAGGCTAGCATGTCCATACTTCCATGTAAACACTGATGCCTTGTGGTTGAAACATGGATGAATGTATTGCTACATGGGTCATTGTCGTTTCCTACCTCAGGATCACCGGTGGCGTCGGGACAAAGCTTCTTTCAACAACAACATAGAGAATAGAGAGGCTCAAACATCACTCTGTGGTCACGAAGTACTCACAGTATGAGACTTTTGATCAAGTGAGTTTTGGAAATATGAATAATAAGAGAAAGCGCACTGAGGAAGATAGGTGTCATAGTTGGAAGAAGAAAGTATATTTTTTCAGCTCCCGTATTAGAAGACATTGCTAATAAGGCATAACTTGGATGTCATGCACATTGAGAAAAACATTTGTGAAGCATATTGGGTACATTGCTTAATATGGATGGTAAAATAAAAGATAGTCTACAAGCTCGTTTTGATATGCAGGAAATGGGTATACGGCCAAAGCAACATCCGTTGGGTATGAAAGGTAAGTATGATTGTCCATCAGTATCATATACTTTGCAAAAAGATCAGAAGACCACCTTGTGCAAGTTTTTGGCGGATGTGAAGATGCCCGATGGTTAGGCCTCAAACATCAAGAGAAGTGTGGACATAACAGCACGTAAGGTATCAGGTCTAAAAACTCATGATTGACATATTATATTTCAGAAGCTCCTCCCTATTGCAATACGTGACATATTGCCTGAAAAGGTTGTTGAACCTTTAATTGAGTTTAGCAGATTCTTTTCTAGAATTTGTTCTAAAGAATTGGTGAAACCAGATTTGGATAAGATGATTGAACAATTTCCTGAAACAATTTGTAAGCTTGAGATGTTGCTTCCTCCCGCTTTCTTTGATATCATGGTACATCTTCCAATCCATCTTGGCGAACAAGCTCCTTGGGTGGACCTGTTTCTTACAGATGGATGTATCCAATTGAGAGGTACCTTGGTACATTGAAGAGGTATGTACGTAACAGAGCTCACCCGGAGGGTTCTATAGCTGAGGGATATATTATGGAAGAGTGTATGACATTTTGTAGCCAGTTTTTGGATAACATCAGCACCAAGCTTAATAGGCCAGAACATCATGAAGTTGCACCTAGGAATGAACCTTCTCTCGAGTCTAATATATTTACAGAAGTTGATAATTCTAAAAAAGGGTTTAAATGGGGCAAACTTACTATGGTGGAACTACATAACATCAGGCATTATATTATATCTAATGTTGAAGAGGCCGCTCCATGGATCAAGTACGTATAACACTCAGATGTTCTATACCATATTAATGGATCATGCTTGTTGTAGTTGGCTAATTTAATTTTGTACCCTTTTCACTGAGCATTTTGAAGAGCTGAAAAATATTCATTCTCGTGATGTTGAAAAACACCATAAAGATGAGTTTGTTTATTGGTTTCAGAAAGGAGTAAGTACATGCAAGTTTTTACTTTGATGAAATATTGAAGAAATATCTGTTCTGAAGTTAGTTTATCGATGCCCCCTTTTATACTAATTAATGTGTACAGATTATGACATTACACAAAGATAGAGGACCTGATCGTTGGGCACGTTTTTTTAGTCGATCATTCATAAATGGCTTCTTCTTTTGAACAGCAGAGGTGGAAAAAGATTTACGGATGCAAAACAGTGGTGTTGTTGTTTGGGATGGTGATCATGAGTGGTATGGAGTAATCAAGAAAATGGTTTCTGTTGATTTCGAAAAAAAAGTCATGTTATTTGAATATGAATGGTTTGATCTGCCTCGTTCCGGTCAGAGCCAAAGCAGAGGCTATAAAATGGATCGATACAGAATGATAGATGTGGACACTACTATTTCTCAATTTAAGTATGAGCCTTACATTCTACCCAATCAAGCAGAACAAGTTCTTATGTTAGAAGTGTGAAGCAACCTAAATGGGCTACAATTGTTAGAATGATGCCAAGAAACCTTTTTGCCATGCCCCCTGGAAACAGTGAAAATAATGTCATTGAGACGATGGAGGATGAGACATTATTTGATGATTGATGACTTACTGATATAAATGAGGATATGACCACATGGGATAGGAATGACATTGACGGAGCAACCGGTGATGCTTCCGCTCTTTCAAATAAAGATGACGACGACCACGACCACGACGATGATGATACATATATCAATGATGGTATTGTACCTCCACTATTGATGGAGGACAGCGAAGATGATGATTTTTTCATATAGGTATTGTGTGAGCTAGCTGTACGTGAACACTATATGTAATGCAGTTTGTGTTCTGTGGCGATAGATCTTAACGCCACCAACCGGTATTTCATGGCAATGGATCCTAATACAACGATTGTGTTTTGTGGCGATAGATACTATTGCCACGAACTTGTGAATCATGGCATAAGTTCCTAATGCAACATTTTTGTTTCGTGGCGATAGATCCTAACACCACGAACTGGTGAATCGTGGCAAAAGTTCCTAATGCAACGATTGTGTTCCACGACAATAGATGCTAACAACACGAACTATTGAATCATGGCAACAGATCCTAATGCAATGATCGCGTTCCATGGCGATAGATGCTAATGCCATGAACTAGTGAATCGTGGCAACAGATCCTAATGCAACGATTGTGTTCAGCGGCGATAGATGCTAACGCCATGAACTATTGAATCGTGGCAACAGATCCTAATGCAATGATCGCGTTCCGTGGCGATAGATGTTAATGCCACGAACTACTAAATCGTGGCAACAGATTCTAATGCAACGATCGGGTTCCATGGCGATAGATGCTAACGCCACGAACTAGTGAATCATGGCAACATGTCCTAGTGCAATGATCGTGTAATGTGGCGATAGATGCTAATGCCACGACTAGTGAATGATGGCAACAGATTCATGGCGATAGATGCTAACACGACGAACTAGTGAATCGTGGCAACATATTCTAATGCAACGATCGGGTTCCGTGGTGATAGATGCTAATGCCACGAACTAGTGAATCGTGGCAATAGATTCGTGGCGATAGATGCTAAGGCCACGAACTAGTGTGTGGCAACAGATCCTAGTGCAACGATCGGGTTCCGTGGCGATAGATGCTAATGCCATGAACTAGTGAATCATGGCAACAGATTCGTGGCTATAGATACTAATGCCACGAACTAGTGAATCGTGGCAACAGATTCTAATGCAACGATTGTGTTCCGTGGCGATAGATGCTAATACCACAAACTAGTGGATCGTGGCAACAGATTCGTGGCGATAGATCCTAATGCCACGAACTAGTAAATCGTGGAAACAGATTCTAATAGAACGATCGTGTTCCATGTCGATAGATGCTAATGCCACGAACTAGTGAATCGTGGCGATGGATGCTAAGGCCACGAACTAGTGAATCGTGGCAACAGATGCTAGTGCAACGATCGGGGTCCGTGGCGATAGATGCTAATGCCACGAACTAGTGAATCGTGGCAATAGATTCATGGCGATAGATCCTAATGCCACGAACTAGTGAATCGTGGCAACAGATCCTAATGCAACAATCGTGTTCTGTGGCGATAGATGCTAATGCCACGAACTAGTGAATCGTGGCAACAGATTCGTGGTGATAGATCCTAATGCCACGAACTAGTGAATCATGGCAACAGATACTAATGCAACGATCGTGTTTCGTGGCGATAGATGCTAATGCCACGAACTAGTGAATCGTGGCAAAAGACCAAGCTTACTGCAATGATTTAGTATTCGTTGCAGTACAATCGTTGCAACAGGGTGGAATCCTTGTAGTATCTTCCTCATCATCACCATAGGACTCCACCATTTCAGGATCTTCTTACATCGTGTTGGAGTGTTCATGCTCAACTTCATTTGTGGGAGAATTCACTTCTTCCTCCTCTTGGGCTGGTTCCATCCTTGGCTCCTTGTGAGGCCTAAGCTTGCTTCCAAGTGGTGACAAAGGATCTCTCTTGCGGGCTGTCATTTTGGTGTGAGCCATCTACAAGATAACATGAGAAAAATAGAGGAAAACACAAATATCAGTTCTGAAATTGCAGCAGCCATAAATTTAGATCGCAGGATGTGCATTCGCTAAAAAAGATGCAAAACAGCAAAAATTGCAGCAGCAGTAAAAACGCAGTTTTTCCCCACATTATATAGCTAGTGGGAAGCAAAATAGTGCAAAATAGGCTAATTTTGAATAGGAAAGAAGTCCTAATTGATTTCTGGTGTCCATTCTAACTAGGCACGCGTCATACGGTCAAACACAGCTCTGATACCAAATTGTGACACCCGGTTTCGAAAACGAACCAAGCGTAATGCATATGTGTGCCCAGGATGTTTAACACACACATACACAAGTGATTTACAATTGATAAACAGATTATAAACCATGTCTCGAATATTAATACTAATAATAGTACCTTATTACAAACCAAATAGTCTTGAATACAAGTTCTAATGAATCTACAGCGGAAAAACTATACACTAAAGACTTCAACTCCATAGGCAAGTTTAACGGTAACATGTGACACCCGGTTCCGGAAAATAAACCAAGCTAACGCATATGTGTGCCCAGGATGTTCATCACACATACACGGGTGCATTCACAAAAGAGCATACAGAAAATTACCACATAATAAGATTAATTAACCAAATTATATTATAGAAACCATATTATCCTCGAATACAAGCTCTAATGAATATTAATGACAAGTTCAACTAATGCAGCGGAAATAAACTAATTTAGCAAGCTAAACAACTAGGCAGCATAAGCAAATGGGGTATAGCGCAGCTCCAAAACACGAAAGGCGAAGCTGACGGTAGACACGGCCTAGTACTGCGCATTATCATCATTAAACTCCCAATCCTGACCTGCAACTGTCGGGGGGGGGGGGGGGGGTGGTTGCAAGAGTGAGTACATGTCGTACTCAGCAAGTGTGGAAAGTATGACATGTGGCTGATTCAAAGGACGAATGTAATAAATGCTAAGTGCTGAAAAGTGCAGTAAAACATTTGAAAAGCAATATATTATTTGTATGTGAAATAAACCCATCATAAACCATAATTAAAATCATAGTACCAGTCCATATTCCATATCCATCATCACATACCGCTATCCATATTCAATACCAGAAATTAATTCATAACCATACATAACCATAATACCAACCATAACCATCCCAAATACCATCCCAATACCGAGTTCCCTCTAATCATGGAAGTTGTCCAGGTGCTCATAACCAGGAGCACGGCTATCATGATAGTTTTATTGGACTCTGCAGAGTTTGTACCTCTTTACCCACGTGTTTGTGATTCCATCACCCGTCGGCAACTAGAGAACCTCCCTCACGCCAATTACACTTCCTTTGGTGTATGGCCAAGAGATCACAAAATAGCCTTTACAAATGGATTACTAGCCTATTTAGACCCCACTGAGGTTTCACCGGTGGTGATGTCTCCCACTGAGCACATCTTCAACCAAGGGCCCCATCTTGAGCCATTCGGATCCCAGGGTAGTCTCACCAATCATCAACAAACCCAACCCGACTACCCCTTCCCCGAGCATCCACAATGGTCCAAATAGCACTGGCAAAGACCTAATTAATCAGCTATGCCGCACCCATATTTGGCCTCGTGGTGGCACTGTAGTCCTGGCTTATTCTTGCATGAACCGGTCCTTAGATTTAAAGCAAACAAACCACCATGACATCCAACCCATCCACATACCAGGCTTGCTTAGATCACCCATTACCATATCATATTGACCAGTTCACATTAATCATAATCTCATAAATACATAATTAAGTTAAGTGGTATAGTTGTTTCCATCCCAATTAATTAAGCGAAGCAAAAAGGTAAAAAGCCCTTCCCGACTCTCTACCATATATTCCCGGTGACAAGGGTGGTCAAACAACGCTAGTAAACTTCCTACCATAGGATTCCCATCAAATTGACACAAGCATGCAGTTTGCAAACAAAACATTTATTTTAAAATAGGATCAATATGCTTCAAGGACACTTGCCTTGCTCTTGCGGTTGATTAGGGTCAAAGCCTTCAAACTCTTGGTGCTGGAGATCCTCCGCAGCACTCTCTAGTGCAAACCCGTCTAATCCGCACAATGAACATACAAGACAAGAAACACAATCAAAGGGTGCACAAATATTACTCAATATGACATGACATGCATGATTAATGCAAATGCAAGGTAGAACTTGTTAATAGATTACTTTTAATGATCACTAACTAGTTCTAATAGTTTTATCAAGTTTATACAGGTTTGGAGTTGATTAGATAAAATTTTAGAATCAATTCAACCCAATTTAACCAGGAAGATCGGACTAGTCCGCTGGGGACCGGACAAATCCACACTTTGCGAGATCAGCAGATTAGGGTTTTCTAGATCGACGTGAATTTGGATATTAGGGGTTTGAATTAACGTAAGGAAAAGAGAATAGAAGGTATAACAGGTGTTTAGAACTCCAATGAATCAAGAAACTTGGAGGTAACACTTGGATCTTGATGATCTAGGGTTGGTGATGAACTTGGAGATGAATTGGTGATGAAGAACAAAAACTTGGTGGAGATCTTGATCCTCCTTTGTTTCCTTCTCTTCTTCTTCTTGCTTGGGATCTTCTCCTCCCTCCTTGGTGGTGGCTCTCCACGAACTAGGGTTTGGGTGGGGTGGAAAAGTGGCAAATAGATGTCAAGCCAAGGGGTGGGGTTGTTTATATAGAGGTGGAGGCTAGGGTTAGATGGATTTCGAGTTTGAGATGAGTAGGGGCCGGTTTAGAGTCCCGCATGGGCTCTAAAAGAGTTAGGCACGACATCCCTAGGCCCACTTAATGTGAAACCCAAGAAACAAGTCGTAAAACAAAAGATCAACTCGGAGTCACGAAATATCAGACAAGTCCAAAAAGGATCGAACTAGTCCGAAGTTGTCCAGAGAGAAAATCGGACAAGTCTGGCCTAAAATCGGACAAGTCCAACTTTAGTCAAAGAGGAAGACAAGTCCGCTGGAACACTGGACTAGTCCAGAAAAGTCCAGGGACTTAGCAAATTTTTAAGGATTCTTGGAATATCGGACTAGTCCGCACAAAATCGGACAAGTCCGAAGGTTTCCAGAGGCAAAATTGGACTAGTCCGCAGCAAAAATGGACAAGTCCATTTTTAGTCAGAGAGAAATCGGACTAGTCCTCAGCAAAATCGGACTAGTCCGCACTTTCCTGCATTTTAAGTGCGGTTTTGTTCCAAATCAATTTTAAATGTTCCAAATCAATTTTAAACTCGTTTCTCTTTACGTGGGTTAATGTTAAACATGTATATGAATGTATGCAAGGTATGATGCATGAAAATGAGGGTGTTACAAACCTACCCCCCTTAAATTAAATCTCGCCCTCGAGATTCGACGCGGAAGAGAAGAGATAGGGAAATTCCTTTTTGAGATCATCCTCCAATTCCCACGTCGCTTCTTTTCCTGCGTGGTGCTTCCATTGAACTTTACACCATCGAGTCACCTTGTTCCTTCTGGTTCTCTCCTTGGTTTCCAAGATCTTAACCGGTTGCTCGGCATAAGTCAAATCTTCCTCTAGTTCCAATTCTTCCATTGGCACTTGTTCTTCCGGTACTCTCAAGCACTTCTTGAGCTCGGAAACATGAAAGACATCATGGACATCCAAAAGATGAGCTGGCATCTCCAACTTATACGCTACTTCTCCTCTTTTATCCAAAATCTTGAATGGTCTAATATAGCGAGGTGCGATTTTGCCTCTTTTGTTAAACATCTTATGACCTCTCATTGGTGACACCTTGAGGTAAACGAAATCTCCTATTTCAAAGGCTAATTTCCTTCTCATATTGTCCGCATGGCCTTTTTGTCTTGATTGGGCAGCTCTCAAGTTTTCACGAATTATTTGGACTTGCTTTTTGTCTTCTTGCAACACATCCGGACCAAATACTTGGGTTTCTCCTGCCTCATTCCAGCATAAAGGTGTTCTACACTTCCTTCCATAAAGTGCTTCATATGGTGACATCTTCAAGCTTGCTTGTAACTATTGTTGTATGAGAATTCCGCGTATGGCAAGCTTTTGTCCCAACTTTTCCCATGATTTAAAGCACAAGCTCTTAACATGTCCTCTAAAATGTGATTGGTCCTCTCGGTTTGTCCATCCGTTTGAGGGTGATATGCTGAACTAAAATGCAACCTCATTCCCAAAGCTTCATGCAATTTTTGCCGAAACCTGGAAGTCAATTGAGAACCTCTATCTGAGACTATCTTCTTCGCTACTCCGTGTCAACACACAATATGCTCCATGTATATTTCGTCCAATTGTGTAGCTATATATTTGGTCTTCACAGGGACAAAATGAGCTGACTTGGTTAAACGATCCACAATTACCCAAATTGAGTCATACCCGGACTGAGTACGTGGTAACCCAACTATGAACTCCATTCCAATTTCTTCCCACTACCATTCCAGAATCTTTAATGGTTGTAATAGTCCAGCTGGCCTTTGATGTTCTACCTTGACTCGTTGGCACACATCACGCAATGCTACATATTCAGCTATGTCCTTCTTCATGCTAGCCCACCAATAGCACGTCTTCAAGTCTTTGTACATCTTTGTACAACCAGGATGAATTGAGTATGGTGAGTCATGTGCCTATTTTAATATTGTCTCCCGAATATGCTTTACATTAGGCACAACAATCCTTTTTCCCAGCTATAAGGTACCATGTTCATCCTCATCAAATCTGAATTCTCTCCCGTCTTTGGTCCTTTCCTTGATTTTCTTGATCTCTTCATCCGTGGTTTGTGCCTCTCGAATTTCTTGCTCGAAGGTTGGGTTTAACTCCATTATTCCCATCTCATTCACAAATTTGAGGTTCAACCGTTCAAACTCCTTACATAACTCGGTTGGTAATTCTCGAACTGTGAGTTGATGACTTACCCCTTTTCTACTCAAAGCATCGGCCACTACATTGGCTTTTCCCGGATGATAGTTGATCCCCAAATCATAATCTTTGATGAGCTCCAACCATCTTTGTTCCCTCAAGTTCAGATCCGTTCGTGTGAAAATATACTTCAAACTCTTATGATCCGTATAAATTTCACACCGATGTCCAAGGATATAGTGTCCCCAAATCTTCAGCGCGTGTACCACGGCCGCGAGTTCCAAATTGTGCGTGGGGTAATTCTGCTCATGTTTCTTCAATTGTCTCAATGCATAGGCTACTACCCGACCTTCTTGCATAAGAACACATCCAAGTCCTTGTCTTGATGCGTCGCAATAAATATCGAAACTCTTGCTTACATCCGGCAATATCAAAAATGGGGCTGTTGTCAACCTCTTCTTTAACTCCTCAAAACTATTTTGACAAGCTTGAGTCCATTGGAAAGCCTTCCCCTCCATTAGCAATTCCGTCATGGGCTTGGCTATCTTGGAAAAGTCCTTGATGAATCGACAGTAATATCCAGCCATCCCAAGAAAACTCCTATTTCCTTTACATTCTGCGGAGGTTCCCATTTCAACACGTCTCTCACTTTTCTGGGCTCAACCGATACTCCTCCTCCTGAGATGATATGACCCAAAAACGACACCTCTTTCAACCAAAACTGACACTTGTGGAACTTGGCATACAATTGATGCTCCCTCAATTTTTGCAACGTAAGCCTCAAGCGTTCCTCATGTTCTTTCTCATCCTTCGAGTAGATCATAATGTCATCAATAAACACCACAATGAACTTATCCAAGTACTCCATGAAGACCTTATTCATGAGGTACATAAAGTAGGCAGGCGCATTTGTCAATCCAAAAGACATCACGGTGTACTCATAAGATCCATACCGTGTTATAAAAGTTGTCTTAGGTATGTCCAATGGCCTAATCTTCATTTGAAAGTATCCCGACCTCAAATCAATCTTAGAGAAGATACAAGCACCCTTCATCTGATCAAACAAGTCTTCTATGCGTGGCAAGGTGTACTTGTTCTTGATGGTCACCTCGTTGAGAGCTCGGTAATCCACACACGTCCTTTGCGTTCCATCCTTCTTGTCCACAAACAGCACGGGCGCTCCCCAAGGTGAAGAAATAGGGCGAATAAAACCTTTCTCTAGTTGCTCTTGAATTTGTTTCTTGAGCTCCGCTAATTCCATAGGAGGCATCCTATATGGCCTCTTAGCTATAGGTTCAATTACAGGTATTAAATCAATAACAAGCTCAATGTCTCGATCTGGTGGCATACCTGGCAACTCGTCCGGAAAAACATCCAAAAATTCACACACCACCGGAATCTCCTCAATGGTGGCACCATCCATATGATTAAGCTCCAATTGCCTCGGTGCGGTTTGAGATGCTTCAAACTCTACGGTGATCCCTTCTTCATTGGTCAACTTCACCGTCTTCGTGGCACACTCAATAACTCCATTGTGCTTCCTCAACCAGTCCATACCAAGTATAATGTCCAATCCTTGAGAATCCAAAATGATGAGGTTGGCGGAGAAGTCTACCCCCCTTATTCTAAGGCTTACTTTTGGACATAATATATTTGTCCTCATCTCTCCTCCAGGAGGCTTAACCAATAGAGTAAACTTCATATGAGAGATAGGCAAACTATACTTGGAAACATACTTTGATGCAATGAATGAATGCGATGCTCCAGAATCAAATAACATAGTCGCGGGGTTGGAGTTGGCGAGAAACATACCAATGATCATGTCATCCGCTTGTTGAGCATCGTCCGTAGAGACATGGTTCACATTGCCACGAGCAAAATTTTGCTGTCCACGGTTTCCTTGTGGCCGTCCTTCATTGGGTCTTGGGTTTTGCCTTGGTGCATTGCTTCCTTGACCAAGGCCTGACTTAGGATATTGATGCGCAAAGTGTCCAGCTTCTCCGCAAGTA
Organism: Tuctoria greenei; assembly: GCA_036927565.1. Classification (NCBI taxonomy): domain Eukaryota; kingdom Viridiplantae; phylum Streptophyta; class Magnoliopsida; order Poales; family Poaceae; genus Tuctoria; species Tuctoria greenei. The sequence continues at coordinate 135,311,910 of JAYESD010000010.1, read as the reverse complement.
TAGCACTTCTTAACTCCACCAGAAATATTAGGACGAGCTTGGTTTTGAACACTTGCACCAGGAAAATTAGCACGAGGTGCATAAGGCATTGGAGGCCTAAGTGCTTGCGTGACAGGGTGCTGCTACACAAACTGAGTTGGGCGCGGTGCAAATCCAGGGTGTTGAGCAGGAATAGAAGAGTTGTAATATGGCACATTAGGTGGTGCAAGGCGAGGACGCACATTAGTCCCTTGTTGTTGTCCTTGATATGACGCCTTCCTCTTGTTGTCTTATTCCATCTCACGGATCTTGTTCTCAACCACGATTGCTTTGTCCACAAGCTTCTGGAAGTTGGCATAATCACAGTTGAGCAATTGCACTTGAATCTCATTGTTCAAGCCCCTCATGAACAAGTATTGTTTCCGGCTGTCCTGGCTCACATCCTCAGGCGCATACCTTGAGAGTTGAGTGAATTTATTGAGATATTGACTCACGCTTGATCTTCCTTGCCTTAAGTTCTCAAATTCTTGCCTCTTCAAGATCATAACTCCCTCGGGCACATAATGAGAACGAAAGCTCTCTTTGAATTTGGCCCAAGTAATTCTCTCTTGGTTCTCATGAGCATTACATAAAGAATCCCACCAATCGGCAGATGCTCTAATGAGTTGATGAGAAGCAAATAACACCTTTTCCCGGTCATTGCATTGGACAATAGCTAACTTCTTCTCCACGGACTTGAGCCAATCATCCGCATCCATAGGGTCAGCAGCTTGAGCAAAGGTCGGCAGCCTAGTCCTCACAAACTCTCCCAATCGGTTATGAGGAGGTGGGGGTGGCGGTGGAGGCATGTGGGGCTGATTGTTGATATTGTCGGCCTGCAGCTGTCCCATAGTCTGTATCATGGTCTGCATGAGCTGGTTTTGCATGGCCAAAAGCTTCTCAATGTTGATAGCTCCATGAGCAGGTACTTGCCCATTGTTGTTCTGAGGTACTCCATGGTTCTCCTACTCATCATTGACATCCCTTTGGTTGCGAGTCCTCACCATCTGAAGAAAAGCAATAGGTAAGAATTAGAAAACGTCCCCAACTATATGCATCAAGGGATATGAAACTAAACAACTAGCTACACTAGCCTAGGTTGACATGGCAATGCTAAAGCACCCCAAAATCCTCTATTAAGCACACAAGCAAACAATATATATAGCAACAGCACACCAAGCAAAAACACATCGATTCCTGAGTGCTCCTATGTGCTCTAATGTGTCCATTCTATCTAGGCTGCATCCTACGGTCAACATGTGGCTCTGATACCAATCTGTGACACCCGGCTCCGGAAAATGAACCAAGCTAACGCATATGTGTGCCCAGGATGTTCATCACATATACACGTGTGCATTCACAAAAGAGTATACAGAAAATTACCACAGAACAAGATTAATTATCCAAATTTTATTACAGAAACCATATTATCCTCGAATACAAGCTCTAATGAATATTAATGACAAGTTCAACTAATGCAGTGGAAATAAACTAATTTAGCAAGCTAAACAACAAGGCAGCATAAGCAAATGGGGTATAGCGCAGCTCCAAAACACCACGGGCAAAGCTGACGGTAGACACGGCGTAAAACTCCGCATTATCACCATTAAACTCCCAATCCTGACCTGCAACTGTTGGGGGGGGATTGCAAGAGTGAGTACATGTTGTACTCAGCAAGTGTGGAAAGTATGACATGTGGCTGATTCAAATGATGAATGTAATAAATGCTAAGTGCTGAAAAGTACAGTAAAACATTTGAAAAGCAATATATTATTTGTATGTGAAATAAACCCATCATAAACCATAATTAAAATCATAGTACCAGTCCATATTCCATATCCATCATCACATACCACTATCCATATTCAATACCAGAAATTAACTCATAACCATCCATAACCATAATACCAACCATAACCATCCCAAATACCATCCCAATACCGAGTTCCCTCTAATCATGGAAGTTGTCCAGGTGCTCATAACCGGGAGCATGGCCATCATGATAGTTTTATTAGACTTTGCAGAGTTTGTACCTCTTTATCCACGTGTTTGTGATTCCTTCACCCATCGGCGACTAAAGAACCTCCCTCACGCCAATTACACTTCCTTTGGTGTATGGCCAAGAGATCACAAAATAGCCTTTACAAAGGGATTACTAGCCTATTTAGACCCCACTGAGGTTTCACCAGTGGCGATGTCTCCCACTGAGCACATCTTCAACCAAGGGCCCCCTCTTGAGCCATTAGGATCACAGGGTAGTCCCACCAATCATCAACAAACCCAATCCGACTACCCCTTCCCCGAGCATCCACAATGGTCCAAATAGCACTGGCAAATCCCTAATTAATCATCTATGCCGCACCAATACTTGGCCTCGTGGTGGCACTGTAGTCCTGGCTTATTCTCGCATGAACCGGTCCTTAGATCTAAAGCAAACAAACCATCATGACATCCAACCCATCCACATACCAGGCTTGCTTAGATCACCCATTACCATATCATATTGACCAGTTCACATTAATCATAATCTCATAAATACATAGTTAAGTTAAGTGGTATAGTTGTTTCCATCCTAATTAACTAAGCGAAGCAAAAAGGTAAAAAGCCCTTCCCGACTCTCTACCATATATTCCAGGTGACAAGGGTGGTCAAACAACGCTAGTAAACTTCCTAACATAGGATTCCCATCAAATTGACACAAGCATGTAGTTTGCAAACAAAACATTTATTTTAAAACAGGATCAATATTCTTCAAGGACACTTGCCTTGCTCTTGCGGTTGATTAGGGTCAAAGCCTTCAAACTCTTGGTGCTAGAGATCCTCCGCGGCACTCTCTAGCGCAAACCCATCTAATCCGCACAATAAACATACAAGACAAGAAACACAATCAAAGGGTGCACAAATATTACTCAATATGACATGACATGCATGATTAATGCAAATGCAAGGTAGAACTTGTTAATAGATTGCTTTTAATGATCACTAACTAATTCTAATAGTTTTTAACATGTTTATACAGTTTTGGAGTTGATTAGATCAAATTTTAGAATCAATTCAACCCAATTTAACCAAGAAGATTGGACTAGTCCGCTGGGGACCGACAAGTCCGCACTTTGCGAGATCAGCAGATTAGGGTTTTCTAGATCGACGTGAATTTGGAGATTAGGGGTTTGAATTCACGTAAGGAAAAGAGAATAGAAGGTATACCAGGTGTTTAGAACTCCAATGAATCATGAAACTTGGAGGTAACACTTGTATCTTGATGATCTAGGATTGGTGATGAACTTGGAGATGAATTGGTGATGAAGAACGAAAACTTGGTGGAGATCTTGATCCTCCTTCGTTTCCTCCTCTTCTTCTTCTTGCTTGGGATCTTCTCCTCCCTCCTTGGTGGTGGCTCTCCATGAACTAGGGTTTGGGTGGGGTGGAAAAGTGGCAAATAGATGTCAAGCCAAGGGGTGGGGTTGTTTATATAGAGGTGGAGGCTAGGGTTAGATGGATTTCGAGTTTGAGATGAGTAGGGGTCGGTTTAGAGTCCCACATGGACTCTAAAAGAGTTTGACACGACATCCCTTGGATCACTTAACATGAAACCCAAGAAACAAGTCGTAAAACAAAAGATCAAATCGGAGTCGCGAAATGCCGGACAAGTCCGAAAAGGACCGGACTAGTCCGAAGTTGTCCAGAGAGAAAATCAGACAAGTCTGGCCTAAAATCGGACAAGTCCGATTTTAGTCAGAGAGGATAACGGACAAGTCCGCTGGAACACCAGACTAGTCCGGAAAAGTACAGGGACTTAGCAAATTTTTAAGGATTCTTGGAATATCGGACTAGTCCGCACAAAATCGGACAAGTCCAAAGGTTTCCAGAGGCAAAATCGGACTAGTCCGCAGCAAAAACGGACAAGTCCATTTTTAGTCAGAGAGAAATCGGACTAGTCCTCAGCAAAATCAGACTAGTCCGCACTTTCCTGCATTTTAAGTGCGGTTTTGTTCTAAATCAATTTTAAATGTTCCAAATCAATTTTAAACTCGTTCCTCTTTATGTGGGTTAATGTTAAACATGTATATGAATGTATGGAAGGCATGATGCATGAAAATGAGGGTGTTACATAACACGCACACCTAGTACTCCTCAAAATCCTCCTGGTACTCCACCTGGTTGTCTGCGTCTAAAATTGGTGGGGGATGTGACACCCGGCTCTGAAAAAGAACCAAGTGAACGCATATGTGTGCCCAGGACATTTAACACGCATACATGAGTGCATTCACAAAAGGATATACAGAAAATTACCATAAAACAAGATTAATTAACCATTTTTATTACACAATTCAGAACATCCTTGAATACAAGCTCTAATGAAATTTTAATGACAAGTTTCAACTAATACAGCAGAAACAAACTAAACTGAGCAAACTAAGCAAATAGGGTATAGCGCAGCTCCAACACTCCACAAGCAAAGCTGACGGCAGACATGGCCTAGTACTCCACATTTTCATCGTTATACTCCCAATTCTGACCTGGAACTGTTGGGGGAGATTGCAAGGGTGACTACATGTCATACTCAGCAAGTGTGGAAAGTATGACATGAAGCTGATACAAATGATGAATATAATAATGGCTAAGTGCTGAATAGTACATTAAACATTTGAAAAAGCAATATATTACATGTATGTGAAGTAAACCCGTCATAAACCATATAGTTATCATCATACCAGCCCAAATTCCATTAATATCAGCCATATACCAGATTTCTCATTACCATTGACCATATTCCATACCAGAATTTATCCATAACCATCCCAATACCAAGTTTTCCCCTAATCATGTGAGGGTCCACGTTTCTCATAACTTGAAGCATGACTATCACGATAGTTTTAGACACACTCTACAGAGGTTGTACAGCTTTACCCACGTGTTTGTGATTTCATCACCTTTCGATGACTATAGAATCTCAATTGTATTGTCTCACACTTCCTTAGGTGTGTGGCCAAGAGATGACAAAATAGCCTTTACAAAGGGATTACTAGCCTATTTAGACCCCACTGAGGTTTCACCGGTGGCGATGTCTCCGACTGAGCACATCTTCAACCAAGGGCCCCCTCTTGAGCCATTCGGATCCCTAGGTAGTCCCACTAATCATCAACTAACCCAATCCGACTATCCCTTCCTCGAGCATCCTTAATGGTCCAAACAGCACTGGTAAAGCCCTAATTAATCAGCAACGCCACATCCATACTTGGCCTCGTGGTGGCACTCAAAGTCCTGGATGGTCGCTCTATGAACCGGTCCTTAGATCTAAAGCAAGCGAAACCACCATAACATCCAACCCATCCACATACCATGCTTGCTTACATCACCCATTACCATATCATATTAACCATAATCTCATTAATGCATAATCAAATAGTATAGTTGTTTGCCCATCCCAAGTAGTTAAGCGAATCAAAAGGTAAAAAGCCCATCCCGACTCTCTACCATGAATTCCAGGTGACAAGGGTGGTTAAACAAATCTAGTAAACTTCCTATCATAGAATTCCCATCAATTTGACACAAGTATGTAGTTTTGAAAACAAAAACATTTATTTCAAAAACAGGATCAATATGCTTCAAGGACACTTGCCTTGCTCTTGGGATTGGTTTGGGTCAAAGCCTTCAAACTCTTGGTGGTGGAGGTCCTCCGCAACGCTCTCTAGCGCAAATCTGTCTAAACCGCACAATAAACATACAAGACAAGAAACACAATCAAAGAGTGCACAAATATTATCATTGTGATATGATATGCATGATTAATGCAATTGTGAAGAAAAGTAGTTAATAAGTTGTTAATGATGTTTATTAATCAATTACAATGGTCACTAAGATGTCTACACAGGTTTGGAGTTGATTCGAGTCAATTTAGAATTAATTCAAAAGAAATTAACCAGAAAAATCGGTCTAGTCCGCTAGGGACCGGACAAGTCCGCACTTCGCAGAACTAGCGAACTAGGGTTTTCCAAATGGACGTGAATTTGGAGATTTGGGGTTCAATTCACGTGAGAAAAAGGAAGTAGAAGGTATACCAGGTGTCTAAGACAACAAATAATCAAGGGTATTGGAGGCAACACTTGGATCTTGACGATTTATGGTTGATGAAGAACTTCGTTGTGAATTGTTGATGAAGAACGCGAAGTTGATGGAGATCTTGGTCATCTTTTGTTTCCTCCTCCTCTTCTTCTTGCTCTAGATCTCCTTCTCCCTCCTTGGTGGTGGCTATACACGAGCTAGGGTTTGGGTGTGGTGAAAAAGTGGCAAATAGATGTCAAGCCAAGGGGTGGGGTTGTTTATATAGAGGTGCAGGTTAGGGTTAGATGGATTTCGAGTTTGAGATGAGTAGGGGTCGGTTTTAGGGTCGCACATGGGCCCTAAAAGAGTTAGGCATGACGTCCCTAGGCCCACATAAGGTAAAACCCAAAATCAACTCGTGAAACAAAAGATCAACTCAGAGTCGCGATTTATTAGACAAGTCCAAAAAGGGCCAAACTAGTCCAAAGGTGTCCAGAGGGAAAAACAAACTAGTCCGCAGCAAAACGGACAAGTCTGTTTCAAGTAAGAGAGAAATCAGACTATTCCGCACCAAAATCGGACTAGTCCACACTTTCTAGAATTCTTATGTGCGGTTTTTCTATAAATTCATTTTAAACTTATTCCTTTTTATGTGGATTAATGTTAAACATATTTGATGATGGATGCAGGGCATGATGCATGAAAATGAGGGTGTTACAGGGGAATAGCAAGGGTGAGCACATGTCGTACTCATCATGTGTGGGAAAGTATGACATGTAGCTTAAACAAAGGACGACATTTAAATGGGCTAATTGCATAAAAGTACATTCAAAACAGTTGAAAATGCAATTGTATCGTTATTAAGTGAGGTCCTTCTCAAATAACCTACATAACATCAATTTCAACTTAAATAACAAATTCCAACAATAATAATCCATAACCATCTCATACCTACTCATAAATCTCATTTTCATCAATTCCATATACCAAAGACAATTAATAAACCAATACCAATTCCCAATTCAAGTTCACCCATTAAACCATGTTAAAGTCCAAATTTAATCATGTGAGGGTCCAGGTTGCTATTGACCGGTAGCACGGCTATCATGATAGTTTTAGACACACTCTGCAGAGGTTGTACCAGTTTACCCACAAGTTCGTAATTTCATCACCTTTCGATGACTATGGAATCTCAATTATGTCGTCTCATACTTCCTTAGGTGTGTGTCCAAGATATCACAAAATAGCTTTTACAAAGTGATTACTAGCCTATTTAGACCACATTAAGGTTTCAGCTGTGGTGATGTCTCCAATTGCGCACATCCAACCAAGGGCCACCTCTTGAGCCATTCGGATCCCAGGGTAGTCCCACCGTCAACTACAAACCCAATCTGACTACCCCTTCCGCGAGCATTCTTAATGGTCCAAACAGCACTAGCAATTCACTAATTAGTCAGCTAAGCCGCACCCATACTTGGCCTTGTGGTGGTACTGTAAATCTTGGATGGTCGCTCTATGAATCGGTCCTTAGATCTAAAGCAAGCAAAACTACCAAAACAGGCCAAGCCATTCCACGTTACCCACTTGCTTAGATCCCTAGGCACCATGTTGCTAAAGGGTCATTAATATCGATTCTCATCATTCATTTGTCCATTAGTTTATAGTTAAGCATTATAGTTGATTTTCAAACCAAATTTAGTATTACGAAGCAAAAAGTGTAAAATACCCTTTCCCGACTCTCTACATAGGGTTCAATCGACAAGGGTGATCATACAAAACTAGTAAACTTCTACAATTGGGTTTCCCATTTATTTTGACACAAACAAGCAATTTTGCGAACAAAACCTTTAAAACAGGATCAATACAGTCAAGGACACTTGCCCTGCTCTTGAGCTTGGTTTGGATCAAATGCTTCATAGTTCTTGTTCTGCAGATCTTCAAAAGCATTCTCAACAGCAAATCCTTCTATTATGAGTGACAAACATGCAAATCACACAATTCAATCAAATAATGCTCATATAGTACTCAATATGCCATGATATACATGATTAATGCAATTGTGAAGTAAAACTTGTTAATGAGTTGCTATTAATGTTTACTAACTAGTTACAATAATTTCTAACAAGTTTGGACAGGTCTAGAGTTGATTCGATTCAATTTGGAATTAATTTTGCACAGTTTAGATTCTGAGGCCGGACTAGTCAATTTCCAGGGGCAGGACTAGTCTGCCCTGGAAAGAACTGCAAATTTGGGTTTTCTTGATCTGCGAGAATTGAGGTTGAATTTGCATGAAAACTTGAATGTAGATGGTATACCACATGTTTAGAGATTCAAAGATCAAAGTTTTGACGTGAGACTTTGGATCTTGGCAAATAGGGCTTGATGGAGATGAGTTGATGAAGAGCGGTGATTAAGAACGTCAATTCGTCAAAGAATCTATGTAGCTTAATCTTGATCAGCCCTTCTTTGAGATTTCCTCCTCCTCCTTTCCTCTGGACCTCCTCTTGACGATGTGCACGATCAAGTGCGGCAGTGAGGGTTTTCAATTGGGGTGAAGATGTGTGGGGTATTGGGTTTTTTATATAGAGGTGGAGATTTAGGGTTTCGGGGTGAATTCCAAGTATACTTCGGTGGGGCTACAGGAAAAGCGACAATAGACGACGGCCAGATAAATAGACGATGGGGCTGTCGTCTTTTATATTATTAATGACGGCCAATTTCAGCCGTCGTCAATTAGACTGTAATTAACGACGGTTAAGCAAGTACCGATGTCAATTAATTAAAGACGACGGTTGACCGTCGTCTATTATGGACCGTCGCCAATGTGTGCCGAAACCCAGTCCACTGAGCCTGTTATTGACGATGGTTAAACTAGTACCGTCGTCAATAAATTAAGGACGACGGTGAACCGTCGTCAATAAGTGACCGTCATCAATAATGGCCGAAACCTGGCCCACCTGAGCGCTTATAGACGACAGCTAGGGAATACCGTCGTCAATAAGTCCATAATTGACGACGGCGGGCATGTTACCGTCGTCTATTATAGTTAGGGATTATTTGCCGCCCGCGCCTCTTCGTTTTCATTTACGCGCTGCCGCTTCCTCGCTAATCGTTTCCGCCCCCGCTCCTCGCCGCGCCGCGCCGCCGCCCCCGCTCCTCGCTGCGCCGCGCCGCCGCCCCCGCTCCTCGCCGCACCGTGCCGCCGCCCCCGCTCCGCGTTGTCGCCCCGGTCGCGCCACCATCACACCGCCGCTGTCAACCGGGAAGGACGCGACAACTAGGTATGCCGCTACCTTTTAAACTGCTAGGTTATATGTGATTAAATGGTTATTAGAACTATTGTGGTTTGAAGTTCTAATTCACTAGTCAAACTGCTTTTAACAGCTAGGTAAATAAGATAAGGCTTGTGTTGTCAGCTTCAAATTTTCATTTAGATAAAGAAATATCTCCTTCACACATAACATTAATGCATCAATTCTTCTCTCTGATTGTGGGAATGCTGCCTACGATTGAACAGAAAATAAGTGTGAAGTGTGAACAACTGACATGAATGATTTTAGGACTTATCTCGCAAATCAGTTAATTAAGCCAACATGCTTTAAGTTGCATAGGCTATGCATAAGCTAGGGCAACATGTTGTACATGAGCCGGTACTGTACAAGCTGTTATAGCAAAGTGTTGTTTGATCTGTAGTGATGACGTTCTGTGTCAAACAAAGGAAGTGCAATATATAATCTACAGTTAACATGCTTCATGTTTTATTAGTTCTCTCTTTAATTTCTAACGCCCTGGAGCAAGATATTTGCATTCGTTGCGAGGCTGAACTTTGTGATGCGTTACTGTGCTGTAAATGTCATGAACCTTCCCTGTTTCCAAGTGCTGTGATGCTGTCTCGTCGTTAGCATCAGACTTTTATCTATTTATTTATTGGTGGCTAGAACATTTTCAGATGCCCATTGGCACAATTGGTGCAGTAGTAGTAAATCTTACTGCTGTTAATAATCTGCAGAAAATTCCTCTTGATATTCCTCAAGGTAGTGGGAATAATCTCAGAACCCTTTTTTATAGTGCTACTCACTGGCATTCATCTTTGTGGATAGTCCAATAATGCTGGTTAATATTATATCCCGAGTGATCATTAGTTAGTTAGTTTATTATGTAGTTCATCAATAATTGTTTATTATTTGTAATTCTTTATTAGTTGGTTTGTTTATTAATATGTAAATATACGGGTTTTTTGGCTGGCCCGGCCCGACACAACACGACACGGAATAAATACGTCCGTGCCGTATAAACAGTTGTAGTCGTAATGTATGCGTCGAGACGACACGGAAGCGAACGACGATGGTGAGGAAGTCAATCACCCACGATTGCGCAGACGGTGGATCCGGACGTGGAATTATCATCTAAGACAAACTTTCCTCCTCTTTCTCTCGTTCTTTCCTCTTGTAAATGACTTAACAATGAAAATGAAGAACGTAACCTATAGCAATGCATCACCCGTTTCGGATCGGCACGTCTCACATGCTATTGGCATGTGAGACGTGAAGGTTCGGAATTGTCCCTTTTTGGACAGTCTGGGAGTGACCGAGGGGGCGTGGCTTGTGACGAGACGCGAGTCTGGATCTGGACGAGATTTCGACGGTATAACCCTGTTGTTCTCTGCTGCACCATTTTCGGGTGTGCAGTGGAGAACAATGGGGTTATGCTGCCGACATTTCGTCCGGATCCAGACCGCGCGTCCCGTCATGAGCACGCTCCGCTCGGTCACTCTTGGGTGGGTTTAGGACCTATCTGCCTTGTTATAGGGCCATGACATAACATAACAATGAAACTAATAATGATTTATCTGCTTTGAAGGTATACCCTCAAACATGCCTGAAGATTGCACTTGGATGTATACTGGTTGGAAAAAGGATGGGAGTCACTCAGATGAGTGGTTCACCAAGAAAGATGCTTTCATACAACGAGCTTTTTCGTTGTCAAACAACAGCAAGGTGCGGTGCCCATGTATCAAATGTCAAAATGCGAAGTGTTTCGACAAAGTGACATTGACGTTCCACTTGTGTCGAAATGGTTTTATGCAACGTTATGAGTTATGAACCTTTCACGACGAGACACCTTCTCAAGCCGTAGAAGATCGAGATGGGAATGATAGCACTGGTGTCGATAGGATGGTCGAGATGCTTGACGCCATAAATCCTGAATTGACGGAGGATTCTCCTACAACGGAGGCAAAGGAGTTCTTCGAGCGTCTCAAGACATCAGAACAACCGGTGCATGAACACACCAAAATGACGGTCCTCAATTTCATGACTAGATTTATGGAAATTAAGTCTAAGTATTTCTTCTCCAACAATTGCTACAACGACCTCAGCAAATTGATCAGCGATGTCTTTCTGCAACCCCATAAATTGCCTAAGGATATGTATCATTCTAAGAAATTGATTTCTGATCTTGGTATGAACTATGAGAAGATTGATATGTGTCCAGACCACTGCATGCTTTTCTGGAAAGAGCATGCCAACGAGAACAAGTGCTTCAAATGTGATAAGGCGAGATTTGTCAAAGTTATTAATGAAGACGGTACAAAAGTAATGACTGAAGTTGCACAGAAGTAGCTTCGCTACTTGCCTGTCACACCTAGGTTGAAGCGCTTGTTTCTCTCAAAGAAAATAGCCAGACACATGAGGTGGCACAAAGAAGGTGTACGCGAGAATGACGGAATGACGGTGCACCCGTCCGACGGTGAGGCATGGAAAGCGCTTGACCGTTTCGATCCAGATTTCGCCAATGACGCGAGAAATGTTCGCATCGGGTTGGCGACAGATGGCTTTTCACCGTTTAGTACAAACGCAACACCATACTCTTGTTGGCCCGTGTTCGCTATTCCGTACAACTTACCACCATCTCTTTGTATGAAGTACGAGTTCATGTTCCTTTGCCTTATTGTACCTGGACCGGATCATCCCGGTTCATGACTAAACATGATGTTGAAGCCGTTGATTGAAGAGTTTAAAATGTTATGGACAGGAATTGAAGCGTACGACTGCTACAAAAAACAGAAATTCTACCTTCGAGCTGCATACTTGTGGTCTGTCCATGATTTCCCAGCTTACGGCGTGGTTTCTGGCTGGAGCACTCATGGTCGTTTGACATGTCCAATATGTGCTTCAGACACGGAATGTTTTCGTTTAAAGCATGGTGGCAAGATTTGCTACTTTGATTGCCACAGACATTGGTTACCGCCCAATCACGTATTTAGGCAACAGAGAAATGCCTTCAGGAAGGACACCGTTGTCAAAAAAGGACCACCACAACGTCTAAACGGGTCGGAGATTGTTAAACAGTTGAACAACTTAGTGCCAGATGAAGATCGTCCTGGATATTTTGTTGGTTACGGAGAGGACCACAATTGGACTCATATATGTGCACTATGGGAGCTACCGTATGTTAAGTCCTTAATCTTAATGCATAACATTGATGCCATGCATCAGGAACGTAACATGGGCGAATGCATCATAAGCAGATGCTTCGATGTGACTGGCAGAACAAAAGACAATATAAAGGCTCGTAAGGATTTGGCAGAGGTTTGTAATCGTCCAACTCTTGAGCTATCTGAAGCTGGTGGCAAACCGCGTGCTTCTTTCTGTCTTAGACTAAAAGAAAAGAAAGAAGTCTTTGAGTGGTTGAAAAGTTTGAAATTCCCAGACGGTTATGCTGCTAGCCTGAGACGAGCCGTAAATGTTAAGACTGGAAATCTCACAGGGTTGAAGAGTCATGATTATCACATAATTATGGAAAGACTACTGCCAGTTATGTTTCGAGGCTACATTGACGATGTGGTGTGGAAGGTGTTAGCCGAGCTTAGCTACTTTTATAGACAGCTTTGTGCTAAAGAAATCACAAGGGAGATGATGGAGAAGTTGGAAAGGGAGATACCAGTGCTTTTATGTAAGATGGAAAAAATTTTCCCTCCAGGGTTCTTCAATCCAGTGCAACATCTCCTAATTTATCTTCCATATGAAGCTAAAGTGGGTGGACCTGTGCAATATAGGTGGATGTATCATGTTGAAAGAGCACTCAGGTGTCTTAAACCAATGGTTCGCAATCAGGCAAGGGTTGAAGGATGCATCGCCGAAGCATACGCCATTCAAGAGATAGGATACTTTTCAAGTGTATATTTTGCAGAAGAAAACAATGTTAATGCTTCCACGTTGCGGTACAATATGGATGAAGCACCCCCTTGTAGCAACCTCTCAATTTTTCAAACGAGAGGCACTACTGTTGGTAGCGGCACGAGCTACGATATTGAAACAGATGACAAGACGGCTGCTTTGCTATACATGTATGCTAATATAGAGGGGATGGAAGAACATTTTCAGTAAGTATTTGTTCAACATCTATAATAATTAGCGTGTTGTGTTATACATCTATGCTAATTATTCTGTTTTTTCCTTATTTAGTGAGTTCGATCAACAAAATTGGAAATCGAAGCAGCAACCTACGCTTCGACAAATACAATCGATGTGATATTATGGAGTACAAGGAGGGCCTAACTTCATATCCTGGTTTCATGCACAAGTAACGTGTTCATGTTTTGTTTCTCTTAGTAATTACATGTATAGCATAAAATAGTCTTCTAACTTCGTATGTTGAACAGTGCAAAAAACGAGCCGGTGTCCATGAAGATTTGCGACAACTGTCCTACGGATCCATTAAAATTAAAAGTTACGGTCGATACGACGTCAATGGGTTCCAATTTTGTTCCACTCAATTTGAAACTCAACGTCCTTTCGGGGCAACATGTAACACCGGAGTTATGATGAGGGTAGTTGACGCCGAAGGACGTGAAACTAATTATTATGGGATCATTAAAAATATCCTTGAATTCAGTTTTGCGGGGAATAAGGTCCTTAAAGTAATCTTCTTTGACTGCGATTGGTTTGATCATAATCATGGTACTCGACAAAACCAATTTGGCATCGTAGAAGTAAAACACAAGGACCGGCTACAAGGCTGCGACACCTTCGTCCTTGCACACCAAGTTGAGCAAGTGTATTATCTACATTATCCATGCGAAAAGCTTAATGCTTGGTGGGTTGTACACAAGGTGAATCCTCGTGAGCGGTTATATACACCAGACAATGATGGATACCTTGGTGATGAGGTTGATGTTGTTTACCAACAACAAGAGTTGCCGGACTCTTTTGTCGTCGAGCCTGGTTTAGGACTCGATGACTTAGTTGGAGATGCAGAAGATGTAGAAACTCCTAAGATGCGAAAACGAAAACGAAAATAGGCAACTTCCACGACAGAAGATCGATGGTCCGGTTTACGGAGTAGAGTACATGAGCGTGATGCTGATGAATTTTAAAATTGAGTACAAGTAACGTTTGCTTCATCTCTTCTTTCCTCTTCTATATTTTCCATTACATTCTTTAACAATTTTTTATTAAACAGGATGTCGTCGAGGAGCAGCAGACGACGTGGGACAGAGGCACGGAGCTTTCTGTCACCGAGAGCCACAAGAGGAGACGAGGTCTTCCAGGGCAGTCAGCTTAGCGGAGGTAGGCGGGCTCAGTTGGTGAGCCATCTGCCGCAGTCGTCACGTGGCCAGGTAAAGAACATTTAATTACATAAATTATATAATTAATTCTTTATTCTATAATATGAATCTTTGAAATTGTCAGGACGACTCTATGTCCGAGGACTTAGAGGCTAGGATGCCTCTTTTGGTGCCTGCTTTGGAGCCTCCTTCGGTGCCTGCTTCAGAGCCTCCTTCTTCGGTGCCTGCTTCAGAGCCTTCTTCTTCGGTGCCACCTTGTTCAGAGCCAGTGCAGTCGGGTGACCCCACTTCTGGGTCACCTGATGTGGAGCCAGCTGCACAGCGACGGACTAGGGGGAGCCACTACGTGGCTCCTCCTCCGGCTCCTGCAAACCCAAACGATCAGATCGTTATTCGTCCTATTGGCGAGAAGTAAGTAAATCTTTAATTATTCAGATATTTAAAGGCTTATATATATACTAACTAAGAATCATATATCAGGGCTTGGGAGGATTGTTCGTTCACAGGGCAGGGACACCACAAGCAGGTGAATTTGGTCTTGGGCAGTCTAGTCCGTTTGCACTACCCCAGTGTAGTGAACGGACAGCCTGCCACATCTTGGCACCATTATGCTATGGCCCATGACCTTGCTTACGGCAACCATCAGGAGGCTGTGTGGCACGACTTTATGGTAAGTATGAACAAATATTTGTGTAATACATATTTATTATAAATTAAATATATTTACTTGTATATTTGTTCTTCCAGGCACGATACCGTTTGGAGAACGAGGCCGAGCAGACGGATCAAGCTCGTCTCATCTTCCATAACTGCGCCAGAAAGCTCGTGACTCAGTCACTATCGACGCCTCGCATTCAAGCTACGAAGGCGTATTTCAAGTTGCATCCGGAGGAGGGTGAGCCGGGGAAGTACAGGGAAGGGGCCGGCAAGTACTTGACGGAGGCGCAGTACGCAGAGGTAAAGTGTTTATTGTACTTTACTTCATTATATAATTGTGATCAATGCTTTCATTTAATAATAAAATGTGTGCAGGTCGGTGTAGCGTGGCTTGACAGCCGTCCGGACGCGTACCGTGCCTTGTGTGCTCGTTGGGGGAGCCAAAACTTCCAGGGCATGTCTAAAACCCGTCGAGAGAGTAGAGGGACGGACGGAAAACACCGTATGGGTGGGGACGGCTACATACGTCTCGCTAAACGGCTGGTAAGTGTGACTTGAATTCTATTCAAGTAATTTTATAATCTTTCATTGTGCTAACATGTATCGATAGGAGCACGAGAGGGGTCAGGAGCCGTCACCTATTGAGGTGTGGAAGAGGGGTCACTTGGGAAGTGACCCGTTGCAGCCTAAGCAGCTGTCTTCTCAGATGGCGACTCAGACGTTGGTGAGTTATTTCATTAAGTTAATTGAATTTTCTTTAATAGTTTTAATAATGTTATTTTACTGTGTTTCCAGGCAA
This sequence comes from Tuctoria greenei, assembly GCA_036927565.1. Classification (NCBI taxonomy): domain Eukaryota; kingdom Viridiplantae; phylum Streptophyta; class Magnoliopsida; order Poales; family Poaceae; genus Tuctoria; species Tuctoria greenei. The sequence continues at coordinate 135,295,822 of JAYESD010000010.1, read as the reverse complement.
AGTACGGGCAGGAGGCGCGGAGGCTTTGAGGTGAAGAGTTTGAATGGCAGAGCGCGCCAATTGTACCCGAAGCCGCGTATGCAATCGGTGGCGGGAAACCTCACGGACGGTGAGTTTTGTTAATTTTAATTTACTGTCACAAACTTTGAGTTACAAAAATTTAATCATCTTACTTCGTTGTGCAGGTTGGCCATCTTCGATGGAGTGGTCGACTCGAGGCAGGCGCGGGCTTCCTCGAGAGCCTCTTCATCGCAGCAGGGCGGGTCCAGCAGCAGCTGTACGGGACGAGATCTGGAGCTCCAGAGTCTTCGGGAGGAGCTCCAGAGGACACAAGAAGCACTCCGGACTAGGGACGAGATGCAGGCAGCGGCGCTCCGGACTAGGAACAAGATGCAGGCAGCGGCGCTTAGGGCTAGGGATGAGTATCAAAACTCGTACATGCTACAGTGGCAAGTTGCCTTCCAGGTAAGTTCTGAATGTTGTACTTAACATTTGTAATATACAAATGACAGTTATACTTATTTGATTTGTATTTGCAGGCTATGAGCGCAGGACAACCGGCCGTGTTTCCGCAGTGGGCGCCACCATCAACGGAGGTGCCACTGGTGCCGACGACAGGAGCATAGGTACAAAATTATTCAAAATAACTGAAACTAGTTAAACTTGTTCAAATTTAGTAAAATATGCATTTTTATACTTATAACTTGTCTAACCACACTTGCATATCACAGGGATCATGGACGGAGGCTCAAACTCCGTCGCCCCAGATTCCGGCGCTTGGACGACTGCTGGAGGAAGATTTTCTGAACTCCGGCGGCAGCCGACGGGGTAGCGTGTGATAGCCAGGTTAGCCGATTTGAAATCTATTTGCATCCTTTTTCAATTGTAATACACTTGCTGTAATATTCATTTTCCCAAAGCCAACAACTCCAAATGAAAGAAAAACAACTATGCACAGAAATTTAGAGCACTCAAATGGCATTGCAAGAAATTTAGATCAATCTTATGCAGTAGCAACATAGCTTATTCAGCTTACAGTTATAAAGGTGCTTCCTCAATACAACTTGATTTCAAACAGATAGGCAAGCATAGAAACAGGGAGTAATTGCCCACTTTGCTTCATATTGATATTAAGAAGGTACATTTAAATGGCCAAGTATGTTGCATCACAAAAATTTTAATACTTAATCTAAAGGTACATAACAGGAGTGATTCTTTTAATACATTCGTTCTGTACTCTCCTTCTGTTAATCTACAAAGGCTTAAGTTCAGACTACGGAGCTTAAAAAGAACAGAATGCTTAAGTACAAACAATAGAGCTTAACAAGAATAAAACTTAATCTACATAAAATCAAAGAATCATGAATCATCCCTACCGAGGCTTAAGTACAGACTACAGATTACAGAAGCATTAACAGATAAGAAAATAACAGAGAGAATAATAAAAGAAGATATAAACAGATGCCTAGAAAACAGAGGAAGCGAGAGAACAGAGCGGCGCGCCGCACCTGGCAATGGCGACGTGAGAGGGCAGCGGGGGGGGGGGGGGGGGGGGCGAGCGGTGGAGGAAGGGCAGCTATATTGATTGCTGATTATCACATTTCCTGTAAGTTTTACTCAAACACTTGAGCCTGCTGATTCTTCTTTTGTGGTGTGTGACCAGTGTTGCTTCCTTGGAGCACTCGGAGGCCGGGATGGCAATCTCGTGGGACGACGCGCTGCGGTCAGGGACGAGGCACTTCTAGCACTTCTTGTGAACTCTTATATGTGAAATCTGTGATGTGTGAACTCTTATATGTGAAATCTGTGATGTGTGAACTCTTATATGTGAAATCTGTGATCTGTCTACTGTGATTCTGTTTAATATGAATTCTGTAAAATCTGTACTATGATATCTGTGTAATATCTATTTTCTATTTTTTTAAAAGCAAAACTTATAGACGACGGTTTTACACACACCGTCGTCTATAAGGAAACCTTATAGACGACGGGCGAAAGAAATCATCGTCACTTGGAGTCCTAATGGACGACGGTTTTTCTGTGACCATCGTCAATAGTGGACCTAATGGACGACGGTTTTCCTGTGACCGTCATCAATAGTGGACCTAATGGACGACGGTTTTCCTGTGACCGTCGTCAATAGTGGACCTTATAGACGACGGTTCTCAGGCGGCCGTCGTCTATATTGTTTCCACGCTGCCACATGGCTGAGCTGACTTATTGACGACAGCTAAGTCCAGCCGTCGTCAATAAACTATTGACGACGGTTACCGTCGTCTATAAGGTTACAGACGACAAATTATCATAGACGGTCAGGAACCATTGTCTATAAGTGTATACCGTCGTCTATAAGTAATAGACGACGGTAATGTCCTTATAGACGACGGTTCTTGGCCGTTGTCTATTATCATGATTCCTGTAGTGGGGGTCCACTTGGGCTCCTCTGAGGTTGGGCACGAAGTTCTTTGGCCCAAATTAGGCAATTACCCAAAAACAATTCATGGAGAAATAAAAGAATACGAGTTGATTCCCGAAGGCCGGACTAGTCTGCAATAGGGACGGGACAAGTCCGTTCTCGTACAGTAATGGACTTCGGACTAGTCTGGTGTTGATACCAGACACGTCCGGGGTTGGACCGGACTAAATTAGGTGGTTTCGGACAAGTCTAAAGTGTTACAGAAAGGCTGACCAAACTATTCCAGTGTCATAAAGGACTAGTCCGTTTTGGTCCAGCAAGGCTGATAGGTCTAGTCCGTGGTGATAAAGGACTACTGCACGTCTGAAGGGAGTACTAGACTAGTCCGGTGTTAGACCGGACAAGTTAGCACTCTGACAGACTGGAACTTCTAGATTAAGCCTAAATTCATTTTAATCTTGTTCTTTTTTCATGGCTTAATGTTAAACATGTATGAGGATGTATGCAATGCATTATGCATGAAAATGAGGGTGTTACAGTTGCGCCAACGCCTTAAGGTATTGCGCTATTCTTTGACGACTTTGCTTTCATGGTCAAAGGGAAGCTGAACCTACCGGAGACTGGAGTAGGTGTTTTCAATAGACAATGCCAAAGGAATTGGCTACGGACCATCCTGGATCTCACTCGCTGGCTCGAGCGGATCTTCAAAAACATTGATTGGGTCCCATGGCACAAGCATGGTCCTTTATGACTCTACGGCACTAGGGCCGACCTTTGGGGCTGATGAGGAAGGTCCCCCCCACTGGATCTTCAATCATCAGCTTTGAGAGTGGAGGACCTGCCATTGACTCTTGTGGGTGCTCCAGCTCTCAAATAAACGCCTTCAGAGTAATCACCTCTGGGGCGGACGCTGTAGCTTCGTCCGGAGCTCCCTCCAGCTCGGGCTCAGTTGTCGGGACTTCAACTTCTTCTAGCTCAGATGCTGGAGCTTTGGTTACCTCCAGCTTAGGTGTCAGAGCTTCCGCAGTCTCTGGCTCCAAGGCCAGAGCTTCAACTATTTCTGGCTCAGTGGTCGGTGCTTCAGTTACCTCTGGCTCTGGCGCCAGAGTTTTTGCCGTCTTTGGCTTCAATGCCGAAACTTCATCCACGAGCTCTGAGACCGACGACACTTCATCTCAAACATCTCCCACGTGGACCGACGCTACCACGGGAGCTTCAGGCGTCATCTCTGGATCCAGATCAATGACAGCTGGCGCCGGAGCTGTCGTGTCACCAGCCACCACTTGGGAAGGCACCAGGATCGAAGTTGGATCTTCAGCCTGCACAACATCAGTTGTTGCAACAGGCACATAACTTTCGGCTTTCTTCTTCGACATCCTGGAAGCAAAGATCAAAAAATTAAAATCAGGAAAATAATGGAAACAACAACTCAAGGTGAGAATACAATGCTTACTTTGGGAAGCTTCCGCCCCAATCACCGCAAAACTTCTTCTTCTGACGTCCGGAGTGGGATCTTACCAGACCTAGTGAGGCAGAAACCTCGGACCTTGATCAGGAGCTTGCCGCAGCAGCTGGAGTTGCCCCAGCTGGGACCTCCCTCAGTTGGGAAGGACCTCCGGACCTGGAGCCCGCAGTCGGCACTAGAGCCGGGGTCGATTTGCTAGAGCTAGTGCCCCTCGAGGACGACGGCTCCGATGGAGGCGTGGCCGCCAAAGCTCTACTCGGCCGGTGGGGGGGGGGGGGGAGGGGGGGAGAATCTACTGGAGATGGAGCCGACCTGAGAGAGCTCCTATCAGCATGTCTCAGCTTCCTCTTCCGGCTCGAAGATTCGGCCAGCTCCTTGCCCTTGCCCTTCCCCTTGCCAACGTCATCAACCTTCTGGCTTGGAGCAGTGGGGGCCACACTCTCTGAAGCTCCGAAGATTGCAATCTTGGAGGTATTGTGTCTCTCCACCACATCGAGGTCGTCTAGCTCCGGCATTCCCTTCTGGAGCTCCCTCTTAACCTCTGGAACCATGTTCAAAGGGAGTAAAGCAGGCGACGGGGTCAACGCGTCGCAGGAGATAACTCCGTTTTGAAACTTTTGGAGATGGAGCTTCAAAGCTTCATCATCCAAGTTGGTATTAAAACCGGCTTCAATCCGGTTATGTTCCATCTCACTGTTGAGGGCCCATGAGGGCCACTCCCTTGTCTTCAACGGAGCCCACCTGTTCACCAGGAAATTGCTGAAGACCATCTGAGGGGTGACTCCACGCTCTACGCATTTCTGGATCCTTGTCAGGATGGGCTTGTATGCTTCGGACAACTCTGGAACTACATTCTAGGTGTCGATGTCGGCATTGGGAAGGCTCTTGGGCAACTCCAACCTCTCGTGCTCCTCCACTGCAATGATCATCCAATATTTCTTCCAGTTGTCCCACTTTCCAGAGGGGAAGGTCCTCAAGTACTTGAAGGGGTAGTTCTTGCGCTTCACGAAGGAGTAGAAGCCAATCAACTTTGTCCCCTTTCCAGTAGTGTGGACCGTGATGAAGGTCCGGAAGACCTCGATGCACGGCAGCACACCCACCCACATCTCGCAGAAGTGGACAAAGGACACCACTAGCAAGAAGGAGTGGGGGCCGAGGTGATGAAGCTGGAGTGCGTAGAAATCCAACAGCATCAGTAGAAAGCTTGAGAATGGCGGGATCAGACCCACCATGGCATACACCGAGAAATAGACGATCTCTCTGGTGCGCTCCTTCTGAAAAGGAAGCTTGCTGAAGCAGATCGCGTTGTTGAAGGAGTCACTAGACCACCCCATGTAGGTTTGGACCCTCAACAGATCTTTGTCGCTCTTGATCTTGCTGCGAGAAAGACCCAACTACATCGCGGCAAAGTTGAGCAAAAGTTGGAAGGGCTTTGCAAAGGTTGGGAGGCTCTTAGCGCAAGTCCAAATGAAGGCGTAAAGAGTCCTCAAACTGTGCGGGTCTTGCTTCTTAAGTAAGTCTCCGCAATGCTTGGATGGAAACCGTGACGGGATCAAGATCACACTTCAAAAATCTACCCCGTCAATGACAAAAGGGCCCGGGTCCACTTCGGCGGAAAATTTGAAGTTATTACCCCAAGTAAACCATTGTCATGATGAGGAGTTGTGTGACACCCGGTTTCGAATACGAACCAAGCGTAACGCATATGTGTGCCCAGGAAGTTCATCACACATATACAGTTGCATCACAAACGATATATAGAATTCAACCATGTCTCAACTATTAAATAAGTACTTTATTACAATAATCCAATAGTTCACAAATGACAAAACTCTAAATAATGCAGCGGAAAATAAACTAAGCAACACGACTCCATTCCACAGGCAATTGATGGCGGTACGCAACCTAGTACTCCGCATGATCCTTAGGGTACTCCCAACTATCTCCAATAGCTGTTGGGGGGGGGGGGGGGGGGGTTGCAAGTGTGAGTACGTGTCGTACTCAGCAAGTGTGGAAATAGATGACAAGTGGACAAACAAATGATTGGAATAAAAAGGCTAATTGCAGAAAAGTACATTTCATAAACATGTAAAAGCAGCCTATCATGTCTATGTGAGTTTATTTCCCTTCATGACCCAAGTAATTATCATACCCTAAATCCAACAATTCTTATTTACCATAGCAATCCATTAGTACCAGCCAACCATTTAATTAATACCATATGCAAATTCTATATTCTCTCATGTACTAACTATACTCAAGTGAGAACCAAACCATACCAACCATCCCAAAATTCCAACTCCAATTCTAATCATGGAAGTTGTCCAGGTGCTCTTAACCGGGAGTACGACTATCATGATAGTTTTTAACACTCTGCAGAGGTTGTACCACTTTACCCACATGTTCGTGATTTCATCACCTTTCGGTGACTAAGAACCTCTATGTTGCCCTGTCACACTTCTGTTGGTGTGCAGCCAAGAGATCACAAAATAGCCTTTCAAAAGGGACTACTAGTATGTACGGGCCCACTAAGGTTTCACCAGCAGACTTGAATCTCCATTCTCCCACCCACGGGCCCCCTCGTGTGCCATGCGGATCCTAGGGCAATCCTCCTCGACTCCCATTCCCCGCGCCATCCAATGGTCCATACAATACTAGCAGCGCTCCTAATTATTCAGCTACGTTGCACCCATACTTGGCCTTGTGGTGGCACTGTTGTCCTGCCATATTCTCGCATGAACTGGTCCTTAGATCTAAGGCAAGCAAACCACCATATCTTCCAACCCATTCCACAAAACCATGCTTGCTTAGATCTCCTAAATTCCATGTTGCTAAATTAATCATCATCTTATTACCATCACAAGTTGTCATAATTAAAGTTTTAAACCACATTACTAAGTTACCCATAACCAATGTAGCGATGCGGTGCAAAAAGAAAAATACCCATACCCAACTCATCATGTATATCCCGTCGACAAGGGTGGCAAACAACGCTAGTAAACTCCTACGTATGGGTTTCCCATCATATTGACACAAGCATGCAAGTTCGCAAACAAAACATTTAATAAAACGGGATCAATATGATCAAGGACAATTGCCTTGCTCCGACGGATGGGGTTTCTCAAGCGCTTCAAAGTCTTGGTTTTGGAAATCCTCGTATGCGGCCTCTTGAACACGTCCCTCTATGCGTGATCACACATACAAGAAAATACATACAATTCAATATGATGCACACAAATTAATCAACATGCAATGACATGCATGCATGCAAAGTCAAATAATTTATTAACTATGGTTGTTTATTAATTAGTTGTGACTATTTCATACGTGTTGATATGAGTTTACGGGGGTTTTAACGGGGATTAATGTTGTTGAAAATAAAAAACATGGTGCGACTACGATCAAACTACGTATATTAGATTCAAAATGTTCGCTAAAATTCGCATTGGAAACGTGGCCTACCGTAGATGCAATGGCTTCGAAGATCGCGGGATGGGGACACCGTGTAGATGAAGTAGATGGTGCAAGGTCCTCCGGTGGCACGACGACAGTGACACGACGAACTCCGGCGGACGACGGCACCCTCCTCTTCTCTCTCTTCTATTTTTCCCTGGCGGAACAGTCTCTGTCCTCTCTTTTTTTCTCTCTAGCGCTAGGGTTTCTGGCATCTCTGGCGGCGCGATTTCTAGCGTACAGGAAAACCGCGGTGTCTACTGTGGCTTAAATAGGCGGCGGAGACTAGGGCCGGCCTGCCGAATCGACCAGCGCGCCTGCGCACCGTGTTTCGGTCACGAGGCCGAGTCGGTAGCGCCCAGGCCGGCCCTAGTCTCCGCCGCCTATTTAAGCCACAGTAGACACCGCGGTTTTCCTGGACGCCAGAAATCGTGCCGCCAGAGACGCCAGAAACCCTAGTGCTAGAGAGAAAAAAAAGAGAGGACAGAGACTGTTCCGCCAGGGAAAATAGAAGAGAGAGAAGAGGAGGGTGCCGTCGTCCGCCGGAGTTCATCGCGTCACCGTCGTCATTCCGCCGGAGGACCTTGCGCCATCTACTTCATCGCTACATGGGTTATGGGTAACTTAAATAATGTGGTTTACAACTTTAATTATGACAACTTGGGATGGTAATAAGATGATGATTAATTTAGCAACATGGAATTTAGGAGATCTAAGCAAGCATGGTTTTGTGGAATGGGTTGGAAGATATGGTGGTTTTGCTTGCCTTAGATCTATGGACCGGTTCATGCGAGAATATGTCAGGACAACAGTGCCACCACAAGGCCAAGTATGGGTGCGGCGTAGCTGAATAATTAGGAGCACTACTAGTATTGTATGGACCATTGGATGGCGTGGGGAATGGGAGTCGAGGAGGACTGCCCTGGGATCCGCATGGCACACGAGGGGGCCCGTGGGTGCGAGAATGGAGATGTTAGCCTGCCGGTGAAACCTTAGCGGGCTCATACATACTAGTAGTCCCTTTTGAAAGGCTATTTTGTGATCTCTTGGCCGCACACCAACGGAAGTGTGACAGGGCAACATAGAGGTTCTTAGTCACCGAAAGGTGATGAAATCACGAACATGTGGGTAAAGTGGAACAACCTCTGCAGAGTGTTAAAAACTATCATGATAGTCGTGCTCCCGATTAAGAGCACCTGGACAACTTCCATGATTAGCATTGGACTTGGAATTTTGGGATGGTTGGTATGGTTTGGTTGTCACTTGAGTATAGTCGGTACATGAGAGAATATAGAATTTGCATATGGTATTAATTTAATGGTTGGCTGGTATTAATGGATTGTGATGGTAAATAAGAATTGTTGGATTTGTGGTATGATAATTACTTGAGTCATGAAGGGAAATAAACTCACATAGACATAATAGGCTGCTTTTACATGTTTATGAAATGTACTTTTCTGCAATTAGCCTTTTTATTCCAATCATTTGTTTGGCCACATGTCATCTATTTCCACACTTGCTGAGTACGACACGTACTCACCCTTGCAACCCCCCCCCCCCCCCCCCAACAGCTAATGGAGATAGTTGGGAGTACCCTGAGGATCACGCGAAGTACTAGGTTGCGTACCGCCGTCAATTGCCTGTGGAATGGAGTCATGTTGCTTAGTTTATTTTCCGCTGCATTATTTAGAGTTTTGTCATTTGTGAACTATTATATTATTTTAATAAAGTACTTATTTAATAGTTGAGACGTGGTTAAAATCTGTATATCATTTGTGATGCAACCGTATATGTGTGATGAACTTCCTGGGCACACATATGTGTTACACTTGGTTCATATTCGGAATCGGGTGTCACAAGTTGGAAGCCCGAGGGTGGCGGCATGACAGGGCGCTCAGAACCAATACGATTTTTGTATTGGGAACCGTCGACCTTCAATTTCGTGAGATCCGCATGCGAGGATCTCACCTACGGCGTCAAAAAGAGCCACACGATGATGGTTTAACTGCAGACCATCACCCCAACGGCCCATGAAAAGACCTTTGAAGCTGCAGCGCGGGAATTGAAGATGGCCCCACCTCTGGTAGAATAACTTAACCCAAAGGATTTCTCCCAGAAGTGGGCCCGGGGGACACTGTCAGTACCCTGCATACTGGGTACCCCGCGATACCGCAAGTAAAACCATGGAGTTCCACTTGTTCGAGTTGAAGACCTCCGAAGGCTCCACGTGTCCCGCAGGACTGGGCCTGCCTCCCTCGTTTGGGTAGCTCCGGCACCGCCACGTGTAACACAAGGCCGGACGTAACTCCCTGTATAGGGAAGCTCCGGTCATGCCACATGTCGTTGAGCCCCAGACCTAACCCCCCAGAAGAGGGAAGCTCCGTCACTACCACTTGTATAGCGGCTCCGGACTAGCCTCCGCACAGAGGGAAGCTCCAGAGCTGCCAGGTGTCGAGCCTCCAGACCTAAGCCTGCAACGAGAAGACTGCCAGATCTCCAATGGCGCGGTCATTCAAGAGGCAATTAAAGTAGCCTTTACAAGACCTGATTACATGTCATTAATGCCATGTTAATGACAAACGATTAGAGGACCTTTATTACCGGTAATGCTGCAATTAGGTGTGTTAGCACACTATTAAATATACTTAATACGTACAAATCATGTATTAGGTAATTAAAGACCATCGGGGCCACATGTCAGGCCAGGCTAACAATGTAACGGCCAGTCCTTAGACTATAAAAGGGTTGTGCCGCACGGTACAAAGGACAAGTCCGATCGACCCCAGACACACTGATACATACAACAACCACCCGTAGAGTAGGGTATTATGCTCAGGCGGCCCAAACCACGTAAAACTCCCTCATGTCACTGTCTCGATCGTAACCTCATGCGCGCCCCAACCAATTACGAACCTTCACAGACTACATTCTAGTAGTACCGGCGGAAGTGTCGATCGCACACTTCAATAGCGCCGCCAGGCATGTCAGGGAAGAAGACCCCAACGGGCCCCGTGTGCCTGTGACTTTACCCTTTTGGCCGTATTCGCTGTGGCCCTTAGATCTATTGTGGCTGCATTGTTTTGAACACTGTGCCCCATGTGTTGCTGCATGCTGAGTGGCTGAGTCAGCCATGGGCCCCAATGACAGAGAATTAAACCTTTCTTTTTCCTTTTGAATTTCCAGATTTTAACCAAATCTCGAAAATCAGTTTCTCCTAGTGGAATTGTTTTAAAAATTAAAATAAATTCTAGTAGACTCTTCATGATCCACACTTTGCAGCAGTTCAATTTGTTGGCATGAAAGTCCCAGAGTTTTCTAAATTAATTTCTTTGAGCTAATTGCTTGGGAAATTAATTCCAATTGTTATGATAATTGGAAAATTTCCAATTTCTGTCATATTTATTATTCAAATATAATTAGACTCCAGTACAAATTTCAAGTTCATTTGACTTTATTTACTGTTTATAATTGTGTTCCAGACCTCTATGTTCCTTGAAAATTAAAAAATGAACAGAAACTTTTTCAGAAAATGTTTCAAACTTGTAAAAATCATATCTCACTTTAGGAAGCTTAGAAAAATGTGAAACTAATTTTGCTGGACTTCTTGTGGCAAGCACAATATGGAACACCAACTGTGATGCATGCCAAAGCTCCAGTTTTTCCAGGAAAATTTAGTGAAGCTTAAAGCTTTGTAGATTTTTGTAGAACACATTCTGTAATTACCTTAGATGAAATTTGGCTAGATCCTATATTATGACATCTTTGGACTACTACAAAAATCGCAGATTCATCGCACTTTGTCTTCATTAGATTATGACAGTAGTATGCTTCCTCTACATCAAAAGTCATAACGAAGTTAACAATGCCATTACTTTCAGCTCAATTTTGGTAAATTCAATCCTCTCACCAGAATTGGGACCCGCATAGAGCCTTCCTATAGTCCTGTACAGTATATGAAGTTCATTCTCCAGATTTATAAAGATTCATCGTTGCTTGACTATATTCTTATGATTTGCATCTTATATCGAATAGTGATCGAGACGAAGGACTTGGAGGACTTAGGGGAGGGATTTCTATTGGAAGCACCAATAGCTGATTATATTCTCATCACACTAACTTTGACTAACTGTTGAGCAAGGCAAATCCCAGTTTGCATTTAAGCGCAGTTTCAATTTTTTTGCTTTCTCACTACTTATATGATTAGATATGAAATGTGCATATGTCTAGGATGGAATGACAATTCAGATGCATGACCTTGTAAACCTTGGAGTGTATGGGTAGCATAGAATTCTATTGTAAGATTATTTCCACGCTAATGTTATAACTGTAGATGGTTTGGTAGCAGTCGAGTAGACGTCTTCTACTCGCTTGTTTACATCAATGGGGAAAACATGGGTAGGTTTAGTGAGCATTTCACTGGAAATAAATATGAGACCGGGCAGCAATCTAGGTTACAATGATTGTGGTGACTGTAGGGGTAGCACTGCCTGTGTTGGTCAAGGACCTTGCCGTGTGCAGCCCCGCCTCTGCAAGTTTGAGCTGTAACATGTGCATACTGGATATATGGGACCCAAGAAACTGATGTAACTCGATGACCTTGGTGTGGAAACTTCTTTGCTGTCCTTGAATGGAGATGCAAAGGCATAATGGTGTAAATCTTCTAGCGGGCAACTTCGACGTGTCCGTGTAGAGGACCTTTTGCTCGGGATTGAGAGTTGATTCCATATTGGCGTCTCTTCTGAAAAGTGGCTGCATATGACATAGAGTGAAGCGCATCAACGTGGCTTCCTTGCGGGCATATATGTCGTGTATCCCGGTTGTTATTGATTCAAATCACCATCGCTCGCGATTATGGATTGAGCATACTTGTTCACTGTGTCATGAAGTAGTAAGAAAGAGTAGATGAAATCAATTGAGTTATGCTCTATGTTAATCACCGTTTTACTACTTGTATGCTATAGCTATATTGCTAATTAAATTTACCTTTCATGAAGCTTTAACTTGCTGCTAAAAATATGAAAATGAAGGACATACGTTAGGCGATTATCTTCTATGCAAATCAGCTGCCGATGTGATTAAAGTTCCCAGCATGTAGAGTTGCATGTTTAGTTGAGACAGTTAAGTCTTGCTGAGCGTTATGCTCATGGTTTGTGGTTAATATATTTTGGAGGTAAGTGTTCCTTATGATGGGTTCTATAGTGCGACATCATCTCTCTCGGGTTGTATTGCCTAGCGGAAACCCTACGAGCCGCTGCTTTCTCTTGTTGATGCTGTTGACGGCTATTATATACCAATTTCACCCGTCAATATAACTCAATTATGTGAAGGGGTCACCATTTCTTGCACACATCACCTTTCTATTTAACCTATTTCCACTTGTCCTTGGAGAAATAGTGCATGTAGAGAATTATTGAAGGAAATGAGGTAAAAGAGGGGAAGCAATCCTATAAAATACCATCCCAGCTAATCAAGTGCCAACATGTAGCACTACATGGATCAAATTGCCCACAAACAGAAGTATCGGAGGCCATCCAACGGTGTAGCACCCATATCAAGGGATGGGACCCACCTGACAGTGACCTGGAGAAAGCACACGAGAAATGGTGAAGAGACCAGGTCGGGTGACCCCTCTAGTCGGTCGACTTGGTCCTGGAATCAAACTCGGTCAATCGCCACGTGTTGGCTCGTCCCGACTTGAAGAAGTAAGTGGTTACTGATTCACGCTCTTTTGGTGGTGGGAACCGACCCTTCGCCACCTATAAATAGGACCCCTACCCTCACTTCACACACACACACACCACTTGAGTATTCATTCTATTGTATCCACTACTCTCCATAGGTTTAGAGGAGTTTAGGCTGTAGAGAGGAGAGCCTCTAGTCCATAGTCCAAGTAGGAGAGGAGTAGAAGGAGTCTCTTCATAATTCCTAATTGGGAAAGGTATGACTCTCATATTCCTATTTGTATTTGTGACTTTTCTCTTAATCAAGATGTTATCTTTAGTCATCTATTGTTCATATACTTGGATGAAGCATTTCTTGTTTGATTGTGGATTCCATATATGTGGTAGGAGTAGTATTTATGATTATGCCATATCGTTTTCTTTATATCATCATAAACATTACAAACCCCCACTATAGTCAATTAGATATGACATGATTATATTAATATGAATCACTTATGCTATGTATTAACATTGGTTCAACAATGATTAAGTTCATTGCATTAGGATGGCTTGTGCCTAGGCTCTTAAGGTAATTACTTAATATGCTAGCATGGTGCTAGGATAGATAAGTAGCGTTGAGTGTCTCGTAGACCCACGGGTTGAAGAGGTAGGCAATGGGTGGTGACAACCCTATCTATCCTTTGTAATCCTCCACGTACGGCTATGCCATAGGCTCTTGGCGGGAGTTGTCCTAGTGTTGCTAGGGATAAACCCGTGCCTGATGTGCTGATCAACTTAGCATGAGAACTCATAATTGATATGATCATTAGTAACTAACTTAGTATATGTATATGTATATTAGAAGCATAGTAGGAGTATCTACCTAACTTTTAGCCTAGTCCCTCTTTACCTCATTTACCCTCCTTAGGATAGAATGCTCTTGTGTGTGTCACACTACCTCCAATTATCATTTACCCATCCTTTCTAGAACCCTACCTAGACCAACCTATCCTCTCCATCTGTATATTGCTTTGCTTCCACCTAGCCTTTCTTTGGGAGAGTATAAATGAAAACCTTGGGAATACTCTTAAAGGGGAAATGCTACATCGATAGTTCACGTGCACTTGCGGATTTGTATCTGTGACGTTAGTAACTGTCAACAAGCATTTCTCGCGCTGTTGCCAGAGATGATTTTTTAGTGTTACTTAAGAACTATCAACAAGCATTTCTGGCGCTGTTGCTGAGAAAGGAAGCTGAAGTATTGCATGATCGAGTGAATAGGATAGGACCCTTGGTAGGTTTTAGTAGGATAACCCTTATTTGTTTTCGCATTTTATGTGAAAACAGGGTACTGTATGTTTGGTTTCCGCTTGCCAAAAAACTTTGTTGAAGATCCCGAATACCTTCTAAGAGATCGACTTCGTGTCATTACTCCTCAGAATCTTAGAGCGGCAAAGCAAGCCAACACAACAGCACCAACAACCGAAACACCAATGGCCCAGAAAACCCTTCGCGAGTTTTCAGCTCCCTGTGCTAACAATGTGCCTGTTAGGCCCACTATTAACACAGGAGATGTGAACTTGGAAATCAAGAACGGCCTGATCACTATGGTGCAAGCCAACCCATTTTTTGGGAAGGCTAATGAGGATTCGAGTGCTCACCTGCAATAGTTCATTGAGATCTGCAACACTTTTAAGATCAAGGACATATCTCCTGATGTCGTTTGTCTTTGGCTATTTCCATTCCATCTTCTTGGGAGGGCAAAACAGTAGTTCAATGCAAACTGAACTGTTGTAGACACATGGGATAAGTGTTCTATGGTATTCCTCACCAAGTTCTTTCTGTTGGGCAAGACCAATGCCTTACGTGAAAGAATTTCCAGCTTCCAGCAAGATGCCAAGGAGTCTATTACTGCGGCTTGGGAAAGGCTACAGTAGTATATCCTAGCCTACCCTCACCATGGGGTGGATGATTGGCTCATTATCCAAAACTTCTACGACGAGTTGATCCCTTCTGTCTGTGACCATGTTGATGCTGCTGCTGGAGGTGCCTTCTTCTCATAGATAGCGCCCAAAGACATAGACTTATATGAGAAGATGGTGTTGAATATGAATTGGAACGACGAGCGTCACCATACCCACCAGCGAGGCATGCACACTTTGAAGGAGGTGGACATGATCATTGCCAATTTGAACCTCCTTATGAAGAAGATAGATGGACAAGCCAGTGAAGATGTATGTGGCAATGCATATGCCCTAGACTCTCACATCACTTGTGACGTCTGTGGCAACACGGGCCATTTGGGCAATGACTGCCCAGAAAACCCATGAGGATGTCTTATATGTAGCCAACAATAAGAACATCAATGTCTATCATCCAGGAGGTCAAGGGTGGGGCCAACCACGCCCATTCTTTCAAGGAGGGTACAAAAACAATGGCAACAATGGAAATCAACCCAACTTGAGAGAGCTTGCCATTAGCCAGCTGAGGATTAATGATGCTCTATCCAAGAAACTGTCGGCTAATAACAAGACCCTAGAGAGCATTAACGCCAAGATTGAAGTACTATCCTCGGCCTTCAAGAATCAATAGAGCTTCAACAAGATGTTGGAAACTCAGTTGGCTCAACTGGTAGCTGCTGACCACCAATGGAGAATGGCAAGATGCCAAGACAGACCGAACCTCCCGTCGAAAATGTCAACATGATTTCTCTACGGGAAGGCAACTGGCTGAAGGATCCTGGATGTCCTACAATATCTTTCTCAATTGGGGCTCACTACTTCGACAAGCCACTTTGTGACCTTGGATCAAGTGTGAGTGTGATGCCCAAGGTGGTCTTCAACCAGCTCAACTTCACGGAGCTTACTCCAACACCAATGCAGTTCCAACTAACTAACTCTTCAGCCTGTTATCCGGCGAGTATCGCTGAAGATGTTCCGGTGAAAAACCGGAATTGCTTCATACTCGTAGATTGTGTGGTGCTCGACAAGGAGATCGAGAAGGATACGCTGCTCATTCTTGGGCGACCATTCCTTAGCGCCGCGAAGGCTCACATAGATGTGGGAGTTGGAGGAATCCATTTCCATATCAATGGCAAGGCGAAGAACTTTTACTTTCACTCAAAGATGGAGCAATGCTCCATGATCCATATCAAGTATGGGCTGAATGTTAAGCACAATCAAGAGGTCGAAGTCACACCTCCAAAGGTGGACTCGCTCATTGCATTCATGAGGAAATTGATCTATGCGGAGGACCCGTCTTATCGTCCACGCCGACACCCCAAGAAGACGGTGAAATATGGGCCTTCGAAAAGGCCAAAGTCCACCAAGACGCCAAAGAAGGAATGGTGTAAGAAGCAATACAATCCATCCAAGCCCATCCCTTCGGGCCCGAATGTCAAGAAATGAAGAAGGAGGAATGTCCATCTCATCGGACGACGGTGAGACCTAGCCAATAGGTGTTAACTTGGTAGTTAACTTTTCTTTGCTTTTTGTTTTCTCATCATTCATTTTTTCCCACATAGTTTCCCACTGCATATTTGAGTTTTATTAGCAAGTTGAGAATCCTATATTCTCAACTATGTGGGGACCGGGGTCCCGACATCTAAAGATCTCATCGGGTGGTGTCGTGCGATGCGACACCCACAGTATACATGAAAAGAATTAGAATAAAATACAAACCAAATCTTTTATTTATAAACACAGCGGATTTTTTATAATACTAAATGAAGGAAAGAGGCTATACATCATAGCTACACTCTCAGCTCCATCTATGCAAAAGCAAAGTCGTCCATGCCCTTAGGACGCTTCAAACTAGCAACACTCACTCTCCTTATCATTATGGCGTGCAGGGCTCCCACTCAGCCGTGAACCCTGATGAGGGTAAGACGTCGTCGTCAAGCCCTTCATCAATGGTATAACCTGCAAAAACTCGTTAACTGAAACGTGAGCATAAGGCTTAGCAAGACTGACCCGTCTCACTAGACATATGCATGGTAAAGACTAAACATAGATAGGAAATAGCATAAGTAGACTCGCCTAGAAGTGGATCAATATAGTCATGTTTTAAGTACCAAATGACATTCCTCAGGCACGACACATCATAGACTCCGCAATCAAACAAGAAATGCTTTGCTGAAGATATGACATGCCCAAAGAACATGATGCTATTACAGGTTAATAGTTTGGAAACTGTAAACTTTAATTGTGCTATCTCTAAGCAATACAAGGCTGCAATACAATATTCTAGTCATTGCAACAATTCATAATATTTTAACCACTGTGGATTACTACGTCACGGTGCAGTGAACAAGTGGTACTCAAATAACCGCGAGGGACGGTGATTGCAATCAGTAGAAACCCGGATAACACGTCATGCAAACCCGTGCGTAAGAAGTGTGTGGTGCTCCTCATGACATCATACGCAACAACCTTTCACAAGAAACTCAAATGCCGAACTGGTCCTACCATCGCAGGCATAAGGTCCCCGCATGGAGCATGTATGTGCCCGCTGGCAGATTTACACCTTGCTTTCCTCGACCCACCCCTATCGACAGTGGGCTATGCCTCGACATCCAAGTTATCAAGTTACATCGGTCTCCTGGGTTCCATATGCCCAGTATCCATCCGGTACAGTTCAATATTGTCCAGTAGGGCCACACACGGATCGGTCCTCAATCGACACAAGCAGGGCTACGCACGTGAGACCACGTCTTGCTGCATCCTATCCCACTGCTCGGTCTCCAATTCATATTCATAAACCATTCTTTGATCAAATCCTCCCCGTGTGATAAAATCCTATCTTGCAATTAGATTCCAACTACTCGACTTTTACTAGATTTCTCAAAACATTGGCATGACATTTTCTACTCATCAAGATGTAGACCTACCCAGTATTCCATGGGGTTTGTGGGTCAAGCAAGAGGAGTGTCAATCACAAATAGACCTAATCACAATTCATATACTAGTCATCATAGTGATAAAAGCAAAAACTAAGAAATGACTTAAATGCAAACCGGGGCTTGCCTTAGGTTGAGAATAAAAGTTAGTGATGATGAGGACATCAGAACAGCGGAGACGCACATTGAACTGCAACGACCAATCACAAGAGCACGAGCACGGTTAATAAACCAGCAGGTGAACTCGCTCCTGACTTCTTTTGCATGTGAGTTTGAGAATAGATTGTTATGATGATTTAATTGTTATTAGGAACAATGGAGAAGATCCACAAGTGAAGGGAAGAGTCCTTGGGAACGTGGAGAACCAGATGGGACATCCACAAGTTGATGGAATCAGTTTACAACACGAACTCAAGTTCAACTCGGAGTCCAGGAGCAGTCCACCTTAAAACAGATGCCCAGAATTCATACGGACTCCATTTTCAACGTTCCACATATGCATGGAAAGAGGAGAAGATAAAATTTCCAATGGCTCTGGTCCCACCTCAAAATTCCTCTGGAGTCATTGGAAATCGTCAAAACAAGTTGAGTCCATATTTCTATCCGGTGCTGCGCCACCGAATCGGGCATTTGGGCCTTGTATCCCATATGAGTCCATTAGGGATGCGTCTAAGCGTGTTTTGGATGAACCCTAGAATTTAAATACTGCAGAACCTATCATATTCGGTGAGTTTTGCTTAGATCAATAATATTGCTGTTCTACGGTTTGTGAGACCCCAACTTTGCGATTTCAGATCGTGTCTTCGACGTTCTTGCTTGTGTTCTCGGTTGCACTTGCATGGATTAGCCTTCTTGGCAAGGTCAAGCGTGTGAAGCACGATTGATAACTAACAGAGCAGTGGTGTAGTGATTGCAGGGGTCTTTGAACTGCTCGAGTGCCGCAGATCATCAACATCGAGTTCTCCACCCCAATCTACTTACCTTTCAGAAGATCGGGCCTAAACTACTCATCAATTGGTATTAGATGTCCAGGTTGCCCGTGAGATATATTTGTTTTCCTTCCATTAGATTGGTTTTGTTTCGTACCTAGAGTCCACAGAAAAGCCAGAAAAAACTTAAATCGTTTTTACCGCTTCATAGACTATAGTGCCTGCAGTTTCGTTTTTCAGTTTGCATTGTTGAGTTTCCATTCATGTGGTCGAGTATTGTTGCTGGTTTATCTTTGTGCTTTGGATCCTAGTTATCGTGTTTCGTCCTTTTTTCTTGCTGTTTGAAACCTATTCCACAATCCCTAAACCACAAATCGATCCACCACATTCAATGGTTTGCCCTAGCTAGCCGCCTTGCGTGAACTCTGTGAGACCTATGTGTGCTGAATACATTGGCTTTGACAATAAAAGTTTTGAATGCTGCCATAACATCTTTTATCAAGGTCCGACTCTAGCTCCGAGCTTCTGCAAGGTCCGACATAAGGTCCGACTTGCTTTGGCTAGGTCCGACTTCTTTGTCTAGGTCCGACATGCTTTTGGGTAGCTCCGGTGAGCTTTGTCTTTAGCTCCTGCATGTCTTTGATAGCTCCAGCATGTCTTTGTTAAGCTTCGATAAGTTTTGCTAGGTCCGACTTGTGTTGGTAAGCTCCGACATGTTTCTCTAGCTCTGGCTTTTGGGTTGACTAGTTTCGACTAGTTTTGGTTATCTCCAGCACTAGGTCCGACTGGCTTTGGATAGCTTTGGCGCTAGGTTGTACTAGATTTTGTAAGCTCCAGATCAAGCTCCGGTTAGCAGCTTGATCGCAATGTTCCTGCTTTTATCTTGCAATGTTTCGAACTTGCTTTACATTGTTGGAAAGTTTGCTTAGTATTCTTTTACTAAGATTTTGGTGCTTTTTTGTTGATATTGCTGATATCTTTTTGATATGCTTTGCAACATGCTTATGTGAGGTGCTCACGTAAGGTGTTGTGTTCGGAACTGACTTAAGTCAAGTCGCGGACTTGGGCTCGTACAGATTGGTTGTTTGTTCATGTGCAGGTGTTGCTTGAGTTCAAGACATGGCTGGTGACGGGATCCTTTGTACTAGTCTCAGGGAGGAGATGAGGTTCCAACAACCAAATTGAAGAGGAATTGTGGTTGAGCGGGTCAGGAGGTCGCGCAGGATGATTGAATCAAGGGCAGTGCATATGAAGGTTACTGGACATCGAAGGAAGGTGTTTGCACGTATGCATGCGGTGCATGGCGTGGAAACATGGTTCCGAAGATGGTTTATGAATGGGAAGATCTAGATGGAATGATCGCATCGTATCGGTTGATGACTTTGGCTGCGGCGGAGTCAGTTATGACTCGGTATGGAAAGTATCGAGTTGGTTATGATAGGATTTCGTGCGTGGGTCACGAATTTGAGTTGTTTTAGGAATGTGTGATATGTTCCTAAGGTGTTTGAAAGTCTTAAGATTGCTTCTATCTGCGTATAGAAGAGTCCTAAGCAGTTATGGAAAGTTTCGATTCGTGATCTGAGTAGGATTAGAGTCCTAGTTGAGATTGGGTTGGCCTAAGGGCTGGTTATATAAGCAAGGGAGGCCAAAGCTCGTGGTGCACGACTTTGGGGCTGTTCCTCTTGTGTTCTATTGAATAAAATTCGTAGTTTGAAGGAACTTTTGTGCCTTGTTCGTCTGACTTGTTCCAGACAAGTTTTACTCGTCGAGTTTCTGGACAGCACTACCTTTCGTCAGTGGTTTTATCATAACTCGAGTTTTACAGATCCAATTGACATGATTCTTTTTGGGTTGTCTTCACAACTTGATTATGTATCATCTGTCAAAATTTCACGGTCATTGGATTTGTGGTTTCTGATCTACATGAGTTTCTTTGCAGCGTTCCAGAACTGTTTTTCTCAGGTAGGACATATTGACCTTTTTTCGATCTTTCGATCATAACTTGAGTTTATCTCGACAGATTTGAGTGATTCTTCTTGTGTTTTATTCTTGAATTGATTATCTATAATATATATCACTTTTTTCCTGGTGAAACACGTTTAGATTAGTCTCACACACGATTTCTTTAACAGATCATTTTTCTGCCGAAGGGGTTGTGATTTAATTGTTTCCGCTGTGTAAGATTTTTAAATCTACCATTCACCCCCCTGTGGTAGCTTTTCACGTGCTCTTCGATCCTACAAACTACCGCATCGCCAACCCTAGATTAGGTGACAAACCTTTGTGCCACTCATCCTTGAATCATCACACACCACCCTATTAGTTGTTGTGCAAATTTCTGATCATTTTTACATCCAATTGCAAGTTCTGTTCTCAAAACAAGTTGGAATCAACATCTAAAAACCATATCTGAGACAAGCTACTTTAAAACGGCCATAACTTTCGCATACGAACTCGAAATCGTGCAATTTGTTTTTTCAAATTGATCAATGCAAAATTTCACATCTTATTTTCCACCGCATAGCCGCGTTTGGCGAAATTAGATTGCCCAAATTCCTCTCAGAAGATAGGCTATCCGGCCTCCGAAGTTTCAGCACGAATTTTAAAGTATCTTCTTGATTTTCTATAGGCTGCAAATTACATCCAATTGATCTGCAAATTTGTGTGCTTCCTATTTATGTGCTCTCGAGTAAAGAAAAAATATTACAAAAAAGAAAAAAAATAGTGAAGAGCACACATATTAAAGCAATTGGCCTATACCACTTGGTGTTGTTTTGTTGGCTATATCATTTTGTCTTTCTTTTTCCTTGCTACTTCCTTATGTTGTGCTAGGCCCTAGAGCACTTGGTTGACCAGCAACAGTTTCCTACATTCAATACTTATTCAACTTTGTTTACCTGATAATTATTTTCTGCTTATTAGCCACCATATTATGCCATCCAAGCTCCACTTTTCTCTTGAGCATAATATGTAGCTTTGCAATCATCTCACGCTTCACTGGTTCATCTCACCGTCCACACCACCTGATGTGTCGGTAAGAACACTTGTAAGAGCGTGGTAAGATGCTTGAGCGAGAGAGATTGTTTTCTTCCACCTTTCACATTGTCACTGTAGTTGATAGGAATAACATATTTTTTCGTCTTTTGTTTCCTACTAACAATGGCAGGAGAAAACAATGATGACGAATGTGTTCAACATGCTGAGTTACGTGATATGATGAAGGCCATGACAGATATGTTCGCCAAATACAACACATCAACAGAGGAGTCATTCGAACTTGACTCACCAACTTGATGGCCTTGCTCTTCGGATGAATACTCTTGAGGCTCGATTGCCTCTCGCTAGAAGACATGAAGAAAATTCGTATGATGATATGGAAGATCACAACAATCAGCCAAGATTACAACTTTATCGTCGAGGTATGGGAGGTAATAATCATCATAACAATTATAGTCATCCTCCTGATGATCCTTTTGCTAAAGTAAAATTTACTATACCCTCTTTTTATGGTGCTTATGATGCTGAGGCTTACCTTGATTGGGAGATGACAGTAGAGCAAAAATTTAATTCCCATCTTATTCCAGAACAACATAGAGTTCGTCAAGCCACTAGTGAGTTTAAGGACTTTGCTATCGTATGGTGGAATGAACATGTTATAACTAGAACTGATCCTCCAACATGGGATAGATTAAAAGAAGCTATGCGTGCTCGATTTGTTCCTCCTTCTTTTCAGCGAGACCTTCACAAAAAAATTGCAGCTCTTAGACCAAGGTAACATGTCCGTAGATGAGTATTATAAAGAGTTACAAAAGGCTATGCTGCGTTGTGGGGTAGTAGAGGACATGGTTGATAAAATAGCTCGTTTTTATGGCGGGTTGAGGCGTGAAATTCAGGACATTGTTGATTACAAGGAATATGATACTGTTAATGGATTGTTTCAGCTTGCTATGTTGGCAAAAAAAGAATAACAGGGCCGACAACAACAGCAACGACGCACGAGGAGCAACTTCACGCCGCGTTCGACGTCTACACCATCCAAAAGCACCATCTTTGACCCCCCCCCCCCCCCCCCCCCCCCCCCCGTGCAGCGACTACACCATCCAATGGCGGCCAACGAACTACACCTGCTGCTCCACCTTCTCACGTGCCGGAGGGCAGCAAGGCAACATCATTCAAGCCTTCATCGTCCACTCCTTCTATGAGTCGTACTTCCGACATTGAGTGTCACTGCTGCCAGGGACTTGGTCTTATGATGAGAGATTGCCCGAGCAAATGAGCATAAATAGCATGCGACGATGGCGGGTATGATATTACTTCGGATGTTGAAAATGAATATTCTCTTGCTACTGACTTTACAGATCCAATTGACGAACACATCGAAGAAGAGGTACTTGATACAGCGGCGACGGAGAACTATAGGAGCATCGTCGTGCGGCGTGCCTTGAGCTCCAATGTGGAGGCTGACGACAAGCTACAATGATACAACCTCTTCCACATGTTTCTCATCGTCAAGGACTGCCCTGTACACACTATAATTGATGGAGGTAGCTGCAATAACTTGGTGAACACGGACGTCATCAAGAACTTGGTTTGACAAAAAGAGCACAACCTCATCCATACCACATTCAATGGTTCAACAACAGTGGTAAAGTTCGGGTAACACAAATAGCGAGAATACATTTTTCAATTGGTTCTTACCATGATTTCTTCGAGATCAAGCTTGTAAAACATGTCGTATATGCCTTACAATGTCATACTTAAGTTTTGGAGACATTTTGATGGTTTCAAATTTTCGCGAGAAATACAAAGGGGTTAGCCTTCAATTTTATCGAGAACCGTGTTTTCCACAAAAAATGGGTCGTCGAATTTATTTTTATTCGAGATCAACCTTGTATTACATGTCGGATATGCATTACGCAGTCATACTTAATTTTGGGAGAAGTTTTGACAATATCCAATTTTCGCAAGAAATCCAAATGGCCTTCAATTTTATAGAGAACCGAGTTTTCCGCGAAAAATGGGTCGTAAATTCATTTTTCTTCGAGATCGAGCTTCTACTACATGTCATATAAGCGTTACATTGTCATAGTTAAGTTTTGGAGAAGTTTTGACGATGTCAAATTTTCACGAGAAATACAAAAAGGTTAGCCTTTAATTTATGGATAACCGAGTTTTTCGCGAAAAATGGTTCATACATTTATTTTTCTTAGAGATCGAACTTGTATTACATGTACGATATGCATTTTGTAGTCATACTTAATTATCGGAGAAATTTCGATGGTATGAAATTTTTGCGAGAAACCAAAAGGGGTTAGCCTTCGATTTCATCAAGAACCGAGTTTTCCGCAAAAAATAGGTCATAAATTCTTTTATCTTCGAGATCGAGCTTTTACTACATGTCAGATATGAGTTACATAGTCATACTTATGTTTTGGAGAAGTTTTGACAGTTTCAAATTTTTGTAAAAAATCCAAAGGGGTTAGCCTTCAATTTTATCGAGAATCGAGTTTTCCGCGAAAAATGGATCATAAATTCATTTTTTATTTGAGATCAAGCTTTTATTACATGTGGGATATGCGTTACATAGTCATACTTAGTTTTTGAAGAAGTTTCGACGGTATCAAATTTTTGCGACAAATCAAAAGGGGTTAGCCTTCGATTTTATGAACATAGTTTTCTGCGAAAAATGGGTCATAAATTCATTTTTTTTCGAGATGAAACTAGTATTACATGTCAAATATGTGTTACGTAGTCATACTTAATTTTTGGAGAAGTTTCGACGGTATCAAATTTTCTCGAGAAATCCTAAGGGTTTGGCCTTCAAATTTATCAAGAACCGAGTTTTCTGCAAAAAAAATGGGTCGTAAATTCATTTCTTCGAGATCAATATTGTATTACATGTGTGCAACATAGTCATACTTAAGTTTTGAAGAAGTTTCAACGATTTCAAATATTCGCGAGAAATCCAAATTGGTTAGCCTTTATTTTATTGAGAACATAGTTTTCCGTAAAAAAAGGGTCGTAAATTAATTCTTTTTCAAGATCGATCTTGTATTACATGTCAGATATGCATTACGTAGTCATACTTTATTTTTGGAGAAGTTTTACAGTATCAACCTTCGTGAGAAATCCGAAGGTGTTAGCATTTGATTTTATCGAGAATCAAGTTTTTTGCGAAAAATGGGTCGCATATAAATTTTTCTCCGAGATCCAGCTTGTATATAATGTCGGATATGAGTTATGTTGTAATACTTAATTTTTGGAGATGTTTTGGCTGTATTGAATTTTTACGAGAAATCTAAAGGGGTTAGCCTTTGATTTTATCGAGAACCGAGTTTTCCACGAAAAAAGAGTCGTAAATTCATATTTTTCGAGATAAAGCTTGTATTACATGTTGTATATGCATTACATAGTCATACTTAATTTTTTAAGAAGTTGCGATGGTATCCAATTTTCGCGAGAAATCCAAAGGGGTTAGCCTTCAATTTTATCGAGAACCGAGTTTTCTGCGAAAAATGGGTCGTAAATTCATTTTTCTTCGAGATTGAGCTTGTACAACATGTCGTATATGCCTTACATTGTCATACTTAAGTTTTGGAGAAGTTTTGACGGTTTCAATTTTTTGCGAGAAATACAAAGGGGTTAGCCTTAAATTTTATCGAGAACCGAGTTTTCCACGAAAAATGGGTTGTGAATTTATTTTTATTCGAGATCAAGCTTGTATTACATGTCGAATATGTATTACGTAGTCATACTTAATTTTGGGAGAAGTTTCGACAATATCCAATTTTTGCAAGAAATCCAAATGGCCTTCGATTTTATAGAGAACCGAGTTTTCCAATAAAAATGGGTCGTAAATTCATTTTTCTTCGAGATCGAGCTTCTACTACATGTCATATATGCGTTACGTTGTCATAGTTAAGTTTTAGAGAAGTTTCAACGGTTTCAAATTTTCGCGAGAAATACAAAGAGGTTAGCCTTCAATTTATGGATAACCGAGTTTTTTCGCAAAAATGGGTCGTACATTTATTTTTCTTGGAAATTGAGCTTGTATTACATGTAGGATATGCATTACGTAGTCATTCTTAATTATTGGAGAAGTTTCGAAGGTATGAAATTTTTGTGAGAAACCAAAAGGGGTTAGCCTTCGATTTCATCAAGAACCGAGTTTTCTGCGAAAAATGGGTCGTAAATTCTTTTATCTTCGAGATCGAGCTTTTACGACATGTCGGATATGAGTTACATAGTCATACTTATGTTTTGGAGAAGTTTTGACAGTTTCAAATTTTCGCAAAAAATCCAAAGAAGTTAGCCTTCAATTTTATCAAGAACCTAGTTTTCTGCAAAAAATGGATCGTAAATTCATTTTTCTTTGAGATCAAGCTTGTATTACATGTTGGATATGCGCTACGTAGTCGTACTTAGTTTTTGGAGAAGTTTTGACGGTATCAAATTTTTGCGACAAATCAAAAGGGGTTAGCCTTCGATTTTATGAACATAGTTTTCTGCAAAAAATGGGTCATAAATTCATTTTTTTCGAGATCAAACTAGTATTACATGTCGGATATGTGTTACGTAGTCATACTTAATTTTTGGAGTTGTTTCGACGGTGTCAAATTTTTGCGACAAATCCTAAGGGGTTGGCCTTAGATTTTATCTAGAACCGAGTTTTCTGCAAAAAATGGGTCGTAAATTCATTTCCTCGAGATCGATCTTGTATTACATGTGTGCAACATAGTAATACTTAATTTTAGAAACTTTCAACGATTTCAAATTTTCGCGGGAAATCCAAATTGGTTAGCCTTGATTTATTGAGAACATAGTTTTCCATAAAAAACGGGTCATAAATTAATTCTTTTTCAAGATCGAGCTCGTATTACATGTCAAATATGCATTACGTAGTCAAACTTGATTTTTGGAGAAGTTTTACAGTATCAACTTTCGCCAGAAATCCGAAGGTGTTAGCATTTGATTTTATCGAGAATCAAGTTTTTTGCGAAAAATGGGTCGCAATTAAATTTTTCTCCGAGATCCAGCTTGTATATCATGTCAGATATGAGTTATGTAGTAATACTTAATTTTTGGAGATGTTTTGACAGTATTGAATTTTTACGAAAAATCTAAAGGGGTTAGCCTTCGATTTTATCGAGAACCGAGTTTTCCGCAAAAAGAGGGTCGTAAATTCATTTTTTTTAGATCAAGCTTGTACTACATGTTGTATATGCGTTACATAGTCATACTTAATTTTTTAAGAAGTTGCGACGGTATCAATTTTCGCGAGAAATCCAAAGGGGTTAGCCTTCAATTTTATCGAGACCGAGTTTTTCGCGAAAAATGGGTCGTAAATTCATTTTTCTTCGAGATCGAGCTTGTACAACATGTCGTATATGCCTTACATTGTCATACTTATGTTTCAGAGCATTTTTGACGGTTTCAAATTTTCACGAGAAATACAAAGGTGTTAGCCTTAAATTTTATCGAGAACCGAGTTTTCTACGAAAAATGGGTCGTAAATTTATTTGTATTCGAGATCAAGCTTGTATTACATGTCGGATATGCGTTACGTAGTCATACTTAATTTTGGGAGAAGTTTTGACAGTATCCAATTTTTGCAAGAAATCCAAATGGCCTTTGATTTTATAGAGAACCGAGTTTTCTGCGAAAAATGGGTCGTAAATTCATTTTTCTTCGAGATCGAGCTTCTACTACATGTCATATATGCGTTACATTGTCATAGTTAATTTTTAGAGAAGTTTCAATGGTTTCAAAATTTCACGAGAAATACAAAGAGGTTAGCCTTCAATTTATGGATAACCGAGTTTTTCACGAAAAATGGGTCGTACGTTTATTTTTCTTGGAGATTGAGCTTTTATTACATGTAGAATATGCATTACATAGTCATACTTAATTATTGGAGAAGTTTTGATGGTATGAAATTTTTGCAAGAAGTCAAAAGGGGTTAGCCTTCGATTTCATCAAGAACCGAGTTTTCCGCAAAAAATGAGTCATAAATTCTTTTATCTTCGAGATCGAGCTTTTACGATATGTCGGATATGAGTTACATAGTCATACTTATGTTTTAGAGAAGTTTTGACAGTTTCAAATTTTTGCAAAAATCCAAAGGGGTTAGCCTTCAATTTTATCGTGAACCGAGTTTTCCTCAAAAAATGGATCGTAAATTCATTTTCCTTTAAGATCGAGCTTGTATTACATGTTGGATATGCGTTACGTAGTCATACTTAGTTTTGGAGAAGTTTCAACGGTATCAAATTTTTGCTACAAATCAAAAGGGGCTAGCCTTCGATTTTACGAACATAGTTTTTTGTGAAAAATGGGTAATAAATTCATTTTTTTAGAGCAAACTAGTATTACATGTCGAATATGTGTTACGTAGTCATACTTAATTTCTGGAGTAGTTTCGACGGTATCAAATTTTCGCGACAAATCCTAGGGGTTTGGCCTTCGATTTTATCCGGAATCGAGTTTTCTGGAAAAAAAATGGGTTGTAAATTCATTTCTTCGAGGTTGATCTTGTATTACATGTGTGCAACATAGTTATACTTAAGTTTTGAAGAAGTTTCAACGATTTCAAATTTTTGCGAGAAATCCAAATTGGTCAGCCTTGATTTTATCGAGAACATAGTTTTCCGTAAAAAATGGGTCGTAAATTAATTCTTTTTCAAGATCGAGCTTGTATTACATGTCGGATATGCATTACGTAGTCATACTTAATTTTTGGAGAAGTTTGACAATATCAACTTTTGCGAGAAATCCGAAGGTGTTAGCATTTGATTTTATCGAGAATCAAGTTTTTTTGCGAAAAATAGGTCGCAAATAAATTTTTCTCTGAGATCCAGCTTGTATATCATGTCGGATATGAGTTATGTAGTAATACTTAATTTTTGGAGAAGTTTTGACAGTATTGAATTTTCACGAGAAATCCAAAGGGGTTAGCCTTCGATTTTATCGAGAACCGAGTTTTTCGTGAACAAGGGTCGTAAATTCATTTTTGTTTTTCGAGATCAAGCTTGTATTACATGTTGGATATGCGTTACATAGTCATACTTAATTTTTTAAGAAGTTGCGACGGTATCCAATTTTCGCGAGAAATCCAAAGGGGTTAGCCTTCAATTTTATCAAGAGCCGAGTTTTCCGCAAAAAACGGGTCTTAAATTCATTTTTCTTCGAGATCGAGCTTGTACAACATGTCGTATATGCCTTACATTGTCATATTCAAGTTTCAAAGAAGTTTTGACGATTTCAAATTTTTGCGCGAAATACAAATGGGTTAGCCTTAAATTTTCTAGAGAACCGAGTTCTCCACGAAAAATGGGTCGTAAATTTATTTTTATTCGAGATCAAGCTTGTATTACATGTCAGATATGCATTACGTAGTCATACTTAATTTTGGGAGAAGTTTCAACAGTATTCAATTTTCGCAAGAAATCCAAATGGCCTTCGATTTATAGAGAACCGAGCTTTCCAC
This sequence comes from Tuctoria greenei, assembly GCA_036927565.1. Lineage (NCBI taxonomy): Eukaryota > Viridiplantae > Streptophyta > Magnoliopsida > Poales > Poaceae > Tuctoria > Tuctoria greenei. Next base: position 135,266,513 of record JAYESD010000010.1, on the reverse strand, counting down.
GAAAAATGGGTCGTAAATTCATTTTTCTTCGAGATCGAGCTTCTACTACATGTCATATATGCGTTACATTGTCATAGTTATGTTTTGGAGAAGTTTCGACGGTTTCAAATTTTCACGAGAAATACAAAGGGGTTAGCCTTTAATTATGGATAACAGAGTTTTTCGCAAAAAATGGGTTGTACATTTATTTTTCTGGGAGATCGAGCTTGTATTACATGTAGGATATGCATTACGTAGTCATACTTAATTATTGGAGAAGTTTTGATGGTATGAAATTTTTGTGAGAAACCAAAAGGGCTTAGCTTTCGAATTTCATCAAGAACCGAGTTTTTCACGAAAAATGGGTCATAAATTGTTTTATCTTCGAGATCGAGCTTTTGCTACATGTCGGATATGAGTTACATAGCTTATGTTTTGGATAAGTTTTGACAGTTTCAAAGTTTTGCAAAAAATCCAAAGGGGGTTAGCCTTCAATTTTATCGAGAACCGAGTTTTCCGCAAAAAATGGATCGTAAATTCATTTTTCTTTGAGATCGAGCTTTTATTACATGTTGGATATGATTTATGTAGTCATACTTAGTTTTTAGAGAAGTTTCGACGGTATCAAATTTTTGTGACAAATCAAAAGGGGTTAGCCTTCGATTTTATGAATATAGTTTTCTGCGAAAAATGGGTCATAAATTCATTTTTTTCGAGATCAAACTAGTATTACATGTCGGATATGTGTTACGTAGTCATACTTAATTTTTGGAGTTGTTTCGACGGTATCAAAATTTCGCGAGAAACCCTATGGGTTTGGCCTTTGATTTTAACGAGAATCGAGTTTTCTGGAAAAAATGGGTCGTAAATTTGTTTCTTCCAGATCGATCTTATATTACATGTGTGCAACATAGTCATACTTATGTTTTGAAGAAGTTTCAACGATTTCAAATTTTTGCAAGAAATCCAAATTGGTTAGCCTTGATTTTATCGAGAACATAGTTTTCCGTAAAAATGGGTCGTAAATTAATTCTTTTTCAAGATCGAGCTTGTATTACATATCGGATATGCATTACGTAGTCATACTTAATTTTTAAAGAAGTTTGACGGTATCAACTTTCGTGAGAAATCCGAAGGTGTTAGCATTTGATTTTATCGAGAATCAAGTTTTTTTGCGAAAAATAGGTCGCAAATAAATTTTTCTCTGAGATCCAACTGTATATCATGTCAGATATGAGTTATGTAGTAATACTTAATTTTTCGAGAAGTTTTGACAGTATTGAATTTTCACGAGAAATCCAAAGGGGTTAGCTTTCGATTTTATCGAGAATGACCCGAAAAAAGGGTCGTAAATTCATTTTTTTCGAGATCAAGCTTGTATTACATGTTGTATATGCGTTGTCCTTCAATTTTATCGAGAATCGAGTTTTTCGCGAAAAATGGGTCGTAAATTCATTTTTCTTCGAGATCGAGCTTGTACAACATGTAGTATATGCCTTACATTGTCATACTTAAGTTTCGGAGAAGTTTTAACGGTTTCAAATTTTCGCAAGAAATACAAAGGGGTTTGCCTTAAATTTTATCGAGAACCGAGTTTTCCACAAAAAATGGGTCGTAAATTTATTTTTATCCGAGATCAAGCTTGTATTACATGTCGGATATGCGTTATGTAGTCATCCTCAATTTTGGGAGAAGTTCCGACAGTATCCAATTTTCGCAAGAAATCCAAATGGCCTTCGATTTTATAGAGAACCGAGTTTTCCTTGAAAAATGAGTCATAAATTCATTGAGCTTCTACTACATGTCATATATGCGTTACATTGTCATAGTTAAGTTTTGGAGAAGTTTTGATGGTTTCAAATTTTCACGAGAAATGCAAAGAGGTTAGCCTTCAATTTATGGATAACCGAGTTTTTCGCAAAAAATGGGTCGTAGATTTATTTTTCTTGGAGATCAAGCTTGTATTACATGTAGGATATGCATTACATAGTCATACTTAATTATTGGAGAAGTATCGACGGTATGAAATTTTTGCGAGAAACCATAAAGGGTTAGCCTTCGATTTCATCAAGAACCGAGTTTTCTGCGAAAAATGGGTCGTAAATTCTTTTATCTTCGAGATCGAGCTTTTACTACATGTCGGATATGAGTTACATAGCCATACTTAAGGTTTGGAGAAGTTTTGGCAATTTCAATTTTTTGCAAAAAATCCAAAGGGGTTAGCCTTCAATTTTATCGAGAACCGAGTTTTCCACAAAAAGAATGGATCGTAAATTCATTTTTCTTTGAGATCGAGCTTTTATTACATGTTGGATATGCGTTACGTAGTCATACTTAGTTTTTGGAGAAGTTTCAACAGTATCCAATTTTCGCGACAAATCAAAAGGGCCTTTGATTTTATGAACATAGTTTTCTGCAAAAAATGGGTCATAAATTCATTATTTTCAAGATCAAACTAGTATTACATGTCGGATATGTGTTACGTAGTCATACTTAATTTTTGGAGAAGTTTCGACGGTATCATATTTTCGCGAGAAATCCTAAGGGGTTCGCCTTCGATTTTATCCAGAACCAATTTTTCTGCAAAAAATGGGTCGTAAATTCATTTCTTCGAGATCGATCTTGTATTACATGTGTGCAACATAGTCATACTTAAGTTTTGAAGAAGTTTCAACAATTTCAAATTTTCGTGAGAAATCCAAATTGGTTAGCCTTGATTTTATGGAGAACATAGTTTTCTGTAAAAAGTGGGTCGTAAATTAATTCTTTTTCAAGATCGAGCTTGTATTACATGTCGGACATGCATTAGGTAGTCATACATAGTTTTTGGAGAAGTTTGACAGTATCAACTTTCGCGAGAAATCCGAAGGTGTTAGCATTTGATTTTATCAAGAATGAAGTTTTTTTGCGAAAAAATGGGTCGCAAATAAATGTTTCTCCGAGATCCATCTTGTATATCATGTCGGATATGAGTTATGTAGTAATACTTAATTTTTGGAGAAGTTTTGACGGTATTGAATTTTTACGAGAAATCCAAAGGGGTTAGCCTTCAATTTTATCGAGAACCGAGTTTTCCGCGAAAAATGGGTCGTCAATTCATTTTTCTTCGAGATCGAGCTTGTACAACATGTAGTATATGCCTTACATTGTCATACTTATGTTTCGGAGATGTTTTGACGGTTTTAAATTTTTGCGAGAAATACAAAGGGGTTTGCCTTAAATTTTATCGAGAACCGAGTTTTCCACAAAAAATGGGCCGTAAATTTATTTTTATTCGAGATCAAGCTTGTATTACATGTCGGATATGCGTTACATGGTCATACTTCATATTGGGAGAAGTTTCGACAGTATCCAATTTTTGCAAGAAAAACAAATGGCCTTCGATTTTATAGAGAACCGAGTTTTCAGCGAAAAATGGGTCGTAAATTCATTTTTCTTCGAGATTGAGCTTCTACTACATTTCATATATGTGTTACATTGTCATAGTTAAGTTTGGAGAAGCTTCAATGGTTTCAAATTTTTCACGAGAAATGCAAAGAGGTTAGCCTTCAATTTATGGATAACCGAGTTTTTCGCAAAAAATGGGTCGTACATTTATTTTTCTTGGAGATCAAGCTTGTATTACATGTAGGATATGCATTACATAGTCATACATAATTATTGGAGAAGTTTTGATGGTATGGAATTTTCGCGAGAAACCAAAAGGGGTTAGCCTTCGATTTCATCAAGAACTGAGTTTTCTGCGAAAAATGGGTCATAAATTCTTTTATCATCAATATCGAGCTTTTACTACATGTCGGATATGAGTTACATAGTCATACTTATATCAAGATCGAGCTTGTATTACATGTCGGACATGCATTACGTAGTCATACTTAATTTTTGGAGAAGTTTGACGGCATCAACTTTCACGAGAAATCCGAAGGTGTTAGCATTTGATTTTATCGAGAATCATGTTTTTTTGCGAAAAATGAGTCGCAAATAAATTTTTCTTCAAGATCCATCTTGTATATCATGTCATATATGATTTATGTAGTAATACTTAATTTTTGGAGAAGTTTTAACAATATTGAATTTTACGAGAAATCCAAAGGGGTTAGCCTTCGATTTTATCGAGAACCGAGTTTTCCGCAAAAAAAGGGTCGTAAATTCATTTTTTTTCGAGATCAAGCTTGTATTACATGTTGTATATGCATTACATAGTCATACTTAATATTTTAATAAGTTGCGATGGTATCCAATTTTTGCGAGAAATCCAAAGGGGTTAAGCCTTCAATTTTATCGAGAACAGAGTTTTTTGCAAAAAATGGGTCGTAAATTCATTTTTCTTCGAGATCGAGCTTGTACAACATGTAGTATATGCCTTACATTGTCATACTTAAGTTTCGGAAAAGTTTTGATGGTTTCAAATTTTCGCGAGAATTACAAAGGGGTTTGCTTTAAATTTTATCGAGAACCAAGTTTTCCACAAAAAATGGGTCGTAAATTTATTTTTATTCGAGATCAAGCTTATATTACATGTCAGACATGCGTTACGTAGTCATAGTTAAGTTTTGGAGAAGTTTCGACGGTTTCAAATTTTCACGAGAAATCCAAATGGCCTTCGATTTTATAGAGAACCGAGTTTTCCGCGAAAAATGGGTCCTAAATTCATTTTTCTTTGAGATCGAGCTTCTACTACATGTCATATATGCGTTACATTGTCATAGTTATGTCTTGGAGAAGTTTCGATGGTTTCAAATTTTCACGAGAAATACAAAGGGGTTAACCTTTAATTTATGGATAACCGAGTTTTTTGCGAAAAATGGGTCGTACATTTATTTTTCTTGGAGATCGAGCTTGTATTACATGTAGGATATGCATTATGTAGTCATACTTAATTATTGGAGAAGTTTTGATGGTATGAAATTTTTGCGAGAAATCAAAAGGGGTTAGCCTTCGATTTCATCAAGAACCGAGTTTTCCGCGAAAAATGGGTCGTAAATTCTTTTATCTTTGAGATCTAGCTTTTACTACATGACGGATATGAGTTACATAGTCATAATTTTGTTTTGGAGAAGTTTTGACAGCTTCAAATTTTCGCAAAAAATCCAAAGGGGTTAGCCATCAATTTTATCGAGAACCAAGTTTTCCGCGAAAAATGGATCATAAATTCATTTTTTTAGACCGAACTTGTATTACATGTTGGATATGCGTTACGTAGTCATACTTAGTTTTTGGAGAAGTTTCGACGGTATAAATTTTTTGCGACAAATCAAAAGCGGTTAGCCTTCAATTTTATGAACATAGTTTTCTGCAAAAATTGGGTCATAAATTCATTTTATTCGAGATCAAAATATTATTACATGTTGGATATGTGTTACGTAGTCATACTTAATTTTTGGAGAAGTTGCGACGGTATCAAATTTTTGCAAGAAATCCTAAGGGGTTGGCCTTCGATTTTATCCAGAATCGAGTTTTCTGCAAAAAATGGGTCATAAATTCATTTCTTCGAAATCAATCTTGTATTACATGTGTGCAACATAGTCAAACTTATGTTTTGAAGAAGTTTCAACGATTTCAAATTTTTGCGAGAAATCCAAATTGGTTAGCCTTGATTTTATCAAAACCATAAAAATGGGTTGTAAATTAATTATTTTTCAAGATCGAGCTTGTATTACATGTTGGATATGCATTACGTAGTCATACTTAATTTTTGGAGAAGTTTGACGGTATCAACTTTCGCGAGAAATCCGAAGGTGTTAGCATTTGATTTTATCGAGAATCAAGTTTTTTGCGAAAAATGGGTCGCAAATAAATTTTTCTCCGAGATCCAGCTTGTATATCATGTCGGATATGAGTTATGTAGTAATACTTAATTTTTGGAGAAGTTTTGACAGTATTGAATTTTCACGAGAAATCCAAAGGGGTTAGCCTTTGATTTTATCGAGAACCGAGTTTTCCGCGAAAAAAGGGTCGTAAATTCATTTTTTTTTCGAGATCAAGCTTGTATTACATGTTGGATATGCGTTACATAGTCATACTTAATTTTTTTAAGAAGTTGTAACGGTATCCAATTTTCACGAGAAATCCAAAGGTGTTAGCCTTCAATTTTATCAAGAACAGAGTTTTCCGCGAAAAATGGGTCGTAAATTCATTTTTCTTCGAGATTGAGCTTGTACAACATGTCGTATATGCCTTACATTGTCATACTTAAGTTTTGGAGAAGTTTTGACTGTTTCAAATACTCTCGATAAATACATAGGGGTTAGCCTTAAATTTTATCGAGAACCGAGTTTTCCACGAAAAATGGGTCATAAATTTATTTTTATTCGAGATCAAGCTTGTATTACATGTCGGATATGCGTTACGTAGTCATACTTAATTTTGGGAGAAGTTTCGATAGTATCCAATTTTCGCAAGAAATCCAAATGGCCTTCGATTTTATAGAGAACCGAGTTTTCCGCAAAAAATGGGCCGTAAATTAATTTTTCCTTGAGATTGAGCTTCTACTGCATGTCATATATGCGTTACATTGTCATAGTTATGTTTTGGAGAAGTATCGATGGTTTCAAATTTTCACGAGAAATACAAAGGGGTTAACCTTTAATTTATGGATAACCGATTTTTTTGCGAAAAATGGGTCGTACATTTATTTTTCTTGGAGATCGAGCTTGTATTACATGTAGGATATGCATTATGTAGTCATACTTAATTATTGGATAAGTTTCGATGGTATGAAATTTTTGCGAGAAATCAAAAGGGGTTAGCCTTTGATTTCATCAAGAACTGAGTTTTCCGCGAAAAATGGGTCATAAATTCTTTTATCTTTCAGATCGAGCTTTTACTACATGACGGATATGAGTTACATAGTCATACTTATGTTTTGGAGAAGTTTTGACAACTTCAAATTTTTGCAAAAAATCCAAAAGGGTTAGCCATCAATTTTATCGAGAACCAAGTTTTCCGTGAAAAATGGATCGTAAATTCATTTTTTTAGAACGAGCTTGTATTACATGTTGGATATGCGTTACATAGTCATACTTAGTTTTCGGAGAAGTTTCGACGGTATCAAATTTTTGCGACAAATCAAAAGCGATTAGCCTTCAATTTTATGAACATAGTTTTCTGGAAAAAATGGGTCATAAATTCATTTTATTCGAGATCAAACTATTATTACATGTTGGATATGTGTTACGTAGTCATACTTAATTTTTGGAGAAGTTGCGACGGTATCAAATTTTTGCAAGAAATCCTAAGGGGTTGGCCTTCGATTTTATCCAGAATCGAGTTTTCTGCAAAAAATGGGTCATAAATTCATTTCTTCAAAATCAATCTTGTATTACATGTGTGCAACATAGTCAAACTTATGTTTTCAAGAAGTTTCAACGATTTCAAATTTTTGTGAGAAATCCAAATTGGTTAGCCTTGATTTTATCAAAACCGTAAAAAATGGGTTGTAAATTAATTATTTTTCAAGATCGAGCTTGTATTACATGTCGGATATGCATTATGTAGTCATACTTAATTTTTGGAGATGTTTGACAGTATCAACTTTCGCGAGAAATCCGAAGGTGTTAGCATTTGATTTTATCGAGAATCAAGTTTTTTTGTGAAAAATGGGTCGCAAATAAATTTTTCTCCGAGATCCAGCTTGTATATCATGTCGGATACGAGTTATGTAGTAATACTTAATTTTTGGAGAAGTTTTGACAGTATTGAATTTTCACGAGAAATCCAAAGGGGTTAGCCTTCGATTTTATCGAGAACCGAGTTTTCCACAAAAAAGGGTCATAAATTCATTTTTTTCGAGATCAAGCTTGTATTACATGTTGGATATGCGGTACATAGTCATACTTAATTTTTTAAGAAGTTGTGACGGTATCCAATTTTCACGAGAAATCCAAAGGTGTTAGCCTTCAATTTTATCAAGAACTGAGTTTTCCGCGAAAAATGGGTCGTAAATTCATTTTTCTTCGAGATTGAGCTTGTACAACATGTCGTATATGCCTCACATTGTCATACTTAAGTTTCGGAGAAGTTTTGACTGTTTCAAATACTCTCGAGAAATACATAGGGGTTAGCCTTAAATTTTATCGAGAACCGAGTTTTCCACAAAAAATGGGTCATATATTTATTTTTATTCGAGATCAAGCTTGTATTACATGTCGGATATGCGTTACGTAATCATACTTACTTTTGGGAGAAGTTTCGACAGTATCCAATTTTCGCAAGAAATCCAAATGGCCTTCGATTTTATAGAGAACCGAGTTTTCCGCGAAAAATGGGTCGTAAATTCATTTTTCTTTGAGATCGAGCTTCTACTACATGTCATATATGCGTTACATTGTCATAGTTAAGTTTTGGAGAAGTTTTGACGGTTTCAGATTTTCACGAGAAATACAAAGGGGTTAGCCTTTAATTTATGGATAACCGAGTTTTTCGCGAAAAATGGGTCATACATTTATTTTTCCTGGAGATCGAGCTTTTATTACATGTAGGATATGCATTATGTAGTCATACTTAATTATTGGAGAAGTTTTGATGGTATGAAATTTTTTCGAGAAACCAAAAGGGGTTAGCCTTCGATTTCATCAAGAACCTAGTTTTCCAAGAAAAATGGGTCGTAAATTCTTTTATCTTCGAGATCGAGCTTTTACTACATGTCGGATATGAGTTACATAGTCATACTTATGTTTTGGAGAAGTTTTGACAGTTTCAAATTTTCGCAAAAAAATCCAAAGGGGTTAGCCTTCAATTTTATCGAGAACCGAGTTTTCCGCGAAAAATGGATCGTAAATTCATTTTTCTTTGAGATCGAGCTTTTATTACATGTTGGATATGCGTTATGTAGTCAGACTTAGTTTTTGGAGAAGTTTCGACGGTATTGTTGACGGCTGTTATATACCAATTTCAGCCATCAATATAACTCAATTATGTGAAGGATTGATCATTTCTTGCACACATCACCTTTCTACTTGACCTATTTCCACTTGTATTTGGAGAAATATGTGTATGTAGATATTTATACAGGAATTGAGGAAAAGTATGGGAAGCAATCCTATGAAATATCATCCCAGCCAATCAAGCGACGACATGTAGCACCACATTGATCAAATGGCCCACAAACAGAAGTATTCGAGGCCATCCAATGGTGTATCACCAATATCAGTCAATGGGACCCACCTGGCAGCCACCTAAAGGTAGTATGGGCCGTTTGGAGCCCTGACCAGCTTGGCCGAACCAGGGGGTCAGCCAACCTGGTCCTGGCGCCAAACGCGGTCAACTTCCACGTGTTGGCTCCTCCCGGCTCCCTGGAGTCAATGACGACTGATTCGCGTGCTTTTTGTGGCAGGAACCGACCTCAACACTAGTATAAATAGGACCCCATACCCCTCACTTCAACACACACCACTTGGGCATCATTCTAGTGTATACACTATCTTCCATAGTCCTTAGAGGAGTTGGGATGTAGAGAGGAGAGCCTCTAGTCCCAAGTCCAAATTGGGAAAGGAGTAGAAGGAGTCTCTCTTCCCAATTCCACATTGGGAAAGGTATGTCTCATGTATTCCTTCTTGTATTTGTGACTTTGTGCTCAATAAAGATATTATCTTTAGTCTTCTTTTATACGTATACTTGGACAAAGTGTTTCTTGTTTGATTGTGGAGTCCATGTAAGTGGAAGGTATAATCTTTATGATTGTACTCTCATGATCACATCTTGTGGTCATAAACACTATAGACCCCCACTATAGTCTATGTACTTATGATATGATTATGTTAATATGAATAACTATGCTATGCAATCAACATTGGTTCAACGATGATTTAGTTCATGGCCTTAGGATGGCTTGTGCTGCAGCTCTTAAGGTATTTGCTTAGTATGCTAGCATGGTGCTATGGTATTTAAGTAGCGTTGGATGTCTCGTAGACCCATGGATTGAAGAGGTAGGCAGTAGGTGGTGATAGCCCTATCTGTCCTTTGTAATCCTCCACGTTCGGCTATGCCACAGGCTCTTGGTGGGAGTCGTCCTAGTATTGCTTGGGGTAAGCCCGTGTCCGATGTGTTTAATAGCATTGCATAGGAATTCGTCATTGACATGACCATTAATATCTACCTTAGGCTATTTATATGTATTAGGAGCATTGTAGGAGCAACCATCTAACTCTTAATCCAATCACCCTCTAGGACCCATTTACCCTTTAGAATAGATTGCCTAGGTGTGTGTCACACTACACCTATTATCAACTTACCCCCTGTCCGAATAATTGATTAGTATCCCATAGCTTCACCATAAGAGTAGTATATACTTTACTCCATTGCCTTCCTTTGGGATAAATATGATACCCTTGGGAATACTCATGGGTGAAATGCTACAACGGTATCTTCCGTGCGCTTGCGGATCTCATCTCCTTACCGGAGATGATCTGTGGTGTTAAGAAATACCAACAAGCATTTCTGTCGCCGTTGCCGGGGATGATTTGTTAGTATATCTTAGGAGCCGTCAACAAGTATTTCTAGCGCCGTTGCCGGGGAAGGCAAAGGAAGTGAAGGATAGCTATCACTTGTCATTAAGCTATAGGTACTAATAGTTATTAGACAGGATTACCCTTGTTTGTTTTCTCCTTTGTGTGAAAACAGGGTAGTGTTGGCCAACCCATTGTATGGGATGGCCAACGAGGACGCAAGTGCTAAACTGCAAGATGATTCAAGGCGTACCTCAACAAATGCCCGCTAGGCAACACCATTTCATTTTGCGGGAGAATTTTAGCTTTCAGTAGGAGCCAAGGTCATCCATACCCAAGCTTGGAGAAGGCTCCAACAAGTCCTTCTTGGTTTGCCTCCACCATGGGGTGGATAGTTGGCTCTTCATCCAACACTCGTGTCATGGGTTGGCTCCACCAATCCATGACCACATTCATGCTGGAGCTGAAGGAGTCCTATTCTCATTCATCATGGATGACAAGAAGGTATCCACTCAAGTGGTGGATTGAAGAATGCTCGAGTTCCCATAGCTTGTCATGCACACCACTTCACAAGGTGGATATGCTAGTTATGAAACTACACCTCCCATTGAAGTGTCATGAATATCCAAGTCGTTGGAGATTTGTTTGGATAATCCAAGTCGTGGTTATTCACATGATTTGTGAAAATCCATGTCATCATGGGATGCGTGGGAATTATTTCCCTAAGACCCATGAGGTCCTTTTTCAAACAACAAATCTAATGGCTACCATTCACAAGGAGGTCAAAGGTGGAATTAACATCACCCTTGTATTCAAGGAGGCTATGGCTTTCCAAGGGATTTAAGTTCAACTAGCCTACCTTGAAGTATCTTGGCCAAGCAAAAATCAAGACAACATTCACATGAAGATCTTGGCAAGGACAAGAACTTAAGGAGCATTCAAAGTCCAAGATATCCCACATCACTTGATGGGATTCCCACACTTCGACCAAACCCATTCAACCTTGGGCAAGTGACATTGTGGATGAAGTGTTTCTTGTTTGATTGTGGTGTCCACATGTCATCATGCCCAAGGAAGCCTTTGATACATGATCAAGGTATGGGTTGATTCAATGGAATATCAATATGGTCAGAGTGGCACCCCTAAGAAGGACAAAGCCTCACCATGCTCATGAAGGAATACATTCAAGAGGGAGAACTCGTCGCTGCAACAACATGTCTATATCAATACAACGGGGAGAGGCTAGGGCCACCATATGGCCCACATGTCAAAATGACAGACAAATGAGTTTGGCATGTCAAAACAGAAGAAATCGTCCACATCTTCAACTCTGGGATTGGACAACAAATCATCGCACTGAACAGAAGGAGGTAAGTCCTACTCATCGGACTTCAAAAATTTGGTGAGTCATTGCCAATATGTTAATTGGTAGTTATCTCATATTTGTTTTCCAAATTGCATCAACCCTTGCATTTGCATGTTTGAAATTCCACACTTGCATGTTGGAAAGTAAAATTTCCAACCATCATAAAACTAAAAAATTGAATTAGGGGACAAATTTAATTGGATATGAACTACGTGCATGACCACTTGAATTTATCTTCCTAGTTCAAACCAAAAAGATTTGGTTTGACCCTCATTGCATTTACAAGTTATTTCAAGCTGGGCAAGACAATTTGAAAATTGGGTTCAATTTGATTTTGGCTAACGTAACGCGTTCTCGAGTTGTTTTGTGTGTTCTTGATTAAAGTGCAGGTAGGTCAAAATTGTGAAGAGGTGGTATGGCAAGAAAGTGGAAGGTTTCATCAAGCTCAAGTCACCATTGGGAGGATTTGAGAACACTTCTCTCCTTCAAACTCATTTTGAGTTTGAGGAAGAGAAATGTTCAAGATGATGACCCAATGGAGGAGCCAGAACCAAATCCATTGCCAAATCCAATCTCAACTTGGCATTTGACATCAACCATCAAGCCTACAACGAAAATCAAGGTTGTCAGTTTCTCACACAAAGACCTTCGTCACCAACTGCTCTTCAAATGAGGTATGAGTTTATAATTTTTCATTGTTTGGTTTGCCATCTAATTGAATGTATTTGCTTGCATTTGTGAGGAAGGTTGACACTTCCTCATCATTTAATTTTCATGCATCCTCACAAGAGTAAGTGTGGGTATTGACTTTTGGATCTCCAAATGGAAATCCCACCTTACTTGGAAAAATCTAAAACAAGTACCTAGAATCCTTTATGCATTGCTTTGTAGACTTAGTCATTTTTGTCTAGGTTTAGAAAATAAAACTTTTGGGCATAACTTAATTGGTGAATTGGCATATAAAAACTTGGGCATAGTGACAGCCATAATTTTTAATTGAGCTTCATGCATAGATGGTGTCACTAGATTTCAAACTCCTAGGAATAAGTGATATCCTTGCTCTAAAATTGAATTGCATTTTTTGGAGGAGTCAACAAATTTTAAATTCCTAGTGAAGTTCAGGAGGATAAAATTGAGAATCTTGTTTGTCATGGTCTGAATGATAAAATTTGCTCTTGAAAGCTAAGATGGTTAGAAACTTTAAAAGACGTAGGGATCCATATAGTATATTTCTATCACATGCATTGCTATGAGTAGGAGCTTTAGAATATATGCAACATGAATTATCCATAAAGCTCCACTCTTATCAATGAATGACACATTTATCATGGATACACTTGACATTGGAACCAAATGCATCTTTGATTTTGTTCTTCCCCATATGTACAAATGAAAGTTCGGTTACCTAACCTGAACGTTCATTTGTACAAGTATCGGGAGCCAACCATCCCTCTCTATTCAAGGGAGGAAGTTTGCAGGAGTAATATTACTATGCTGGCATTCAAGAAGCTGATTGTTGGGATCCCTAGAGGATCCCATTTCAACATCTCTTGGCCAAGGAGTAAATGAGGATGGTTGCTACCTATCGGAAATTATGCCCGAAGGTCAATCATTACTACACGAGGCTAGAGATTTGAAATTGGAACCCTCCATGAGCAACCAATGGGCTGCCACGAATGGGTGAGAGCATTATGCTCTCAACTATTCTAAGCACTCATTCAAGCTCAAGGGATTTGCCACCATCATTGGGTAAAAGTTATTCCTATGTGGCTAAGAGTTATGATGTACCATAACCAAGGAATGACAAGATCACACCCAATTTATATTGGGTGCAAGTTGTTCCTAGGTGGCTAGAAGCCAAGGAATGACAAATCGCACCCAACACATGGAGACCCTGATGTGCAGACGATCAACATCGAAAACACTCTATTCAACCACACTCATGGTGTCCATGGGAGGCAACACAACAATCAACACTCAACCCTCCATTGTCAAAGCCACACTGCAACAAGGATAGGCCAACTCATGGCCTACCTCCGTCGTTTGGGTTTCAACCCCTATCACGGACCTTGATCAAGAATAAGCTTGGGGGAGGACCCCCACTTGAGGTAACTTGTATCACACCCACTGCATTTTTATTTCAAATCATCCATTGCATATTTACTTTCCATTCATCCACCATCCACCATGCATCTAAAAAAAACATAAAAATAGGAACTTAGATTTGCTTTGCTTATCAAATAAAGATGTGCAGTAAGAATGATTTAGAATTCACATAGATGAAATGATGAATAGTTGCTCTGTTTTATTTTTCCTAAGTCCCTAGTTTACAACTTGCTACTCTCCGAATATTTCTTAAATTGGTTAAAATTAACTTTGCCTTGATTTAGAAATTATGGGTAGCAAAAGCTTAATCTACTTCTAGGTTGTTGGGATATTTGAATTAGTAATAGGGCTGCTATTCCTATTTTGAATGTGGAACTTAGATTTATGGAGAAATTCTATCAAGATTTAAGTTTCCCTCATTTGATTGGAAATACCTACCAAAGCCATATGATATTCATACATAGACAACACCTTATGCATATGCTATTTTCTTTCACATTGAGCCTAGTCAAACTAGTATAGACCTATGTGAGAAATCATTCAATTCTTTTTGAATTCAAGACTTCACTTGCACATGCTATACTTCTACACAAGAAGGAAGCAAAATTCCATCATATCCACCATTCCACAATAAAAAGAGAAATTCCATGCTATTCATAGTTAGCACTCTCTTCAAGTTATTGCATAAAAAGGAGTAGAAGACATGGCTACATGAAAAAGAAAAAGAAAATGCATGCTTATATCATAAGCATGAGAAAAAAAGAAGAAAAAATATGCTTACTCCATAAGCATCAAAAAAAAGGGTAGCCATGTTTCATCCTTGCAATAAAGAGAGTACACATCAAAAAGGAGTCATCTCAATGTTTTCACATCGACCTCCATTCCATCACACATGCACAAGTCTTAATTCAAAAGTTTGAATTGATTTCTCCTAAGGCTTGCTCTTTTGACTCAACAATATTATGTGTTGCAAATTGTAAAAGCCCAAACTTTTGGAAGCTTTTATCTCCTATATATGGCCGATGAAATAATAGTTTAAGTGTGTACAATAAGGACCATGTTAAAATGAGAGCAAATAAAGTCATATAGATGTAAGTGTAAAGTTTTATTGGAAGCTCTAGTTTAAACCTATCATTATTTTTGGAACCAGCTAATCCTAAATTCTAAACATTCTTGAATCATAAATTTAAGGCAATTGAAATTATGTGCTTTGATCACAAAGGAAAAAAATCAAAAGAAACAAAACAAACATGTGTGAATAAAAGTATATATGGAAAGGTACAAAATATTCAAATCAAATGATCAAGGTACAAAAACATGTTCTCCATTTGATCAGGTTAGTCAATTAAAAGCATAGGACATTATATACATTGGGGGAAAGAATTAAATTACATACTGTCGACTGTTGGAGTCGGCAGATCCCCTAACACTATGAAAAGTGTTTGAAGGAGTTTGTGGTTCGGTCTGGGCGCGCGGAGATCTAAGAAAGTGAAATGCGATTTGGACACGAGTGACACGGTGGTTTACGTGGTTCGGGCCGCCTGAGCGTAATACCCTACTCCACAGGTGTGTGTTTGTTGTATTAACTTGTGAGCTTCAGAGTGTTCGAGCGTTCCCGTGTTCGTGTTCTCGTGTATCGTCGGTTTGTCCTTTTATAGCACAAGGACAAACCGTTACAAGTCAGCCTGGCCCGACATGTGGCCCTGGCGGTTACTAGTATTGATACGCGAGATTAACTGTTGCTAATAACCCTGTAACGGCTCCGACAGTGCCGTTACAGGTGTTAATATCATCCGATTAAGTGTCATTAATATGGAATTAATGATAATTAATCGGGTCTTGAAGTCTGCAGCTGTCCTTTGGAAATCCGGAGCCGTTACAACGTCTCCCGGGGATTTGAAGCGGTTTAGCTCCGACGTATGGACACGTGGCAGCTCCGGAGCTTGCTTGGGAGAAGCGGGAAGCTCCGGGGTGACCTGGCACGTGTCATGTCCGGAGCTTCTCTCGGTCGGGGGCTACCTCCGGAGGTGCCGTTTCAGTACTTGGCCCGGAGCTTCACCCTTGCGGGTAATAGCTCTGGGCCGACAGTACGCGTGGCAACCTAGAGGTTAACCATGTTGGAGAAGCGGGTCCGGTCACGTCTGGCGAGTGGGCCCCCGAGGGTCTTCAATTTGAGTTGATGTCCTTCCCTTGAGATCTTTGTAACCTCAGGGGGTGTATGGTTTTTAGGGTACCGACAGTGGCCCCCTGGACCTACCTCCGGGGAAGGCCAACGGGATGAAGTCGTTCCGCCGGAGGTGGGTCCATACTTGTGACTCTTGAACTGGGTCTTCAAGAGTCTTAGGAGATGCCTTTGGCGGGGCTTTATGGTTGAGTCCCGACGCGTGGCGCACCTCAGGCGGCAGATAAGATCTTTGACGTGCGGATCTCTCGCAATTGAAGGTCGTCGGTTCCCGATACGAAAACCGTATCGGTTCCGCGCGCCTTGTCAGTCCGCCGCCTTTGGGTCTCCCGCCTCGTGATGACAACTGTTCGCCTGGGTAAGAGCCTCGACCTGATCGTCAGGGTGGTCCCGGGCCCTCTTGTCATCGGCTGGGTTGAATTCTTGAGTAGTATGCTCAACTCCCCTGCAGTTTCCATCCAAGCGTTGCGAGGGCTTACTTAAGAAGGAAAGCGCACCGTCGGGAGTTCTTTACGCTTTCCATCTGTTCTTGCGCTCAAACTCCCAACTCGTGCTTTGCTTCTCTTCTCTCGCCTAGCAGTGCTGCGATGGAGTTGGGTCTGCGTGAGAGTCGTTTGAAGACGGAGAGCGATCTGAAGAAGGTCCGAGCCCTCATGGGGTGGTCGTCGGACTTCTTCAACCGTTCAATCCGCACCGGAGGAGAGCTTCCCTTTAAAAAGGAGCGCTCCGGCGAAATGGTATACTTTTCATCGTATGCCATGGTGGGGCTGATCCCACCATTTTCTTCCTTCTTTTTGATGCTGCTGGACTTCTATGGTCTGCAGCTATACCACCTTGGCCCTCACTCCCTTCTCCTTGTATCCGTCTTTGTCCACTTCTGCGAGATGTGGGTGGGCATTCCTCCCTGCATCGAGCTCTTCCGCACTTTCTTCACCGTCCAAACCACCGGCCGAAGTGACGAGTACCTTGGCTTCTACTACTTTGTGAAGCGCAAGAAGTGCCCGTTCAAGTACCTCCGGTCGTTCCCTTCCGGGAAGTGGGATGACTGGAAGAAAGATTGGGTAGTCGTCCGGGTGGAGGAGCACGAGCGGTTGGAACTGCCAGACGGTCTGCCCGGCATTGACACGTCGGTGTGGAGCGAAGTTCCGGTGCTGGCGGCAGCTTTCGACCCCGTCTTGTCCAGGATCCGCCAATGTGTAGAGGGAGGATTGACTCCCCAGGCGGTGTTCTGCAACTTCCTGTCGAACAGGTGGGCGCCGCTGAAGAGGAGGGAGAAGCTCGCCTGGGCCCTCAACAGCGTGATGGACGAAGACCGGGTCGAAACCGGGTTGAAGTCCAGCATGGTGGGGAAGTCCTTGGAGTTTCACCTCAAGAAATTCCAGCACGGCATCGATGTAGACGGAGCGTACTTGACTCCGCCACCGGCTTTCCTCCCCCTGAACGAGGAAGTTGAGTTCAGCAGGGTGCTCCGGCGGAAGATGCCCGCGCTTGACGACCTTGGCGTCGTCGAGAGAAGATCGACCGCCCCGTTGGCGATCCCCGGGTTGTCGGAAGGCGGCTCCGCCCCTGTCTCTCAGCCAAGAGCTGAGGTCACCGGCAAGGGCAAGGAGCTGGCGGAGGAGCCAGAGAGCCGGAAGAGGAAGTTGCGTCATGCTGACGGGAGGTCCGTCGGGCTTGCTACTTCCCCGCCAGTTCCCCGTCCTCAGGAAGGAGGATCCTCCGCTGCTGTAGCGTCTGTCCCCGTGGTGGGGTCTTTTCGGAGCGCTACTGTTCCGGCGGTGGGATCCTCCCGGAGTACGGCTGTCCCCGTGATGGGTCCCTCCGGAGGTGCCAGCTCCGGACAGGCGACTCCGGTTCGAGAAGCGGTGAGGGCCTCCAGGTCTAGGAGTTCCTCTCGGTCAAGGAGAGCTCCGACCCGGGAAACGCCCGCGGCTACGGCAAGTCCTGGGAGTCCTCCCGGAGCTCCTACGCCGACCGTGGCCAGCCCGGAACGTCCGGGAAAGAGGTTTCGCGCAAGCTGGTGCGTGAACCTCCCAAGGTAATTTTTCTTGTTTACCTCAATTAACTTTTAATTGTAACATCTGTTTGCTCAATTTCTTCACTCTTCATCTGCAGCGTTCCCAAGAAGGGGAGTGAAGCTCCGCCCTCAGCCACAGTGTCTGAGGCTGCGAGGGCTTCTGCTCCAGCCCTGGTGCCGCCCCAGGCGGAGGCTGCGACAGCTCCGGCGCCGGCTGTCGTGGTCATGGACCTCGACTCGTCTCCAGAAGTTCCCGTGGTAGCGCCGGACCACGGGGTTGAAGATGCGCCAGAGGCACCCGCTCCGGAGGTTGAAACTCCGGGCCCTGGTGCTGCATAAGTAGATGCTCCGGCTGTCGAGCCGGAGGAATTAGCGGTCCCGGCTTCAGAGCCGGAAAATGCTGGAGCTTCGGCGGTCGAGCCGGAGGCAGCTGAAGTCCCGGCGTGCGAGCCAGAAGTTGAAGTGGTTCCGGCAATTGAGCCGGTTACTTCTGAAGCTCCGGTCGCAAGGCCGGTAGTTATTGGAGCGCCGGCTGCAGAGCCGGTGGTGGTGGAGGCGGGGGAGCTTGAGCTCCCCTCAGAAGAAGCGTCCCGGCCGGAGCCATTGGAGGCGACGACGTCGATGGTACCCGTGGCGGAGCCAGAGTGCCTGAACGAAGTCGCCGGCCCCCAGCCTGAGGGGGCGAATGAAGATTTGGTGGCGGGACCTTCTTCAGTGGCGACTGAGGCCATCCCGGAGGAGGGCCCTAGTGCCTTGGAAGCTCGGGGTTCCGCTCTCGCAGAGTGGGACCCAATTTTTGTAAATGAAGACCCGCTGGAACCAGCGGAGGAGACCCCAGAAGGTCCGGAGCCCATCTCGCTGTCGATGTCCATCGACAACGCTTGCTCCAGTCTGCGCCAAGTCCAACTAGCCTTCTTCCACGACAGCAAGGTTCTTGAAGAGGAGCGCCAAACCCTTAGGAGGTGGCGTAATAGACTCCAATTCGAAACCAAGCTGGCGCAGTCGAGGATCGCTGCGGACAAGGAATGGATCAAGCGGGAGAAGGTCCGCTTGGAGCTCTGGGGTGAGATGCTGGACGAGAGGGAGAGCATGACTCACAACCTCGACGCCAAATCCCGGGAGTACCACGACCAAGCTAAAGCTGCCAACGATGCGGCCAACGCCCGGTTCGATGAACTCGAAGCCATCAGTACCGCACTCATCAAGCGCCGAGAGGCGCTTGAGGGAAGGGAAAAGCGGCTCGAGGATGAGGAGCAAAAACTCCTGGAGCTACGGGATGACGTCTTGCGACGTGAAGAAGAGCTCGCCGAGAAGACAGCTCTGGCGGACAAGGGCCTCGAGGAGCGCGCTAAAAAATTGGAAGAGCGCTGCCTCGAGGAGGAGGAGAAGACCTGGGTGCGAGGGCAGGAGCTCTACGAGTATGAGTGTGCCCTCATCGCCCGGGAGAAGAAAATAGAGGCTAGGGAGAAAGACCTGGTCGACCGCCGGAACAAGATCCACCTCCGGGAGGAGGAGCTCGGAAGACTCGAAAAGCGGGTTGCTGCGAAGATTCAGCAAAACGCCAAAGAAGTTGAGCGCCTCTCCCGCGAGAATTCAGAACTGGCGGCGACCCGGAGGTCCCTGGAAGAAGTGAAGGGCCTGAGGAAGACGGACTCCCTGCAAATTTGGGAGTTCCTGAGCAAGGCCGACGACGCGCTAGCGCCGATGGGTTTCAGCCCCGTGCTTCCGGATGATCCGGAGCCGGAGCCGGACCTTGCGCTGCAAGCGTTGGGCGCTGCGGGCAGCAAGCTCTCCAAGGTGGGCGATGTCATCGCGGACCAGTTGGAGGTCGAGGGGCAATCCCTGGCTAGGAACGTCACAGAATATGTGTTGACGTGCTACACTAGCCGGAACCCTCGATTCTCTCTGGACCCGGTGCTTGAAGGCCCCGTTGAAGGAGAAGGCGAAGCTACCCGAGCCAGCGTGTCGGAGGTCGCCCAGAAGGTCGCCGAGTTCTTCCATAGGGTCTAGGACTATCTTTCTTAGCCTTTATTTGTATCTTCTCTTCTTCCTCAATTTTGTAATCCTTTGTCCCCAGATGTAATCTCTGGTCTTCAAATGAAATGAAATCCCCAATTTTTTCGTGAATTTCATTTTTTGTCTTCAACATCTTTGTCTTCACTTGGCCCCCTGGTAGATGTGCACAATTTGATTGTGGACATGTACCAAAAGGATGTTGATTTTTGTTGAAGACAGATTTGCTTCGAACTCGTGTAGTTTAGGTCCGAAGTCTTCGATAGTGAAGGTCCCTTGAAGTCGTCGGAGCTTAGAAGCTCCGGCATTGCCCATCGTCGGAGCTTAGTAGCTCCGGCAATAGCCTCTACCAACACGTTGAGTGTCGATAGTTAATACTTCAAGGTGTCGGAGCTTAGTAGCTCCGGCAATGACCCTTGCCACGCCTGGCTTGCTGGCAACAGACTCTAGTGATAGAGTCTTCTCACCATCTTCAAGTTAACGCCAGTGGGAGTCGGAGCTTGGTTAACTCCGATTTTTCTCCATCAATGTTGGGTTTATTCTTCCTGCACACTTAGGCCAAGAAAAACAGTAAAATTCGTTCCTTATCTATAACTTCGTTGCGGCTTACGGTTCTCAAGAGAATTTCAAGTTGAACACGATTTTTAGTATGACTGGATGAATTGTCTTTTCTTTTAGATCTAATTATCCATGGACCCACCTTACTTTGGCCTGCCGGGGTGTAGGTAGAGTGGCGTACTTAGGGTGCTTGACCAGGCTAAGTCGATAGCGCACTCCGGCCCTAGAATGGCTTGGCGGCTTTCAGGCGAGTTGGCCACAGACGACATTTAAATCTAAAAAATCTGACAATTCAACCCAAATCGTACATAAACCGGTTAAACTAGAACTTCTTAAGAATTGCACATTTCTGTTATAGACAAGAAAGAGAAAAATAAAAAATGTCGAGCCTTATGCAAAAATGAATGCACGTGGAGTCTATTTCACATGAAGATGTCTTTCATTATAGGTCCGGGGTACAGGGGAAACAAGTACACTCTTAGGGTACGCAACCAGGCTAAGTGTGTTTGGTTTCTCGTTTGACCCTGGGTAGTTAGCCACACTTCTAGTCCGGAGACTGTATCAAGTGTTGCATGAGCTCTTCAAACCTTTCGGGAAAGGTCCGGCTGCTCTCCCGGAGGAACTACCCGACTCTGTACAATGACTCTATAACATACACTTCAAGTTACTTAAGACTCACCTCCGTGGAATTAAGTGTAGAACTTACGGAGGTGCTCAATGTTCCAAGGATTTGGGAGAGGTGTCCCATCCTCGGTAGCCAAGCGAACGCTTCCGGGACGGGATACTTTGATCACTCGGAAGGGTCCTTCCCAGCTGGGGGAGAGTTTGTTTTGCCCTTCTCTGGATAGTATTCTCCGTAGCACCAGATCGCCTTCCTCGAGCTGTCGGTTGTGTACATGCCGCTGATGATAGCGCCGTAGAGCTTGGCGGTATCGGGCGTTCCGAACAGCTGCTTGGCACCTTCCCTCCTCGAGGAGGTCTAGGTCTTCACGCCGGAGCTGGTCCTGCGCGGCTTCGTCGAAGGTCCGGACTCGGAGGGAATCCAGGGTGATCTCCGGAGGAAGGATCGCTTCTGCTCCGTACACCAGGAAGAAGGGTGTTTCTCCGGTTGCCCGACTTGGAGAAGTCCTGTTAGCCCATAGAGTGGGCGGAAGCTCTTCGATCCAATTAGCTCCGTGCTTTTTCAAACGCTCATAAGTGCGCGTTTTGAGTCCTTTAAGGATCTCTGCGTTTGCTCTCTCGGCTTGCCCATTGCTGGCAGGATGAGCTACGGAGGCGTAGCAAACTTGTATGCCGAGGTCTTCGCAATATCCTTGAAATGAGGAGCTTGTGAACTGAGTCCCATTATCAGTGATGATCTTGTTTGGGACTCCGAATCTGCTCACGATAGATTGTAGAAAATTGATTGCAGATTGTTTGTTGATCGTCACAACAGGAGTAGCTTCCGGCCACTTGGTGAACTTGTCAATGGCGACATACAGGAACTTGTAACCTCCGACGGCTCTTGGGAAGGGTCCCAAGATGTCCATCCCCCACACGGCGAAAGGCCACGTAGGAGGTATCATTTGTAAGGGCTGAGCAGGTGTATGAATTTGCTTTGCATGAAATTGGCATGCTTTGCATTTCTTCACTAGCTCAGTAGCATCCTGGAGCGCTGTTGGCCAGTAGAAGCCGTGCCGAAAGGCTTTTCCGACCAGCGTGCGAGAAGACGCGTGGTTCCCACACTCGCCTCCATGGATTTCTGCGAGGAGCTCGCAGCCTTCTTCCCTTGTGATGCACCGCATTAGGATGCCGTTGGCACCGCGCCGGTAGAGATCCCCTTCTACCAACGTGTATCTTTTAGCCAATCTGACTACCCGGTCAGCGGATACATCATCGTCAGGAAGGATGTTGTCTTTCAAGTAGTTCCGGATCTCCGAGATCCATGCATCGGAACTGACTTGAGCATTTGAGTCTTGCGTGCTGGGTTGCTCGGAGCTTCCGGCAGCACCTACGACCCTTGATGGCTGCCATGGTAACAGGGCCATCGGGACCGTCAGCTTCGGGATGCTGATCTCGCCCCCTTCGTTCAGCTCGGCAGGCTGAACTGTGGGTTTTGACAACCTCCGGACAAAGGTTCCGTCTGGAGCCGGAGCTCCGGTTGACGCCTTGGTCGAGAGTTCGTCAGCTTCAACGTTGTGAGCACGCTGAACATGGTGAAGGTCTAGGACTTCGAAGTCCTTCTGAAGCCTCTGGACTTCAAGGAGATAAGCAGCCAGCTGGAGATTATTGCAGGAGCATTCACCCTTCACTTGTTTGATAACAAGTTGTGAATCTCCTTTGACCAGCAACTGCTTGACACCAAAGGATAGTGCCACCTTTAATCCATATATGAGTGCTTCGTACTCCGCCATGTTGTTGGTTGCCTTGAAATCAAGGTGCACCATGTATCTTACCTTCTCCCCGGTTGGTGTGAGGAGAAGGACTCCAGCTCCGGCTCCCTGCTTCTGCATGGAGCCGTCGAAGTAAAGGGTCCAGTGAGGCTTAGTGAAGGCCGGAACTTGCGGTTCCTTCTTCTGCTCGCTGGGGCCCCCAGAATTTGATGGAGAGGGAGTCCATTCTGCCACGAAATCTGCCAACGCTTGACTCTTGATTGCTTGTCTTGGAATGAATTCGAGGTCGAATTCAGCCAGTTCCGCTGCCCACTTCGCTATATTCCCAGTTGAATTGGGATTATGCAGAATCGCTCGAAGTGGATATGAGGTTACCACCGAGACTTTGTGAGCTTGGAAATAGTGTCGAAGCTTCCTTGAGGCAATAAGAACTGCGTAGAGCATCTTATGTACCTCTAGGTATCGAGTCTTGGCATCATGTAACACTTCACTGATGAAGTATACTGGGCGTTGAACGGTCCGGACCCTCCCGGAGGGGTCCGGAGCTTCCTCTCCATTGATCCGGACCCTGTCGGAGGGGTCCAAACTATATTCGAGGACCTCCGGGTTCTGGGTGGAGGAACCCGGAGCTTCTTCAGGAATGACCTGGATCCTATCAGAAGGATCCGGGTCCTCTGAAGTGACTTCTTGAGGATTCAAGTCGGGGAGCTGGGACCCAGACCTGCTTTCGGGAACCTCCGGATCCTCCCGAAGGGATCTGGATTCCTGAGTATTGGGTAGTTCCGGTCTCTCCGCAACCAGAACCATACTGACGACTTCGTCAGCTGCTGAAATATAAAGCAATAAAGGCTCACCAGGGTTCGGAGCTACCAAGACTGGTAGAGTGGTGAGGAACTGTTTCAGCTCCTGGAATGCCTTCTCTGCCTCTTCAGACCATTGGAATGGTCCGGACTTCCTCAGTAACTTGAAGAAGGGAAGTGCCCTTTCCGCCAGTCTTGAAATGAATCGACTGAGGGCTGCTAGACATCCAGTTAATTTTTGGACATCTTTGATGCGGGTTGGTGGCCGCATGTCCTCGATGGCTTTTATCTTCGCCGGATTAGCCTCTATACCCCGGTGACTCACCAGGAAACCAAGAAGTTTTCCGGAACTAACCCCGAAGACGCACTTGTCTGGGTTTAGCTTCGTGCGGGTGGCCCGCAGCTTGTCGAAGACAGCCTGCAAGGTATCCAAGAGGGACTCCTTGTTTTTGACTTTGACCACAATGTCATCAACGTACACCTCCACTATGTCTCTGATGAGTTCTTCGAAAGTTTTGTACATTGCTCGTACAAAAGTTGAAGCTGCATTCTTGAGACCAAAAGGCATGGCTGTGTAACAATACAATCCATCCACTGTGATGAATGAAGTATGTTCTTCATCTTCCCTAGACATCCGGATTTGATGATATCCCGAATATGCGTCTAGAAAACACAGCAACTCACACCCAGAGGTGGAATCCACTATCTGGTCTATTCTAGGTAGTGGGAATGGATCTTTTGGACATGCCTTATTCAGGGTGGTGTAGTCGATGCACATCCGAAGTTTCCCGCCGGCCTTAGGCACAACGACTGGGTTTGCCAGCCATTTTGGATGGTAGACTTCTCGGATGAATCCGGCTTCGAGCAACTTCTTCACTTCTTGTCGGATGAAGTTCTGTCGCTCTACAGATTGCTTCCGAGGTTTCTGGTGTACAGGCCGAGCGTCGGGGTAAATCTTCAGATTGTGCTCAATCACTTCCCTGGGGATCCCAGGCATTTGTGACGGTTGCCAGGCAAACACGTCAACATTAGCCCGGAGGAAAGTGATGAGCGCGAGTTCCTATTTGTCGTTCAAGCCACCCGATATGCGGGTAGTTCGAGTGACATCGGAACCAATTTGGACGACTTTGACGGGAATGTCGGTGTCGCCGCTTGGCTGCACACGGGGTGCAGAGGTCGTGCCTCGTTGACGAATGCTCGGAGGTTGTGGAGCTTGCTTCTGTCTGGAATCCTCCTCTTGCGCTGTGGTGAGTGCATGGAGTTCTTCCAGAGCAGTTACTCCGGCAGTGCGATCTCCACGGATCCGGAGAACGCCTACTGGTGTCGGCATCTTCAACACCAGGTATCCATAATGAGCAGCTGCCATGAATTTGTACAAGGCAGGTCTACCCAAAATGGCGTTGAATGGTAAGTTGATCTGAGCGACGTCGAAGACCAACTTTTCGGTGCGATACTTCTCCCGGGTCCCGAAGGTAACAGGGAGAGTGATAGCTCCGAGTGGGGTTATGGCCCCCGGACCTACTCCGGAGAAAGGTCGAGAGGGCTGGAGGTCTGAAGGTCGAAGCTGAAGCTTAGTGAAAGCTTCGAAGCTGATGAGATTAAGCCCCGAACCTCCATCTACCAGGACATGATGGAGCTGGATGTTGTTGATGGTGGGAGATACCATCAAGGGCAGCTGTCCAGCTCCGACCATGCTTTGAGGACAATCCGAAGCATCGAAAGTGATGGGTGTGTCCATCCACTTTCGATGTGGCTCCGGTCTAGCTGTAGGAGCTACAGCAGCCATATCTCGTCGCATGGTCTTAATGACGCGACGAGAGGTGATGTCCCATGATCCACCAAAGATGGTGTTCATGGTTTTTCGACGTTCGTTGTCGGAGACGTCGGAATCATCGTCGACGGAGGTGTAGACGGCTTTCAAGACCTTTTTGGGGTCTTGAAACCCTAACTCCTCTTCAGCCGGAGCTTCATCGACCTTTTGTTTTCCCTCCCTCTGGCGGAAGGGAGACCCTTCCCGGCGCTTGTGGTAGCGCTCGGCAAGGTTTTGGACCTCCCGGCAATCCTCCAGCTTGTGGCTGCCCGTTTTGTGAATGGGGCACCACATCTTGGATTTGCCACCGTCTTCGGAAGACGGTCGAGGTCGCTTCTCGGGGCGTGGCCCCCGGCCACCAGGAGTTGCAGTGGCTGCAACGTTGGATGTGCCGGCCGACGGCTTCTTCTTGCCGTTGATCTTCTTTTTCTTCTTGCCACTCCCGGAGGTAGCGGCTTCTTCTTTGGAGGATTTTTTATGATCCTCCAAGGCTGGTTTGGAGTGCATTTCACGGCCCTCCGCAGCTCTGGCACATTTGTCGGCCAGGCTGAAGAGCTCCGTGACACTGGTGATCTCTTTGATCGCCAGTTTCTCCAACATCTTCTTGTCTCGTACACCCTGTCTGAATGCTACAATGACAGAAGCGCTTGAGATAGAAGGGATTGTGTTACGTACCTGAGAGAATCTCTGGATGAATGACCGCAAAGATTCCCCTCCTTTTTGCACGACCGCAAAAAGGTCCAGTTCGGTGCCCGGACGGGTGTATGAACTCCCGAAATTGGCGGTGAACTGGCGGCATAGCTCCTCCCAACTGTCGATAGAGTTGGGCGGAAGGCTCATAAACCAGGACCTAGCAGTCCCAGTTAAGGCCACTGGAAAGTAATTGGCCATTACAGCCTCATTTCCTCCAGCTGCTAGGATCGCAGTGGAGTATATCTGTAGAAATTCTACGGGATTGACAGTCCCGTCGAATTTTTCCGGCAAGTGTGGCCGGAACTTCTGTGGCCATCTAACCATACGCAGGTGCATGGCTAGGGCGGAACAGCCTCCTCCTACTCCTTCCAGAGTAGAAAGATCTTGAGCATCTCGTCTTTCTCGAGCTCGCTCGATGTGGACACGGCCATCCTGTTGGCGGTATCGGCGATCAAGCTCCGCTCGGAGGTCGTGTGTCGAAAGCCGAGATGCAGTATGGGCACGTCGTGCCCCAGAGGGCAACGACGTCACTTGCTGTGACGCAGCTCTTCTCCGGTTGTTGGAGACATGTGGACCAAATCTTCCAGACAACGTTCGTCGCTGCGACGGGGCCCGCCCTGAAGGAGGTGGACCCTGATTGTTGAGGCGTTCGGCCGCTGCTGCGACCAAATGCTCAATATCAGCTCTCCATTGCTCCATGGCACCTTGAGATGCATCCGGAGGTGGTGGTCGCTGAAGGAGAGCACGCGCTGCATGGAGCGCGTGTTCTGGGTTGTCACGACTTGCCGGCGCAGAATGTGACGCCGGTGCACCATCATGTCGTTCGGCATGTCTCGCCGGAGAAGATGGTGGTGGTGGGAGTGTGACTCCCGCTGGAACTGAGGCTCCTGCCGGTGGTTGCATGTTGGAGGGATTGCCTCCGACAGTCTGAGCAGCAGGTTGCCCGTTGGATGATCCAGCTGCAGAATTCACCATTCTTGAAGATCTCAGGCGCCCCTACCTGGCGCGCCAACTGTCGACTGTTGGAGTCGGCAGATCCCCTAACACTATGAAAAGTGTTTGAAGGAGTTTGTGGTTCGGTCTGGGCGCGCGGAGATCTAAGAAAGTGAAATGCGATTTGGACACGAGTGACACGGTGGTTTACGTGGTTCGGGCCGCCTGAGCGTAATACCCTACTCCACAGGTGTGTGTTTGTTGTATTAACTTGTGAGCTTCAGAGTGTTCGAGCGTTCCCGTGTTCGTGTTCTCGTGTATCGTCGGTTTGTCCTTTTATAGCACAAGGACAAACCGTTACAAGTCAGCCTGGCCCGACATGTGGCCCTGGCGGTTACTAGTATTGATACGCGAGATTAACTGTTGCTAATAACCCTGTAACGGCTCCGACAGTGCCGTTACAGGTGTTAATATCATCCGATTAAGTGTCATTAATATGGAATTAATGATAATTAATCGGGTCTTGAAGTCTGCAGCTGTCCTTTGGAAATCCGGAGCCGTTACAACGTCTCCCGGGGATTTGAAGCGGTTTAGCTCCGACGTATGGACACGTGGCAGCTCCGGAGCTTGCTTGGGAGAAGCGGGAAGCTCCGGGGTGACCTGGCACGTGTCATGTCCGGAGCTTCTCTCGGTCGGGGGCTACCTCCGGAGGTGCCGTTTCAGTACTTGGCCCGGAGCTTCACCCTTGCGGGTAATAGCTCTGGGCCGACAGTACGCGTGGCAACCTAGAGGTTAACCATGTTGGAGAAGCGGGTCCGGTCACGTCTGGCGAGTGGGCCCCCGAGGGTCTTCAATTTGAGTTGATGTCCTTCCCTTGAGATCTTTGTAACCTCAGGGGGTGTATGGTTTTTAGGGTACCGACACATACATATAGGTTACAAAAATTGAATTTGAATCTAATTCAAATTTTCAGGAAAACCAAACATGTTAAATGTGGAATGGAAATATATTCAAATTAAGTGTTCAATTTCAAATCTGCAGTGGACTAATTATTGAGAACATTATTGGAAACCCATGGCCATTTAAAAAGGCAATAATTGAGAAGATTAAAATACATACATAAAACATATAAATAGGAATTTGAAGCTAATTCAAATTTCAAATTGGCCAATTCAGATATTCAAATTTGTCAAACCATTCAAATATACCAGGACCAATTCTCTTCTGAATTTGGAGTCCTTATCACATCTAGACTTGGGTAGCAAAAAGAAATAAAAGTAAGGTGATAAGGACAGCAGAGTGGGGCCCACCTGTAAGAGGAGCCCAAAGGCTATTTGCTTTGTTTCACCTCACGCACGCGCGTGCACCAGAGGAGGCCGCGAGGCGGCAAGCAGCTCTCCAGCGCGACCTCCAGCGCGTTGGTCTCCGTGTGCATGCGCGCAACGGCGGTCCATGACGCCACCTGCCGCTCCAATGGTCGGGTATAAGAGGGGACCGAGCGCTCGCTCTCTTTCTTCCTCCCACAGCGCTCCACTCGACCGCCCAAATCACAGCAGCCCCCGCTCGATCAAGGCCACATTTTGGTGCGTGCTCGCACGCCCTCGACATCCCTGAACTGAGGCCGCTGCCGGACCTAGCCTCCCGGAGGAAATCGCGGTTTCCTCTCCCGGCGCGCCATCGACCTACCTCTGTTCCAACCCAAAGACTTTCCTCCGTGGTGAGTAGCTTCACAATTCCAGCCGCCCCCAGCTTCTACGCTTGCGTGCGAACCTTCCTAAGGCGTTAGCTAGCCATAGCCCCACTCCGGCTAGCCGGGATTTCAAATCTCGCCGCCGCCTAGAATCGGTTCCATGGTGCCCCTATCCTCCGGCCGATTTCAATCCGAATGGAGTGTTAGACGATGATCAGAGCAGCACCACAAAGCTTCCAGAGTAAAAATCAGCCTTTCCCATGCCTTGTACACAGAGAACACCGTCGCCGATCGTTGATTTCCGCCGGTCGCCGGTGTAGGTACTTTTCCGGTGAGTTTCAGCCCAATCCGAGGCCACCAACTCAGGGTTGAAAACCCCCGGGTAGCAAGTTCCAGCCTCGGGAAAGGTGTCGCGGTGATTTCTGGCGAGTCGCCGGCCGGCCTCCGGCCATGGCGCCGCCAATGGCCGCTGGAGTCGGGGGGAAGAAGAAGACTCACCCCGCGGGATTTTCTGTGGCGCCGGGATTTAGTGTGCCAACACGATTAAATTATGTGGCCCCGGTGTGGCATTGGCTGGGTGGGAAGAATTGGAGGCCACGTGTCAGCATATTAAAGGGTGTCCTTTTCCATGAAAAAAGAATTCTAGAAAAATGCCTAAACTTTGAAATACTAAAACTTTGGCTAGGATGCTCCAAATTAGATGAAACAAATTTTGTAATTCTCCTTAGGATCTCTACTTTCCAGTGGTCCATCCCAATATTCATGAAAAGCCGTAGAGAATATTCTATAAATCAATTAGTATAATACATTGTAGAAAATATAGAAAATATGATTCCATTCAGATAATTCTGGAAATTTACCCAACCAATCAATTTGTTATGTAGAAGCTCCAGTAAAAGTTTCAGGCATAACAAAGTTGTTTAAGAGGGCTTAATCCAAAGTCTTTGCCTAGGTTAATTATAATTCTAGAAAATAACAAATTAAATCCAGAAATTCATAAGGACTTATAAATTCAATATCTTCCTGTAGGAAGCTTGAAAAATTGTGAAACCAATTTTGGTAGCTTCCTTTTGATCAGTACTATGCAGCTGTGCCATTTATGGACATGATGAAACCTCAGGTTTTATCTGCCAATTTCCTAAATGATGAAAGCTTAATAGAATTTTGTAGATCATTTTCTTCCATCAAATTCTCTGAAATTTTTATGAGAATTTCTTGATCACATCTGTATACCAGAGTTAAATTATCAGAGCAAAAAGAACTCATCTGAATAAGAATTTAATTCTGTATAGTTTCCTAATATCCATGACTATATAGAAATTTCTTATGTACATTCTTATAA